>ML675615.1:7696643-7744418 GCA_007922155.1 Mesoclemmys tuberculata | reverse complement strand
TGATCATATTGGTCCATTCTGACCTATGAGTCTATGAGTCTATGAGAACACTTAATGCTGTGCTTAACTTTAAGCACACAAGCAGTCCCATTGAAGCCCAGGCAAGAATTGTGCTGAATTTCTGCTCTTAAAATAACAAAACAAAACTTCATAACAAGAGTGACTTACTGGATTTATTCACCAGCAAACTGAGACATGCCAAATATCTTGAAAGTGGCAATAATTCATATAAAATACTGTCCGCGTTTTGGGATGGAAAAAATATAGTAATTTTACGCACATGTGCAATTTTCCTCCTTTGCTTTCTTTTTGAAGAAGTCAGCAGACATTTTTATTTTTAGGGTAGATTGTGATATTTTATATGGTTTGCTCTGACTACTAATAGCATTGACTACCCTACGTGTTCGTTTTCAGGAAGCCCAAGAGAGCAAGGGCTTGTGACACTCAGGTGCACTTTTTATCTCTCTTCTTGTGACACTGTAGGAAACGCAAGTGCTTATCTCTCTCTTTAAATAGCCTCTCTGACATAAGGCAGGAAACAGTCAACAGTCTTTTTACAAATTGGCATCTAAATTTCTCCTGATGCTAATGCTGTACTAATTGGTTACCTGGATGCTAGTCATTAATTTAAAATAAAGTAAGAAGGGGAGCTGATAAAATGAAAATAATATAACTAAAAGGGTTCTATTTAATTTAGTATGGAAAATTAACTGCTACCTAGCTTCTGCGTGCCCCAGCTACACTGATCTAAATACTCCTGTGTTATTGTATGGCTTCAGTATGCAGGGACCAGGGAATTCCACAACAGTTCGGCCAAGGAATATGCCATTTATGTAAAAGGTGAGACCCTTCCTTTTTCCCCAGTTGCAGGAATCCCTGGTTGTGTGGCAACTTTATTATTCATTTTGCAGTAAGCTACCATTTTGTGTTCTGTGGCTGCCTGTCCTTCCCCCAGGAGGGTGAGTTCTAATGTTTTCTGTAGGTGTGCCCCATTGCAAGATAGTTTTGATGCCTCAGCCATAAAAAATCTTCCCAGGAAGGTGAAGTTCTGTCTTGCCCAGCTGGCACTGAATCCTACAAATTGACATACCCCACTTCATGAAAGTAAAATGTGATCAGACTAGACTTGCCAAGAAGTATCTATTCACCCTCCATAGCACTTGTGAACTGTCTGGTACTCTTAGATAAGCATGTTCTTTTCTGCCCTCATTTCTTTCAGCAGTATATAATGAAGTCATTTGATCAATTTTTCTCCCTTGCATTTTTTTCACAATTGTATTCTAATGTCTTAATTTGTGTTGTCACACAAGATGTACCAAATTGATGAATAGATTTTAATATGATCTCCCATGACACCATCCTCATTCTAATTTACTTTGATATTTAAGAGCTTAAAGCATTAAGAATGGCACCATTGTTTTTACCTTGACAATTTTATCATAAAACTAAGGAAATGCCTAGAAAAAGACTTAAACACATTCAATTTGTGTTTTTCCCTTCCTAGTTGATTCCACGGTGTTTTAATAAGATATGGCTATGTTCTTTGAAAAAAATACTGTTCAGCTAGAGATGATGTAGTTTTTTCTGAGAAGGAGGAAAAAATAAACTGCCAACAAGCAAAAAATCAAATTTCATCATCAGAAATTTCTAGTGAAGATTCTAAAAAATGACTAGTGGTTTGGGATGCCTCCCTTGTTAACCTGCTGAGCATCCATCTGCTTTTGGAAAATCAAGACCCTTTAAGGATTTCAAGTTGGGCAGCCAAAAAAAAGAAGAGGAAAAAGTCACAAGTCACTTTTGAAACTATAGGCATCTTTTTAAATGGCGATGATACCTTAGTTGTGAAGTGATACATTTCAAAAGTGCTAGAAAACTAATCACAGTCCTCGCAATATTGTACTAGTGGGTATCATAGTAACAATGTTGCACTCGGGTAGTATTGGAATATGCAAATTTGGTCAAATTGACTGTATGCACTTTAATTGATTTTTTCCAGTAGTGACTCAACCATCAGTGTGATATCCCCTACCTGATTTGAAATCAAACAGTAAGAGTAGGGAAGGATGAAATCCATGTTTTCAAAGCACCTTAGGTTAATGAAAACATTCAGCATGCAAGTGATGCTAATTAAGATAAATGTCAGAAACTAACCTACATTACAGGTGCACTTTGTTTATCTTACTTTTCATCTGATCTGTCCCTGTAACAGGTAGGTGAAACTAAAACGCTGCTGCTTCACGTGCAAAGCCTGAGACATAAATTTTGACAGTGTATGTTGGATGCCTATAAAGAAAAGAAAGGAGATAGGGTTGATCTTAAGATCCAATGGGCTGCATTGTCCAGGCTCTAGTGCAGATGCCCAGGGAAAGAGTGGGGGAAAGAAGGTGTTAAGAGACCTCTCTTGCCCTGCACAAATGCCGGGGACAATCACAGTCACTTTGGCAATTGACAGATGATCTGGTGTCTGTCAATTATTTGTATTTTTGTCAGAAGGAAAACTGGCTGAGTGTTTTTTTAAAAAGCAGTAAATCCATAATATCTCTGTGAGCAGCTAAAGTAGGAACAAGATATATCCACTGTGAGGAGGTAATCTTAACACCTGTAGCCAAGAGCAATTGACAAAATCAAAGGTTAATCACATTGACTTGTGAGGGGTGTCTAGGGAGGTAGAAATCAAAATGGAATGTGGAGTGTTGCACTTGGAGACAGAAAAGTGGAGGAAAGGAACCTCTTAGGTCATATCTTCACTGCAGAGTTAACTCAGGTGATTGGCACCTAGGTCTTGAGCACCAGGTTAGCCTCCTCCTAGTGTGAGCAGCCACATTGCAAAGTCATACCTGCATTACTGTGTCTAAACTAGTGCCGCACTCACCTGTGTATGCTGGGAGGGCTTCTCGTTGCACATCCCGTAGTTCTTAGTGTTGCACTAGGCTGTATAGCTCTATGATACTTTCCCAGTGAATTGTGAGAGAACTTATCTGTCCTTCTGGGAACACTTAAAGGAATTGTGGAGAGGTATTTAAGGACTATTAGCACTTGAGAGATTTAACCTAAGTCCTTACTGCAAAGTGTCTGGGTTACCTGACTGAGTGAAAGCAGCACCTGAGCTCTAATCCGCCCACCTCCATCTGGGCCAGGTAGCCCTCAGTTTAAAGCTTGGGTGAGAAGGTTTTGTGTGTGGAAGAGGCTGCGGCAACACCTAATGAGATAACTCTGAAGTGAAGACGTTCTCCGTCCCCCCACTGAGGCAATGGTTGTTGCATTGAATTAAAATACTGTCACATTTGCATCACAGAGGGTTCCCAGTCAAACATTCTTTCGTGGAAATTTTTTTAATTTTAATACCTCACCCTGATATAACAATGACCTCTAACACTTTAGACTTCATAAGTAGGTCAAGTAAGGGATATGGGGAGAGGCTGTCAGGTTGACAAGGGAATGGCCAAAGAGGGACTTGATTTCTAAAGGGAGAAAAATTTCTCAAAGTACTAGAGACTCAGCAAACGCTAGTTAGAGATGTTATGAAAAGAAACATTTGATTTGCAGGGCCCATTTTAAGAGGTTTAGTGGACAATGCGTGCTCTCCCCATGTATTTTTGTTCTAAAGGAGATTAGAACAAATTTGGGCCATGTCCTCCCTCTACCTTCTCCTGTAGAGTGTGCGGGGCATGTTCATTTGACAGTCAATAACCCAAGATAAATGGTAATTTAAAGTTGTCCAAAAATAGTGAGATAAGGGAGCAACCTCATAATTGTCATCCAGCCTTCTCCCTCTGGAAACTGGTTTGTGCGGTGCTCACTAACAAAGCAACCGTTTAAATGTGCAATTAGCAAGAGGTCATGTGAAGTGTTCCCTTTTAAAGAGTTACTTTAAATTGGTGTTTGATATTTATAATTTTTGTCTGTGAAAGAAAAGGAAAGTCATTCCATCAAGTGAAACGATTCTTCAAGAAGATTTACAACCCCTAGGAATGTTTTTCTTAATGTGGCATCATTGTAATCCATTGTACAGTATATGGCAACTTTTAGGAATGTGACCTTGTTGTAGCCAGTAATACCAAATGAGAAAGCATCAGGCATAGATGATGTGTTATGAATAGCATAGCATTTTACATATACCACAGCATACTGTCAGACCTGAACTGGTAATTCATGTACAAATACATCACATACTGCTTGCTATCATATGTAATGTACAAGCATCCCTTCTAAAGCAGCAGAGGAGGATCTCTCATGCATAAGTGCTTCTAGATGAAACCACCTCTATCAAGCAGAATGATGACTGGAAAGGAGAGCAAATGTTGGAGAAAGATTTTTAAAGAAAGAAAGATGAAGACAGCAATGAAAATAATCAAGAATGCTAGGAAACTAGTCTAGTATTGTTCTTCAACAGTACATGCCTTGTGATCAGATTTTAGCAGGATTCTTTAAAACTGCACTCACAAAATTAGAATGCATTTGTTTTGCTTAGTCAAACAGATGCCTTTTCAAATGCTGTTGGTGAGTTTGAGCAGACCTGCTGAAAATTTGCCATAACATGTCGGTCTCCTTAGCCATATATTTTACTTTTTTTTTTAAATTCAACCCTAAAATGGGGCTCCAGCCAAGGTGGTCCTTCCCCCTCCACAGGAGCAGCCTCCAGGGCTGGATTCCAAGGAAAATCATGCCTGTTCTAAGAAACTTATAAACGACACAATCAAACTAGGTCTGAGTAGGGACTTGGAATGGTTCTCTCATTACAAGAAGTAATTGTCACTGTTCACACATTCTCGCCTTCTAATCAATGGTTGTGGATAGGCCTCATCTACTCTAACTGAATGGACTTTCCTACACCTACCCTCCCAGGTGTTGTTCCTTACCCTTGGATGTATATATATACCCCCTATCTGATTTCTGTGTCTTACATCTGACTTAGGCCCAGTCTGCACTTACCTTCCAGATTCGGCGGCAGTCAACGGGTGATACGCAAGTGACGTAAATCACTTGCATGTCTCCCGTCAACTTAGCTGCGTCTGCTCTGCATGCTGTCCACACTGCGCTGTGCCGAAGGGAACAGCTTTCCCTTCGATGCAGCACTATGCCACTTACCGGGGTGGTTTTCCTATGTCGATTGCTGGATCGACTGAGCGGGTCTACACAGATCGCTCAGTCGATCCAGAGCAATCAATCTGAAGGCGGCGAATTTGCCACCATCACTGTAGACCCAGCTGAAGTAAGTTGCAACCCATGAAAGCTTATGCCTGCAGAAATTAAATTTGTTAGTCTCTAAAGTGCTACAGAACTCTCATTGTTTTTGCTGTATACAGACTAGCATGACTACCCCTCTGATAGTTTCTATAGTGATCCTCTGCAGGTAAAATTCACAAGCATTCTAATAATCTGTCCTATATTTTACCTAGAAGACACAGATGTTCTGTGGCTGAGATGGAAGTGCCTCCCCCTTTTGGAATTCTACCTCTGTATATAGTGCAGTATGTTACCAAGGAGCATTTGATTATTCATAGGAAAAAATTTTTGAAAAGAACTTGTAATTTATTTTTATGAATCACGTTGCTAATTCATAATTTTTAATTAACATGAGTGACCTCTTATTCTCATTGTGGATACCATTAATATTGAGATGTATTGTACAGTTAATGAGAAATTTGATCTTTCAAATTCCTATTTGAAATATCTATAAATTAGATGTGTAAATCAATAAATATACATATTGGCAGTAAATTATGTCTTACTCAGGGGCATACCACAGAGCTTTACCTTTCCGTGGGCCATTTTCAATAAAATCTCTTTCTACCTTTCCCACTATGGCAGACCATGTGCCCCTGGTAATGTACGTTTGCTGAGTTTGCATGGGTTTCCATACTATCTAGTCTCTGCTGCATCCATCACTGTATTAGTATAGCTGGGCTTAGTTGATACTGAATATATTTCACCTACTGTCTAGAGCCATTTCAAAGGTCTAAGAAATGTTACCTCAATGTTCTCTATGGTAATACGAGAATAGAATACTAGGTTGTAGCAAATATCAGAGCCTTGCAGTTTCCCATTGGAAGAGAAATCAGTGATGTAGAGGCCTGGTGTTTTCTTTTTGTAGCTTGGTTATTTACGCTCTATCCACTTGTCCTTGAACAGAGGACTCAGACAACATGCTGACAAAACTCTCTTTCCTGAGCAACAGTGTCTTGTCCCCGCAAAGCAACTCTGCACCAAGAATTAACTCTGGGTGGACAGAATAAGGTAGTGTTTGCAATAGACACCTGAGTATCCCAAAGAGAAACTAACTAACAAAATTAACTACAATACTGCATTTCTTCAAAGGATGTACAGTGTTCACACACTAAGAAAAAGAATTTATAAGACTGTGTGTGAAAATGTCATCTAGTGACTGGTGCTATACCAATTCTTAAGGTGCTAACCTGGCTGGCTGGTCAATCTTAGTAGCAATCCCGTTTTTTCCCTAATATAATTCAGGTATCTCACTCCCATTTCTTCCCCCTTCTTTGTATTAATGGACTATGTCTAGAATTATACGTCTTGGGCAGCTTCTGCTTCCATAACCTTTCATGTTCCGCACTGACTTATAGCTCCAGCCCAGCCTAGCTGCTAACCTACTGGTTACCTGAACCACCTATAAGCCCCTTCACATATGTCAAACCCTCCCACCCCTTTTGTGACCTCTGATCTGATCAGATTTTCCAGTTGCCAAAATTATTCTTTCTTCCTTCCCTCATGAAAATAATATTGAAAGGTTTCTTCACTTATCACTTCAAAGGATCTGATCACCATAAGATTTAGCAGTTATAAAAAGTTCTGGCTGATGATGGTGACGTCCTGTGTGTAACTGAAAGAAGGAGTGAAAGAGAATAATACTTTACGGCTTGCAAGTTTTGTGGAATTCCCTCCACTCACCAGGTGTGAGGCAGACTAGAGGTGAAGAAATATAGAGGGTTAAAATTTAATCAAGACAGACCAAGCTGATGTCTCTATTATACTCTGTCCTTTCAGCATTTAACAATTTTGTTGTGAAAGATATTTGAACATTTTATAGCATCCATCAACTGAAATGTACCAGTTGATTCCAAAATCAGTTCTCAGAAACCACTTACATCTACTTAAATCAAAACACTGGTGATTTCATAGGCAATATATACTTTTTTAAATCAAGCATTATAAAAATGGAGATTTGAAAGCAGCAATAAAACACACATTTAAATATATATATTTTTAAGCACTTGTCAAAAAAATGTTAACCTGGTGAGATGTGGAAATGTCAGACACATTACATGTGCAGGACGTGCAGTTGGCATTTTGCTGTCAGCAGGGGAGTTCTTCTACAACTAATTCCTCAGGAACCACATGCTGAGTCTGTCTGCAGGGAGGGAAAAGAAGGTGGGGGTATGAAAGCAGATATTGTTTATATGATGGGGGGAAGGTTTCTGCAGAAGACCTCAGTTGTGTCAGGCAGAGTGCCGATGATTTTCTAGAGTTAGAGAGAGAGAGAGACAGAGAATAAAATGCATGCTTTACTGCAGGAGTGAGACAAACTGTACTGCTCATTAACATTGCAGGCACAATTGAGTGAATAGTAGTCTGCTTCATGTAGAGGGATTAAAATTTTTTCTCCGCCTGCAAATTTTATGTATTTAAAAATTGCTGTCTGCTGCTTTATAATGGCTGATGTACTTGGATCTGGTGAGCCTCTGTTTTATTAGGTTTTCTTTCCAAATATGAAAAAAGAAAGGGGAAAGGAAAACAACCCACCTTGGTTGACTGCTTTAACCTATGATTGCTTTCTTTTTTTTTTTTTTTTGGTGAGGCTTTTTGCCAGGTTATGACAAATGATTGTTAAACTGTTTGGTATAATGTTCGCTTTTAAAAAGATCTTGCAGCATCTATGATGTACAGTGTCCATCAGTTCTATTCACACCAGTGTAATTACTAATTCTAGTAATGGATATGTAACTTATGTAACTGTGAAAAGTACTCCCAAGAACTGGATGCAAAATAATACTATAAACCATAAATAACTGTTCAGTATCATGTAAAATCAATTCACCGACTAATGTGCAAACTTCAACTGTTATGAAGATATTATTTAAGGTTAGTTCATCCATCTCTATTTGGCTCATTGTTTCTCCTGACCACCTTACAGTGGATATGAATACACCATTAATGAGAATGAGTTATAGGTTTTAGCCTCTTGTAGACCCTAATATTGAAGCATTTTAAGAAAAAATTATATTGGGGTGGGAAGGGGAGCAAGTGATTAATTCTGTGAACCTGACTTTTTTTAGAATGCTGCTGCCTTATTAATGGGATAGAATGCATTCTGCAGTGCAATGCATTCAACAGTTCCATGTTACCATACAGCAATTCAGAATGTTCTGGTCCAGTCCACTCCTTACTCCCCCAATCCCTATGCTTCTGGGGAATACACTGCTCTGCGCCTCCTTTTCTATCCAGTGAGGCTGGTATAAGTCAGGAGGTCTGGTACATGCATTTTAAAGTGTGCCTCAATTCCACCCTTTTGAACTCTACGCAATGGTCGTACAGTCCCAATAGTATAAGAGTGAAAACCCCCACTGTTTTTCCCAATGTTCTCTTGTGTTCATTCTTTATTATGCCCAGATAGATCCAGGACTTTGCCCTATTAATTGCTGTAGTAATTAAGTTCAGCTTGTTGTTCTGACTCCACTCATGACAAGACAGAAATGGCATAACACCAATGACCTTTTAGTTTCTCCAAAATATAAGTATTTAGAATGTTTCCCTCTCATTGCTCCTTCACAAAAAGGTCACAAACTGGTTCACAGTCCTTTGCAACGGAATCTCTTTCCATAATCATTTTTCTAAATATCAGAGAAATGTGGGGTTTCTTTGTTTTTATTTTTCAGTAACTAAAGCCCTGAGCCTGCAAACCCAAAAGCTTCACTCATGTAAAATCAAGCTTGGGTTTTACTCATGTAAAATACACTGTCTTAAATTAGGCTTATTTTGTTGCTGTTTTGATCAGGAGATCGACAGTTGATGTTCGGTCGCTGGTTAGTCACTGTTTTCCTCTTAACAGCATGGGCTTGCATGAAGGTAGTTATCTTCCCTTCTCACCCACCCCCGCACCCCATTCCCTCTTGGGCCTCAGTGTTTGGGCTCCAGTCGGAGCCCAAACATTTACACTGCAATTTTATAGTTGTGCAGCCTGAGTCAGCTGACCTGGGACGGCTACTCCCATGGTGCGGGTCTTTTATTGCAGTTTAGATATACCTTTAGGTTTGGCACTGCTGAACCAAGCAATATTGTATCACATAACCATTTACATATATAAAGCCAACCAGTTTTAAGTAGTGTAGTGCAGTGCACAGGGGACCTAGCTCTGCCGCTGACCTTCTGTGAGCCTTGGGCAAGACATCTCACCTTTCTGTTGACCCCATTTCTCCATCTGTAAAATGAAGATGAAGATAATGCTATTGCTCCTTCAAGTCTTATCTATGTGGATCACACTTATGCACATGCAACTCATGAATGTGAGATTGGAATCTTGACCAGCAGCATCCATTGGGGCCATACCCATTACAGCATGTCCTCATGCCTCCCATCTACCAAGCACACATAAGACAGAGCAGCTTGATCCTTCATCATGTTTGGCACCACCTGGAAGGACAGCGCTAAAGCCTGGTAACACCTCCACCATGTTGAGACAGGGAAGATCTGAGCTGCACTCGAAGGGAGACTTACAGAACCAATCCTCTTCACTGGGATAGGATAGATAATTCCGATGGCCCTTCCTCTACCAAGAACAAAGAATGATCTGACTGATGACCTCAGTAAACACTACCCAGCTATCCAAGAGTGGTCACTAAAGGGCTCTGTTCTCTATATTCCACAAATGAGTCTCTCTTGTGATAGATATGTTTGCTGCAACAAAATCCTTCTCTTCTGCCCCAGAGCAGGGTACCAGGCTGAAGTTTTTCCAGCATGCTTTCATCATCCCCCAGTCTCAAAATCAACAGACTTACTACATCTGGCCACATAACTGACCCTCTCCCCAGTCTCCAGGCTTCCTTTCCCAGAATCAAAGATATATTCTCCACCCAGACCCCTTATTTCTACACCTAAATCCTTGGATGTTCAAAGAAGGCCAAGAGGTGATGATGCAAAGCAGGAAATCCTCTAAAAATCAGTCTCCAGATCAAAGTGGAATCGATTTTCCATTAGGGCTTCACCACAAGGTCTGGACTCATTACAGGCTTCAGTTCCTAGGATTCTGGATTACATCTTCCAGCTCAAATTATCAGCCCTCACCCACAGTTGTATCACTATTCATTTAGCTGCCATTAGAGTATGCCCCTCTCCTGTGCAAACAAGTACAGTGTTCTGTCATCCCACTCTATCAAAATTGCTAAAAGAACTGGTTCATGTTGATTTCCCCTGTCTTGGGGCCTTAATGTTGTTCTTATGGAATGTTCCCCTCCCCTTTCTGTTGTGATCTCTTCACCATCTCACACTTAAAACTTCATTCCTGGCAGCTTTCACCTCAGCAAGAGATTTAGGAAGATTCAAGCACTAATGACAGACTTCCTCTTTCCCTATCTTTTGCCAGGTTAAGTTTGTGCTGAGACCCGACCCTGAGTTTCTCATGAAGATGATGGCCGATTTTCATTTAAACCAAACCATCAACTTTCCCATTTTCCCAAACCAAACACAAACCCAAGAAAATCCTAGCTTCATATTTCAGATGTTTCCAGATCCCTTTTTTACCGAGACAGGACAATGCCATTCAAGAAAACATCCCACTTATTTGTAGCATTAGGGAGGAGCTGTGAAAATACGGGTCATCTCTTCCTAGGGATTATTCAAATGGATTACTCACTGCATTCTAATTTGCTACCATCTTGCAGAGATGCCCCTTCCCTTCAGAATCAGGGCCTACCAAACTACATCCCAGACAACATCTTCAACACTGCAAAGAAATATTCCTTTATCAGAAAGCTGCAGAGCCACCACCTGGAGCTCAGATCAGACCAAGCATGAGAGGACACAGTTAGATGTGGCCCCAACTGACAGTGCTGGACAAAAAGGTTATGTGATCTTGTACACAAGGAGGCAAATGTCGGATCTTACTTGTGATGCACAAGTCAGAAGCCCTACATAACAACTAAGGATTATTCATATTATTGATTGATTGATTCTGGCAGATCTTACATAGTGACTGTCAGAAATGAGATTATGAAAAGGACAGAAATTCATGCAGGATCGGTCAATTCTTTAGTATAACACTTAAATACCACTACAGCTGTGACCCTACATTGTGATTCATGCTGACAGACTACTTTGCCCAGTCATATCCCTACTAAGAGTGGATTGCTACACCTATACAGATCACAGTGCGGGATTGGAACCTAAATTCAGTCTCAGAAGTGTCATCATGAGCTGGTGTTAATTGAATTGCTAATTAGTATGCATGGAACAGGAAAAATGACTGGATGGCCTCTCCTCTGTTCTAGTTTAGGTAATGTTTTGTTAAGAGATACATCAGCAGTTTATCACTTGCAACTCCTAGGTAATGAAATAACACATGATTTTTACAAACAATTACAGTATCTGCATAAACCAGTATCTCTCCAGACTTGCAAAGCAAACAAATCAAGTTGCAATGGAAGGAATGGCTTAAAGGAATGACTTACTGTGACATTTCACTTTTTCAAGGAAAAGTGGTGTTTTTCCTTATAAAAGGAAATGAATATTTCTGGTGAGCATTTCTCTATTTCAATATTCTATAAAATATGTCAGTTTGTAATATTAGGTACAATATAAGAGCCAGATTTTCTACAAACAAAAATTCAGTAGTTATCAGTAGGCCTTTTCACTAAAGTTCAAAAGTAGATGAAAAAAGATGTGTGAGTAATCTAGGTTTATTCAGATTTTTAAAATGGAAGATATTAACTATCAGTTCGTTGTTCTTAATGCATCTGGCCCATTTTGTCATGTGGCATTTGAGTTATATTTTATTTTTCTATAAAGTTTAAAATGCAATATTAGTGATTGTTTGCTTATTTATTATTTATTTTATTATGTGATAAGATATTACCTGGCATAGTACATTGTATTGCATAATACAGTGAATTTTTAATGTGGGTAGATGTCATGTTGACTAAATAAAATACTTACATTGACCTATTAGTAGATACCATTGGATGTGAAAAATGCCAGCATATAACTCAGAGATCATCTTCCCTTTGAAAAATGTTTTTCTTTCATTCATTATTTATTTATTTAAATTGCTAGCTCTGAAGAATGAAGCCCTCTCTTTGTCTGTAGAAAAAATTCACTAAGGGTCTACATTCAATGCCCATTGAATTCAGGGGGTATTGGATCAGATCTTACAGGTAGTGTTACTGCAAGTTTTCCAAAACACTGTCCCACCAACACGTGTCAACCTTGTTACCTAGAAACCACTTTTCAAGTGCAAGAGAATAGTTTTCTCTCCATTGCCCAATCATTCCACATCCTCTTTGACGTAATAACCAACAAGAATGCACCTTCTTACTAACTATAGGGATTGGGTTTTGTGGATGTAGCTACTTGTGTTAGAAATTTGATTGAGGCCACCAACCCTCTTCTCAGTGGCCTCTGATCAACAATCAGATGTTAACTATTTCTTGACATATTTTATATAGCTAACAATTATTAGTATAAACCATTGTTTCTATTATATATGAATTTTAGAGGGCATATCAGGTGAGCGAAATATATAGTAACTAGAATTTATTTCTAAGGTCAGTATTGACCAGTAGCCATTTTTTATTTGTTTTTTAAAAAAATAATTATTGTAATCACTTTTGTGTAATTTTATTTGTGTTATATTTTTCATCAATAAACTAAGTATGACAGTAACCAGAGTGCATATTGGGGTGGGCGGAAGGGGAGGGAATTAACAGCTGTAGTGCCTCAACATGCTTGGGGCTAGCCTGAGGACCTTACTGTTCTTCAGAACTGTAGTTTGATTTCCACATTGCCTGTTGGGTTGGGAAATCAAAGCTACTGTGACCATCTAATTTCTGGATTCAAATGAAAAAAACTATTCTTTGGTATCTTGGAGGGAAATAGAAAAATGGTTGGTTTTGAGATTCTGTGGACAATTGCAACAAGCTCACCAGGTTTAATTTTAAAAAAAATTTTTTTTTTTTTGGAGGGGGGCAAGGGGCAGGGGTGTTGAGGTTTACTTTAGGAAACTTACTAGTTTTTGATATCACACAAAGATGCTTAGAGCTTTTGTTAGATAGGGAAGACAAAGAATAGAGAATAAGTGGGAATGTATGTTACTAATATGTACACTGATCCTTTTTTGGTTGGATTTTATTGCACTGAAAGGCAGTGCCTTTTTTTTTAGCAGCTGACATTCAATTGGTAGGCAAGGTAGAAGTAGAGGATACCCCATATTGTGGACAGGGTGGCATGTGAGGTACATTTTGCCCCAAATACTTGGTGTAGTAGGTAACCATACAGAAAACATATACACTTGTTTGTACATTTGTCTTGTACTGCTCTCCATTCATCAATAATATTCTAACATGCTGGGCTCAGTGCTTTTTATGGATGTGCTGTCACAAGTTATTCAATCTATTATAAAGTAGCATCTGCATTCAGTTTTCACTTTGACCCAGTTTTAAAGCATCCAACTAAAGAGGCTTCATTAAGTTTACATTGAGGTTGCAGGGCAATCAAAATTCCACTACAGTTTTACTACTCATAATTCAGCATGAAACCATTTTAAAGCCACTGCCATTCTGTTTAAAGTACTACTGTCACACCCTGGCAACTTTCTAAAATCAGGTATTTCATCAAAACTCAATTGAACTGTCATGCAAGTTTTCCTTTATTTCTTTTCCATTGTAGCTAATTATCAAGGTATGTTGCTTGTACAGAGAAGTTGTCTTTTCTTCTTAATATGTTATCCTGCCATGTCTTTTTAGTAACATTACAGTCCAGAGTTTGTGGCATCACTTAATTACTCCTGTGGGAATTCTGTTCCAAAAAATTAAAAATTCTGCACACAATATTATAAAATTCTGCAAAATTTTGTATATTTCATTTGTCAAAATAACACTATGTAATCATGCCAATTTCAATCATTTTGGTAATTTATTTCAAAATACCTGTCAGCATCTATGTCTGTAACAATACACACAACAGAAAAAAGATTGCTCAAAGTGTAAAAATTTAAAGAAACTCCTGCGACTACCAAGTTCCTGTTTCTTTATCTCTCCCCACAACCCCAAAGCCCAGCTATGGGGTGCCCCCAGCCCAGACACCTGCTCCCTTCCCACAGAGCTCAACTTCAGGGTGCCTCTCCAGCTCAGACACTCACACCTTAACCCCTCCCCCCCACTGGGGGCTGAGGATCCAGAGGGAGAAACAGCCTGATGCTGGGTCCCTGGCTTATATGGTGTTTCGTGCATGCCACCTTCTTTCCTTCAGGGCAGCGCCTCCAGCTCCAGGAACCCTCCAGTGCTGTCCTCCTTTCCCTGGAGTGTCCTTTATTGGGGAGCTGTGGTCGTCTGGATCCAGCAGTGCCTAGTGGCGGCCAACAGCTCTGCAATGCCTATTCTGCAGGGAAAAAGGAAATTCTGTGCAAAACATTAATTCTGCATTATGCAGTGGTGCAGAATCCCCCCCAGGAGTACTTAATGAATCAGGTCTGGAGCAGAGGGCTAATGAGAAACATTAAGGATATCCCCAAAACTCTCTACAACTGTCAAAACCAGTGAAATGTAGCCATAGGTGGAGAGTAGCAAATAACACAGAACGTTGGACAACAATGGAGAGAGGCCTGTAGTTCATGAAGTTGGTAGATTTCCATTTAATATGGCTAAGTTCAGTGCCTTCAATGAGTGAAAAGTTCCAGAGGGGTAGCCATGTTAGTCTACTGTATACAGACTAACACGGCTACCCCTCTGGAACTTTTCACAATGGAGAGAGGGAAATCTTTACTAGGGACATTGAGGAAAAACCCTTCCCATATGAAGAAGTGTCATAGGTTATTTAATGTCTGCATACAGCCTCATCTGAAACACCTTCCTGGAGCTCACTCTAACCGCTTCAGAAGGATGAAGGGCTGAGTCAACTTTAATGGGTTTTTTAAAGATGTGGTTCAATGGTATTCTAATTATTTTCATCCTGATTTTCAGACCATCAATCTGCTCCACTAATGACACTGGAGTGGAGTGAATTCAGTGAATTGGTGTGGCAGGAAGAGAAGTCTAATTAACAAAAAGAGAACATCCATGTTTACGTTCAGACTCTGGTGGTCAGTTATAATTGGAAGGGGGAGGGGGCAAATGACCATTTTTGAGGTTTTGGGGTAAGATACTGAAGTTTGTAACATTGTCCCTTGTGTAGCACTTGAACCCTGATAATTTACTTCTTGATTCTTCTATGTACAATTGCCTCCAGATGTTGATCACAGAGTTGCATCCTGGTGAGCAAGCCCCACTATAATTGACAATATTACTGCTTCTTTGTTCCCTCATTAGCTTTGTGCTTCTGAAACCACAAATTGTACCATTGAACCCACCAGATGATCAGTAAATGTTAAGTAGATCCAAATGCGGTTGCCAGCAGAGCTACTGAAATGCTGCACTCTGAACATGATTTTTAGTTGGGTGTTGTGGAGATTGGAATATATGGGAGAAACTGCATGAGCTATGACTGGAACATCAGAATCAAAGAAAACGAATTTCACCCTCTTGGCTCCCACTGCTTCATGTACAAAATAGTGCATGCATGTATGTACTTGTACTTTACCTTGAGTGGATGCAAATATCTGCAAATGCTAGTACTTACATGAACTCTTCCACACCTGCAAATCCATTGGGGCCAGCTGGTGGCTGGGAAAGAAGCAGCCTAAAAATCTAGTTTAAATGAAGAATGGGTGGTGATCTTACAACATATCACTTTGAAATGCTTGATTTTTGTAACATAGCAGACAGATGGGGGGCAAGAAGAGGAGCTGGCATTTGCTGTCTTTAATATAGCCCATCCCATGAATTAATGATAAATGACTTCTGGCTTTTCCTGAACTCATTTCAGAACCTAATATTTTTTCCTTTGCTGCCCTAATATTCCTTCTCTCTTAAATTTTTCTGTTTGCTTTATTTAAGCTTTCCCCAGGCTCACAAACTTGTTGATCTTGGGAAGCTTTAATTTAAAGAGAGGAGATTTTCCCACTGTTCTCACACCTCCGTTTTGTACACTCTGATGAGTTGCTGGCAAAGAACATATTGTTAATGCCAGTTTTCTTACTAGAAAGTCAGTTCAATCAGTTGAGGTCAGATATAGGCAGAATGCAGCTCTCTCAATATTGCTCTGTAGTTCTTGTAACTCTAATTTATCAGACTAGGTACACTTAGAGATGGACTGTCAGAAGCAGAAAGAATAAAATTCCAAAATCAGGCATGCTCATGTGTAAAATAATTTTGAGTATTTTCTAATCAGAGATGCATATGTCACCTGATTACTTATGTATTTTCATTGCCGGTTCTCAGTGGCATTATGTAAATTGTATACTTTTAAGTAGTAAACTACTTAGAATTTTTTTGTTTTGTTTTGTTTTTGGCTATATGAGTATGTTTTCAGCAGCACAAGAAACAGTGTTTACAAATGTACTACTATTTGTGTGATTCTTTACATCTAAATGGAGTAATTTCTTAATTGTAAAAGGACATTTGGAAACTGGAGCCATGAGGATTGAGTATGACTAGTTTTAGCCATATTCATTCTATTACCTACACACTGGGATAAACATTTCCAGAATCCATATTTATGATCTATAGATAAATGTTCATTCTGTTTGTGTCACTGGGGAACTCAGCCAAGCCTACTGTGTGTGGCACTTTTTTTCCCCCTGTGACTGGCACATGCAAATAGGTACGCAGATGAACTCCTCAGTGAATGTTTCCAGTGAGGTCTATCTGGTGCAGACATAGAATGATAGCACTTTGGGAGATAAATTAATCCAAAGCCTGGGGTGAACATCTTGGCGCTTTCATACTAAGTCATGTTGGATGCTCAACATTGAAAGAAGATGAAAGGAGTTGGTTTTATATTTGCACTTTCAGCAGCACAGCCTCTGCATATAGCCTGGCGCGCAGTTGAAATGTTTCTTCAGTCCTACTAGTTATTCAAATGGCTCCATTGTGGCTGGGATGCAACTGTGCTTTTTAGTAACAGCCCAAAATGGGAAGTCATTTGGAGGGAAAAGCATAATATCTTAAAATATGCAAAGAGCATGCTGACTTTCACTGTCAGTAAGAATATTTCTGAGAGAGAACTCACATTTTGTAAGTGATTGGAACCTGTTTTGTTGTGAATGTGCAATGCTGATGTCTTACCTAGATGACTCTGAGACGTCATCTTTCTTTGTGTCAATAAACATTACAGACCTAAAAAAGAAAGGGAATTTCAGATTCAATGTTGCCACCTCTAATGTTAGCAAATGAGGAGTTAGGCCCTAAAATCATTTTAAAAAAATAATTAAGTGGCTTCTTTTTATCTACCTTTCTTGTTTTTGAGTCTTGAGAGTACACTTGAGTTACTTTTCTCAAACTTTTCCCTGCAACTGTGAGGACTGGAAACTTTGTCTCTGTCTGTCAGTCTAATGCAGAGGTTCTTAAGCAATCATTTCTGTCCCCAGGAACTAGGGCTTTAAGTAAGATATCTAATGATGTATTGTGAGACTCTCAATAAAATCACAGTTGCTGGCTACAGCGATAGTACAAAAGTCTCATATATGACCTTGTATACTGTGGGCCAAATTCCACAATGACATAAATGAGGTATGATGTGATATGATGTATCCCTGTTGGGTGTCAGTTGTTCATACTACTACTGGGCATGCTAATAGCATTACTAAGATTTTGTGCAGTTAATACCAAAAAGAATGATTACAAAGTCAACTTTTGCTGAACATGTAGGCCGTGATCCTGCAAGCATTAATACTCATGTCTATGTCCATGCATGGTAGGAGTCCAATGAACTCAACAGGGCTACCCATTTGTGTGTTTGTTTTAGGTATTGTTTGTTATATATGGAATCCTTAGCTATTTTTCTTGTTTTTTATATATCTCTATATCTGTATAGGTATAGAGATGTATATGGTTCCTAAGAACTCTAGTACTAGTATAGTTAAAAGATTACTGGAGTTAGTTTATTGGAAATACTTGACTCTGATCAAATAATACATATGTGACTGAGTAGACTATTAAACAACAAAAAGATTTAGCTTCCAGTTATATATATTTGCTATATTTTTGTTAATAAAATCTAGTTTTATGTCTAATGGTTAATGTTCAACTTAATCTCCCTTATTAATATTTAATTCATAATTTTAATATGCATTTTGATTGTCCATTTACATGTGGCTTATTTTATTTTGTGGCTTATCCCATCTTGCTCATGTGCTTTAGGTTAAGATTTGTTTTGTTTTCTGGGGAGTGGGATTGTGGGACAATAGTTAGCTTGACTATATTTACTGTACCTACCATCTTTGTGTTTGTGACTGTGTTTGGACTCAGTTTGAGAATGCCATACTGAATGACTTTTGGGTACAACCATCTGTTCATCTCTCTGCATTCATACATCCAAATTTTTACAAGTGCAAAAGCCTATCTATTACAAATCCATTGTCATTGGATTAGGTTTACTAACATTACCAATACAGTGCAAGTCTTTTTACTCAAAGTCCTATCTTACATATTGATGGAAAATACAATATAGTAGAGGAGGCTGATACTTAGGAAAATATTATGGAGAGTAGTTTCTGCACATATAGCACTTGATATTTAAAGTCAAATACAGTAAGTTAGCTTTTAAAAGTGCATTCATGGGGGTGTATATATGTAGACATACACACGTGCACTTTTAAGCGGCCAATTTACTGGATTTGCATCTCTATATAATAGTAATATATTATATACAACATAATTCAATATTGCAAAAGTTGATGTTGCTTTTGGTCATATTCTACACTCAGTTTCACTGGTGAAAGTGAAGTCACAAGAGTTGCTCACAAGAGTAACTGAGATCAGAATCTGGCCCATGGTACCTAGTCTTAGAAAGTTCAAGGTGGCAAAAGCGTTTTACAAGTGTGCTACTGCTAGTTTTGAAAGAAGTGGAAATATGCATGGATGTATTAGGACCTGGATGATTTGCATGCCAGTTGTTATACACTCAGCTAATTTAGTGTTGAGTGTTATACACTTATCTTAATACCCTAGTCTTGCAATGGGATCTTCGTGCATGGGCTGTATCCGATATGGAGTTCCATTGAAATCATCATAACTCTGCTCAAGGATAAGGACCATTCATATCTCTTAACAAGACTCAGGCGTTAAGTAACTAGCCATGCAATTTGTTGACTCTTTTGGAGTTCATATACAAGTGATCGCTATCAGACACAGTTGGACTCACAAATTAATTGGTATGGAGGGCAAGGATGGGGGAACTTAATGAAATCTCAGTCAGGCTTCCTCAGAAAATAAAAATACTATTTGAAATGAAAAGCAAACAATCCCACTTGTCCTACAAGTATTGAACAACTAGCACTTTTGACAGACCCTGCTGTATTCTTTCTCGTTTTTGGAATATGACCACTGTAGCAGCCCTAGACATATCACTGACATTTGAAATGATCATTTATTTAAATGAGAGAGTTTATTTTTGTGTAAATTTGAACTGAGGGGAAGAAATTGCGCCAGATTTACATATAGCCACAAAGGTTCAGGTCACATAATAGATCATTTTTGCCCATATCCACCCATACAGCTCTGTTAGTGTTAGTTTGCCACTTTCATAAAGTCAATCCCCGAGCATGTACAAGCGTGTGGAAGGGCACATATGTTCATGTTTGCATATCTATCTGTCATTCCAATTCTCTATTTTCGGTCATGTTTTGTCCTAGGATTACACAAAATAAATCACATTTTAGGTTCAGTTTTACATATAACTCAAAAGTTCCCTAACCAATTTGAGCCATCATTTAACAAAAAAAAATTGTCATTTTGTCTGGGAACATGTATGCCTGCTGTCAACCTGCTGCCAATTAAAATGTCCCCAGAACGGCAAAAGACCTCAATGCCGGGGTCTATATCAGAAATACAGACAGCACTGCATGCAGCTGCTCTGAAGCTTTTTGGAACTCTAAAGTTATATGACTTGGTGCCAAGTTCTGAAAGTCCAAAGAAGCAGTTTAAAAATGAAATTGTATTATATTCAGAAACTGTTTCAATATGTTTAAAAGTTGAAAATAATCCTCCCTAGTTCAATAAAAAAGAAATATCACTGCTTTATAAACCCACTTCAGTCATTCTCTCTTTTTTTTAACTTTCCCTTTGAAGCTAAACACTTGATGGATTAGCCCGGTGCTAAAGAAAATGCCCTCTTTTATGTGTGAAAGCTTGGTAATTGCTGCAGAAAGATGCTTAGTGGCTCATAATATACATATAATCAGATTAGTTTGGAATCCTACCTCAGCTGAGAATGTAGGAGTAATCCAATTCGTGGCTGTTTACCTTGGCTTTTTCTGATGATTTTACCCTTTCTGCTTCCCTCAAAGGGTGCCAGGAACAAGGCCACATCAGCATCTTAGTAAACAGGGCAGGTAATTGTTTAGTCGTACAGTAAAGGAATAGGTTTAAGCCTCTAAGGAGGACATTTTTGAAACTATTAAAACTAATCTTGTTGTTTTCTGGATATGCCATTTACAACTGTAGGCCTGGTTGTGGAGTTAAACTCGCAAGTCAGATACAATTCCATAGTGACAAATCCTCTCCCAGAGCTTTGAGCACATGGCTGTCTCTGATCCCTTAATTGATTCCACCATGTAGGACTTTTAACACATCTCTTCAAGGGGGCAGATATCATGCAGTTAAATTGTGCAAAATTGGAATAAATTAAACTCAGATTAAACTGGCAAAAGTTTCAAAACACTCTGTATGTAACCTGGAAGCTTTGGGAAAGTCCAAACACCTGGGCTTTTGAGGTCTGTGATTAAAGCCCTTTTCTTCTTCTCTGACCTTTTACAGAACTTATACCTTTATGGTAATAGCTAATTATGAGATGGGAGGCAGCTGAAATGTCAGTCAAAAAGTTTTAAAAGTGTACTACTTAATTCTCCTTCTGGTTCAAATGAACCAGAAATTCCTTTATATTCAAGGCAATTGAACATTTTTTCCCCTCTGGTCACTCATTCTCTCCTCTTGTCCATGTTTGACTTTTTTCAGGGAATCTCCCATTACTGCACTGATACCATTGAAGCTTTACTTATTATAACAACAGTGGAAGGGTTAGTATATTCAGATTGCTAGTGGTTTTTACTGCTAATGTTTGCTCAGAGCAGATCCAAGGGCAAGGCCAAAATTGGCTTTTAATATATTAGCCTATTCTTTAATTCAGATACCTGATTACACCCAAAGGCATGTCAATTTTTAAGTATGTTTATTAATATAGTTTTCTTTAAAGATTCATTTTGTCTTTATTATCAGGCAGATTTAGATTTAGCTTTATTACCTGTGTGTATCAGAACTGATGCACAGTGGCGGTTGAAGCTTATAACAAATGGATATTCCCTCTTGGTATCCCAGGGGTTATAATTCAAATCATAGCTGCTCCTCTTGTTTAGTGGTGATGCTTGGAAGTTGAATTTTATTCTATTACCTGCCATTGTGGGCATTTCTTTGGATAAAACACTTATTAAGAATCAGACCCACTGTCTACAGTTCTTGGTACATAAAAGTTAATGATGGGCTTGATACAGATTGCCACTGTATCAGACCAATACAGGTATACACAATAGCAAGGCTTGCAATGGATGGCCTAATAACAAGGTAAATTAACAGAAGCATTTTCCTTGTTCCATATGTTACATCTCTTTTTAAAGTGCTGACAGGTCTTTTATTTTGAAATCATATTTAACGGTAAACTATAAAGAATTGTAATATTTCTCTCCCTAAGATAAGATCTAAACCATTTTAACTGTTACAAGGTACTTGGAAGTGCAGAAACTGTAGTACAAACCCTGGAATTAAAATTCCTTGGTAAAACTATCGTGCATTGTTTTAATGCTCATAAGGAGATGTCTATAAGGATAAAGGGGATCATTATTTTAATATACACAGTATGGTGGTAAGTAGAAGTCAAAAGATACTTAAAATGATCTTTACAATTCGTTTGTTTGTTTGGTGTATTCTGTGACTGAGAATTCTGCTGTTGAAATGTGGTTAGCCCTTTTTGACAATTTTTAACCTGCATACATTAGATTTTTAAATATGTAGAAATAGATGTTCTGCCTACTTGGAATATATCTTAAAGATACTAGCACTTCAAAAAAACCCACTAAAAGTATATCAAATGCAAACATTTTCTGTATCCAACCTAGCAAAATTTAGTTCAAGGTATCCTGGGGTAATGCTAAATTAGAGTGGGGTTTTGGAGTCAGGGCAGAAGAAGTGGTGTTAATCTTTTCTCTTTTATCGGAGTGGAAAATGAGGATATGAGGGCATTTTCTTACACACAGGAAGACAGAGTAAATGGTATCAACTTCATAGATGTTTGGTTAGGGTACTTTATGCAGAATCCCTCCTCCCCACTGTAAGGAAGACTTTTGTCAGTTTTTAGTCTGATGGAATTTACTATGTCTGACAGATTTTTTTTTTAAGTAGTCAAATATTTTTTTCTTTTCTTACTGCAGGGTAAATTAGGTCTCAGAAACAGTGATGTGTATTATAGTCTATACCAGCTCCAAAAGCTGAAAGCATTTTTTTAATGAAGCCTGTGAGATGGAGTGATCTGCTTGATAATAAAGCTTAGCTTTAATGCCAGCTCCATGCTGTTACAGCATATTACTAAACAGCAAGAAATGTGGCACAGATGTTGTGGCAGCCATATTTTACACCCTCCAAAAGGTCATGTCGCTTGTTATTACATTCAGAATCAATATTAAGTGAGTGTTCCAAATTTCAACTGTCAGTTGAATTTATTGCTGCAAACCAAAGCTTGAAGGGTTTTCGACTGATTCAAGCAAACTAACAAATTACTAATATAGAGGCATTCTTAGTAGAAACAGGTGACCCACATATCAGAAGAAAAGGGCAATTTCAAATATCTGCAAGAAAAATGTTGTAATGGTCAATAATAGGAAAGATTCACAAATAGACCAAATAGTTCTTAAATAGAAGCAATAATTTCCTTTAAAAATTCCAGCATCTATATAATTTTCAGCTTTTCAAATAGTCCTATCTGTTTGACACATGCAGAAATCATTTTCAAGTTCAGATTTTTAGCCTATGTATGAAAGTCCTGCTTTCTGATAATGGATTTTTATGACTAGAATGGCGACACGAGAGCTTAATGATTCCAAGAAAGGAAATACAAAAACTCACCAGTTGATAGGGTAGTGTTATGATTAATGTTCTGGATGTTGTGTTTGTATTGACTTTTGTAACTTCCAAGAGCAAAGATAAATTGCGATATGAAAATAGCCAGTTTCCTTTTAAATTGAAAACTAGTGCCATTGTATGCAAAATCACCCAAATCAGTTTTCTCCAGATCATGTTGTTTATCTCAGTGTTTTAACCTTTAGTACAACTAGATTGGTCGCATTTCAAAACTTTCCAGTTTTGCCCGAGTCAACCTGACCTACAGTTTTCCCTAGGTATTTTGTATTTATACTGATTTTTTTTTTTGTTTAGGATTAAGAGTGTCATTTTTTTAGCAGTTCAGGGAAAAAAAAAAGGGCAAAAGATGGAGTTTGATTGGAGTTTTTTTTTGTTTTGTTTTTTTTGATTGTTGTTTTTGCTTTTGTGTGGAGCCAGGGTAACTTTCGTAACTTCAGAGGGAGAATACCCCTGGGCTGCTGTCTGTTACTCTCAGAGCCGTGAGTATCAAGGGCAAATTGGCATCCCAATCTCTGCCTTGAGCATTGATTATTTTTCCATAGCCACTTTCAAGGTTCGATTACTGCGTTCTACTGCTCGTGAACTTTGAGGATGGTATAGTATATGCCATCTTTGTTTTATGCCTAAGGCTTCACAAGTGTATTTCAAAATTTCACCAATAAAGTGAGGACCATGATCACTATCAATCTCCTTTGGGAGTCCCCATCTGGAGAAGATGAGATCTACCAGTATCTTAGCTGTGGTACGAGCAGTGTTGTTTTGAGTGGGAAAGGCCTCAACCCATTTGGGAAATAGATCAATAATCACTAAATAGTAATGATGGCCTGTTTTACAATCCATCTGGAGGCGACTCCAGGGTTTTATCATCTGTCCTGGTGCCCTATTAAGCTATGGCACCAAGGAGGGGAATGTTGGAGTCCCAGTACAATTTGGGTTGCTTGACCACTATCCTACAGGCCTAGCATAGCTTCAGTTGCTTGCTTGGCTATTCTGGCCACTGTAGCGTGACATCTTCCAGTTGGCAGAGATGAATAGGACTACTGAGTAACCTTGCAGATGTCTCATTTTCTGCATACCATGACACATCATAAAAGATGGAGTTTGATTGGAGTTTTTTGTTGTTGTTTTTTTGCTTTTGGAGGGTACCAGGGTAACTTTATTCAGGGAATTGACATGTTTTTAAGTAAAGCCAATGTATTTCACAGTTTGTCCTTCTTTGCTCCACCACCTTGCCCTTTCCCCCTCGTTTTTGGGACCATTTACTTTTGCTTTAAGGCTCCTTCTTAATAATCAAAATGCCTTGGTAGCAGCTGGATTCTTAAAATTCTATTATTTTAAAGAAATGCTAGGTTCCAAGCAGGTTCCTGATAAGTCTTTGGACTATGTTAAGGCCTGTTATAAAGAAGACAATGATCAATTGTTCTCCATGCTCACTGAAGTAGGACAAGAAGTAATGGGCTTAATCTGCAGCAAGGGAGATTTAGTTTGGATATTAAGAAAAACTTTCTGACTCAAAGGGTAGTTGAACTCTGGAATAGGCTTCCAAGGGAGGTTGTGGAATCTCCATCACTGGAGGTTTTTAAGGACAGGTTGGACAAACACCTGTCAGGGATGGTCTAGGTTTACTTGATCTTGCCTCAGCACACGGGGCTGGATTTCATGACCTCTTGAGGTCTCTTCCAGTCCTGCGTTTTTATGATTCTGTGATTCCCTCATGTAGTTGTGAAGTAATTCCATCCTCTTTCAACTGAGTGGAGAGAGATTATTTCAGCCAAGCTCTTTATTTATATCATTTCTTCATATTGTTTGAGTCCCAACATTCTTCATCCTGTTGAACACAAGTGATGTTCCACTAATGTCAAAAGAAAAGCAAATGCTTGTTATGAGAAGGCTGCTTTTAACCAGGAAGTAAGCAGAGGTGATAGAACTTAGCCACTGTCCCATTCAAGACAACATTGAACATTGTGCTTTGTTTTTTAGGTAAAGCAGACACCTCTGGTAGTCGAACTAAAATATAAAAAAGTATTTTTTTCATTTTTTGAAAAAGAATGGGAAAAAGACACACTAGGCTCAAGTTGTTCCATGTTTGTACATTGTCTGATATGAATGAGGACACAACTAGGAAAAGAGAAAATGACAAGGCCGGTTCGATAAGATGTACAGGAGAAGCCACTAGATAAAAGGATGGGATAGTCAATTGGCCACTGTAGTATACAGCAGTCATGGGCAAGCACAAATTGTGTGTGTATGAAACAGTTTACAAAGCTTGTGAAACTATATATTAATTGAATTCAGCCTCATTCAACCACATGCCTCTCTGCTGGAAAATATAAGTAGGCTCCATCTTTTCTTGTGCAAAACGCATCATTTTCTACTATATTCTCTGAAATACCTTCTCCCTTGTACTCAGTGCTGTGGCCACTCATAGGCTTTTCATTGTCTCCGTTGTTCTGTGACCACGGTAACTGTTTCAGTGGTCCTCTAAGATTACAAATCAACAAGAGATCAACCACTTGTATACAACTGGGGGGCATTTTCAGGAACAGTGTAAAAATCACGGATACTAATATTTTCAAGGACAGTGTAAAAATCAGCATATCCTGAAATAATCTGTAATACCATATCAAATATCAGAATGGAAAAGAACATGACAGCATTATCCTTACACAGATCAGTGCTCTGTGTAGGAGAAGCTTAACTTGGCACTTCACTTTATGGGATTAGACTTCCTGATAAACTGACCACGTGTTCCATTTAATTTACTCATCTTAAATCTAGCCAAGTAAATCTGTAGGGGAAATATTCTTTTTGATGAAACAGAATGAGCAAGTACTGTCCGTGTACGACGCCTCTCCTTCGACTGCTATGCAGCACTATGGTCTGATGTCAGTGGAGGCAGCACCTGTGCAAGTCTCCAAAATCCCAAGAATAGCAAGGTGAATATGATATCCTGCCTTTCTTCCCTGTCCTCTGCACCAGTTATTTTTATGCTTCTGCCTTTGGTTTCATGGCAGCCAGAAGCTGGCACATTCAAATTTGGAAATGGAAAAAGCCTATCCTTTCCTCTGCCAATATTAGACTTTGGTAATACAAGCAGATTTCAATCCATCACCCTCAAGAAAGTGGGCGTTCTTCCCTGCACCACTCTGCCTTCAAAATCGGTGAGCAAGGAGAGCAGGACTGGGACCTAAAAGATCAAGTGGTAGTAGTAATAATAATATCTAACATAGAAATTGTGTAATTGGAACAAATTCTGCTCTGAAATATACCCTCTGGACCTCAATAGGGAGGCATGCGGTGTATGGTATGGCAGAATTTGTCACATTGCATTTTGAGTAGGTCAGTAGTAACTGTTTATAAAAAAAAAAAAATTCAAAGGTCAGACTCTGATAACGTAAATTCGGTTAAAAAGACCATTACATTTTTAAAAAAAAGTTCTCTTATCCCAGTAAAGCAATCAAATTTGGAGTAAACACTAGAACTACTTCTGTCATTTGTGTGTGTGCGTGCACTGCAGAAAAATTGATACACAGGAAACCTATCCATGTCTGGAGACAGCTACAGCATCTTCTTGTACAGGGTGGCTCTGTCGGGTGAATTACATTCTTTAAATAGAAATTCTTTTGCTTGATGTGAAACCTTAAGTGCTATTGATAATAAATGGAGAGAGACATTTGTTGTGTAGAAACATAGAAGAGTGGGCACAATAGTCCATATATGCCTCCAAAGGAGTATTTGAATAAGTTTTTAACCGTGTAGTATTTACCTGATTGACCATAATGGATCCTTAGGACCCATAAAAGTTGTTGTGTGAATCTTTTTTTTCCCCACCTCAGAAGTGCTAATTTTTCACTCAGCTAAACATAATGATTTCTCAAAGCCTTTACAGTCTGGGTTTGTGTTTTCTACAAAGCCGATTTTTATGTGAAGCTGAGGGGGAGTTGGTCTCATGTAGAGCAGTGGCTCTCAAACTATAGGAGCTAGCATGCCACGTTGAAAACTCAGAACAACTTGGCATATCACCTATGTAATTTTAATCAATGCAGTTGTAATTCATTTTTATTCTGAGACTATACTTTTTTTTTACCAACCTCCATACCACTTGACTGTAGTTAATGTAGCATCATTAGTACACGTACCACAATGTCAGAGCCATTATTATGTGTGTCTGTCTATGTTAGGCACTTATATGTGTTGGTATTCTGGTCTTGCTGTCCAACCATGTAAGGACATTCATATAGGTATTCCCACAGAAAGACTTATGAAAATAAATTGCTATCTGTGTGCAGTTAACCAATCCTGAATCATTTACACTAATTTACTGCTTTAAAATTATGAGAGGCTCAGGACCAGATTTTTCTCGCCAGATTACAATCCCTTTGCACCATTCAGGTGGTACACAAAGGTACTAATAGAGCTTCAAATACCTAAACAGGAATTCCCTTCGCATAGGGAAACTCCCTGCTGGTGCATCTGTGCCTCAGTCAGGCCCTTGTTCCTATGCCCAGCCTGTCCTGGTGTAAGGGAGCGTGTTGGAGGTAAGAGATGGGAGGTGGGGAGGTGGAACTCTGTTCTGCTACTCCGGCCTGGTCTACCTTCTGGATTTGGTGGCAGTTGACGGGAGATACGCAAGTGACGTAAATCACTTGTGTATCTCCTGTCAACTTTGCAGCGTCTCATCTGCGCGCCTTCCACACTACTCTGCATTGAAGGGAACAGCGTTTACTTCGACGCAGCACTACACCACTTACCGGGGTGGTTTTCCCGCGTCGCTTGCTGGATCGACTGAGCGGGTCTACATAGACCACTCAGTCAATGCAGAGCAATCAATCTGACAGTGGCAAATTTGCCGCCGTCAATGTAGACCCAGCGGTCACCCAGTGACGGAGGATCTGTTAAGAATTCTGTGCCAGTGGCACAGTTTATATCTACCTAGCAGCAGCTCTGTCATGTTGGGGCAGGGGTTAGGTCTGCTCCTAGAATTAGGGAACCAGAACTGAGTGCTGGATGCTACATCCCTCTTTCCTATGTGGTGCACATCATTGGTGCAGGAGATAATCTGGCCATTTTTCTCCCCCTATGAACTAAACCTTTCAAAGTTTTATTTCAAAACAGAATTAAGTAAAAAGATGAGTTTGGTTTTGAATGGCTTAAATGCTCTTTAAATGAGATTCTGTATACCAAATTCCCGCCCTCAGCAGATGTTCTGAAAATGATTTGTTCAGTGGTTATTCTTACCTCTTGAGGGGATGAGTTTCCAAATCTAAGATGAGCTCTTTTAAAAGTTCTGTCTTTAGAGGCCATGGGCCTTCTCCTTTTGTCAACAGTTTCATTGTTCTGGTAGGTTGTCATGGGAAGAAATAGTTAGTCAGGTGGCTTGTCATGCACCTGGGGCCAATCCCACGGACAATTTAGAATCATCAGGGCTGAGACCTTGCACTAGAATTGTATTCATTGTGAAGCCAAGACAAAGAGCACAGTGAAGGGCAAACGTGCTCATAGCAACCTGTATTGCTAAGCTGTGTTTGTTGCACTTGTGGCTGTCTCTGGAGCATGTAGCTTTATTCTTAGATCAGTTATGTTCTCCGGTTTTCTTTCTCCTCCTCATTTTTTTCTGGATTTAATAAAAAAAATGTATTCTGGGCTTTTGTCTAAATTTTTACTCTTGTAATCACTTTCTCTCCCAAAAATAAGCTCTTTCTAGTGTCTTGTGCCATGGTGGTTGTAGACACCAGCCAGACTCAGTCAGTAGTTGCCTGCACATGGTGGCTGTTTAGCTGAGTTGCAGCCAGGGGCTGAGGGAGATTGCGTGTGGATCTGTGCCTACATATGTAGGAAAGGCCAAGTGTAGTTAGTGCTTAGGGCATTCTGCTAGGAGAAACTGTCAAGAGCAGGGAAGAGGTAACTTATCGTAAGCCTGGAGAGCATATCCTTGAAAGTTATATATGCTCAGCCAGCCTGTTGCTAACTTCATTAGTTCTGCTGTTTTGTGGCTCCTTCAGATGGCCAAAATCTGGAGTTGTATATAAAATCTGGGACCATAAAAATCTGTTTTGTAAAGCCAATCATTACTTTGAGGCAGGCTTTGTTTTATAGTAAACTGTTTCTGCTTTGTCCCTCTGCAAAACTCCCCTGTCCAACGTATTTCAGTAGATTTTGAATGTGTCCCTGTTTTTAATCTCTAAATGTCCTTAATCAGAGCAGTTCTATAGATAAACAGAGGACTCCAGAACTGTCCATTTGATGCTTTTCCCAGCACTAAATTGAAATATTTATTTTAAAAGAAAGCTGTTGTAGTGTTAAGTCCTGAAAACACTGAGTTTACAATGGAAGCATTTACAGACACACATTTCTGTTCCTACATGTTACTTAAGGCATATATATCTATTTAATTTTTATTCACATATTTAACTGTCCTTTGTGTGAAAGAGCATTTGGTGCTGGAAGTAATACAACAATCAACCTCTTTGAAAACAAATTCACACTAATATACTTTGATGTACACATGGCTATCTAAGGAAAAACCAAGGATGTAGCGATCCAATAAAAAAGTATAACCACGTTGGCCACTCAGCTGTAGATCTAAAGGTATTTATGCTGTTATAGTCAATATGATCACTGACCAGTGGGTGCAGTTAGATAGGGAAATCTGACAGTGTGACAGTAAAAAGAATTTTTCTAAGATAGGGGAAGTGAAGAAAACTGCCACTCTCGTTAAGAAATGTTTGTTCACGAAAAAATAAATAAATTATATCCCGTAACATATGCCTGCTTACGCAGAAGAAGGAGTTTGTTTTCACAAGTAATGTGACTATGCAAATACAGTCCAAAATTCCTTCCATCCCCAGATTATATTAGAGGCTCATAGATGCATGTCCAATATTTTCCAAGTTAGAAGTACTATGAGTATCCACTTACCCATTATACAATAGCTACAACCAGGCAGATAGGCCTCAAATCTTAATTGCCCTGAAATCATTTGGAGTATCTTGGTGCTGTTGCAGGGAGAAGGGGGCCTTTGTCAGTATGCGTGCATCATTGTAGCTAAAATATTTGTATTTCAAGTTACCTGGTATATTTCAGATTCAACATCAGAAGATTCAGTTTTCTTTGAAGATGGTGAATTAACTCTTCTTCTTTGAGTGCTGCTCATGTCCATTCCATGCAAGGTGTATGCACGCTGCGTGCATAGTTGCCGGAGATTTTTCCCATAGTGGTATCCGTAGGGCCAGCTGTAGTACCCTCTGGACCTGTGTGCATATTCGCCAATATAAGTGGCACTGCTGGTCCTGCACACTCTCGGTTCCTTTTTAACAGTCATGATGGTTGCTGGAATGACCCCTTCTTGCTCTGGCAAGGCTTCCTTCCCAGTGGTTTTTTGGTCTCTTCTTTGTTCGTATTATGTATATAGTTAATGTATTTAGTTCCTGCTGTCAAGGGACTTCCCACACCAGGGGACAGCCATACCCCAGTCCCTGAGCTTCAAACCCTGTGCCTCCTGTGACAAACATATGCCTCTGCCAATTGCTTGAAGTGCTTGGGGGAATCTCAAATAAAGGACAAATCTGCTGGGACTTAAAACCTAGCGCTAAAAAAGACCAAGACATCAGACTAAAGGCCATCCTCATGGAAGCTGCCCCGAGACCTGTCTCAGAGTCAAGTCACTCCGAGTCTATGTTGAATGTGTCAGCATCAGTGCGAAGCGCATCACTGGCATTAAGTTGTTCTCGGCACCATTCTTCATTTTTGGTCCTTATGAAGAAACACAAAAAGCAGTGCATTGATAGAAGGCACTTGCTGACACAGAAGAGAGAGAAGCACGGAAAGGGCATAAGACCACGTTGGCACCATCAACTGTGTCAAGGGCGTTGAGTCTGGTGTGGGACACACTGTCGACACTGGGAAGCCACAGTACTACCAGCGGTCTGGCAGTCCCATTGATGCCAGAAGCCTTCCAGACCATTTCTCTGCCAATGTCCCCAACCCTGACGGGGCACCTGGCACCCATGACCTCTAGGATCAGGGAGCACTGAGCACCTTTCTGGCACCAGGGCCCTAGGCATCTTACACGTAGGCAAGTCCCACCTGACTTTGGCATCGTGATCCCTGGCATGCCACCGGTTCCTGGAACCCTTGCACTCTATGAAGGCGGAAGCAGGTACCACTTCACCATGGTTGCCAGGAGAGGAATTCTCCTCGGAACCTGAAGGGGAATCCTATGTGCCACCAAAAGGCACCCAGCCTGTGTGTGGCTTCTGGGCTGGCCAGGACCTCCCTCGTACTGCTCCTTCTCGATGAGACTGGGTACTGCCCCCTCCCACACATCTCTGGAACCTGATTTCAGTACTGACCCCAGTATCAAAGTCCAGGAGATTCCTCCAAGGGACATAGTCGAAAAGAATCCTTCCTCTGGTGCAAGCCGCCTCCTCATGCTCCGCAGAGGAGGCTGTAGCTAGGCCCAGCAACTTACTTCCGCAGGATAATTTCAGGGCCCACCAGGACTTTCTGAAGCAGTTCGCTTCAAACCTAGGCTTGGAAATGGAGGCGCTCAGAGAAACTTTGCACAGTCTGATACATCTCCTGGCTGTAACAACTCCAGTCAAGGTGGACCTGCCCATTAATGAGACAGTGATGGAAACAGTTAAGGTCCTTGGCAAACTGTCTTTTCTGGTCCCCACATCAAAGAGAGCATAGAAAAAGTATTATATGCCAGCAAATGGGTTCAGCTACCTTTACTTCCACACGCTCCCCCAAGGGTCCCTGGTGGTATCTGCAGTGAATGAGAGGGACAGGCAGGGCCAGTCAAATGCTATCCCAAAACAAAAGGACACAAAGAAACTGGACCATTTCGGAAGAAAGGTTTATTCCACGGGTAGCCTCCAACTATATATCGCCAATCAGCAGGCTTTGTTGGGGAGGTACGATTTTAATCTGTGGGACTCCCTGAATGAATTCAAGGACTCTCTGCCCCAAGAATCGAGACAGAAGTTAGTCACGGGCATGCCAGACTCATGGTGAGGAGCCCACCTCAGCAACCTGAAGACCCAGAGCCCTCTAGTCCTGAGAAGATCTCTCCCTACACATAAATGTCAGAAAACTCAGGGCAATATGCTTAATCTGCCAGGTGTTCCTTCCCTGGATCTCAGACATGGTGGCGTAGGTACTGACAGATAACACTGCATACATGTTTTACATCAACAAGCTGAGATGGGCTTGATCTTCACAGGGCCTCCTGGCACAGGACCAGCTCCGGGACTTCTGTGTGCAACATGACATTCACCTCAAAGTGGTGCATCTTCTGGGAGCCCAAAACATGCTGCGAATCACCTCAGCAGAGCCTTCTCTCACCACGATTGGTCTCTCTTCCTGTGATCATCAGTGTTACCTTCCAGAGGTGAGGGTCTCCCCAGGTGGGCCTATTTGCCACCAGACAGAACAGGAAATGCCATCAGTTCTGCTTGCTCTGCAGACACAGAGTGGGGGCTCCCTTTCCAATGCCTTCCTACTCTTGTGGGCAGACCGTCTACTGTGTGCCTTCCCTCCAATCCCCTTGGTTCACAGAGTTCTCCTAAAAATCAAATGGGACAAGGCAAAGGTCATCCTGACAGCAGCAGCATGGTCACGCCAGCATTGGTTTAGCATGCTCCTGGACCTCTCAGTGGCAGTGTCACTCATGCTCCCAGTTCACCCAGACCGGATTTCACAAGACCATGGCAGGTCGTTGCATCCAAATCTTGCCTCCCTGCCCCGACTGCATGATTGCTGTGTGGCTGAACCCCAAAGAGAAGGCCTGCACAAATCAGGTTTGGCAGGTCTTGGTAGGTAGTAGAAAGCCTTCCACCAGGGCCACTTACCTGGCTAAGTGGAAAAATTTCATGGCTTGTGCATACAGACAGAATCTCTCCCTATCCCGATCTTCTCTGTAATCTATATTGGACTACCTGCTCCACCTTAAGCAGCAAGGTTTGGTGCTTTTATTTATTAAGGTTCAATTGGCAGCCATCTCAGCCTTCCAACCCACAGTGAAAGGCAGATCAAGTGCTCTCCCATGAGATGACAGTCAGGTTTGTCAAGGGGCTGGAAAGGCTCTACCCTCAGACTCATGGACTTACCTGACACCTATGGGACTTAAATCTGGTCCTGTCCAGACTCAAGAAGCCCCCCTTCGAGCCGTTTGCTTCATGATCCCTGCTACTTCTCTCTTGGTAGGTTGCCTTCCTGGTGGCAATCACCTCAACTAGGAGGGTCTCTGAAATCAGGGCCCCTACATGAGACCCACCCTACATGGTGTTCTTCAAGGACAAAGTCCAGCTGCACCCTCATCTGGCCTTCCTATCAAAGGTGGTGTCACATTTAATAACCAAGACATCTTTCTACTGGTCTTCCCAAAACCTCACAAGTCTGCTGAAGAGCGGCGGCTCCATGCACTGGATGTTAGGCGAGCCCTTGCCTTTTGTATTGGGAGGACTAAGCCCTTTTGCAAGTCCACACAGCAATAGCTGAAAGGATGAAAGGGCTATTGGTGTCATCCCAAAGAATCTCATCCTGGATAACCATCTGTATCAGGGCTTGCTATGTGCAGGTAAACATCATGCCTCAGGGCATCATGACTGCCCATTCCACAAGAACCCAAACTTCATCAGCTGCATATCTTGCACAGATGCCAATCCAGGATATCTGCAGAGCTGCAGCCTGGTCATCTTCACACGCCATCACTCAATGGGTCCAGGACAAGGCCAGTTTCAGGAGAGCAGTGAGCAGAGACCACCTCTGAGAGCACTGCTTAAAGAGTCATCTAGCGTGGAATGGACTTGAGCAAGCACATGAAGAAGAAAAAATGGTTACTAATCTTTCATAACACTTGTTCTTCAAGATGTGTTGCTCATATTCATTCCATGGCCCACCAACCTACCTCTCAGTCAGAGTTACCGACAAGATGGAACTGAGACACTGCTGGGCCAATTGTGCTCCTTGTAACGGTGCATATGCACGTGGCTCCAGAGGACATTAGAGCCAGCCTGTGGATACCACTAAAGGAAAAATCGCCAGCAACCGGGCACACAGCACGCACAAACCTAGCATGGAATGGACATGAGCAACACATCTCAAAGAACAACAGCTATGAAAGGTTAGTAACCATTTTTTTGTACTACCTTCAAAATTATTGCCTCTTGGCCCCGTTTTACTGAATTAATATGTATGCCATGTGTCAAATCTTGATTGCTTCTTAGAGGAGGGGAAGAAATTTGTGGCAAGCTGATAGCAGGGATGATAAAATTTAGCCATCATCCAGTTGGGTAAAAAGTGACTGCATAACTCTATCCAGTGTGACTTTTTTTATTACCTTAAATGAGTTGAGAGCTCTTTAATGGTGCCATTCTTTCTGAATGATTTAGGTTAGTGTTGCCACTGATTTACAGTGGGCCTTCAACTGCTGACAAAGCTAAAAAAGGAAGGATAAAGATGTTTTATTGAGAAATGAGGCAAGGGGAAAAAGGAACAAAACAAAACAAAATTCTCTCATACTCACCTTTAACTGTCTTTAGAGTGGGTACATTATGTGGCTCTCCTAATTACACTTGCCATCAGGGACATGCTGAGCTCCATTATCAGCAAGCACTATTTTGTCTATTTAACTGTACAGTCAAGAGAGAATTTGTCAAATCTAAATTATTTCTTGTATTAGTTTTAAAATTTGGAGGGGAAGAGTCCAAACCTCTGTTTCTAGGATGAACAGCACTAATACCCTGATTCAGCAGAGCATTTAAGCACATGTTTAAATCCGTCTCTGTTCAGCAAATCACTTAGGCACATTAAATTAATGACATTTAAGCACATTCCCAAAGTTATGTACATCTTTAAATATTTGCTGAATTAGAATGGACTGTTGAATTGGGCCTAAAAATTAATCTGTTTGTTTTTTATTTAATGAACAACACAAAAATGTTTCTTCAGGTGCTACAGTGTTCAGTCATGGGGAATGGGGGTGTTAAATCTGCTTTCAGATCAAATTTGAACCAAAACTACTTTTTTGTCCATTCTGTGTGAAAATGTGAAATCTCTAAAGTTTCACAATTTCTATTTTGAGTCTAAAGAAAGCGATCTACGATTAAGGTCTGATAGCCCACTAATAATTATCTTTAATTATTAAAACATTGTTTTAAACAGACTTGCATCTCATGTACTGTACAGAGAGCCCCCTTAAAAGAGAGGAAGGCTGGTGCCCTGGTTATGGCACTAATTTAAGGCTTGGAAAATTCAAGTCCCTGCTCCACCACAGGCTCCTTGTGTGACCTTGGACAAGTCATTTAGTCTCTGTGTGCCTCACTTTCCCATCTGCAAAATGAGAATAGTAGAATTGTCATAGTTCCCAGTGGTGTTGTGAGGATACACACATTAAAGATTTTGAGGCACTCGGTTACTATGAAAATGGGAGCCGTATGAGCACCTAAAATAAATAGATTAAAAATTAAAAGATTGCCAGTTTTGTGTTAGATAAATAGATATGGTTATTCCTATATTTGCAGTATTGCCTAAATTTCCCTTTGCTTAGCATCGGCAACACCTAAAAAATAGTGAAACTACTGGAAACACAATGGTAAAGAAGACTGAGATCAAGTTACTTAGCTCTTAGGGCAGATTCTAAAGTGTGATGACTGTACTCACCCCCCAAATGAGTGGTAATTTAAGGAAGAGGTCATTACATGATTTCACATCACACAGTTGTTGATTTGTACCCATTAACTCTGTCTATATAACCGTCTTGGTTATGGCTCATTTTGCAGTTTATCTTGAGTTCCCTGTCAAATTTTTTGTAACTAGCCTTATTTTTTCCCACCCACAGCCTTTTGCACATACTCCCAATAGTTAATAAACACATCCTGCAGCTAGCATGTGCTCCTTAGGGCAGAAGGTAGCGTTGAAATCTTAAACTCAGATAATCTGGTATTTAATTTCAGTTGCATTCCAATTCAATTTGTCATTGGTACAGTACCACTTGCTGCACAGTAGGTTTTGCTCAAGGCTACTACTGTCTGTTTGTTTTTCAGGGTCGCCAGTACAGAGAGATAAGTGTATTTTCCTTTCAAGTTGCTGTCTTTCTATAATTATTATATTACCTCCAATTTGAAACATTCATATCCTAAACCTCCCTAACTAATGAGATTCCTTATAACCAGTTTACATGTAATGGATACCTGAAACTGAGAGATTAAGTGTCTTGGGTGAGGAAAACCACTTTGTAGAAAAGAGCCCCTCATCACTTTGTTGCCTCTTGAATTTGCAAGGTAGATATTAATGGATTTCAGTCTACCTTTGTTTTAGACCCAGCCAATTAGTTTTTCATGAGAAGCTAAAATAAAATCTGAGTCAAGTGCAGATCACAATATTATTGATTTATTGGGGGAAAAGGACTTTATTAGGAAGTTAATACTCATTTGTATACAGGCATGGGAAATGTTAATTAAGGATTAAATTAATAAATTGTAAAGCCAGAAGGGACTACTATGATCAGATTCTAGTCTGAGCTCCTGCAAAATGTGGCACAGAAACTCAGTAAATTCTGCATCAGACCCTTATTATGATGGTTATTGCTTAGATACCAGTTGTAGATATATTTGTGGAGGTGTAATAATTTCTGGACTAATGCTGGCATGTCGTATCCAGGATTGGGCCTGATATGTATTTGAAACAGTATATTGTGGATCCCAGAATTCAAACCTCAGGAGACAGCAATCATACCATGGCACTGTTGGGGAAGAAATATGTGCAGCAGCCAGAAGCATGGAGAGACAGATGGGCAAAATGGGGTGGAAGGGTATTGAAACTGAATGTGGTCTGTGTTGCCCAAGTAAATGTGGGTCCAGTGGCCAGAAAACATATTGATCCTACTATAAAGAAGCAGGTCCTTTTCACCATATCATTAATTGCAGTGCTGGTCTTTGGCCAAAAGCAGGTTTTGGATAAAGGGAATGCTGTGTCCGTTCCAAGGGCTGTGTGGTTTTACAATGCTGCCGATTTGGTTTTTCAGCACCTCATGTCTGCTTTCTGTCCAGAAGTAAGATTAACTATTACAGTCAATAGTGGTTGGTTTTCTGTAATTATTTTTTAATCATAAACTGTTGGTGGTTGTTTTGTGATATACTACATCTGAGTAGCTCTTATGGCTGCATACAGACACACACTATAGTCATCAGTGACAATACAACGCAGGATCTTTAACACCTGTCATTTAGTATTTCTGATAGGGATCTATGCTTTGGGAGCTGAAGGTCTCCAGGTTCAAACTCTGAAGACTGGTATGTATATGCAGAGAGCTATGGATTTGCTGAAACAGCACAGCTCTTGTTAACTTGGGGTGATGGGAGGCTGCACTTATCTCACTTGGAAGTGCTGGTGCCTGCAGACCACATGAGTTTGTCTGATTCAGTGATGTGCTATATAGAGCATCTCCACCAGCCAAAGTTATAGAAGAGGCAGTGGGAGAAGGACAGACATTTGCTGGCTGGTTTGCAATTAAGTATACAATAGGTGTATTGCGATACGTTTGATTGAGTACATGTTTGAATGCCACCATTTTGCATTATACACGTTTTCCCTATGTGAAAGCTTTCAACCCAGACTTAAATGATGTTTAATTTGGGCCAGATCCTGAATTATGGAACAGTGCCTGATCGAATGGACTTCACAATGAGGAAAATGCATTGAAGCATAAGGAGAGGCTGGGTTGACAGAATTAATTCTTAGTCCAAACAAGTACTTCCACGCCTTCTAATTCATTCTTCTATAGACAATCCACAGCCTGTGACTGTAGGATACAGGGAGAGGAGTAGAGGACAAAGCTGGCCTCTTCCCCTGACAGGCTTGGTCCACAATGATTTGCACTGTGTACAAACACACTGACCACAGTCTCTTTGTATCTACTTGGCAGTGTGGGAACGCACTGCAGAAGACACTTTGCTCTGCTGTGTGCAAGAGGTTATGGACTTTCTGCTACCTGGTCAACTGCTGCGGTGGCAGTGCAGCATTTCCACTGTCTTATCTGAGTGCTTATTCCTGTTTTAACTTTGATTCGTGGTATCAGAGTGCTCTCATACTTTGAGCTAAGCTCTCTGTCTGCATTCTGTTATTCTGTAAGCTAGTAGCAAAGTATTTCATTGCAAAGTCTGTGGGTTCTTTTGTGCCCCTGTGTGATGTGATTGTTCACCACTATAAAGTTGTAAGCTGGAGAGTATTAATGGCAAACTCCTACTCTACTTGTTAAAATGTGTGTCATATCACTCCTCTGCTGAGCACATATAAAAGACACCAAATTCCAGAGCTACCTTAAGAACTTGATTTCCTCAGCTTGTGAAGGGCAAGTGATCCCTGAATTTGACTTGTTTGTTTCCACTGTGTAAATTGAAGGTGAGCTACTCTTGTGACACCCCTTACTTGCTGATTCAATAATGTGGGATCCAATAATGTGTGGAGATTGGCATCCACCCAGGCTTTTTGCCAAGGGAAGTAAGCTATTAGAGCATAGACATTTGGGAAGAGAGAGGGAGAAGTGGAAAAAAGGATGTCAGTGAATGTAGCCCAGAAAGAGGGAGGTGAGTCCCACACAGATTCCTGAGACACAGCAGCTAACGAATAGAAATGAGTGTGACTATTTCTTTATATCTTTATATCATTTCTTTGTATCTTTAAGTATTACTCTTAACAGGTGTCAAGACTGAAATAGCTGCCAGCTTCAAATGCCATTTCTTATCAATTCCTTCACCTTAAAAGGAACTGAGCACCAAGCTTATATCATATCAGTCTGCCTGACTCTTGTTTTCACCTCTTTAGTCTCGAGTTGTATTATATTATTTATTCATTGTGTATACAGTGCATATGGATGCATAGTGCTTTACAGACAAGTAAATCAATGGCAGTCCCTATCCTGAGGCTTTTGCAAACTATATGAATTCAGCAAGCGATAAGAGACAAAGGGTGGAGGAGAGGTGAGAGTTATAACAATGGAAGACCATGAGCTTCTTATATGTACATATTGGGTGCATCTATTTTAATCTAATGAAGAAATATTTGGGGATAGTGTTTGGAAATAAGGCTGTGGTAGAACTTGACAATGGAGTCGAAGCACAGAAGGTACAGTATGTGAAGGAGAATGATGCTATATGATACAGGTAGGGGCCAGATTCTCCCTGGCTCTTGAGCTGGGGGGGGCTTTTGTGTGGGGGAGTGGGGGGGAGAAGGGGGGCAGGAAATGTTCCCTTCCTTGTAATTGCAAAGAATGCAGTGACTGCTACCTCAGGAGGATGTCCTTGGGAGTGGCATGAGAAAAGTTATTGTGGTATTTGTGGGAGTAGTTGATGACAGAAGTAGGGAGGGAAACGCAACTGCCAATGCATGCAGCAGCATAAGTGGCACAGTAGCATTTGGAAAGCATCTTCATGTTTGCAAACATGAGGTCCATGGAAACAATTAGTGCTCCATTCTAGGCGTATATTAATGCGTACTTGAGTGCAGTAGCTGTTTTACAAATTATTGTCCCAAACCAGCAGTTTCTAAGGAGGAATAAATTCTGTTGAATTTATTGGGACTGCAAATTCTTGAGTCTGCAAGATTTACACGTGCATATCTGAGATCAGAGTGGAACTCATATTGGTGACCTTTTTATTTTGCTGGATATTTGGAAAGTTCAGTCCAAATGCCATTGATGGGATAGATATATTTTCAGATCTTTTGTTTTAATTTTATGAAAGATGGTTTCCATTGATTGCTTTCATAGTCTCAGAAAATGTTCCTAAATGCCTCTGAGTTTCAGAAGTGGAGAAATGGAAAGGAGGTTGTTAAGTATCTGAATCTGTTTCTGTACCATGATTGGTAACAGTAACTTCTTAATCAAAGGCTATAATGATAATATCAAGAGTTTTCTGCCATGTTCCAAAACTATTCCACTTGAATATTAAAATTGTTGACAGTCACTGCTCTTTAATTCATTATTGAGTTTGTGGAGCTGGAAACATACCAAAGACATTGCTATGGTTCATGTTTTCAGGGCTTTTTGAGAAAACCCCAATGCATAACTTTCCATTTACCAATAACAATAAGTTCAAATAGAATTTTCTCAGTACTGATGTGAAAATCCACCCCAAAACATTTCAGATATAACTCCATCCTGATTTGATGAATGCTGTCGGAAATAAATACTGTTTTCATTAGTCAGACAGAGAAATCAAACTTTGGGAGTTCTAACTTTTGCGTTCGGTAATCGGATACTCATCGGTTTTAGAGGATGTTTTTTATTTATTGCAACTCAACAAGTCTGGTAATTGTCTTTTACAAGTCTAGAAATAACCAGCTGGTGGTGGTTTTCTTCCTTTGGCAAATAATCCCTACACATAGTTGCACTAACTCCAGAGGGATCAATATGAAAGATAAAGGACTAACTAACTGTACAGAGTGGTTAATGAAACCAGCTACATACAAAGTTCTGAAAACTGCATGAAGAAAACAAACTGATTTTTTTCTCTAATCTCTTTCCATTAGAGTTATTTGAAGTGTTACTGGTAACAAAACTGGTAATACAAAAAATCATAGAGGAGAGTGATTGTAAGTGGGTGCTGTCCCTTTTTGAGTATAGTTGAGATGCACACTTGTTTTCTCCACTGACTAAAACATTTAGAACTTAGTTAACAAGTCTGCAGATGATGCCTGGAGGAAAATAAAATCCGCTACACTCTGTCATAGCTAGATTTGGTGCTGCAGGGCTAACAGGAGAGGGGAAACCAGTAAAAACTTTTTTTTGGTCACTGAACTAAGCAGTTGCAACTGAGCCTCCTAGAAGGAGCAGGTCTTTTGAGTAAAGGAATATTTTACATGCTAATTTCTGATCATAACCATACTTCAGTGTGGAAACAGGTAAATCTGTTTAGTTCCTTCTTTTTTCTTCTTCTGCTGCTGTATGGCTCTGTAGAGTGTAGACTTTGAATGTCTGTGATGAAAATAGGACTTGTCAAACAGCTAATAGCGAAAAGGTTGAACTTTGCTGGTTAAAACCATCTAATCCAAACACAAACATGTTTCTCAGCTTTTCTTTGCATAACAGAAGGGGTGTGGAGACTTCTCTTTTTTTGTGTGTGTGTTTGACACTAATGGCACTTGAACAATATGACAGCGCCTACAGGATACACTGAAATCATTGCCTCAAAAGGGACTTTCTTACCAGGGAATACTTTCCCATATAAATCCATTTACCTTTCACATGTTTCTAATAATTTTCCTTGCCTTTTATGCTAATTATTGAATAGACTTATTATTCAAGACAGGATATTCTCTGTCACAGCTTATCTACTTCTCCTAAAATAGAAAGATGTGCTGTTATATTTCTAAAAAGCTGCTGCAACAGAACTGCATAACGTAGAAATAAATCCAATTTCTCAAAATCAGGTTCATTGTGTCTGAGCTGTACTGTCTTCTAGATTATGCTTGGTACTGGGAGCTTGTCTTTCTCTGTTTTTACAGCATGGGTCACAGTAGTGCTTAGTATATAATAATCCTGCATGCAAGTCTAATGCTGAATTTGAGACGTCATGGAAAAAGGACTCTGTTTGCACTGAATAATCAAACCAAAGATGATAGCTATGGGAAAACCAATGTTATAGGTGTCCTATAAATACCTAAAATAGATGGACAGAGAGAGCTCTGCAATAATACCAAAGGAAAACACATTTCTTTTGGATTATTGTTCTTATTTCCTATCTTTTTTCTAATGTAAAAATCCTTTCCTTTTAAAGCAAATAAAGTCATATGGCAGAAGACTACGATAAAAGAATAAAGGTGGTTCTGATGTGTGATTAGAGCAGAAGACTAGGAAGTGAGGACTTGTCAGGTCCTGTTGTTCATTGTGCTACTGAGTTGCTGTATGACTTTGGGCAAATCCCTTAACCTCTCTGTTTTCCCAGCTACAAACTTAGGAAAATAAACACATCTACCCCACAAATCATAAAGACACCAGCATTTACGAGCCTTTAATGAGGGTCACTTTGGAATGAGAAATGCAATAGAGTAGACACATGTTTTACCTGAACAGAAAAGAAACATTTTTTCCCTTTAAAAGAGCTTTTTTTATCCTAGAGACAGCTGGCAAATTGTGAGGTCTAATCAATATTGTAAAGCAATTTGAATTCGTCAAATAGTAATTCCAAATTAGAACATTTTAAAAATTGTGTTCACAAACACATGTAAACATTTTATTCATTTATATGTTTTAAATATATATGTAATATGGGCCAATTCTGGATTTATGCCACTGTCTTAAAAAACATAGCTCCAAGGATAAATATGGCTTGCCCGTGTAGCCATCTAGTATAATATAAATGGTATGAGTATTAAATAGTTATAAGATAAAGTGTCTGTGTGCATTATTTATTTTTAATTTGATAAAATATGTAAAAATAACCTTTACATATTCAACTCATTTAACCTGGTACTATTGAGCACACTTTAGTTTCTATCCAAAGATCAGGATTTTCATCTCTGAATACCAGAATTACAAACTACATATAGTTAGCCAGATAACATGGATGCTCCAGCCAAAATAGATACTTCATAATTGGGTTCCTAAAGCATTCATTAGCTTCCACCTGCCTGCTTCATATCACAAATCTTATAATATAAGATGTCAAAATCTGTAGGTGTTTTTAGGTCAAGGAGACTCTGGTTCTTTTCGTGCTATACTTCCATGTGACAGTTTGGTGACAAGACGAAGGATACCAGGGAAAAAAAGATGATAATGCAATATGACAGCAAGTGAGGATGATATGTACCAAAAAGAACAACAGAAAGGTTTTTAGGATAATGCACTGTCTGGAAAAGAACTGCTGACTTTTTAAAAAAAGATCTATTCCACGGAGAGTTACTGTACTAAGCTAGGCATACTGCAGCCCCCCCAAAAAAAAGAAGTGAGGTAATGTGTCCCACAAGACATCTTACAGTGGTTTCTTAAAGGATTGTCTTTAACCACTTCACTACAGATTCTACCTTTCCCTCTGTTCCTTACAATTTTGTGTCCCAGGCAACAGAAATTCTATCATGTTCTTGTCCTGTGTTTGATAGCATTTCTATTACTGTGCCTTAGGCTAGCAGGCTACTGTGCCTTTACTGTGTGGCCTTTAGGGTATGCAGTCCTTTCCTTTCAACAGCTGCCTCAGGGTATGTCTACACTACTGGGGCTGCTCAGATTGATGCAGTGGAGTCGATTGAATGGCCTGTGGAGACTTGCTCAATCGATCCTGGAAGTGCTCTCCAGTAGATGCCATTAATCCAGCCCACTGAAAGGAATAAGGCTGTGTCGACTAGAGGGTGTCTCCTGTCGATGTGGAGATGCCACGGTAGGGTAAGTCAATGGCAGTGTAGACCAGGCTTCAGTCTATACCCTTCTCCCTTAGGCTATGTTTTGAAAACACTGCACTTTCAGAATTCTTTTCTAATTTGAACCTTTTTGTCCTGTAGGACTCTCCCCCACAACACTCCACCGAGCCCATACCCTCCCCAGTCCCCTCTTGTTTGGTTTTCTGGTTCTACACTGGCCTGGTTCTACACGGCCACTAGCAGTAGATGTAGCTTGCATATCTCCCTTTGACTTACTAACGCTGCTGTACCACGGTGCCTCCACTGCACTGTGTCACCAGGAGACTCCCTCCAGTTGTTGTTTTTCTTTATCCTATTTCTTTCTGGAAATGTTTCTCTCTCTCTCTCTCTCTGTGTGTATATATATATATATATATGGTTCTGTTACATTTTGTCAGTAAATATCCTATAGTTTATTTATGACCATAGTGAAAAGTACCAAACATGCATTCTGGTATTGTGTTATTCATGAACTTCCTCTTTTTAACACAAAAGTGGATAATTGCATATTGCATGCAGTTGACCCAAAAAGGAGATTCTTTTTTTCCTTACCCATATTTTACTTTTGAATTGCCAGACTATTCTTCATTTTATATATTAACATGCAAACACATGACTTACAAATCTTCCTTTCTGAATCATGCACTCCTTATGCTTTCTGACTCATGAAAAAGAAAGTAGTTTAGTGGGGAAATGTTAAAGCATTCAAGCAGTTCTTCAGGATTTTTTCACTGAAGAGGCAAAAAAGAAGGAAATGAATGTACAAATAACATTCTTTCCTGCTGGTGCAGTAGCAAAGTACTACCTGAGAGGGCAGAATTAGGAATCACCCAGGCAATTACGTTTAATGAATTCGTAATAGCCTGAGTATATTGCATAGTTAATACAGTTGGTCTCCTGGAACAAGGGTGCTGCTTCTGCTCTCAGGCGTTTATGCCAATTAGTTATGCCTCAAGAAATAAGGTGACCATGAAAGGGTCAGAAAAATATTTTTCACTGTTTACAGAATTGCACATTTGGCTAGGCGTCTTTTTTTGTTGTTGTTGCCTTTTTGGCCGAAAGGCAAAAATTGGTCACTGATCAGTCTACTAATAGGCTTGAAAGAATGATATTTTTGTTGGTCAATGTCTGTACATGTCAATTTCACTCAACACACAAGCTGACGGAAAAAATATTTCCATTGATGATAATCAAAATTTATAAAAAAAGTAAAGTAAGAATAAACATCAATATTACCTGTCAAAATTATACAAAAATAAAAATTGAATTCTGCCAAGCCTATCTATTAGTCACTGTTAGAATTAGGTAGATGAGGCGTTGTAGTAAGAGGAAGGAGTACCGGAGTATATATGATTTCATAGAAATACCACAAATTATGACAAACCTTGGCAATAGCTGTTCCTCTGAAATGTATGTATATGGCCTGCATCTTTAAAGATCTCTTTGCATGTACACTGTGCTGCCACATATATCTGCTGTGGTTGAATTCATAAAATATGCTGTGGTGCACATGGTGTATTTGGAGGTGAGGACTGGACACTAAGGAGCAACTTGATTCCTCTTCCCCCTAGTTGGATGCAGTTCTGCTGCCCAAGTAGGGAGGCTTAATGTGGGTGAATCATAGATTGGATACGTACTCCTTAGGGGCATGGAGAGCTGCTCCCTGTGTGGTATTTGCAGAGTGGGAGGAGGTAAGGCTGGAAACCTGTTGCTGCGTGCATCCTCCTGTCTTCCCTGCCCTTTTCTTTGGAGGCTACTGCCACCATTTGGCTTCCTCTCCCCTCTGATATTGGCATGACTATGCGGGACTAGGTGCTGGGAAAAATACATGCCTGTTGAAGTAAATAAGATTAATTTTGTATTGTTTGAAACATTTCACTGAGCAAATCCATTAACAGGTATCCACTTTTGTGTAAATTTGTGTGTGTGTGTGTGAGAGTGAGAGTGAGAGTGGGAGAGAGACTAAATACAGCCCTTCCATGCTAACAATATCAATAGAGAAAATAGCCCTACTTTTACTCTTTTGGCTTTCTTCTGGGAGAAAACAAAAAGATAGAGGATGAAACTGAACTGATGGAACTCCGGAGAGGGAGTTAAAGGAGAGAGGAAAAGTTTCACATTTTTTTAATTTTGTGCACGCCTAGTATAGAAAAATGTGAAAAGTGATAATGAATTATAATAACAAATACCATCCAGTATTTAAGTGACTAAGCATCACCTGGGTAGCAAGTAAAACAGAATGTTGCAATTTGATTTCACTGAATATTTGGGAATAGTTCATCTTTCTTGTTTCCACTGGAAAAATGTTTGGTGGATGACGTCACAGTCTCTGTTTGGACTTGGGGTGAAACAGATTATAAAAACGAAAACTATTGCTTCATGATATCCAATAGTTGGGATATATGGAGTGAGTGTACAGATTCAGCTGTTTGTGTTTCTGCCTCAAATATTTGTATTTATTTGGTGTATTTGTTGTGATTTAGTTTAGACATGCTGAAAGCCCACAACTACAATAGCAATGAGTGGAGCATACTGTACAGGTTTTCAGCATTTTTGAAAACCAGGACCCTAGTCTTCTCCTGATATGTCACTGTCTGGATAGTGGAAGTGCCATGAGACTATATCTCATGTTTATCAGTCCTTCTAATGGTTACCTAAGGTAAAAAAGAGTCCCGTGAAAAACACTATTATTGAGAGATTCAAATTCATACAAGTTTACTCAAATGCAGAGGGACACTGATTTGCGTTCTTGAAGAACCCACATGCGCAGATGAAAGTTCTAGTGCTTTGACTTAAAAAAGGGAAATGTTCCTAGACAGTAAGACACTTCTGAGGAGAAAAGTGCCTGAATGCTTTTCTGTTGCAAGTTGAGACTTTACTGAAATACCCCAGTAGTCTGAAATTCCACAATTAGAAAACGAAAGCTTAATTATTTTACTGTAAGCACAGACATTGCATTGACCTGTTGGAAGTTGTCCATGTCGAATATGACTATGATTTTCAATTGAAGATAGTTGTCATTGAAGATGAAATACGTTAAAAAAAACAAACGCGCACACACCCCAAAACCAAAAAAAAAAAAACCCCCATGGTTGTTGAAGGCATTAACAGCCTATTAAGTCTTTTTGTTGTCTTAAGGTGAGGAGGAGGAATGCTACTTTCAAAATTAGGCATAGTTTATGTTCTGGATCTTAGCAAATTGCATAGTGCAGGGAAATTTTGAGATGAGAATTATTACTTCAGTCATGATATTTCCCTATATTTAGACTTCGAAGGATTCAATTTTTATCAGTAAATATGGTAAACAGCGATTCCACAATACACACATAAACAGACCCAAAAAAATTTCCATCACTAGCAATTGAAATTTACAGATAAGCAAAGTAAGAAAAATGTTTCTAAAGAACTTGTTTGATTTAAGGATATTTTCTATGTATATTTTGACATGTAATGATAATACTAACAATATAAAGCTTTAACCTTTTGAATCCCAGCATCTACTGTCATTAAATAATTGTCTGCTCCGCATTCTCTGACCTTTCCCAGAGTTTCCCACAACTGTAAAAATGTAAAATTGATTTTAAAAAAATTAAAAAGGTTAAAACTCATATTTTTGTGCAACTGTGAAAAATTTAAATGCAAGCAATTGAAAAAAAATGCTTTAAAATATACATTATCATGTCAAAATTATGAAAAAATTTAATTCTGCCAAGTCTACCTCCATTAGTCTGCAGAACAGGATCACTGTATCTAAGATCTGCCATACTTTCTAAAAGACCATATAGACCCCTGTGTGGAAGGGCCAGAAAATTGAGTTGAATCTCCTAGAACTTCCTCAGATCTTTTGGTCGGGGAGACAGGATTTGCTTCCCACAGAACATGCAGTTGGGAAAATCCAGAGACTTTTCTATTGATTTTAGGGAGCTAAAGAGAC
>ML675615.1:7632307-7696633 GCA_007922155.1 Mesoclemmys tuberculata | reverse complement strand
AGAGGAGTCACTGTTCACTTCCACAAGGTTTGAAGGGAGATGGTGTAATGTAGAGCCCCTGCTATGTCTTCTAACAACCTACTATTGATCTCCTCAGGGATGACAGCTTTCCATAGGATTAGGTACTGTGCTATCGAATCATGGCCCATAACTGGTTTAATCTTTTACTTCTCTCTCTCTTGAAATAATATAAATGCACCTTAATATCATGGTCATAAAACTCCACCAAGGGTATGACAAGAAATAATCATTTTAGTTTGCAGCAAGGATTAGTTTAGATTAGATATTAGGGCAAACTTTCTAGCTACAAGGATTAAGCATTAGAAAGGGTTACTTAAGTGGGATCCATGTTGTTGGAGGATTTAAAGAACAGGTTAGACAAACACCTGTCAGGGATGGTCTAGGTATTCTTGATCCAACTATTCATTCCTGTGATTAAATAGTGAATACTGTACCGGTCACGCTTATTAGTAGACTCAAGATGTTTGAAAAGTTTGTTTAGCAGCACAAGCTCCAAACCTTTTGAGATTTGGCCATCATTAATAAAAACTAGAGAAAGGTATGAACTGAAATGTCAGAAACAGAGAAACCTGAACCTTGTATGGTTTTGGCCGCCAATTATCTCTCTAATAACCCAAACCAAAATCCACAAATTTAACTCCCTGAACTTTAGATAAGTACTGATCCAAATCTGAACTTTACTGTTTAAGCTTTTCTATAATAATAGCCATTTGCAAGCTTAAAAGTGAGATATGCCTTCTTATTGCATTATTGCCTTCCATGGCGTATGCGCTTGGCTGTTGACATTGATTTATTTAAAACAAAAATGCACTAAAGCATTTGTTCAAAAAATGAAAATACAGAGAATTATATGGACTTCAGTGGCTTATGGAACAAAAGGGCACGGTCATGCTTTTGGTTTACTAACTTGTATAATGTACTCTTTAACTATTTGAACCAGTGGAAACATCTACAAAGGAAGAGCATTATGATGATGTCTTTAGGAACCTTGAATTAATATGACAAGTTTAAGTACTAGGAAGAAGTATCCAGTTTGAGTACACCTAGCTGGACTGGAGGGCGATAAAACCTGATTTAACACTCCTATGGCTTGTTTCAGAATGTTTTGGGTCCTACATAAAACACAGCATGGTTCCTGTGGGGGTGGATTTTACTTCGGTCTTTCTGAAAGGCTGGTGAGGAACCAAAAGGAGGCTTTCTTAGGTATCATAGTGTAATACTTTCCATTTTAATATTTGGGAATACCAAGGTGTTTTTGAGAGATTTGCAATTAGCTGGAAATGCAATTTTTTCTGGAAATGTCCCATAGAATTTAATAGGGATTAAACCCAATAGGGCTATATAGAAATATAGTACTATTTTATGGACGTCTAAAGCCTACATTATTATAGAGAATGGTGCCATTTCTATTGGGTTTCTGCACAATATTATATCAGGGATATTTTTATTTATTAAATATTACAGAATAGTTCAAACATTCTATAGAAAGGGTCATAATTTTCTTTTAAATGTCATAGGACTTCTCCATACTGGATGATTTACTGCTACATCATGTTCAACATGCATCAATTCTGTCAATAGATGCTGAGTTCACTCAGTACCCTGCAGGAGATTGCTCAGCATTTCATACGATTGGTCCCTGTGTCATATTTTGGGCTTATATGATGCAGCCTTTTGCATCAGACATTTGATATGATGCAGTGTGTCTGGCTCTTTATGCTATAATGAACATATCACAGAGGGAATGCAACACAACTTAAAAAGCCTGGCTACTTTTAAATGAACTTTTATCTAATTAGTTTGCTTCTAAAAATAATTGCTGCTCATCTGCATCTATTTTTCTGTCCCTAATCATATGTCTATGAAAAATCTTTACAGGGGAACTATTGTGTATGTTGTTCACTCTAGAAATTTTGACACTAATTTTTAAAGAAAACAGTATCAACTACACATATTGGGCTGCATCAGTAGTGAATTAGGCCACAGGCCTTCCAATAACCAAAGTCTGATTACTTTACAAATCCTTTTTGAATTTTGATTAGCCCACTAGAATGCTTCCCTTGTCAGACCCAACTTTCCTGCCTTATATTCCTCTGCTAAACATTTTTTCACTGCACAGCAATGCTCAAAAATGAGGGGAAAAGTATAAGAATTCACAAAAATTTTTGAGTGGGTCATAGGACTATTAACTAGGACAAGCAGTTGACTGAATTATAGGCATTTGATGAGTTAAAATGGCAGGTCTAAAGTTTAGTAATTATACCTCAGGGAGGGGCATTATGTCCCCCCAACCCAGCTCTCACATACCTGGCATTTAATTGCTTCCAGCATGGGTTTACAGGGCTTTGACTAAGAGCCAAATATGGACTTAGTTCAATTGTGAAACCTCTTCACTCAGCCTCACTGCCCCCACCCCCTCCCACACACATACATAAGGGGGGATGAAGTGACACAAGTTACAAGACTGGGTGCAGAAAACCTCAGTCCAGAAAGACTTCAATCTCTTCCCCATGAGCTCAAGGTTCAAATGCACAATCCCAGGTCTTGTTTAACTTTGGGAACTGGCCTTTTTAGTCTTTAAAGAATGCTGGCTACTGGGAGCACCAAAAATTAGCATGGACACACCCCAAACCCACTAGGCATGGTATCTATCTTCTGCCTGACTCAATCCCGAATGTCACAGAATCAAATTTCAGTCCCAGTATTGAACAGATGTACTCTCTGCTCCCTAAAGAGTTTGGGGCCATTGTATCAGATGTAGCTATGTGTTATCACTGCTGGCTTCCCCCTGCACTCCTAATGCCCAAAAAATATTATACTGGCTTACCACGTTAAAAAATGGTTCACATTTTTTCTTGTCCTTTCAATGTGGGCTGGCTCAATGGCCCCGTGCCAGACTCGTCTGACAAGCATCTCCATCCAAACCAGTTGAATGAGAGAATTGTGTAAACCCACTTAAATCCTTAAATTTAATCCAGTGCAGTCTCCAAGATCATTTTCACCCATGTGAATAATCAGGACATCAGAGTAGCAGTAGCTTAGCCAACAACGGGTCTGCCATATAATCACAGGAAAATGGCTTTAGCCTTGAAGTTGCTGAAGTGCTGACCTGGCCAGTGTCCAGCCACATTTGCTTAATCAACTCATCGTCCCCTCTGAATTTTATCCCTCATGCAGGCCCTGAGATCACTTAAGGTGATCTAAGGTGGGTGCGTATTGCTCGCCAATGAGTGCAGACGAAGCATGAGCTGCTCCTGTGGGAAGCTTCTCTTGCTGAACCACTGAATGTGTACTGCTTCAGCCTTGAAGCCCAACTGTAATCTACCTGCCAACTTGGCTGCCTTCTTGTTGGTCCTGACGTGCTATGGAGTGCTCGCAAATGCAAACATCAGCTATGCTTTGGATATCACTGAAATCAGAAACAAACAGGGTTACTTACATTTATTTTCAGTTCCAGCAACTTTATCCATGGGATGGTTGTGTCCTGTTGCACTTTAATTTCTAGTGCCTATCACATGAACTTGATGAGAGTCAAAATCTTCTCATGCTCCTAATGTGGCTACCTCAATCCCAAAAGAATGTGTACCAAAGTTAACCAGATCTATACTACAACAGGCCAAAGCATCTTTCATGACCACAGCAAACTGATGTCTTATCAGGAATCTGCCATCCCGTGTATAAACAACGGGCACATCTCCTGGTTCCCTGTGATTAGGAAAGCTCTGACTGTCCTTAAGGGGCACAGGTGTTCATCTGTATATTCCCGTAACACGATGGGGATCCCATTCCCATTCTGGTCTGGGTTAGAGTACCTTAAGTGCAGCGACACTGCAATGGGGATAGCCAATGTTTGATGATTCAGATGCCCACATGGATATCTTTACAACTGCCTGGTGCACCAGCTCACTCACTGTGAAAGTGCCAAAGAAGGCCACAATGAATGCTGCTTTAGCTAAAATGGCCCCGCATCCCAAAACACTGTCTCCTGGATAGAGTATTTAATAATTCTGTAAGAATGTCTATGGTTACGAGGTGCCTGTTACCCTTCTGTGCCTGTTTCTTCTGGACCATCCCTCCAAGAGCTTCGGTACAATAAAACCTCTACATGAGTATGGGAAATCTGCTAGCTTACACCAAGCTAGCCTGTACAGCAGAGGGAGATAACTAGTGATGCTGTATATCTCACCACATGGTGCCTAAGGATGGGCCACAGATGCTGGAGCTCTTCTCAAGCTCTACATTCTGTGAACTCAGTAAAGCAGTACCTACAGGGTTTGAACGTTCTTTGTCAAATGCATTCTTGACTAGTCCTGTGGTTGTCAGAAGCCAATGCTCAGCATTGGTGTGGCATCACCTATGGATCTCTGGGGAAACAGGATGGATGCCGGGAATCTGTTCTCCTGAAATCGAGATGGCGCAACAGCAATGCCATTGTCTACTCCTGAACATGTACTGCACAAAACAGGATGTTTAACAATTGTTTACAAATTGGATATTAGGAAATTTAGACTTGAAATTAGACGAAGGTTTCTAACCATTAGGGGAGTGAAGTTCTGGAACAGCATTCCGAGGGAAGTAGTGGGGGCAAATGACTTATCTGGCTTTAAGACTAAGCTTGATAAGTATATGGAGGGGATGTTATGATGGGATAGTTTAATTTGAGCAATTGATTTTGGATTATCGGCAGATAAGTCTGCTCAATGGTCTGTGGGAATGCTGGATGGGATGGGAACTGAGTTACTGCAGAGAAATCTTTTTTGGGTGCTGGCTGGTGAGTCTTGCCCACATGCTCAGGGTTTAGCTGATCGCCATATTTGGGGTCGGGAAGGAATTTTCCTCCGGGGCGGATTGGCAGGGGCCACGGAGGTTTTTCGCCTTCCTCTGCAGCATGGGGCATGGGTCGCTTGCTGGTGGATTCCCTGCAGCTTGAGGTCTTCAAATCTCACTTTTGAGGATTTCAATAACTCAGTCATGGGTTCGGGGTTGTTATAAATGTGTATGGGTAGGGTTTTGTGGCCTGCCTTGTGCAGGAGGTCAGACTAGATGATCATATTGGTCCCTTCTGACCTATGAGTCTATGAGTCTATGAGAATTGAATGCTGAACAAGAGGCAGTTCTATACAAAAGCCCCACTAGCCTCATTACCAAGCAGACTTAGTCAACTGTCTATTCGTTATGTGAACCATGGCCTAACTGTTTGATTCCCAAGTACATTCGCTTGTTTGCAGGCCTTCTGTTTTTCCAGTGGTGAGGGGGATCCCGAGGTGCCCAACAAGTATTGGCGCGCCCTCAGTGTATACACACAATTGGTGACCCTAATTTCTCTGCAAATAGGATGTCACCAACATAGTGCATTGCATGGTGCAGGCCCCTCTTTCTCTGTTCCAGTTTCCCACTCCAACCTGGTGCTGAATCTCTCAAAACCCATACAAGACACTGAGCAGATGATTGGCATGAAGTTACTCCTGGCACAGTGCACTGAGACATGCAGCCAGCTCCTTCCCCTACTGTGATCCACTGGCAAACTCTGCCTCTGGAACCAGGGGTCTCAACTGGACTACTGGCAGGCTGAGAGAGAGGAAATGCTCTTACCCTTCTTGTCCTTCAGTTTCCCCAGATTCAGACTCAAAGTCTTACCCATCTGCTCCCTGCAAAAGGGATTCGGGGTCTCATCTAAAGGGGATGTGTCCCTCCAACTCACTATAAGCAGCAAGGTGAATGGTGCCAGCTGAGGTCTTGGTTCCTGTCCACTGAGTTCTACACATCCTCGTCTGCTCTTAAGTATGGGAATTGAGGGGGGTGGTCTCCTCCAGCTCCTCACCTCAGCATTGTTGCCTTGCCAGTGGTCTTTGTACACTTCTTAGTTCTTGGAAACTGAGAATCTCTTTCCCTATGAGGCAGCGATCCTAGGTCAATGATTCCCTGGCAAAGTGTGTAAAGGAATCCACCATGCTTAATGCATCCCTCAGAGTTGGGGCTCTCCAGGGTATGAGAGGGGACACCCTGCAGCCTTCCTTTCCACCGCAGCGCTGACCCTTGCTGTAGCTACTGAAGGATGGGCTAATCATCAGCCACACCTGCCACCTGTTCCAAATGCCCATATGCGTTATTCCAGCAGCTATGGGTTGCCGCCACTCCTGACAATGGCCCCACAGTGGCTGCACCACCACGTGGGCCCCAGCCTCTTCCCCATAAGCCCAGGGCAGGTAGGAAAGGAGACCCAGAATCTCACACTTGGAACACCACACCACATCAGTAGCAGCCCCATATGTTCCTCTTGACCCCATGCCCTGGGAGATGCAGAGGCACGGTCAAAGATCCTGGCTGCAAGGCCCAGGGAGCTAGGTGGCCCTGTGGCAGCAGCAGTATCCCAGTGTAGCCCTCATTCCTATTAGAACAACGTCCTCAACAGTCTTCACAGTTTGCCCCCATGGTTTTAATTTTTGTTGGCTCCATAAGCAATCTGAATCAACCCCTAGCCAGCGGAGTTCCTACCACCAGGTTGGGGAATGGATGCAACAGCAGGTCAAAGACCCCTCTGCTGGTGTGCACTCCTACACGTGGAGGTGGGGGAAGGGAGTGACTAGAACTCCTACCTTCTCTCTGGGCATTGCATCTCTTGGGTGTAGAAACCACCTCGAGTCTGCTTTGTCCCAGCATTCTGATGCTGAGAACCTAAAAACATCCATGTGCTGTTTTAGTTACCTCGCCTCTCCTGGCATTGCTCCCATGTTTTCTTGCTCCAGGCATGGCTGAACAGCAACTGCTTCCTTACAGCCAACCATAAGAGTAGGAGGCTTTAGAAATGCCCTGTCTTAGCTTAAAATGGAAAGGAAGATGGGGAGTGGCACACAGCAGAGAATCAGCTGGCCCCATCTCTGTTTGCCCAGCCAATGGCTAAGCAGAGAACAAATGGGACAGCTCCCCAACCTGCCACTTGTGTTTTTTGGACTTCTCTTGTTCCCTGCTGTCCTGCCAAAGGACCTCCCCAGCTAGAGGCAGTAATAGGTCATTTGCACTTTCAAAACAAAATTGGAGAGAACTCTCATTTCTAATGTTTTCCATTTTGTTCCACATATTTTACATATCTTTACTCTCCAGTAGCTTTCCTTTGTCTCTTCTATCCTCTCACTGGTCCAGGAGAGCTGGGCATACAACTTCAGGAGATATTAAATGCTGTTTGTAACACCCTGCCTACCATAAGGAAGAACGCAGGGAAATTGACTGGTATAGCTAAAGTGGTATAATTACACCATTACATTCCAGAATAAAACCATTCTTAGTCTGGAATAGAGTAATTGCAGATGTGAGTTGTATTGGCATAGAGCTATCACTATACCAGTCAACTTCCCATATGGACAAGCCCTAAATTCACATCTCTGTCTCTCTGGTTTATAAAACTCAGATCCTGTTTGTATGGAGGAAACTGATATCCGTTGTGATGACCGCTTTATTGCTAATTATTGCTAAAGGACCTTTTAAGTGCATTTGAATCAGAGAGAGAGAGAGAGAGAGAGAGAGAAATAGGAAGTTTTAACTGTGCACATGAGGTTGTTAGGATGTTTGGGTGTGCATTCCAAAGCCTAAATCTGGTATAAACGGTACCCCATATTTTGTGTGAGCTTGCAGTGGAATGTTGATTTAGAAAAAGTCAAACTTCCTAGTGAAACTGAAACTACCCACACAGGTTTTATCAAGTGATTCCTTTAAAATTGCAACACGTTGGACATGTTCTAATTTGTATAGGAGGGAAAATAGAGAAATAGCTTGCCAGGGTCGCACCTTGTTTGGCTAGTGCAGGTTTCCAACAAGACCGTGAGAGTGACGTTCACAAAACCTAGAAGGCTGTGGGGAAGAATGAGTTAATTTATTCCTGTATGCACGTCCCATAAGGAAAAGGACTGATCTATCAAGGCCCTAAAAGCCTGGGTAAGCATGGAGATGTTACTAACAAGATATGACTAGCCTCTTCACAACAAAGATAAAAGCGTCTCTCTGGCCTTTTAGAGATTCCTGCCTTAATGGTGCTAGCAGAATGTGCTTTATTGTGCAGCAAACCCCCAAATGATATCCTCTAGGAGAGGCTTGTTTAAAGGATCATCTGAAATAGCCAGGAGGAGGGCCACAAGTGACACAATTCACTCCTGGACAAGGTAGCAAATGGATCTATTTATATATAGTCTTAAAGTCATGCCACCCCAGTGATATAATTTAACTGTGAATGGCATGTGCAAGATCGCAGATTAAACATTCAATGAAGCACAGCTACAGAAAGATTCAAGGATTGTACTTTTTTTTTCCTCTAAGAGTGGGCTCCAGGCATTCCGTAAGAAACATAGCAATTATTATTCTTACACTCCAGTGATTTATAGAAGCACCTGGAGGAACACTTAATTCCTCTTTTGATTAAGTTTCATAAGGAATTTTGGGCCTAGAAAAGGAGTTTAAAGTGGGATCTTTTTAATCTGCCTCACAGACATGGACCGGCAACGTGGTAAGTCTGAGTTATGTTAACTAACTATAAAAGGGGTGTATGCGTATCTGCTATTGTACATTATTTACAATATAATTTACAAATCAATATTTTACTAATACTGTACTGACAAACCGTACAGAATAACAAGATCGTCTATGTGGAATAAGGGCCTGATTATTACCTCTCTAGCTGTAAAGCGATGTAACGGCACTGACTTCATTTGATATACTCCTAATTTACAATAGTGCAAGTGCAATCAAAATTGAGCCCCAGGAGTTCAAAGTGGAGTTCAGTGACTATCTTCAGGTATAAGCTTAAAGTACATGCAGCCTTTGTGTGCATTTTTTTAAAGAGACTGTTGTGTGAATTAAAAGGAAAGTCTGACATGCAGAATAGAATCAAGAATAGTAAAGAGAGAATATTTCAAGATATTTTAATCAGCAGGAGCTGCATATTTATTGCATGTGCACTGTCTTTGTATCAGTTCTATCCTAAGAAAATATTACCACATATTAAAAAGATATTGTTTTAAATGTTGATCCCAAAGATGATAAATGTCAAAATATTTCTGGAGGTATTAGGAGCCTTATAAAATGATATATCTGCTAGGCTATTGTGACTTTATGGCACTTCTCTATCTCCCAGATTTAACATAACTCATCATCTGATTGTCAGGTTTACACCATTTAGTTTTAAATAGACAATTAATTTTATCCAACTAAGATATTTGTTTTTGTTTGTTTTTAATAATACTTTACCTTCCTTTGTGAAGTGCTTTAAGATCCTCAGCTTATAGGAGCTATAGAAGAGAAAAGTTCTGGTATATGTTTTAGCCTGTAGGAAATAATTTTTCTAAATTTGTTTATGTACAATATTCTGAAACCACACGGCAACATTTTTATAGCAACAAAAGACCATGATGCTCTGACTGAATGGAACTAAGTTTTCCTAACAGAAGAAGTGACCTGGAGGAGGAATTTGAAGAGGTGATAGAAAGACACAGTTGTTGCCTGGGAAAGTCACAGCTTCATGTTTAATTTAACAAAACATTAAACATTTCATGTTTAATTTAATGAAACAGTAGAACATTAGGATTTATAACCTTAATGACACCATGTCAGTAACATAAACTATTAGCTGCATGCATGTGTACAAGATGTGGATATGTGGAAATTATCACCAAAAATGCCTTTATTTCTATCATTGCAGAAAAACAGAGAGCAACTAAAAGCAACAACAAGAACAACACATTAGGCATGCACTACTAGTCTAGCTAATTTTAGGGGTGCTATTAGCAGGCATTTAAGCAAATCTATTAACATTTAGCATCAGTATAAATGCAATTGCATTCCTACTTTTCATGTTTCTGATAAAATAAGCATGGCTATTCAAGGAAGAAAAAAAAGACATTGGGACCATTTGTTAGGTGTTAAAATATAAATAGAAAAAAGTTTAGAGCACCTCAAATCGAGAGAAACTCTATTCCAAAATTCCTTTTAATAAGGTGGCTCAATTCTTTGAAGAACGTTATTGATCGAGTGAGATGCTGACAGTTACAGTGTATCATCACATCTTATTTGAATCCTGAAATCATGTTGGGTTGATGGGTATTTCTTTGCCTTTGGCACAGTATGAAAAATAGTCTCTCTTTTAATGCTGATAAACAAACATTGTGGTGTTTGTGTGCGTGCATTTGACACTTGCAATACTAGCTTCCTTCTCTTCAAATATGTAAATTACAGCTTTAAAATGTAACGAATAGCATTAGCAAATAACTGAATTGCCATAATTTTTTTTAAATGGCAATGTTTTTTAGAAAGGATATTTATAAAATGATGACATTATTTTTGAGAATACTGTGTTACTGCATGAGTTGAAATAATAAATATTGTGAAATAATATTTGTAGCAAAGAGGAGACTTCTGTCTTTTCCTTTTTGTATGTAACACATAGGATTTTCCATAGCAGGGGAGACCAAAGGGCCATCTACAACTATTAAGTATCCTGTCACTGTGGCAGGGCTAATGCCAAATGCTTCACCAGAAGTAATAAAATATCCCTAATGAACTCATGTGGCAGTACTGTCCCATAAGTGAGAAAAATTCTTCCTGACAGTCTGATGCTTTTTTGTGGCCTGACCCAAAATCTATTGGAGTCAATGGAAAGACCCCCATCAACTTCAGAGTAGAAAAAAGGAACATTTTCTGGGGAAAATGAAAAAATTATTCTTAATGTCAAAAATGTTCAAAACTATAAAAAATATTGTCCAGTACTACTTTGTAGGCTTTGATCAGGGCCCTGAAGTAGGAGCCTGGATAGTCCTCAGAGCTGATATAACTTCAGATGCTTCCAAATATATTCCACAGGTTAGAATGTGCTTGAAAAGGTGTTTCTTTGATTCATGTGACATGCCATTTAATTTAACTTCAGTGTTCTTGAAGGAAAGCGAAAATAGGGTGCCCATTTAACCCTCTGTGTCATTCATCATTATACATATATCTTCTTATTCTCTTCTCCCCTAACTAAAAATTACCCTAATATTGTTAAACTCTCCTTATTTGGAAGCCTCCATCTTTCCACTGTCACTGACAATATTTGTTGTATTTCAGCTGTTTTATACATTTCCTTCTGGAGTATCAACTAATATAATTTCACTGCTTAGATACCAATTTGATAGACACCTCATAAATACCTCTGATAGGTAAAATAGAGTGTAATATTTCCCATCACATTTTTATAGTCTGTGTATATATATAATATACCAAATATTATTCCTCATATTCTTATCATATATAACAATTACCATTATATTAATCACATATGATAGCCAGATATCTTCATATTTTATCACCACTGAACATTGAGCCATTTAGGTTTCCACAATGAGAGGAGATTTTCTGAGAATTTACAACTGATTCATAACTAATAGGGGTGCAATGAGTGTTTTAAGTATTTTTTCAAGGTACTTTACATTTTACATGCATATGATAGATTTAAATCTGCCATCATGCAGCCAATTACCTAGTTTTGCTATGTCCTTTTGAAATTCCTCACAATCCCCTCTAGCCTTGACTGGAAAAATAAATGTTCAGGATTTCTGGCTACCTCATTAACCACCCTCTCCTTCTGTACTGAGCAGCATTGGTCCTTGAACTGATTGCGGGAAAAGCCTACCAATGACTTCTGTCTGTGTTGAGAGTTCTGGTCTGTTTTCTTGGTGTAAATCAGGAATAACTCAATAGAAGTCAGTGGGGTTATAACAGCATAAATCCTGAATGAGTGAGATTAGAAACCCTCTACTGTTCTCTCCATTTTTACCAATTTTCCTTAGAATTTTTTTCATGGTAGACATTTGGAAAGTCTAAATTTTATTATTGTAGAAAGCCTATCGCTCAGGGAGATTGTTGTGGCTAGGGATGGGGACTTCCTGAAATGCAGATGAGAAGCATCTCCAGGCCAAAGGTATGTGAGTGCAGGAGAGAGAGAGAGAGGCAAAGGTTCACTGCTTGGGGACATGGACAGCTGTAGCCCTTCAAGTAGTGGATCTCAAATTGAATATGAGTCAACAGTGTGAATCAGTTTAAAAAAAAAAGGCCAGTATAATTCTGTAGTATATTAACAAGAGTGTCATATGTAAGGCACAGGAGGTAATTGTCCCACTCTATTTGGCACTCATGAGGTCTCAACTGGAATACTGTGTCCTGTTGTGGGTGCCATATTTTAAGAAGGACGTGAAGAAATTGGAGACAGTCCAGAGCAGAGCAACAAAAATGAGAAAATGTTTAGAAAATCTGAGCTACACTAAGAGGTTAAAAAACTGGCCATGTTTGGTCCTGAGAAAAGAAGAATGGGGCACAGAGGGTGGACACCTGAAAACAGTCTTTAAATATGTTAAGGGCTATCATAAAGAGGACTGTGATCAATTGTTCTGCATGTACACTGAAGGTAGAACAAAAAGTAATGCGCTTACTCTGCAGCAAGGGAAATTTAGAAAACACTTTTAAATTATAAGGATAGCTAAGCAGTGGAACAGTCTTCTGAAGGAGGTTGTGGAATCCCTATCATTAGAAGTTTTAAAGAACAGATTAGACAAACACCTGTCAGGGATGGTCTAGGTATACTTGGTCCCGCCTCAGCACAGGGAGCTAGAATAGATGACCTCTTGAGGTCTCTTCCAGCCCTACATTTTTACGACTCTTTTAATTTGGTGGAAACTAGGGAAGGAAGTTGGGCAGCAGGGAGGGAGAAGTGGAGAACAAAAAGGAAGGCTGGTTGAGGATGGCAGAAAATGAACGAAATTGAAGGGGATTGACTTTCCTTTGCTGCCATTCTCTCACCTGAGAATCCTCCAGGTATGTTATTTGTTTCTGGGTTTCTAAGCTTTAATCATGTTTAAAAATTTTCTTTTCTGTTACCATGCTACCGTAAAGCTCACAGATCTAAGAATCCTATAACTATCCCCAGCACAATTGTGGTTAATTACAGTTTAATATCTCAAGTTATTTCATCAGCTTGTTAATATGTATTTGTTTCTCAGGTGCTTTTTCTTTACATTCTAAAAGAGCAGCCACTAGCAAGTGGAAAGCAAAAGGGGTTCTGTGGGCTTGGGACTTAAAATAACAACTTTATGTTCCACTAGTGCATGTTTTCTGTTTAACATTTATAGATTTAAACAACTACTTAAGACAAAGTATTTTAGAATATTTTCTTCCTTCACTTGTCTGTTGAGACTTGAGTTCGGGATTCTTAATTTCCCCTCTAGCAGCAGCTGATGATTTAACAAGCACTGTAGGGAGAGCAAAATTTTCTTCCACTTATGCATTAGAGTTGTCATCAGCTGCCACAGGGGAAATACAGATACCTGAAATCAGGCCCCTAGCAAGTAAATTTATCTCTGCATCTGTGTTTTGTTATGGTTTTTGGATCTTATTTTTGTTTTAAAATTTTCTGCTCACCTTTAACAAATTGCATGCAGGCGTTGATATACTTAATGACAGACTGTAAATGAAATTGAAAGTTCTACTACTTCATCGACATAATTCTCATGGTGAACACTCTCAACTCCCATTGAAGTTAGCAGGACTTTGAAGTGCTCAGTACTTTGCAGAAATATACTTTGTGTTGAAAATCACCATATATTTTTCTTCAGGGTCCATAGACATTTTCCCATAGTCTAGGGCTGATGTGCTTCCAAGACATTGTGATGCTCAGTATGGACCATGCTGTTAATGTCACAGATACCACAAAAGTTGAAAAACATGCTAAAGTGGGCTTTTAAGTGGGTTAAAGCCCACGAAAGCTTATGCCTGCAAAAATTAAATTTGTTAGTCTTCGAAGTGCTACAGAACTTTCGTTGTTTTTGCTGTATACAGACTAACATGGTGTTGGTGGTCCTGGAGGACCCCGAGTGAGGCCCCAACAGTTTGGGTTCGAGCCCGGTGCGCAATTAGCCCAATTAGACACCGAGACGGAGAAATCCTTGCAAAAGCTGTTTATTTCAGGATCCGAAATGGTGCAGGGAGACTCTGTCTCAAATCCTGCACACCAAGCAGCAAGCATCAACTTTATTTATACCTTCTTTATTTCAATGAGGAGTTCTTTCCCACCCCTCCCTTTTCCCTCCTTCAAGCAGTTTCAGCGTTAAGTCCCTGGGATGGCCATGAGAGAGAACAATGGGCGCTTTAAGCATACGGTTAATGTTGCAAGCAGCCCCCTGTAGCATGCACAGTATATCATACTGATAAGCAAGCCATCAGCTTACAACAGCAAGAAAATGTCCCAAAGTAACCCAAACGGAGAGGAGAAGAAGGGGGGGCTGGCTGGAGGCAGGAGCCTAGCACAGGAAAACTTCATTGGCACTCTGGCCTTCCATTTACCCGAATTACCTAGTGTAATGCCCCAACCCCACAGTGCCCCAAACCACAACAATGGCTATCCCTCTGGATGCTGAAGTGTGGTGCTTAGGCAATTGATAGATTTTTTTTAAACGTTTGGTCCATGAGGGAATACTTATTTTAAACATCTATGAAAAATATCCTTTATAATAAGAACTCTTTACACCTGTCCATCTTCCCTTATACCACTGAGTCTTTACAACCAATAGAATTGTTGCAAGTAAATTAGAGGTAGGGCAGTGTTTGACTGAGTTACCTCTGATGTCACAATGATCCTGCTTACATCACTTGAGCCTATCTGTAGCCTATGTAATCATACGAATTGCATACAACAAATATTAATAATTTAGCTTCATTACAGTCTAATTTCTTTGAATATAGCCTTCCTAAGATTTCAATTAATTTTAACAGTCTGAAAAGTTTGAAGTGTGTGCATAATTCTGTTTAGATAATTTGGGACCAAGAAAAGACAGACACTTTAAAGACCCAGTTTTTAATTAATTGTAGTTCATAAACCAATTAACAGATTTACTTGTAAGCTCTGAGAGAATGCATTTTGTACTCCGAGTAAGTTTGAGGAGGTTGCACTATATTCTTCAGATGTAACAAATAACGATTTAAGTGCAAAATCCAATTCAACTGTAACTATGGAGTAGTGTCCATTCTCTCCATAATAATAATTAATAACAAAAACACTTCTTCTCTGGCACACTAATCAAGTCCATACTAGAGCCAAGTTTTGTAGTTCCTGTAATGTAATCAGCATAATACATACCAGCACATCACATCGGAGTGGGGCCAGGACCCATGACAGGCTTAGATGTGTGTCCTGGAAATAAAAAAGTAGATTTTTAGGTAACAATATGCTGAAAGCTCCTCTTAGCTTGACTAATAGGGTCATTCAGCACATACTGCTGAAGTGGATGGAATTTTCATAATTTCATTTGCAATTCACCTTTCAAATGATGGGCAAAGCAATCAAATGGTAACATAACTTAAATTCACTCCAGACATGTATCATTGTCCATGGTAGCAGATCATTTTGAGTGTTATAAACCTCTAAGTGTGATTGCACTGGTACTTAATGTACAGCTGAGTGGCTGATCAGTGACCTTTTAATTTGAGATGGGCCAAACAGAGTTGGAATACTTCAGTTGCTTCCAAACACCACAATTGGGAGAATAGCAGCTATTGGAAACTTTCTGAACATTACGGTATTGGGGTGACCATATTTGTGACTCTCTGGTTGTAGCACTTTATAACGTATTATTTCAAGGTCAGCAGCAATCTTATAGGTAGGTACATTAAGTAGCTGCTTTAGGACCCATGTTTAAGGCTTGCTGCCAAGAGCAGAAAACCAACCCATAGGAGGTTAGCTTATATGTACAGATACACACATGGTCACTTTCCCACTGGGCAAACAGGGACTTTGTATTTCTGATACATGACAGAATCCTAGGCAGCTAGGCACCTGCTAAGAAGCGCTGATGTATCTTAAAAAAAATATTCCAGGGTACATCTATGAATGGTGCTATATAGAGTGCACAGTATCAACATAAGTAGGGGAATTAACTGATTGGCAAAGACCAAACAGAGATTAGATAGCATGAACCGTGCTCTTTATTCATCTCTGGGGCTCCAGTGCAACTGTAGCTATCCCCATTGCCAACACTCAGATCCTGATTTTGTATTTGAGCTTAACAACTCTATTTGGCTTTGGTTAAGATTGTGAATTTTTCCCATATTAAAAAGTTACTGTGTTTTAAAAAATATTGCTGCATTTTCTCCAGACCCATGTTGGGTCTTCACAATATGAAAGCCTTGTAGGAATAAAACAAATCTGGAATTGACTCTTTGTACATTCATAAATTTGTATTGCTTTCTTCTTATTCTCGTCTTCATTTAAAAACTGATTTGTGTTCGTTCCTCAGTCATGTACCCTTTAACATTAAGTATAACATCATGTTAATAATGAGGAACACTTTTCTGCCAGCTGATCTCTGACCTAGCTGCTGTACTAAGCAAATGGAAGTGGCAAAAGATAAATATGCACGAATAACTTGTATTAATACCAATTTTTCTGAGACAGAGAATGTTATGGATAATATAAGCATTTGCAATTGTTTTAATAAGCTCTGTAGAAAGAATCCAGCAGTCCTAGCAGTTGGTGATTAGTTTTAGTTTTTAGACTGCTCTCAGGGGGAATTGTTATTCTAACAAAATTTTAATCAACTGTTTCAGTGGCAATATTGAATTTTAAAAGTTGGTAGTTACTAGTTACAGCTTGACTTCGTTAGAATACAGGAAAATCAGTCATTCTGTGGTGATTAACATCTATTCAGAGCTCAGAATGCATTATGGGTTTGAAATTATCATAGGAATTAATGCAATCTTTTTAAAGGGCTTAAAATATGGTAATAGATACAGCATACTAGCACCTGCAGCTCAAGGTACCAAAGTTATTAAAGATGGATATAATTATATTTATTATTGCAGGGATCTAGATGAAGAAAAAAACCCAAAATGTAATGAGCATGAATAAGAGAGGGACTCTTTATTTAAAGCCTATTAGTTAAAGAAACCTTTTCTTATATATGAGAAATACACTGTAGTTCCTGATATGTTTTAATGTTCTGTATGGTCTGTTGCATACACAGCACCTCCAAGGACCCTGATGGAAGTGAGATATTTTGAATGACCATGCTACTCTATTGAACCGTCCTAAAACTCAGATGACTGAATACTGATCTTTCTTGTACTGGTTTTACACTGGTGTAACTCAGCTGACTTCAGTGGTGCTACTCCTGATTTATACTTGAGTGATTGAGAGCAGAGTTAGGGCTACGCTTTCTAATTTTCAGTAAACTGTTCTATTTTCTGGCATTTTTAAAGCACTAGTCACCTGCAGATTAACTTGCTAATAATCCGAGATGTTGGAAATATTCGAAAAGCTATTTACCCGTTGTTTGCTGTTCCATGACAAAACATGGTAATTACTAGAGGTGCTGAACTCTGTTGATGGGAAAAGATAAAAGAGATAGGAGTGTTTCAATAGTTCTTGGTATGTAAGCTGTAGCTATAGTGATTAGTCTAAAAATGCACTGGAGTGCTTTGCTGAATCAGGGCCTGTATGTAGACATAATGTGCTTTGTAGGTGGAATGGAGCAAATACCTACAGATCTTCTGTATAAACCAAAGGCAACATATTGCAGGAACAGACCAATATGGTGGAGGCTGGTGACATTACAAAGCGACAAGGTGAAACAAACACGACTGACTCGTCTTAGTACTTCGCTGAATCAGGGCTGTGGTGCTGGACAGATAAGTAACTGATCTACTGGAGGCTCCAATTCAGCAAGGCAATTAATCCCTACCTAACTTTAAGATTGTGAGCTGATTCATTGACCTTAGTATGACTACTCACATACTTAAACGTTAGGCATGTGAATAAATACCTTGTGGAATGGGTAGCTTAACTGCTGGCAAAGATTTCCAGTTTGGAGATGGCAGAAGGTAACACGAAGTGCTTGTGTTACATTTATACAGAAAAAGCTGAGTTTCAAATGATGGCCACATGAATTTTTGCCATCATTACAACATTAATGGGCACATTCTATCCCCCCAATTATGTGTGCACAGCACTCACTGAAGTCAAGAGGGAAGAATTTGGCCTTAATTTTCCATTTTTGTAAGCAAAACAGTGACTATTGCCGCCTCTGCAGAAAAATGGAAGTAATGTCAAAAATCATAGCTAGTTCATGCATTAATTAATTTCTTTTTTTGTCCATCCAGTACAGGAAATAAGAGCCCTGTGGAATAAAAGATCATCATTTGTCAGTCCTTTTGCTTTAATTTTCTGAACACTTCTTTCTGTACCAAATGCCTTTAAACATCTGTCAGTATTATATAGTCTTAATGGAATAGAAAAACAAGTTTTTACTGCATGGGAACAAGTTTAGCAGCTACACTAAGCAGTTAAAACTACTATTTAGTCCATATGTAGATTTCCCCAGCTATAAAAGCTGGGGTTGAGTCAGTCTGAACCTCAAGAATAAGAATCATTTTAAATTAAAGGGAAAATGGAGTGTGAGAGAGAGTGAGAGAGAGCGCGCGTTGGGGAACAGCTAAGCATCCCACAGAAGAAGCAAGTCAATAAACAGTGTAATTACTAATTCATTCAGGAACAAAAATAATGGCTATCTAAAGTGAAACGACTAAATCCAATAACTAACAGTTTGTCAGGGCAATAATAATGGTATTTGTCTCTCTTTTAATTGGCTTTAACCTTTCGCTTCATGTGCGAACTATTAAAAAATTAAAGAGGAAAGTATTTAGAGAGACAGACTTACGTCAGTGCATGGCTCACTCTCTGTTAATGAGGTCAAGGTAATAAAGAGTCTGAGCAGATCCAGCAGCCTGGTTGATGAATGGCTGTCTTCTGCTGCAGGTACAGAATATTGTATTTGACTTTTTGCTGCTGCTGTTTGTGTATAAAAACATCGGTTTCTACCCATAGGGAAAAGAACCGTTGAGTTGCATGTGTGTGCGCGCGCACGCACACAAAAATAGATGGATTCCACATTTATAGTACAGCAAGTCCTTAAGGCAGTAAGGAAGATGACATCTCCTTAAGATAAAATCGGTAAAATCATGTGTGGTAAGTGCAGTATTGTATCTGGCAAACTGACTCCATCGCATGCAGCGGTGCTCCGATCAGAACTTATCTGCTGATATGGCATTCTTCTAATGAAGCGCCCGACACGTTGGATAAAAAAGCAGCAACTTTATTTAAACCACTAATCCCGAAGGTCAGGTGGAAGGAAGGTTGTCTTTGCCAATTTTTCTTTCCCAGGTGTCTCAGTTCATTGGGCACCTAACAAAGAGTCCAAATTTTCTGGCATGGCTGAAAACATTGTTATGCCACCATCTCCTTTGGACACAATTTGCAGTTAGGGTTGCCTACAGTGTATTTCAAAAATAAGGAACAGTTTTCTTAGCACTCCGACCCCACCCCCATCTTCTGATTATTATTGTTATTATTTTACTATTAATTAATAAGCAGTACTCATCTACATTCATCAACAGTATTTCTTGCTGCTTTTTTGCAGCACTCAGCCATTCCCAATTTTGTTGTATAGACATACAGGAAAAAGTGACGTCCCTTGTAATAAGGAACTGTTGGCAACCCAATGCAGCTCACCCAAACTGCTTAGGAGAGGCATGATCTTCAGCTTAAGCCAAGCCAGTCACCCCCTGCCTTTCTTTTGCTGGGGCTGGTGATCACTCAGCAGAACATGCTCTGCCTCTTACCTCCTACTGCAATGTGTTAAAAATTAATGCTAATAGATAGTCCTATTTGGGTGGAGTGGGAGGTAAATTTACTTTGAGAGAGATCTGGAGAGTTGCTTGTACAATCGAGCTGCATTGTGTTGGCTCTAAAGTTACTGCCTGTATCAGAATATTGTACCCTAATCATTCTCTGTCATAGGATGTAGGGGAGAAAGATAAAGACATATTAAAGCGGATAAGGAGGGCAATTTACTAAAACATAAAGACCTGTGGCCTTAAAATTCCACCTGTCCTGCAAGTGATTTGCACTGAATAGCACTGAATTCCTCTAATATAGGCAACCCCTTCCTTTGGGACAGATGGAATTTTATAGCTTAAGATTTGTAAATGAAAGAAAAATCCTTATTAGCCCTTGATCCATTTTAATTCTCATTTTACCATTCTTCAAGTCCATTTTCTTCCACTGAAAAATATCATAAGTTAAAATCTGAAGCTGGACAAACAAGAGTCCCCTGGCTCACATCACATGTGCAATGCAATTTATACAGTAAGCTGCATTGTCTAAGAATAGAATTGTAAGGACATGCATGAATGCTGACTATACTCCTGAGGGAAATGGAAGCTGCTTAAGAAAAGGAGTAAGCCTTTTCTAGAAAGTTAGGATGAAAATCAACATTAAAGGGCCTGTCAGATAACATTCCCATGTAGTCACCTTCAATTTACTAAAAATATCTTCACAATAAATTCTCTAGAGAAAATTCTTTTAAAAATTAATAATGTAAGTGCTGCTTCTGTGGGAGACCGTTGTATTGTTTGTACCGTAAGTTTTATTAACAATTCACAATTAGGTATTTTTATGATACTTTTAAGATAGTGAATTATGATGACTGAAAATACCCTCCAGCTTAATTGAGAACCATTATGTCTAGTAATTGCCACTGATTTCTGCAAACAGTCATTTTTCTCTGGCCTATTAACATAATTTGAATTTTTAATTGCACTTCATAATTGTCTTTTGGAGTTAACAAACAAGCCCATTTGCTTAAGTGTTTAAGAACAAAACCCCCAAATGGACTGGATAGTGATGTAGTATTATTATTAACAGACCTTGTTAGAACACTTCAGTATGTCAGTTTTTGATGGGGGCATGACTTCGGATTTTCCACTCATTACTTCATTAATTATAGGTAATGCTGCATCTTGCTGAAGATTTGGGTGGCTATTTGCTATTTTTCCTTTGTTTTCATTTAGTTCTTGGTATCTACATTGAAATGATCTCCAGTGCAGTTACAGGGAATCAGCACTCCAACCTTGTACATTTAAGGTGTTGTATCCACTGAACATATACAGTTATCTTAATCAAGAAGAATCTTGTCCCAAACTTAGATTGTAATCTCCTGGAAGAAAGGACTAGCTTTGTTTTGTGTTTTTCTACAGCACCTAGCACAATGGGGCCTTGGTCCATCACTAGATCTCATAGGTGCTACAGTAATGCAAATAATAACTTGCAATTATTATTATTTGTGCATTAAAGACCCTTTTCAATATGCTTTGGAGTTTCTACTGACTAGATCAGAAGGATCCCAAAGAGTTGTTCTGAAATTAATTATTTTTCTTCTACTCATTTTTCACTTCTCCTTCTGATATGTGAACACTTGTCAACATGATACCACATTACCATCCAGGGTCAAGGGAGCTAATTTCCATTTGAGATGTTATTGCAAAAGCCTGGGGCCCAAATGTCATAAACCTCACATCCACTAACAACCTTCCTTCACCATCTCCTGTCTCTTTAAGGCTTTAGATGATCTTCACTTCACTGCAAATCGAGAAATATTTTGCTTAGCATGTGAATTCCATCTGAACATATTAAGTGCGTAAAAGAGACTGGATAGTGTGAGAAAGATGATTTCAAGTGGTCTCATTGCAAGCTTTCTGACTGGGTAGGCAGCAAGAAACGTCAATTCAAATTCCTTGAGTGAAATCATGACCCCATTCTACCAGTGGCAAAACTCTCATTGACTTCAATGGGATTAAGATTTCATTGCTAAAGTTTAAATATTTTTCTCCTCTCATTAGGCATCACTTTTGTGTACACTGATATAGTCTGTACCACAATTATTATTTCTACAACAACTATTTTGGTCTGTTCAGGAAATCCTTGCTTTACCAGATACAAACAACTCAAGATAGTAGCCTCTAAGAGATGGATCCTAAAATTCCCATTCTGACATGAGTAGTCATATATGTATTTATTTACTTACTTATATCTTACACATAAAGGTACTAGTCCTAGGCTCTTGGCACATTTGCTATCAATTAAAAATACAGTTATATCAAATGAAATGAAGAAAGTGTGAGCCAGTGGCTACTGCGTATCCCAAAAAGCAGAAAACAATAACCCAAGTCAAACCAACCCAATTTATTCATGTGATAAGCCTCCTCAAAATCAGTGAAACTTCTCGTGCATGTAAGGACTACAGAGTTGCATAACAGTTTACCGGTTCTGAAATACTAAACATTTAAGATGGGTATTTTCCTTTGGCCTGTTTTTAGTGTAAAAAATGTACATCAGTGCTTTGTCAGTGTTTTTATTTAATAGCTGGGATGTAGTGAGATGACAGCAGATTGAAAATCCTAGTTTCTGAATCAGGGATCCTATCAAATTCTCCATAGTCTTCAAAATGAAAACTCAAAGCACTATTTAAGTATCTTTAGAAAAATGTCGTGGCAGTGATCTTTACAGGATTAGCTATCGGCAAGACGCGTTAGTGGGGGGAAAGGCATTTGAGGCACTTTTCTGGTTGGAAATGTCAGTACTGTTTATATAAATGCTTTTAACCAGGTTCATGCTTCTTCATAACTTTTCAGAAGTTAGGCAGGGGATCATGCTACTGCGCTAAACTAATTCATACAGTGAAGATGCTATTGCTTAATGCAATTTTGTGCCTGTAAGCAAGGCATATATTACACAAACGGCAGCAGTTAGCAATCTTTTCTGACACATTTATCCTTTCAGACTGAAACTCACTGTTTTATTACTGTTATTTTTTCCCATCACATCATCACATACTGTCATTTGAAACTTAAAGAAATCACATTGACAGAGACATTTCCTAGCCATTCCTATTTCTGTCACCCTTCTGTATACAGCTTGTTTTGAACTAGCTTCTATTACTTGAAAATTTAGACTGAGGACCTTCAGGTAATCTTTTCAATTAGTCTCTGGGGCTTTGGAGAGGCAGGAAAGTGCAGTTCTCTTAACAGTGGTTGAAATTATAGGTTCAGGCTAAAATTAAGATACAGGCTTTAACCAATCTGGCAAAAAAAAATTGATATATATATAGAGAGAGAAATCCTGGACCTGTTGGATTATTATAGGGCTGCTAAAATATGCAATGGACTTTTGAAAGATAATTGTGTGATTTTCCTTTTTGGGAATTAAGGTAATAACTATTCCTTTTATCCATCTGGCAGGTGATGCATCAGTCTCTGTATGTTTACCTCTGTCTATATCTGTCCTCTCCATCTTCCCATCCTCATCTGCATTCCCAATAAACTCCAAAACACTCTGTTCAATCTATGTAGAAACTTGAATGGGAAGTTATGGGAAGAGCAAAAATGTCTGAATTTTTTGCCCTAAGCCAATTGTTTATTCAGTGCATTCAGCTATCAAATAATTTCACTGAGATTTATTATTTCCCTCTGTGAATTTCTACCTCATAGATTTATTATTTAAAAGGGAGCATAATAGTAAATTGGTGTATTGGCCATTAAAATTTTGTTAGCGATGAAAAGGAAGGAATATTTAGTAGACATAGGTCACAGCTGCAAACTTAGGATCTGGATCTAAACTTTCCAAAAGTTTGAGGGTATTAAGATAGAAGATTTTGGTTCAGCTTGTTATGCACTTAGAGGCCAGCCATAAAGGTTTTTGATTTGAATGTTCTCAAAAATTTGCTGGGCCTCAAAATGCAGGGTCTTAAAAACCTTAGTGTTCTTTTCTCCCCTTGTTGCATAAATGTCACATAAAGCTGATTCTTCATGTTTTTGTATGGGACCGAGGGGGGGCTTCTTCAAGAATAGGAAAGAAAATACCTGATTTCTTTGTTGTCTTTATGTAAAATGAAGTTAGGTGTCAGGAATTGTATATACAGCTTTATGATTTTTTAAAATTATTATTCTTATTTCATTAACCTACCATCTAGGTGGCTTTAAATAAACAGATAGCTTCATTGTACTTAAGTAAGTCTGCCTAACAGACTACCTATACTACTGGTTGCCTTGCAAAGAATGTTTTTCTGTTACCTGAATCTACTAGAGATTCTTAAAAATGACATGTAATACAAAGTAGTTGTATTCATGTCAGTCCCAGGCTATTAGAAAAACAAGGTGAGTGAGGTAATATCTGTTATTGTACTATCTTCTGTTGTTGAGAGAGTCAAACTATGTGGCTCAAAAGCTTGTCTCTCTCATCAATAGAAGTTGGTCCAGTTAAAGATATTACCTCTCCCACCTTGTCTATGTAATACAAAGTGGAAGAAAGGTCTCTGCTCTCATGAGCAATGATTAATTTGATGTAGAGATATCTAACTTTACACTACTGTAACTTGAAAACAAGAAGCCAAAGAAAGCAAGACTTAAGGTAGCATATTTATATATAATTTACATTAAGGTACTTTTACATCACTCTGGCAGTATGAAGGAGCCTTAAATTGGGGAGAATAAACTATAGAATTGCTTTTAAAAATATGTTTTTGGGATCACAGTTTTCCTTAGGATCTCCCATTTCCCTGCAGCCTACAGTCTCTCCTTTGAGAACCCATATACTGCGTCCTTTATCCAAAGAGATGTGGAAGGTAACTTTTCTGAAGTTATCACTGCTGCCCTAGATTGGTCAGAAGAGTTGCTACAAAGTAATGTATGTACTATGTGACAAGACTCTATATTGGATGTCTTTATATGACATGAAGTATACTTTGTATATTGTTTAGTCTTTGTTTAGTCTGCAGAAGAGAAGAATGAGGGAGGATTTGATAGCAGCCTTTAACTACCTGAAAGGGGGTTCCAGGGAGGATGGAGCTAGGCTGTTTTCAGTGGTGGCAGATGACAGAACTAGGAGCAATGGTCTCAAGTTGCAGTGGAAGAGGTCTCGGTTGGACATAAGGAAAAAGTTTTTCACTAGAAGGGTGGTGAAGCATTGGAATGGGTTACCTAGGGAGGTGGTGGCATCTCTATCTTTAGAGGTTCTTAAGCTGTGGCTTGACAAAACCCTCACCGGGATGATTTAGCTGAGGATAGTCCTGCTTTGAGCAGAGGGTTGAACCCTTGCCTTCATTTCCAAGTGCACAAAGAACATAAGAACAGCCACATTGGGTCAGACCAATGGTCATTTTAGCTCACTATCTTAGCTCTGACAATGTCCTCAGCTGCTTCCCTCCCGCTGCCCCCCCCCACTTTCTCCCTATGACTGGAGGGATCACTTCACTTTGAATGGTCCTTTGAAACATGTGTTAACTACTTACGCTAAACAATCTGTTCCACCTTGTATTTTGCATTGACACTCTGAGTTAGGGCATGGCTACACTAAAGAGTTTACATCGGTGCAGCTACACTGATGCAGTTGTGTTGCTGTAAGCTCTCTAACGTAGCTGCTCTAAGCCAGCGGGAGGGAGCTCTCCCATCAGCTTCACTATTGCAGAACCTGTGAGCATCAGAAGCTATGTCCACATTGTCTCACATGTCACTCGGTGTTACTTATGTCACTCAGGGGATTGATTTAGGCTATGGCTACACTGATGGTGGCAAATTTGCCGCTGTCAGATCGATTACTCTGGATCGACTGAATGGTCAGTAAAGACCCGCTCAGTCAATCCAGAAATCGACATATTAAGTGGTGGTACATCAAGTGGTGTAGTGTCAACGCAGCGCAGTGAACACAGTATGCAAAACAGAAGCAGGGAAGTCAACGGGAGTTATGCAATTTTTTTGCATAGTTTCCGTAACTCCCATCGACTGCCACCGAATCTCGGAGGTAAGTGTAGACAGGGCCTTATTCACATCCCTGAGCGACATAAGTTATTCATACATAAGCTGTTGTGTAGACATAGCCTTCATTTCCCAGACTTCAAGAAGAGCTCTCTGTAAACTCAAAAGCTTCTCTCTCTCACCAGCAGAAGTTGGTCCAATAAAAAGTATTACCTCACTCACCTGGACCTCCTTTTCCAGTTCATTCATGAACATGTTGAACAACACAGATCCCAGTACAGATCCTTGGGCGACCCCGCAATTTACCCCTCACTTTTGTGAAAATAGATAGTTTATTCCTATCCTTTGTTTTCTATTTTTAACCAAGTACTGATCTATGAGAGGACCTCCCATCTTATCTCATGACTGTTTTGTTTGCTTAAGAATCTTTGGTGAAGGACCTTGTCAAAGGCTTTCTGAAAGGCCAAGTACACTGTATCAACTTGATTACCCTTGTCCATATGCTTCTTGACTTCCTTAAAGAATTCTAACAGATGGATGAAGCATGATTTCCCTTTACAAAAGCCGTGTTGACTCTTCCTCAACATATTGTGCTTATCTGTGTTTGATAATTTTGATGAATATATGTGATCTCCTTTCATATCGCAGCTTGCACTTGTGTAGAAAAATTTAATGTAACATATATAGATCTTTGGTAATTGTTGGGTGGAGTATGTAGCAAGTATTTGTTGAATGCAGACTACTCTTTTTTGTGCATTGCAAAAGGAAGTGGTATTGAGTCAGCACCCTTTTCTACCTCAATGTGAGTAGATAATCTGTAAAATGTGTAGAAGTGTGTTTTTTGGGGCCGTGGGATATTGGGATTGGGGTTTGTATTTTGTTTTTGGGCTCAGGATCAGAAAGGGAAATGTTGGTATATCTATTTTTCCTAAATATTTTTAAATTAAATAGCTGAATTCATTGTACTTTTTTGTGTGACACATGAGCATATAACTCACTCCTGAAGCTGTGTATCACATCCAGATAGATAGAATCTTAATGGAAACTTACATTCAATATAGTTTATTTGAGTTATCAGGTACAGACAGTTTTGGGCATGCTCAGTTTTCTTCTGCCCTATCTCAAATTAAGGATAAGAAACAGTCTCATACTTTTAAGCACACTTTTTTCTGTTAGACATCTGTGTTGACTGATTGAATTTTTGACACTGAAAATGCATACAGTTATACTCAATCCACCTTCACTGACTGGTTTTCTTCCTTAAGTCTTTGGGTGGGTTTAGTTATGACTTATAACTCGAGCATTGCATTTTGGGAGACGCTGAAAAAGTAGTATAAATGTAAATGTAAAAAGATACAGCTCATTCTGTCTTTGAAATTGTTGGTGTGAAAAGAACTCAACAGTGTTTTATTTAAACAAGGTCTGCTTCAACCTTGATTGACTTGCAGTAAATTGCCTGGTATGAGAGGCAAAAGGAAATGGATAGAAAAATGGCAATCAGCACCAAATGTTTCACATATTGATTGACAAGCACCAGAGATGCGCTAGAGTAAGATAAATTGGCCAACAGGGCCCATCTTGACAGCTTCTGAGATGGGAAAATTGTTCCTGTTAATTTGCTGCTGGGACCTTGTCATTTATTGGGATATACATTTGAGTGTCTTCTAATTGCGTAAACAAAGTTTAGATTCCTATGTAGTGTATTTCAGCCTCAGTTTGGTAATTTTTTTGTCTGCACCTTTTTGAGCTGTATTTTGTAAATGGCTTTAAAACTAGGGAGAAGGGAGTAACTACCAGTCATTTAAAGAGGCAGCTTTGTCTGAAATGCTGTGCATTACTCTATTGTCATTATGGATTGAACCTTAAGGCCAGTTTGACTTCAGTGGGAGTTTTGCATGAGTGAGAAGTGCAGAACAGGCCCCAAAATCAGGTTCATAGGACAGTCACTTGCATCCAGTTTTTTACTACTTCGTTCTAGCAAATTTAATCATTACTATAATGAAAAGATTTCTTACCTTTTTAACACCTCATTTTGTACTTGCAAATGCCTTTTAATAAGGTTACAGGTTTTTTTTATTTATGCAGGGTAAAACTCCCTTTTCTATAAAGAAGTCTTTTCATCTCTGCAATTTCTTTTCATTAAAAGGACATTTTATCTTTTTAATTTCCTGTACTGCTCTTCCAATGTCCCCATTAATTATAGTGGCACCTACTAGTGCTGAGATAGTTAATGGTCTGACAGCCTTTACATTGGAATCTTCCATTTAGAAGGGTTTTACTTGGTCTATAAAGTTTTGATGTAATGGGAAACTTGACATAAATATTCTCAGCTCAAGAGTGAATGTTTGTTAGTTTCTTTTTTCTTTTCTTAATCCTTCAGATTCCAGTGTTAATTTATAGCATGTCCAAAGAGAGTGGATGCTTTTTTTCGTTGTTTTATCTTTAATCCTCAAACTCTCAACTCAATATTGGCTTTAAAAAGAATGAAATGTTACGGACCATTAGACCATATTGGGAACTGGACAGAGTTTTATTTATTTTGCATTTACATTGGTCATTTGTGGCTAGATACTGGCTTTGTGCAAATCCTGTGTATGGGGTAGTGCATAGGTATGCTATCCCAGAACCAGCATAGTGAAGGAATTGGGCATTCTGCTCTCTCTGCAGACATAGTGCCAGATTTCAAAAAGTATTTAGGTGCTTAAAGATACAGATAGATTGCTAGTAGGATTTTCAGAAGCACCTAAGATTAATTTCAATGGGAGTTAGGCGCCTTGGCACTTTTGAAAATCCAACTAAGCACCCATCTACATCTTTAAGCACCTAAACACCTTTGAAAAATTCTGGTGCTTCGTTTTGTATTTCTTGCATACCCCAAAATTCCACTGAAGTAAATATGGACTGTATAAGGAATGCAAGATTTAGCCTTATGAAGGAAGAGAACAGATTAAACAAATATGTGAATACGAAGAATAATGAAACTTTAGCTCAGTGGTGTTTAAATATGGCAGCAGTTGCTACAAAGTGGGTGCTCTTAGCATACAGTATGAAACAATGGTGTGAGCTGAAGAATTGATTTTCAGTCTTTCTTTTTTGAGTTTCTTAATAATAAATATCTAGTAGCATCCTTTATGCTGAACAATCCCAGTACTCTTAACAAACTGTCTATATAATCATTTCTCCCATCGCTAAATTACAACCATATTTAGAGTTTATTGCAATAGTTAGTTAACATTTTTAACATGTACACAGCAGCACTACATAGAAATTTAGGACAGGAAGCACATGACAATACTCAAATTGCAGAAGTACCTAAAAAGGGCTGAATTTAATAACTGAAGTCCACTCAGCCAGAATAGCCTGTGGAAGTATGTTGTACTATTTATTTTCTTTATGTAGTGCTACAACATGAACTATATCTCTGGATTATACAGCTAGTAATTGATCTGTTTAGGTACTCCAGTCTTGGTTACCTAAAGCAACATATTTCTCTGGATTTAGTGATAAAAATTAACCACAAGTGACTGTCTTTATCGAAAGGTCACAAAGAGTTAACACCAAGTCTGTACTACAGTAGTTGGAAACTTCAAATTAGTTCTGTCTGTGACTTTGACAGAGTTTGCTAAATAATTGCAGTTCTGAGTTTTCTCATGTTCATTCAGCAAGGTGTGATAATCTCCACCTACCACTGACTTCGGGCATATGAATCACTAATTGTTCTTCTGCTCCCAGGAGATGGGTTTCTCTGTAGTACAGATACCAAAAGCAGTTAAGAGCACAGCCAGTGGAGGTTGTCATTCCTCAGCTTGAACATTATGTTGATGTACATCAAAGCTTTCTGTGGATTGTTTATCAATAACTGGCATTTTTGTAAAATAGGGTTGACGGAACAGGGGAGTTTCTAATTATGGAAACCAGTTTTGTTTCTGGTTGTAGTCGAAACTCCGCTATGGCCTGGGGTGAAGATCAACTGGTGTGCTTGCATGTACATTTACAGGATACATGGTAATTACATATCTGAGGTCTGAATGTAACCTCTTCACTGGAAGATTTCTCTAGCATAAAAAATTCAAAGCATATTAGCTGATATAGGTTCACAAATAGAGAAGTTAAATTGCTTTCTTCCCAACTTTTAAATTACACCTTAATTTTGAAATCACACAAAGTTTGAAATTCAGTCCAAGAGAGTTCCCAAGCAAGTTTCTGGGGTTAATTTCTCCTAAATTATGTCCTGATTTTTAGAACTTCGTTTTTATCCATAGCGGTGATAGAAGAAGCTCTGAGACAATGCCTTATATAGTTCAACTACAGTGATATATGAATAACTTGCTAAAGCCTTATTCTATAGTGATCATGTTAACGCTAGTTTACTTGATATACGTACAAGTGGATTTGTCCATTTCCTCTTATTTTGATGATTGGCTAAATCAGAAGTAGAGTCAACATACAGCTAAAAATTTGACTTTAGTGAATGATGAAAAAATCATTGGAACAAATTATTGTTTTCCAGCTATGAAGATATCATCAAGCATATGCCAAGTAATCAGCTTGCAAGTATAATAGGTTCATGAAGGAAAGGAGTTTTCTAATCTTATTCAGTGATGTTTTTCCCAAGACAGCAACAGCTTTTATAAAATGAGGGTTATATCTTCTCATTATAGAATCTAATCTCCCCAAAAGACATTCAACAGCTGCAAAATCCTAGCATCTTTTAGTTGTAAATTGTTTTTATTATTTATCCTCATTTAACTAAAAAAGAAAGGGCCATCAGATGATTTAACAAGACAAGAATTTAGTGACTTCAGCTTTTGACAGCAGCAGATAATTTCCTCAAATCTCTTTTGAATCAGTTTTTAGTACCAATTTTTGGTTCTCTTTAGTGTCCAAATTGTGCAAGTTTCACATAGGCCGTATGTGGATTGTGTAGGAAATGTAGAGTTTAATACCAGTTATTAAAATTCATCATCTCTCTTTAGCACATGTGTGGATTGTGATATTTGACTTTCCTGTGCATTTTGAAAAAAGTTGTAGGAAAGTGTTCGCTTTCCAGATAGTGGTAGATACTTTTCCACACAGACCTTACTAATAATAGTACTCTGCACTGATAAGGTGATTCTCATGTTCATAGCACTCCACAAACATCATCATCTCATGTAAATATTTCAATGCCTATTTTACAGATGGTAGAGAAATTAATTTAGATTGTACAAGATCACAGAATATGACAGCAGTCTAGCCAGGAATAGAACTCAGGACTCAGGCTGGGTCTAAGCTGAAAAAGATCGAAGGTCTTAAAAAATACCTTACATTGTATATTGAAAATGTTTCTGCTTCTTTAAAAAAGAAAACATGCTAAATATGGAAATACTTTACTATTTAATTTCTAATTCTCTGTCTTATTTTACTTAGTTTTTCTTTAGTCCTTAAAAATGAATGACTTTTGTTTGGTGGTGGTTAGATAATGTAATGGTTCATTTGGGGAGAATTCTGTCCAGAGTTTCTCCTTCACTGCAGGCAAGTCTGTGTAGGATAACGAGCAATGCAAACCCAGTTAAACTTCTTTTGTTGTTTTCATGAATATTATCTTAACTTCTCTTTTACCTGTTTCTTGCAATTTGAAATTACAGATTCCTCTCTCTTTTTTTTTTAGTTTCAGGCCTGAGGTCCTGCAAACTTAGATATTAAATTAATCTTTGGCCTTAAGAGGAAGTAGCATGACTCCAGCAGAATTGCAAATGAGAATTATCTATTTTTATTAAGACCTCTACAAAAATCCACATCCTTAACAACATTGTGTGCTATACAGTTTATAAATTGGGCAAATGTAGACCTTCGTTGATACAATAATTGTCTAGGACCCTGTTTGACTAAAGAAATGTATATGTATTATGCTAATAACGGGCAAATTTTGGAACCTAGCAAAAAACAAACTGTTACATTAAACCATATCATGTCATTCTAAATTACCTTGGAGAAAGATTTCCAGAAGAGGAAGTTGAAACTGTGGATGATACTCTGCCACTCTGCTCGTTCTGGGAAGTTTCTTATTACACAAGTAATCCTGTTGATTTTAGTGGGACAATTGGAAGCATAAGTACTACCCAGCGTGAGATTGCCTGAATTGGACCTCATATACACCGGGGTGGGGGGATTCCAGTTCAAAAAAGCAAATGATGGTTACTCACACGAGACACTGTATTGTACTTTCTTGTACATGACTTCATGTTTTTGCATTATCTTGACTCCATTCACTTCATAGTGATGATTGATGCTTATTTTTGCATTGCATAAGCAATGAAAAGGCTAATCCACAGGGCATGTTGTTTCCTTTGTGTTGTAAATCAGGTATCTGGTCAGTTTATTTTAGAATTTAGTGGTTGGCTTATTAATAATGAGGCCTCCTAAAGCCATAGTAATGACTTATTTCTACTGGTTCATTGCTATTATAAATCAATTTGAATATTTTTTAATTCTCTCTAATTCTTTATTTTTGGCCACCAATGTAAGTATTAGGTTTTTACTTTACCTCACACAATCACCTTCTAACTGACTTCCTAGTGGGATACGGTGACCCAGCCACTATTTCACCCCACCCTGACTAGCCTCTAGGAATTTAGGGCCACATTTTAAAAGGGATTCAGTCATTGCTTGGCTAAGAGGAGCAACGTCTCACCCTTAGGCAGCCTGCTGCCTAGTGGAATTTTCCGTCCTCAAGTGGCCCCATGCTGCCTAGGTGCCTTTTAAAGTGCCTGGTGATAGTTAAAAGCCTAAGAAAAGGGATTTTTGGAAACTGACCAAATGATTGGGGAATCAAAGTTACCCAGGAGTGAAATGCAGAGGAGAGGGTCAAGGAAAGGAGAGATGGACTTACACATATAAGTGGCTGACCATTGCTCCTGGCTGATGTGCCAGAGGTAGGTGCCTCTCTCCACCGGAGGTCCTCAGCTATGAACCCTCTTCTGGAGTTAGGCACCTAAGTCAGGTCAGCTGCTTAAGTAGTTTTTGCCCTAGCATCCAAAATGTGTTTCCCTCTTTCTCCCTCTTGCTCATGCTTAATACCTCTCTCACACTCATCCTACGTTTCTCTGTGCCCCTACATGTCTTTGTGCAGATGCTGTGCTGCCTCTCCACCTATGGATAGCCTGCATCTGACCTTCCTGCTGCAATGTCTGACAAGTGTCAGGGCTTAGGGGTGTTCAGATTATGCCTCCAGAATTGGGCCTTTCTGGCAGGATTGGTGTCCTCCTGCCTAGGCTTCAGCTTGAGCTAGGCCTCTGAACAGCCTGTTAGCTCTGGGATGTGACAGCGGTGTTTAGGTTGCTTTGAAAATGCTAACCACCGGAAACTTAGAGGACTTAGGCACATGGGGGTGGGGTTAGGCAGTGCCTGAGCTGCAGCTTTGAAAATGTCAGTTACGTGTATGTGGTGGATTTAAGTGCATATGTGTCTGGTTAGGCACCTAAGTCCCTTTAAGAACCTGGCCCCTACGGACATCAATAAATCTGGAGTCTGGATAGGAATGTGTTCCACACCAGACTCTCTCCTCTTCTGAAGACCTTATTTCTCCTTTCCTGTGCACAATGTTTCCCTTAGTTTGACTGTTTTTGCCAGGATGCTGCTTTCAGGGGTGGGAGAGTTAGAACCATTTTAAGTAACTTTCCTCTGTCAGACCTCTCAGCTGCCCCTTGCTTTAAACCCTGCTTTACTACTGTCTCTTCTCTCTTATTTTCTAAATTGTTTGCATTATTAATAGGCACATTATAAAATTTAAGTGATAGGAAATGTCACTGATGCTAAAGAAATGGATCTCAAATCATCACTTTAAATTTTCTTCCCTATTTTTCTTGTATATCTCATTTTGGACCCTTGTCTAGTCTTGGCAGGTTGAGAAATATGTGACAAAGAGGGCTTAATTGAGTTCTCTTTAGAGGTAAATTATTGTCACTGCTGACAAACAAACAGCTCACTGTTGAACAGTGTCTCACCTTTCTCTTAGGAACTAAAAGGACAGGCTATTCAGCTCTGGGAGCAAATGAGACGATGAGGATTCAAACCCAGGTGCTCCTATGTGTGAGAGCATTTATTCCCTGGATCTCCAAACTGGCCTCGTTGAATCCATATAAACTGCAAATGCTGTTTCAGTTATAAAAATGGAGGCTGGTGTTACTATACCAGAAAGCAGACTATTTTTTTTCCTGGTTAACCGTTGTAATTTCATCATTCATGTTCCTAGTGCCAGTTTTTACAGTACATATTTAATTTATTGAATCTTTCTTTTCTTGAGAGTACACAGCCTGAAAGTCGCCAACCATAGACAAATACTGCTTTTCACAAGTATTTGAAACATGGCTTATTCTTGCAAAACAGCTACTCAGTGAAAGAATGGCAGAGAGCCTGCTGAATGTGCTGTACCTCAGGAAACTTTCACATTTATCTGCTGCCTGCATAACAGATATTGCTGTGCACTGCAAAAACGTGTCTTATGTTATCTAATTGTTTCCTGACACATTTAGCAACATTTCACACTTTTTAAAGTGACATTAACATTGCTGACAGTGTAGGTGTTTCAATTAGGCTGGCTTTGAATTGGAGCCAGGATGCATAGTGTGTCCCCTAACCATGCTCATAGAAAAAGAAAAACACATGATTCACAAGAATGGGGACCTTTCCAGTGTTTTCATGTAGGTTCCTATTAATTGTGCCAACTACATGTGTATTTTCTCAGGAAGGAATTGGGAGTAAGCTTACTTTGTTATCTAAGTCATCTCTAGTTGCAGGCCAACGTTGTCCAACACTGATTCCTTCCATATTACTACATGATGTCTAGCGTTCTCTTTCCATACTACTACTTGATAAACACTTGTATGCAATAGTTGCCAATAAGAGATTGGCACTGATGATTGTTTGAAAGAAATTTATATTAGAATAGCATCATATGTGGTTACAAAATATAGGGAGTATCTCTATTGCCATGGAAATACATGTTACATTCAATCAATGAATGTCAACATGTGAATGGCCACCACTGTATTCAACCATCTTTGTTACAGTGTCAATTATAATGGAAATACCTCCTCTCCTTTCCTCTCTGAAAACCTTGTACTCTCCCTTGGAGTACCTTTTTAGCTGTCTGCGTTTACACTTGTGTTTCCCATGGGGTATTATCTAATTGACCATTAAAGAAATACTGATGTGAAAATTTCCCCTCCTATTGTCCGTCCTGTAAAGTAAAATCTGTGCGGTTTCATTTTGACCTACATATAAGAAAAGCAAATCATGTATATTTGTGCCCTGGTCCTTAGGAACAGACCCACTCAACAAAGAAATAGCTGGATTCAATAAAAAACCATGCATTTGGTTGTATTTATGTTTTATACAATATATAAATTATGTGGACCATCCATGTTTATCCTGTATATGGAAAACATAGCACTCTAGATAAGTACAAATTGGGTGAGTCATAACCTCTCGATTATGAAGATTATCAGTTATAAAGCTACTGGAAATCTCATTTTGCTTATAAATGCCCTCAGCTATAGCATGCTAATTTCTGGATGTCTTTTGAAGTGTAGTTTTTCAGAGAAGATATGCTGTTTAACTACATGAAATCTTTGTGTAATATGTTGAAGATACATGTACTGGTGCAGCAAAAACCGGTGAAACCAGCTCATTTGTTAACCCCATGAATGAGATTCTTCAAATGGGAAAAGCCCAAGAATGCAAAGTTAAAAATAAAATGAGTTTATCGCTCTGTGTTTATCACCTTTCAGGATTTAATAATAGTCTTCCTAAAAGGATTTTTTTATACAAATACATAATTTATGATTCATTGTTTGTGGAATGGCAAATATTAGCCTTTGTTAATAGCACAACTACAGTTGACTTAAAAGAGAGCTGAACTGATCCCTTGGCCGTCTTTAGAGCATTGTACTCTTGCTTGCTCTGTCTCTGTTTCTGGGTGTGTTTTGAATTAACTGGTCTCTAAAGGACCAAGGGTTCAATCTCTGTCTCTGTAGTAAATATAAATTTTACATGGCACAAAAATATTAATCTATTTGGCCAATTTACTGGGATTACACCACAGATAAATGGGCCCGTTACTTCTATTTTAAGAAAATGCTCTAACAAATAAGTTGTAATCATCATGCCCTTTGACTGCCTCAATTAAATTCTGCCCACTAATCTATTTACCCTGGTACATATTCTAATTTGCCATCTCAGTGCTGCTTCATATAGCTGCCTGTTTTAATTAAACAACCTGCCCCCAAATAAAAATAAATAAATCCTTCTCACCAACATGGGAACTTCATGTAAAACAGTTTGGTATCACCTACCTGTTTTGATCTACAAATGAAAATTAATTATATGAATTACATTTTTTCCTCTCTCCTTCTAAGGTCTGGCTTTCTAGGAGGAGGACTTTTTTTTTTTAAAGTCCCAATATATTTGTTAAAAGCTCTCTAAAACATTCATAAAATATTTTTCTGTAACATTTGTTTCATATACAGAGTTCATGATAAGTGTGTTGTAATATAAATATTTAATTGGCATTCAGTTAAGTTGACCCACATACATTTGTGGCATTCCCACTATAGAGTAAATTTGGTCAAGACAAACTAATACCAACAAAACATAAACACACACACTTACACCCTCACGCTGCCCAAAATAACCTTTGGTAAAGTAGAAGACTATATTCCCATATGGTACAGCATATGCAGATTTTGCAAATATGAGAAGTCTTCCCTCTTCCTTTCATCTCACATGTAGTGTTGAAACAGAGCCAGAATGTGTGAGAATTCGTTGCACACGCTATATACAGTGTCACATTCCTGTCTGAGGTGTGTCAAATCTCAAACCAGCTGCTTGTTTACAACGGAATGTTGCAGAAAAATAATTAGAAGCCAATTTTGTTCACTCATTTTCCTGGAAAGTTTAGGATTCATGCTATAGTTCATATTAATAGTGCATGAACTAGATGATGATGATGAGAATAATAATAATAATAAAAGTTGTATCTTGTTATCAGTATTAAAATTATTTCCTAGATCAGGTTAGTGAAAAGGCCTAGGTCATTGCTGTAAAGTCAAGTTATTTTCATGTTAACTTGTGTTCATGTTTATACCCATACTACATGCTAAAGATGAAAGCAAATCACATCACAGTTTTGTGTGTATGTTATATTTATGAAAGAAACACAAATATGCATATAGAAACATAAATGCCCTGTTAGAACAATGTTACATTGTCATTACCTCGTCATCTCAACTTCCAGATCTCTTTGGAGAGAGAAGTGCAATGTCTAATGGTTTGATAATGCTATTCCTTGTTTAGACACTGGTTCGATATTTGTCCTTAAGCATGTCACTTAATTTTTCTTTATCTCAGTTTCCCCATCTATAAAAAGGGGTAATATTCACCTGCCTACCTCCCAGGACTATTGTGAAGATCAATTAATTATGCAATGTTTGTAAAGAGTTATGAATGCAAAAGTTTTAAATACTGTTACATGGAACATGGAAATTCATGTTTCCGGATCAATAGGAATGGGTTGGAGTCAGCTGTTGTTAACCGCCTTTAGTCTGTCCTTGTACAAAGAATTTATATTTCTTTCTGATTCTCTTTTTCATTGATGTGCAGTGTATTGTTTTCTATTCACTCGTGTCTCCTTCCACCCTTTAGGGTCTGTCTTGCCCTGTTAGACTGTAAACTCTTTGGGGCAGCAACATTTCACCTTACATGTTTGTACAGTGTATAGCTCACTGGGTGTTCCAGTCTTATTTGGGGCCTGTGGCACTATTATAGTACAAATAATGTAATAATTATATTAATGCACACCTTCTATAATGTAAGGTTTCTCTCTGCACACCTCATGTAATTTATGTAGAAAAGCAGCTTGGAGCTGCACAATCATTTCATATGCCTAAAGTTCCTTCTGAAATTTGGTGTGCACCACTGGGAGCTTACCTAGGTATTACTGTAGAGTAAATAAAGCTGGGGGAATCATGATGCAAAACTGAATGCATAAGGTAAAAAAAAAACCAACCCAAGTGCTCAAATTGTACATTTTCTTCACTGCTGTATTTTTAGAAATGTTAAAAATGAGGGTTAACACAGTTTTCTTGTCTCTTTAATGTTTGTGGCTAGCACATATGCAGTAGATCTTCCTATGCCTCACTGACTTTTGCCGCAGCACAGAGGTTGCATTTCCACATGGATAAACTGTTCTTGAACAATTTCTCCAACTCACCAAACACATACCATTTTTATTCCTTCCAAAATCAGGCATGCAGGTCTTCTCGCGCCCTTTCCAAACAGACATAGTTATTATGGACAATGCAAGAATATTCTGTCACCCATCTGTCAGTGTTTGGAGGAGTAGACCAAGGCAAGACCTTGGGCATATGGATCCTGCGGTCAGAACAGTGAGTGGTGCAGTGACTCAAAGGCAGGGAGTGAGGCAGCATTGCCCCATGCACCTGGTTTCAGCCAGCTGCATGTTGTGGTGCGCTGAGCTGCCTCCCTTGTGGGAAAGATCAGGAATCAAGAGTTGAAGAAAAGCGTCCATTGATGATTGGTGGGTTGAGAAGGAGATTCTGTCCCTGGAAAATGGGACTGGGAAAAATTGGAACTGAGAGGGTGTGAAATTCAGGTGGACCAAACCACATTCAACTTTCACCCATCCCTACAAATTTGCATTGCCGATTATGTGTGTCTCATAGTATTCCAGGGCAGAGACACAAACACGGCTCTACCTGCATTCACTTAGTGGAGTGGGGTTTGTGTGGGACTCCCTTATAATACTCCTCTGTCTAATAAATCCTAGTTATGGCTCTTTACTCACAGTACTATAATTTCATTGAAGGGAATGAAGTTACTCACATTGATTATCCTTATCCCTGTCCTATGTTTCCAGTAGTATTGATGGGCACCAGTAGCAAAAACATACTAAGAGGGGACCTCAGGTTGGATATATTCTGTGCTACAGTCATACATCTCTTGTCCCATGACTCCAGTAAGCTCCCATGTTCTGCCATTGGAGGCAGTTGTTGTTATCTGTGACAAAATTCCTCATGTGCTTTTTTCCTTGTGCTGATACCTCCTACGATGTTAATAAATGGATCATGCTATGGCCATATTTGAAATTTCCATTCATTCCTATCTTTAGTTAAAATCTGTTGTGAGGACAATACCTGGCTACACATGATTGCCACAAGTGGATATTCTCCTCTGTTACAGGATTTTGCAAGAAATCTGTACTTCTAATCCATCATTTCTGCAGTGTAGGATCCTACAGAACAGAAAAATAGAAAGAAAGTATAAATGTCATCACTGTAATTTAGACATATTATATGGAGTCCTGCTCCTATTGAAGTCAGTGGCCAGGTTCCCAATAACTTCCGTGATATCAGGCCCATTATTTGTGTTTGCTTCCGATGCTTACCTTCTAGCATATTTCCTAGTTTCAGGAAAAAAACATGAGTAACCTAATAAAATATGCAAATTGCTTAGCAAATACAGAAACATTTACTATACAGGAAATGTTGTAGACAGAACATCCAAAGTAACTAAACATCCTAATTATTTGTTAAATTGGGGGCTTCAGAGCATGTACACATCAAGAAATGTAAACAGAAAAATGACCAATCATTTTGTTCCAATATATCATGTTTAAATCGCACTGGCATTTTGATTGTGCTGCAGATATATTGACCATAGCCCATAGTAGTGCCTCTGAAAATGTTACTTCTGAGAATGATATTACAGGAACAGGGAGTAATTGTCTGGCTGTAACAGGGATTATATACCCCTGGACATCCCAGGATCTAGCTGCCTCTGTATGGAAGAACTATCCTTCATCTCTGCTTTCTTCAAAGGTTCTGTAGGAACTGTATTTTTTCCCTTTTAGTGTGCGTCCTATCCCAGGAAACATGCAGCTAGGAAGGATGGCAGAAGAATGGTTTAATTTTGTATTGGATGGATTGCTTTCCTGTTCTCTAATGGTGGGAAGTGGGTCTGATCATTCTAAATGGCCGAGCTGGAAGTTATAGGGGCTTAAAATGTGGGGGGTGAGTGGGGCAGAAAGGTGTAAACAGTGTTTATCTTCATGTAGCCTTTTGGCCACTAAGGGCCAGACCCCACTCAAGCACTTAAACACATACTTTTGAACATATGATTAGTCCCACTGGCCTTTTGATGTCAATGGAAAGACTCCCATTAAATGTAATTAGTCTTTGGATCAAACCCTAAGCGCTTTGCTTGATTGGCCCAAGTGATCTGAGATGCTGAACAGGAGAAACATAAGTACTCTGCTGAACTGAGAGTTAAGCATATGCTTAATTTTAAGCGTGTGCCTAATCCCACTGTGAAAGCAACTTGAGGGAGAGCATTACGTTGAAGAAAGAGCTGGTTATTGACCTGAATTGTAATCCTGGGAACATGTTTTCTATGGGTTTTTTTTTTCTGAAATGAGTTATAAGTAACCGAGGGGTTGTTTTTTAATGAAAATTCTTTGGATCAAATGCTGAGATTGTTGTGACTAGGATATGCAGAGGAGCTCATCACTTTCAGGATTTGAGTCTTTGGCTGCTTATTTGTCGACATTTCTGCAGGATAGAAATGGGACTAACATGGCCTTTTTTCCCTGCTTTCGTTTAGCTGTATCTCATTCATTCAGCATCAGCTCATCTACCCCAGTTACAGGCTGAGGCTGTGGAGACATTTCTGGAATGACTTCACAACGTAGCTGAACATTCTGAATATGATACAAGAGGGGCGAGTTGTTACCAGTGTTCAATGGGTATTTTGATTCTGCCCCAACTGTAATCATATGTACTAATGGCCAGTTTCAGTGTAACTACTTTTTTGCATGTTTTTTCATTACACTCATTGCTGATCTTTGACCCCTGTGTCCTCTTTCCCAGGTCGTCCCATTCCACCTACATCCTCGTCTAGCCTTCTCCCATCTGCTCAGCTGCCCAGTTCCCATAATCCTCCACCAGTTAGCTGCCAGATGCCATTGCTAGACAGCAATACCTCCCATCAAATCATGGACACCAACCCTGATGAGGAATTCTCTCCCAATTCATATCTACTAAGAGCATGCTCAGGGCCACAACAGGCTTCCAGCAGCGGTAAGGAAATTGCAAACACATGGAATGTGATTCTGACCTTTTTTGTGCCATGTTTGCAAGTGCATGTTTGCGTCATGCAAAACGATGACTCCTAAATACGAAAATGAAGAAAAAATAACAATCTTCCCTAATTTTTTGGACTTAAGCTTTTTGGGGGAAATACTTTGTATCGTATTTATTCTTTCTTCATTTCACTGTTGAGTATTTCATTTATATTAAGAGTGATTTAAGGTATCTAAAAACTATGAATGCATCCCTGTTGTTGAGAGAATTAATTACTCGGCTAGATGGTATGCCTTGAAGCTGCCTCTTGCAGGAGGGACATGCCTATAAGATACTGTACACGATGGTAGTGGTTTGCTTTTTTATAGATTAATGCTGTATCTAAAACAAGTCTTGAGGCTGTGTACCAGAAAGTGTGTCGTGGACCTATTGTTGTGGTTGTACTCTTCTTTCAGTATTATATCCAATCCTAGCTCGTCAGTCTACATTTAACTGAAGTATTCATGTTTTCAGAAAACTAATTTCTGTCTGGGAAACATTTTAGGACACAGTTTTCAAAAAGAGGTTTCTGATTTTGTGTTGCCTCAATATCCGGGTGCCCATCTTGGGCCATTAAGGTCCATTTTCAGAAATGCTGAGCACCCAGGACTCCATCTGTGAATGCTTGATGCTTTCAGAAAATGAGGCTCAAGATGTCTCAGGATAAAGGACCCAAAATCACAGGCTATTTTTGGAAATGTTAGGCTCACGAGTCTTCACTTATTTTTTGCATTAGTTTATTTTGTCAAGGAAATGCATCCAGTTGATATAGACTGTATTCTGATATGTGTGTGTAATTCCTATTAACTTAAGTGGGAGTTAGCAAAAGACAAAGTATGACCCTTAGTCTCTTGGCTAGGAAAGGTTTCAAATATGCTTTATAAAAATGTATTTGACCCTCCTAATTCTGCTTAATGATGCTATTCTGAACTTCTGTTTTGGCAGGTTATTCACATACTGTTGTATTTAACGTACATTTAAAATCCTTAACTAATAAAAATGTTATGCTTACAACTTTATAGCCTTGACATTTAACCACAATGAACATACTGATCTGCAGTTGTGATATATACAATTAAAGGAATAGTGTGTGATCTGCAGCAGTTGCATATGACAGAAAAGTAGAAGACGCAGTTACTGATCACTCGTAACTTCTGTCCAGGTCCTCCATTATTTATAATGTCTGTGTGTCTGTGTGAAACTAGAGATGCTGTATGGCATGGATCTTTTGGTTTTTATGCATGTGCACAGTAAAATGTAATTATAAAGGTTGCTAACCAAGATATATTAGTGTTAAATCAGATTACAACACATCAGTGCACCCAAAAGAGTCATCTACTGCACATAGTCATACATGGAACCCAAATGTTTCAGACTAGAGAATGGAAAATCTTGCACTAAAAAGCTTCTGCAGGTTTGACAGAATGAATCTTTATATTTCATTTTAAATGATAATTTATCATTGCAAGCTTTTTGTGTCTTAGAACTTTGGGGTGGCCTTGGTCACATTTCGTGTTGCTTTCAGGCTGTGGGGCTGATCCTATGTACAGTATGCTCAAAATGTTTTGAGTGCTTTTTAAAGGCTTATGTGGCTTGGCATTTTTGGCTCTTTGTCCCTCCATAACAATCTTCAAGCATGCTCCATTTTCTTCTTTAATACTGTATCAGGTTTCTCATGAGGAGGGCTTATTATATTTCATTTCTAATTTTGGCTATGCCTACACTGATGGCAGCAAAGTCACCTCTGTCAGATCGACTTATCTGGATCAATTGAGCGGTCAGTGAAAACCCGCTCAGTCGATCCAGAAGTTGACGTACTAAAACCACCTCCTCAAGTGGCAAAGCGTTGTGTCGATGGTAAAACGGTTCCCGTCGGTGTACTGCAGTGAAGACGGCTCACAGAAGAGAAGCGCAGATGTTGATGGGGATTACGCAAGTTCTTTGCGTAACTCCCATCAACTGCCGCTGAATCGCCGAGGTAAGCGTAGACCAAGTCTTTGAAGGTACCATAAACAGGCTACTACCTCATTCTGATCACAGATTTATGCAAGATTCTTTGAACAACACTTTGCGGTTGGAGGCTCTTCAGATGTTGCCAGCTGCCTTAAGTAATTAAATAAGTATTCAAGGTATTTCCTTTAGTGTGCAAGGGAATACTGAAGGTACTAATATTTATCTTAAATAGGTAAAGCTCATATGTTCTTAAGCATCACCTTGTTTAAGTGCTAAGTGTGATAATTATAATAACAAAGCTGCTTTCTACCTGCAAGACTTCCAAATTATTTTATGTCTCTGACATAATCCTGAACTGTAATATTTAGACCTGGATCATAATCTGATTTTTTTAATGCTATGAAAATTAAATTGTTTAGATTCAAGGGTTCAGGTCAACACATTATAGAGATGGGAGATGGATAAAAAATGGGCTCTAGATCTGGGTTAGGATTCTAAACCTCTAGAAAGTTCAGAAAATTTTGGGTCTAGGGCTTAGGTTCATGCCCATCTCTAGTTTTTAATAAATGCATGACAAAGATTTAAAGTAAACATAGACCATATAAAATGTGAAGAATTTTCATGTTGATCCCATTATTTAATGAGGGTGTTCCTGTTTGGCCAATGGTATACTTGAACCCCTACAATTACAGGATAACTCCTAAATGGGTTTAAGAAGTCTTCCTGGATGTGAGGTGATAGTCATCAACATGTACTGACCTGTGCCCTTCACAATCGCCTTTCTTGATATATTAGGAAAACACATACGCTTAAAAAAAATTACCTAATCTAATCTTCCATCAAATGAGCAATCCATTGTTGATATTATGAAGGCCTTTAATCTACAATAAATCTTTATTAGAACTCATCAGAGCTTCTAGTTTGAGAGAAATGTGATTATGGCACTCTTAAAATGACATTACATCATTGGGGTGATTGGTTTATCATTTGGAGAAGCGACATCAATCATAACTAGCATAACCACACAGTAAATGAATTCAACCTTTCTACTGTGGAACAATGACACTATAATTGCTCAAAATCAGGCTTAAAATGAAATCAGAAAATGCACTTTCTTCAACTATGATGTTAACTTAATGGAATATATTATTAAAAATCATGTTTGAGGAAATTCTATGTAATTAAAAATATGTGGAAATGTATTCCTTTTTCTCTCATTAGAACCTGATTTCAGTTGCACAACCATTTTATATGCAACAGAGATTATGCTGTGTTTAATTGAACTCTCATCATTTGTTTTTCTACTTTTATTTCTTAATGTAATATGCTGCAGAATTATATACTAAGGAGGACAAGAGGCTGTTGAAATATGGTATACCTGCTGATAATATTTCTTAAAACACAATGTCATAGAGGAAAATGGCACCAAAAATATGTAGCATTTTATACATGTAAAGATACTGGAGGGCAGAATATTTCCATAAGAGGTCAGTTTTGTTGCTACACTATCTAGAATGGCTTCTTACATTCTAGTTAACATAGAAAACAGACTCATTTTCTTTTGTTATGTAACCCCCTTCCTTCACTGAGTTACTTGAGAACAGGCAACACTCATCAGTGTGCAAGGTTTTTAACAATAAATCAGTGCGCCTAAGGTTTTTAACAATAAAGGAGATCCTGAGTATCCCAGTGTTGATGTGGGGTAGTTGGGAATCCTCTGTCCACCCCTCTGCTGCAGTCCCTTTATTTCTAAAACAAATTAAAATTGGCGGTGCCTCCACCTGGCTGGCCCCTGCACACGCTCAAATGTGGCTTTGGGAGCTGCCAGGACTAGACCTAGTCTAAAATTATCATAATCTGAGACATGTCTAATTTAACAATTGCAATTATACAAACTAAACATTCAATATCCTTAAATTAGAGTTAACAACCTTTACTTAACAAAACAAAGAAACATGGTATAACAGACTGAAATTAAACATAAACCACAGGGGCAGTTGAATAAACCAATTAATAAAACAGTATTCAACTTATCTACCAGGCATTTACAGTGCCATTATTTACCCCACCTCTGGAATGTGCACTCCCCCAGAGTTCAGACTCTGACCCCTTTCTTGCGTGGGCGCGCTTGAAGATCTGTGGAAGGAGAGAGCGCTCTGTGGGTTCACTGCACCAGTGCAGCCAAAGCATCAGATTGGAGATTGGCAGTCCTGGCCCTGCTTGAAGGGACTGTGTCTTGGCCTCTTCTCCGTCCCAGTCAGTCTCTCTGCTGTGCCTACCTTGCAAGCCCTCTGCAGCTCTGTGCTAAATCCTCATGTCAGCAGGCTCCCAGCAGCAGTCAGAGGCAATAGCAAGCTTCGGATCTTGTACACAAGCAGTCACAGCAGCAGCAGCGTCGAGACCCAGCCAGCAGCTTCCAGCCTGGGCTGCCTCCGCCCCAGCACCAAAATGGAGTCTCCCACATGCCTTTCTTTCACTCTTGGAAGGGGAAGAGTCTCTCTCTTTTCCCCAGGGCATCATGGGAGTTGTAGTCCCCAGGCTCTTCCCCGCTGCAATTAAGTTGGTAGGCCCCTAAAGTACAGGGTGCCTACAGTTATATATACACAGGATGTGCTTTTTTGTGATTTGTTGAAGAATGACCCTTATCTAATGACAATATTATTTTCTTGCGTGCATTCAAAAATTGACAATACTGGTCCTCTATCCACAATCAGTACATTTCATAGATAAACAGGATAGATTTTAAGTTATTGACACTCATTTTTTCCTGTCCATTTAAGATGTATTGCTATTTGAGCATCTACCCAAAAACACAAGAAAAGTTTGTGTTTTCTGTTTTCAGTATAACGAACAAAGCCATGGATACAATTTATTTTCCTCTGAAATGAGTACCCTCTTTGTTGCATGATAAATTTTATTTCAGTGGATACTTTAATTAGTCTTATTTAAGATCCAGCCCTATACTTTCATTCTGAATCCTCTGAGTCCTATAGATCATGTGAAACAAATGCAATGTTAATTTTTTTCATCTGCATAAAGTTATTTGAATTTGAGAGTAAGGAAAGCTAGACATTTTAACAAGCTCTGAGATCAAATTCTGTTCTCCATTTGCTCTGAGCTGTTTTCCAGTGGATGCTAAATGAAAGCAGAATTTGGCCCAATTTTTCATTGTTAATGTATCTTTTGACATAGATGAAGTAATATGAAGCATTTGGTCCAATACAACAGTATATGTTCACAGAGTGTTTTGGACATTGCTTAGAAGAAAGAACTTGTGTGGTGAGGAGAAATGTTTATGAAATGTGTAATTGTTATTGAGTATGTTAACATAAATTATTTAACTCACTGGTTTTGACCTTACTCTGAATGTCTTGCTTCTGTGTTAAACTCAGAATAAATAGTAACAAAAATCTTAGTAACATGACCTGAGTTTGATAAGATCACACATGTGGAATGTGAAACGTATACTATAATTATGTGTGAACGCCTAGTTAAAAGGATCTCTTGTGTTCCTCAGCAAGGTACTAAGAGGTACTACAAAATACAGTAGGGCTGCATATTTAGGGATTGGGGTTCAAATCCTCATAACTACCTTTTACTGCAGTCTGTTCCAGCAGGTACAAAGCATTGTTCTGAAGGAACTCGGGACTTCTATTATTACACTACCCCTGAAGATCTTACTCCAAATTCTCTTCTAGGAATGTTCAAAGCAGTCTGTTTTCTGACCTTCTACAGTCCAGGGTTACATAAGCAGATGCCTCCAGTATCCAGTGGTATAATTTAGAACCTTATGGAAGAAGTCATAAAAAAAAATAGAAAAGAATCCCACAGAAAAATAATGAAGTCTCCCACAGATGGTGAAGTATCGCTGCCCCCCACTGAATGGAAAAATGGTTTCTGTATCTGCCAGCTTACATAGTAAAAAATAAAGTAGCAAAATCCCGAATTCTTAGCTTGCTTTTTTCCCACAAAGGATTGACTTCAGGTTATTTAAAAGACTAAATAAAAGGGTTTGGGTAACTCAGTAGGTAGCACCTTCATCTTTTTGCCAGAAGGACATCGGTTTAAACTGTAGATAAGAAACCTAGGCATGCATATCCATCCCAGCGTGATTTCAGTGGCTGTTGGATTGCTAACGGAACTATTCTTCTGTATTAAACTGATGGTATTAAAGATCCCCTGGCACTTTTTAAACTCTAATGCACTGGTCAGTTTTTAAAAGAAAAAAAAATATCTACTTGGAAACAAACAGTGGCGCTTAAAAGTTATGGGCCCAATCCAGCATAAAATCCTTACTGTCAGCCAGCTTCACAACTCATGGAAAGGATGTAGATCCTAGAGCTGTAAAAGGCCTACATACATCATTAGACACTGAAACTGGCCTTCCACAAAACCTACCTATTAGCTTAGCTCTGTGTTTGCATTTTCAGTACCACACCCAGGCAGCATCAATGCCTGCTTCACCGCATTAGTCTTACAGGACTCCTTATTGATGACTAGCCAAAATAGTGAGAGATAGTTCCAGTCTAATTCAAAGTAACTTTCTTGTGAGGCCTATGGAGGGAGACACTGGGCATCAGAACCCATCCCGAAGAAGAGTTTACTCTTCCTGACAGCCCTAGAGGGCCTTCTCCAGTTCATGATTGTGTTGCCTCTCATTTCCATTGTTGTTTTCCTTTTTCATTTTAATTTGGTCCTTCTTGAGCTCCCTTCCTGCCAACTGGGGTGGAGCAGTCAGCCCTTGAAGGATAATTGTGGCCATGAACCCCTTCATGTTTCTGCAGCTAACTGCAGAATGTATGGATTAAAAGGTCAGTGACTTTTGTTCCTAACATCTGAGTAGTGCGAAGGCTTCATTTTAGGCATCTCTAATACAATGCCTAAGATAAGTCAGCAACTAGCTTAGTCAGCTAAGGCTCTACGCAGGCAGAGAGAGAGATGCTTTTTTCGTGCATTTTCATGCATAGTCCCATTTTATATATTAGTAAAAATACCTTGAGAAACAGCATTGCATGCTCTTGGGATTTCAAATTGAAATATCACAAGCAAGCATTTTCTGTCAGTATTTTACAGCAATGCAAGGAGGGAATTGAAGACTGAATATTTTAATTTCTATTTTCAAATTAAAAAATGCTCATTTCCTGTTAATTTGGGGTCCCAAAACCACAAGTTTGTTTTTGTTTTGTTTCCTTTCCCACTGGTGCCTGTTGTGTGCTGTGCCAGAAGTAATAAAGAGCAAAACTAACTTGAAGACTTGTGCACTGAATGTTTATATGGACAGAGTGAACCAAAAAAGCATTTCCTTGTTAGGAAATAGTTGACAGTATAGAGGGGAGTGTATCCAGTGTTCATGTTTTCTATCTTTAGGGAAGATGAGATGGGATAGAAACTTAAACTTATTACATTTTTTAGCTGTATATGTTTAGAAAACTGTAGCTGCTATCTAAGAGGACTCATGACTTAATGACTTTCCATGCATATTGTTTTGACCTGGATTTATATATTTATCAGGTATATCCTCAAAAGGAAATTTTCTGTACTTTAGTTATAATTTTTCTGTCCTTTCCCATCTCTTTAATTCAGGGGCACTGTCTAACTCCTCTGCTGCATTTCTTGAGCACTGAGGAGGTTTTTTCCCCCCATTTTAAACTGGTATTATATTGGCATTAGAACTGGAGGAGCTGCATAGAGTATGTTTCTTCACTGAAATTTGCTCCTTTTTGCTGCAACTATTGCTGGTACTGTTGCTGCTGCTGCCAATCTGTGTAAAATCAGTTGAGGATGCCAGCAGATCTCTGAATTTCAGCCATTAGATTTGCATCCAGACATTAGGTATTGAAGAAACAATATAGTTATTAATTATGAACTCGACAGCTAAGGAAATGATTAAAGAAGTCACAAGCAAAGGGTGGCAAGGTAATAAAAACAGCTATATTACATTTACGAAAGAAACATGAAATTGACAATAGATCCTGATGATGTTACTTTCTATATTTTAATCAAACTCTACGCTTTTGAGAGTTATAGAGACTTTCAAGGCTTTCTAGTTTGTGTTTTTAAATCTTTCTTTGTTTTTTTCATACTTCTAAACATTTTAGATTGGCACCTTTGGAGAACTGCAATCTCTCTTTAGCACTAGAAGAAGGTCAGCTCACCCCTTCCATTATTGCCACACCCCTGTTTTCTAATGCCAGGCTAATAAGTGACAAAATAGTTTAGTCTCAATGGTCATTTGAGCCTTCTCAATTTTATGCTGGGAGTGCCAGTTAATGCCAATTTTAGTTTTGTCCTCTTCCAACTGTTTTGAGACTACTAATTAATTTTACTTATTTGAGACTTCAGTTAAGTACCAGATAACTGAGAAGGTTCAGCAGTTGCACTGTGCAACTGTGTCAGGATATGAGTAGTGTTAATTGTTCGTCCAGTGTTAATAAAAGGTTAATCAATTTTTATACATAGTTATAAAGTTAAATATAGAATAAATAAGTTAATACATAGTTATAAAGTTAATATACATAGTTATAAAGTTAAATATAGAATAAAGTTAATAGGCTTCTTATAACCATCTATAATACCTTTCTTTTTATGTGCTTATAAACATCTGAGTCAAATAGTACTCAGGTCTCTATAACATACATATAAACTCTAAACATTTGTTAACCTTCTAAAAACAATTTATATATGTACCTTTACATAAAATGTGATCATTACATGTGTATAGTTTCAGGTGTTTGCACTGAGGCACTTAGAGTAGGACACAGCATGTACACTTATGATCCTGAAGCAGTTAGGAAATTATTATAAGTTAAATTAACGTTTTCTGCTAGAGTCCTTTTTACTAGAAAACTATTATTATTTCTAAGAAGGTATCTTGGAGTTGAACCAATTCTATCAGTCAAATACTCAACATGGGAACCCAACAATAAAATACAGAGATGATCAGCCAGTACTGTTTTCTATTACTCTCTGGAGCAAATCTTTACATTAGCTTTTAAAACTAAGATGACATTTTCTTTTTCTCCCTCTTTTTTAATGTCTCAGCAAAAAAATCACAGCTCCTTTTACAAATAGACAATTCATACACCTGCTCGCATCCAATTGTCACAGAGAAAGCCGAGGATGTGAATGTTTGTATAAGTTGTGAATTATTGGCTTCAGCAAATACCTACTTTTAAAATATGTTGACGTGAAAGTGGAGGAAAAATCCTATTTCTTTGTGCCAGTTTCCCAACTATTTCCACAATGCATTCCGCGGCATTCACACTCAGCTGAAATTGCATTTCAGTCTGTTCCATTTGATTGGATTCCATGTTTTCTTCCAGTCTGTAGTAATGGTACACTCATTCCCAGCTCCTTAGCTTCTTTTTATTTCAGTGGCCTTTTCCATCTACCTCGGACATCTTGTCATTCAGCTCCCTCCATTCCCCCCTCCAAGCTAAGGATATTGTTTTACATGTTGCTTTTCCTTTCTGCTGCAATAGCTGTCTTTTTCTGTTTGATGAATTGTTGAAATACCATGTTGCTATAACAGCATAATGATCTTTACTAGCTGAGCTCTTCTCCCATTTTTTAACCAATTCTTCCTATGCTCATGTCAGGTCTAGCAATTTGGTAAATCAGTAAATACACAGAGCCGAAATGGGGCAATGCCTATTTAAAATATTATGACGACTTTCCAGTGAATTGTGATGGTGGTGGTTGTAACTTGTACTTACATCTCTTGTATCTGAAAAATGATTAGAATGGAAAACTTGACGAATCGAGTGGTAAATAATTCATAAATGAAAAAGAAAATTGTATTATTTAGAGCAGGCTTTGAACTTGATGCCTCTATTTTTCGTGTCTAAATTGCTAGAACAGTTTCTTCCTGCAGAGGTGTGTGATCTCTCCTCTAGCAAAATCAGGTTACTGTGAACTCTTAGGCAGCGAAACTTTGTAATAAACAGAGAGAAAGTTTCCACTTGTTGCAGCACGCTATGGGGTGTCAAGGTTTGGGCTGCCTTTTGGCAGACAAACTTGCTGCCTATAAGGGCTCTCTTGGGGTATGTCTGCACTGCACTCTACTTACAGTGGCGTGTAGAGTAATTCAGAACACATGCCTACCATGGGTACAACTTGCAGTGAGATGGTGAAGCACTGCTTAGGCAAGTAGAGTGAAGACACCGGAACCCTAGGGTATATACCCTAATGGGTCTCTACGTGCCCAAGCAGTGCCTCCTCCATCTAAACTGCTATTTTTAGCAGTGTAGTGTCTGACTGCCAGAGTCTTTCCCTGCTGCAGGGAAAGGCTCTGACAGCTCCTCCCTGCTAGAGCCTGGAGATTTTTCCCACTGCAGGCAATGAGGAAAAGCTGTGGCATGGGGGAGGCAGGGGGAATGGTTCCAGCAGTTCCCCACTGCCAGAGCCTTTCCCTGCTGACACTCCCTCCAATCCCTTTATACGCTCCCCTGACAGAGCCTTTAACTGACGCATGTGGCTATGCACTGCAGTGCGGACACCACCTGCTTTTCACTCTGGAGTGTAGACACACATGCCGTACACGCTGCTGCCAGTGAGTGGTGTGCAGTGTAGACGTAGCCTTGGTCATGGAGACCCCACATCAGGAACAGGTTGGGCTGTTTGCTGGTTTGGAGCATTAGCTGCTTGGCAGTGCTCCCAGCCACCTATCGAAATGATGATATAAGCACTCAAAGAATTCGGATTCCTCCACCTTTATCACTGCCTTGATGTAGGCCCATTTTTCTGTTCAACATGACACCTCCAGAGAGGGCATTTGGTCTGGAGAGGAGTAGAGGGCTTGAGGCTAAGTCATTGGTCTGGAGCTCAAAAGATCATTGTTCAGTTCCTGGCTCTACTTCAATCTTTTTGTGTGCAACCCTCTATCTTGGTCACTTATTCTCTGTCTACTTCAGTTCCCCATGAGTAAATTGGTATAATTATACTTCCATCCTGCAATGCGGTTTTGTTGAGTGCCCCGATACTATGGTGATAGAGCCATATAAGCGCCAGATTCCCATTCCCCTGTTCCTTTTCACAAAACCACACCCCGGTCCTGGACACATTTCTTAATGCTAAACTGATATGAAACTGGAGTTCCCTGCTGTCATTTTATGTGACTTGGGACTGGTGGGAGGCTTGGGCTGAGATAAAGTAGCACACTGAATGAATTAACGTATCAATTAGTTCATGGTTTTGGTTGCTATATAAGCAAGGATGGGTGACAGTTTTTGCTAAATTAGTATTTTTCAGGTCACCAAAACTATTCATGAATTAGGATTGAATTCTGCAAGAAGTTTCAGCCAAAAATAAAAAAAATCTTCCACAAAAGTCTAAGTAGTTCATTTTGGCCATTTCAAAATACAATGTTTTGGCTTTTCATTTTGCAAATGTAGTTTGTTTTGAAATGTAGCTTTTAAAAAGAAGAGGAGGGGGCACCTGAAAATGACCTCCCCCCTCAAATGAATTCTCCCCAAAAAAGTTTTGGTGAAATTCTTTTTTATTTTCACATTTTGGTGAGGAAAAAGCAAAAAATAAAATTTAAAAAGTCAGTTTTAGTTTAAACTAAAACATTTCTTCCTGATTTTTTTCAGTTCAGGCCCAATTATTTTCTCAGCTCTGTATATAAGTGGTAAATATTAGTTACTGTTATCACTAATTAGATTATTATTATTGAGGTCAGTGGGAGTTTTGGGGCGCATCAGCCATAGGGTCAGGCCCTTAGTTAATGCACATTACTGCTATGATCAGCAAAATGCAGGACTATCTGCCTAGCAAAGCACAATTAATGCTTTTGCATGGTTATTCTTTATCCCCCCAGACAACAAAAATATTGAGAAAATGGATTTCTCTTGCAGAACCAAATTGCATATTTTGGATTGGAAGATACACATCTAAAATAGGTGTAAATGTAAAAGATATAAAAATTACCAAATGTAATAACACAGTTTAATTTGATATGGAACACATCAGAAATTCACTGCGTATGCAAATATATATAAAAGCTGCCATTTAAGTAGGGAAAGTTGGATACCAAAAGCACAGGCCACCCTACATGTACTACTATTACCATGTATTATTTGCATGTAGATTTTAAGTGTGTGTCTCTATCCACTTCCCTGGGTATGTGTACAATTAATATAAATCACCAAAGATCAGTGTAACTGCTCAGTAGATTTTGAGCCAGTTGAATTAAAGGAGAAAGGCTCTATGGTTATGTCTAGACTGCTGGTGGCACAGCTGGCAGTGCAGGATCGATTTTGTGGGTTCAAACGAGCAGCAGTAACGACTCGCTCAATCAAATCCGGAAGTTGACTCCATAAATCCACCCCAGCAAGTAGCATAGTGCTGCATCGATGGGAGGGCATTGCCCGTTGGCACAACACACTGCAGATGCTGTGGTAAATAGATGTTAGGAAGTCAACGGGAGATACACAAGTTACTCTACGTAGCTTGCATATCTCCCATCGACTGCCGCCAAAATCTGCTGTCAGTGAAGACCAGGTCTGTGTTTTATTAGAAATTTTGAGATTCATCCGGAGGTTCACAAACATGTAAGATTTATTCCCACATCTCTATTACCAACAACACACCTTTTTTTTTTTTCCTCAACCATTTTTTTTCTTTTTTTTTTTCTTTATTGTTGACAGAGCTGGGAAGATTTATTCTTGAATTCCTCTGAGATCATGCCAAAGAAATAAATGCATTAGCGAATCTTGTTCCACATTTCTGCTCTTTGGGAACAATTTCCATCAATAGTCCATTGTCAGAGCAACTGGTAGCACTTCACACTCCTTTTCCACAGTGGTTCTATTTTGGGGTTGTTAATTAATGAAACCCAGACCCCCAACTGTTTAGCCAGTGCTGCTGGGTAACATGGAAGTTAAACTACTCTGTCATGTTTAGTTAGGATGACAGAAACATTCATTTTTAACACTTGTACATATTTTTCAGTGAATTTAGTGCTTGTGATGCTGAATTGACGGTTCTGGAGACCGAAGTGTTCTTTCTTTATTTATGGAATAGTTAGCTGCAGGTTGGGCAGATTCATTTCAAGTTTCTGAACTTGCCCTGCAAGAGCACCTTGATGCTGTTCTGGAGGGATCGTGTCTAAGGATTAAGGACGTCTCTGGGTTCAGATTAGTTTCTTGGACAATTCTTTGGACTCCCTGACCTCTGTTCAGCCAAAAATTTAAGTGCATGCTTAAATCCATCCTTGTTAATTAAATCACTTAAGCATACGGTTCATTTTAAGCACATCCTTAAATCCTACTGAAGCCAAAATTAAGATCTCATTGAAGCCATTGGGACTTACAAACATGCCAGAAGTTGTGTATCTGCCCAAGTGCTTGGCTGAACTGGTGACTTTAAGGACTGCACTGTGAAAACAGGTGTCAGATGTAATGGTATATTTTTGGATATGGGCACATGAAATTTGGACTGACACCACTAACTCATTTAAAGTAGCCCATCAGAGATTCATGACTTTGAGCCTCCGCAGACTTGGACAGCGCTGTGTTTTGTCAAGTGTTTCTTTTCTTTTTATCAACATAAGCACTAATTGGGAATGTGGCTTTTTATGGGGAAAATACATGATGTTAATTACTTTTGCATCTGCAATCTGGGGATCTTAATATTTAGACATTCTTTAGTTAATCCTTGTGTTAGGTTTTTCTGATTGAGGATCAAACAATTGCTTGATTGACATTGGAGACTACACCATAGCACACATTTTTTCTTTTAATAAATATCTGCAGACATGTGACCACTAACTTTCATCTGACAAAGAAATTAAGAGACTTTTTTGTTCCTATTTCCCATAGAGTCTTCCACTGGCAGTTTTAGGAGAGCATATCTAAATAGTTATCTCAGACACCTAGATTTTGGAAGGTGTGTGGAAGGATTGCTTTATAGAACTAACTCACCTCACACCTCACAGCACTTTCTTTAAGCATAATGTTTATCAAAGATCAGAACAAAAAATATGAAGGCTTTTCTTTCTGTAGTTTTACAAGCACCATACCCCAGTGCCATTAATCCTCTATTTGAACAATTTTTAGGCTTCTGTTTTATAAAAAGTATGGCTTTTCAGATCTATTTTAGCCAGAGATTTAAAAAACTTTGTGGTTCTCAGAAGCAGCAATTTTCATATTTAAAATAAAATAAGCAAGGTTCCCATGCTTCTGTAATGGTAGTTGTATCTCCAGCAGACTTTTTAGGTTCACTAAGTTCAAAAGACTTTGTATTTTGAGTGTGATGATCTCAAGAGGAAATATATACATTTTGCCATAAGCGTCTTTGTTTCAACCTCAGCTATGACACTCATTAACTAGAGTCCCAACATTTTTTTTAGCAGCTTGATAGAGTGATTCTGTTGCAGGAAGGCAGCATACACATAATACTGTGTGTATTATAACATACACAAACCTAAGCAAAAGTAGTTTTAAGACTATGATAGAAATGAATAGAATAGAATGAAAGATCACCAAAATGATGGCTGAACTCTTCACTAATATTCAGCCTTGATGGCTGCGAGTGCAACTCCTTTGAAGCCAAGATCAAATTTGCCTGTCTTTTCTTTCAGAAAGTAACTCTTTTGTGGTAGGCTATTGCCTTTTATTCAGTATGCTACAGAAGATATCAATATATATTGATCAAGCAAGGCCCCTGCGATATAAATGCAAAATTATAAATGCTGAATATTATGTTTGTAACTGGATTGGCTCATGTCCTGAGCATTTGCGGAGGGAGTAATGTTAATGGTGCTGATTTTGTACAGCTGTAAATCCAAGACCTAAAATTACTTCAGCACACACATTACATGGATTTGTGCCCTGTTTGCATATAAAATAAAATAGATGAGTTATTGTCTTTCTGAGCTAGTAATTTGTCAGTTGAGTGCACCAGACTGGTGAATATGCTGAAGTTATTCCAAAAAAACAAATGTATAGGTACCTACAATACTAATGTAACAAAGTACATTTTGTTCTGTATGTGATGAATCTTCTTTCATTATGTGGACCAGCTGTTGAGAATGTGAGAATAATCTCAGTGCTCCCAGCTCTTTTATGCCAATGTGCCCTGAATTTGGGCTATTAAGCTTCGAAGATTTAATTTACATTTCTTAGTAATGTTTATTTGTTTCAGCTGGGGATGAGAGAATGCAAGAAATCTCTTGGCTCTAATTAGTACATTTCAGTAATTGGAAAACCAGGATTTGGGGGCTGACTCAAAATTATGTTCCCAATTAGGGCTGGGTGAAATTTTTTGGCCGGAAACTTTTTTGGTGAAAAATGCAGATTTGGTGACACTGACTCATTTCATGAATTTGTGTTGGCTTTGCTAAATTGTTCATGTTGGGGGGGAACCCCCCGCCCCTGAAGTCCAAATAAATCAAAACATTTAATTTTGATGTTAATGAAATGTTTCCATTTTTTTGTTTGAAATAACTTTATTTTGAAATATCTTTCAAACATATTAACAAAAGAATTAAAAAGTAAAAAAAAAAAGCGTAAAATTTAATTTTAGGTAGAAAGAAATGTTTTTTACTTTAAAAAAAAATTAAATTCTCAGAAAATTTTGAAAAATTACCTTTTTGGTTTGGTACCGATCTTTTTTTTGGGGTGGGAGGTGGGGTTGCCAGTGAACCAAAAAGTCCATTGCTCATGATAATGAAAACAGAGGGCCTTATCTTTTAATTTAAAAATTCTGGGAGAAGTACTAGTAGCATGGGGGAGATAAAATGTTCTTGAAGGGGTTAGTTGGGGCTTTGGAAATAAAGCATAGACTGCTGTCTGTGTTCAGGGCATAAGGCCAGAGTTCTAAGGTGTATCGGCTGGAATTTCCCTCTCCCCTCAGGATCGAGGGACTTCTCAGAGTTGTAGTTCCAGGCCAGCTGAGAATGGGAAGGAGGCAAAATATTTAAACACTTCCTTTTCCTCTGTTCCAGAAGAGATTTACAGGAAGCTGGAAGGGCTGAGAACCTGCTGTTCAATGAAGGGGATGAGAAAATGAAAAGAGACTTTGATTAGTTTGATTGACAGACTAATTTTGATTTTGGAGAAAGGCTTGTGCAGCAGACCCCTTGAGAAGATGATGTGCTAACTTCAGAAGGCAGAGGCAGGGAAAATCTTCAGGTTGGTGTAGACATTGAAGCAGAGCCTCTGGGAAAGTGTAGTGCTGTCTCCAGAATTTCTGGGAGAAAAAGGCCTGATTGAGAAGCTTTTGGTTTGCCTTTTGACAAGAGTTCCGTGGACTTCCCCTTCAGTTTCCCTGCCACAAAGTTTAAACAAAAAACCCTTTAAAATCTGAGTACATAATCAGCCCATTAGCAATGTCATGCCCTAGAAGGATTCCTTTTATATTATGGACCAAGATTTCAGAGCAGCCAAAGTAGAGAGCCTCCAAAGAAACCATGCTCAATTTTACCAAATGCCCAGTGGCATATTCCCAGTTCCAGAGACTTAAATCTGATTTAGTCTTGGTAGTTTGGAACCATTTCTGGTTATGAAGATTCCCAGCGAGAAAGGATATATCTGGAATAGCTGGCTGGACTTAATACCGAGTCTTGGCATAGTATTGCAAGACTAATAATGCTTTTCATTAAAGGATCTCAAAGCACTTTGTAGACATTGATTGTTTAAGCCTCATACCACCCCTGTGAAGTAATATGCATTGATAAACTCACATTACAAATTGGAAAATTGAAGTCATACCATAAAACAGTGTCAGAGTTGGGAATATAACTGCATTCTCGATTCTTTGTCCCCTGATTTAATTGTGGGGCTGCACTCATTCTTAGAGTCCTCAGGCATAAGAAATAACTTCCCAGAGCAAAACAAGCCCCGTGGCCCATCTATGACCTTCTGCTTACCTGAGCTTTTACACTGAGACTTGCACAGAGATTTTATACGTTATATCCAGTAGGTCAGGGGCAGTGGTGGTGCTGTAAAAATTCCATTCCCTTTACGTAGTGCATTACTCCACTGATTGAAATGGTCAGCTTTTGGAAAAAATAAATGACCTGGGTTAAGAAATTAATTGTCTATCCCTTATTTTCCCCTTTGATAGAGGTGAATTTTTTTGTCTGAAGCTCTTAGATGTTACATAAATGCTTTCAGTTTTCCACTTCAAGGCAGCATTAAAATACGTGATTAAAAGGGGAAAGGTTATTACATAATTGCCTACTGAAAGATATCTTTCACCTTTCTGTGAACCATCTAGTGCTGACCGCTGCCAGAGAAAGGATATTGGGCTAGATGAGCCACTGGTCTTATCCATTCTTCTTCGAGTGCTTGCTCATGTCCTTTCCACTATAGGCGTGCATTCGCCACCATGCACTGGTGCCTGGAACTTTTTTCTCCTCAGCAGATCCCGTAGGGTCGGCTCAGGCGCCCTCATGCCACAGCACATAAGGCACCGTCGACCCTACAGCCCCTCAGTTCCTTCTTTCCACTCGTGACGGTCGCTGGAACATCTCTTGCTCGTGCAAGTAGCTTCCCCTTGCTTTTGGACTGTTAGTTGCTGATAGTTTGTTTGATAATAATTAGTTGTTAGTGTAATTTAGAAGCTCTTCTAACAAAGGGGGCTTAGAGCCCGGGCCATGCCAGGTTCACTAGGGTTTAAGCCTTGCACAGCCTGTTGCAAGACTTTCCCGATGAGTGACCCTCACAACCACTGCATGAAGTGCTTAGGAGAGCAGCATGTAGGGAAAAAGTGTAGAATTTGTTGAGCCTTCAAGTCTCAGACCCAAAAAGAGAGGGAAATCATGCTGAAGGCTATCCTCATGGAGGTGGCTCTCTGTCTGGCCTCCGAGCTGCCACATTCCACCTCGGCACCGAGCGTCTCCTTGGTGTGGAGTGCTCCATCAGCACCGGAGTCTTCCCACCATCGCTCCCCAGCACCAAAAAGGAGATGACACCAGCGCGCGGAGTGCTTGCACTCCCCCGCACTGCGGCTGTGGTCAGGGTCAAACCTGGAGGTGCTGGAACTGTGGCCCATCGAGCCACCCTCCGGGCCTGCACCTCCGCACAGGGAGCCTCCCCTGACTCCTGGGGGTGGGTGAGTGCCACTGCAGCTGCCGTCGACACCGGTGGCTTTCCAGGCAGCACAGGACCTGATGGCCTTGCCCACGCCTCTGTCACTCTCCCTCCACTCCACCAAGCCGAGGGGTCGAAGGCTGGTGTCCCGGGGAAAGCCTGCGCTGGGTACCCATGGTAGATGGTCGAGACCCCGATCAAAGGCTCAGAGGCAGGCTTAGAGGGTACAGCATGAGAGCTCCCCTCCAAGCTCCAAGTCGGAGTTGTCGAGCTCATCAGCGCCGTACACCGAGATCAATCCTTAGCACCATGCTCCAGGCGGCACTGCTCCAGGTCAGCACCGTGCACAAGGTTGTCCTCCCACTCTCGCTCCTCACGGTCAGGCTCAGCACCTGATGGCCAAGAGGGAAACAGCACCGCAAGTCATCAGTGCCTCGGCACCGAACTTCATCCTCCTCGGAGCGGGAGTCATCTCGCCAGCATCTAGGGTCTTCACCAAGTGTATGACAGTGGTGGCAGCCCAGTTGAGATTCAGAGAGGTACAAATCTTCCCATACCTGGATGATTGGTTGATCAGGGGCCGATCCAAGTGTCATGTCCAGGACAGTGTGTCCCTCACTTGTGCCACCTGCACCAAGCTGGGGCTGCTCATAAACGAACAGAAGTCGACTCTAACTCCGGTGCAGTGCATAGAGTTTATTGGGGCTACACTGGATGCCTCCCTGGCCAGAGCCTTCCTCCCACAACCTCAGTTTGAGGCTATGGCAGTGATCATTGGCCAGTTATACAGGTGCTGCACCATGCCATCCAGGCACTGCCTGCAGCTGTTAGGGCACATGGCGGCATGCGCATACATGGTGAGGCTCGCTTGCCTCAAGCTCAGGCCCCTCCAAGCTTGGTTGGCCTCAGTGTATGCCCTGAGCAGACACCCTTTGAGCAGGGTAGTTACAGAGCCCCCAGAGGTTCTAACCTCCCTGGAATGGTGGAGGGATCTGAGGGAGGTGTTGGCGGGGGTCCCCTTCAGGGATCTGGCCCCTTCAGTCACCCTGATATCCGATGCTTTGGATGTGGGGTGGGGAGCCATGTCAGGGCCGACCTGGGCACCCAGGGAACTTGGTCAGAGGAGGAGAGGAACCTCCACATCAACGTCAAAGAACTCAGAGCTGTCAGGCTAGCCTGCAAGGTGTTCCTCAGCTTCCAGAAGGGCAGAATGGTTCAAGTGCTGATGGACAATACCGCACGCTCCACAGCACTCTGCCAGGAGGCCATTCGGTTATGGGATTTTGCAGTGAGGCATGACTTTGATTTATCTGCCTCTCACCTCCTGGGAGTCAGGAACAACGAGGCAGACCACCTCAGCAGGTTATTTCTATCCAATCACATCTGGTCTCTGTACCAGGAGGTAGCGACCTCCATCTTCTGAAAGCGAGGTGTTCCCCAACTGGACCTGTTCGTGTCATCCTGGAACAGGAAGTGCCCGAGTTTCTGCTCGCTCCAGGGTCATGAGCTGGGCTCCATATCCGATGCATTCCTCATTAACTGGGAGGGCCCCTCACCTACGCGTTTCCCCCGATTCCGCTTCTGCCCAAGGTCCTCTTGAAGATCAAAAGGGACAGAGTGGATGTCATACTGATCGCCCCAGAATGGCTGAGACAGCATTGGTACAGCATGCTGGTGGACCTGTTGATTACCCCACCCATGGAACTCCTGAGGCATCACGCCCTACTCTCCCAGGACCGGGGTCACTTGCTTCACCCAGACCTGGACTCCCTGCACCTGACGGCCTGGAGGCTCTGTGGCTGACAGAGGGGGAGAAAGCCTGCTCGGTGCAGGTCCAACAGATTCTGTTGAGCAACAGAAAACCCTCCACCCAGGTCACATACTGGGCCAAGTGGAGGAGGTTCACTTGTTGGGCAGAGTCCTGGGGTATCCAACCTAGCCTCTCGCCCATCTAGGTGATCCTGGAGTACTTGCTATAGCTGAAACTCACGGGCCTGGTGTTAGCCACCCTAAAGATCCACCTGGTGGTCATCTCAACCTTCCACCAGCCCATGGAAGGGCTATCCCTGTTCTCCCACCCCATGTCAGTTAGGTTCCTCATGGGGGTGGAGAGACTCTACCCATAGGTCTGAGACCCAGTGCCTCCTTGGGACCTCAATCTGGTGCTCTCCAGACTGATGGGGCCCCCCTTCAAGCAGATGGCTACATGCCCGCTGCTCATTCTCTCTTGAAGGTGGCCTTCCTGTTAGCCATCACATCGGCTAGGAGGGTCTCCGAGATTAGAGCCCTGACCTAGGAGCCCTCTTACACAGTGTTCTATAAGGACAAAGTAGGGCTGAGACCCCATCCAGCCTTCCTTCCAAAGGTGGTCTCACAATTCCACTATAACCAAGACATCTTCCTCCCCCCTGTTCTTTCCTAAACCGCACGGGTCAGAGGAGCGGAGATGGCACTCTCTGGATGTCAGACGGGCCCTGGCCACTTCATTGACCAGACAAGGCCGTTCTGGAAGTCAATGCAGCTCTTCATCACTGTAGCGGACCAGATGAAGGGGTCCCCTGTCTCCACCCAGCGCATCTCCAAGTGGATCACCGCCTGCATCAAGTGCTACTAAGAGCAGGCGAACGCACCACTACCAGGGGCTATTTTGGTGCACTCAACCAGAGCCCAGGCATCAGCGGTGGCCTTCCTGGAAAAGGTGCCCCTGCAGGACATCTGCAAGGCCGCCACCTGGTCATCGGTGCACACCTTCATGTCCCACTACACCATCGTGCAGCAGACGAGAGAGGGCGCAGGATTCGGCAGAGCCGTGCTGAGAGCAGCTCACCATTAACTCCTACCCGCCTCCAAGGTACGGCTTTGCAATCACCTATAGTGGAATGGATATGAGCAAGCACTCAAAGAAGAAAACAAGGTTACTTACCAGTAACTGTTGGTCTTTGAGATGTGTTGCTCATATCCATTCCACACTCGCTCCCCATCCCCACTGTCAGAGTTGGCAGAAAGAAGGGATTGAGGGGCTGTAGGGTTGGTGGTGCCCTATGTGCTGTGGCACGAGGGTTGCACTCCAGGAGGCATCTAAGCCAACCCTACGGGATCTGCTGAGGGGAAAAAAGTTCCAGGGACCAGTGCATGGTGGTGAGTGCACACCTATAGTGGAATGGATCTGAGCAACACATCTTGAAGAACAACAGTTACTGGTAAGTAACCTTGTGTTATGGCAATTCCTGTGTTCCTATGGAAATTGATACTGTTTCTGTCTATACAAACATACACATGCAATTTGCAAAACTTTAATGCTCTCTTCATCCTTCCATTAGCCTTCTGAAACCTGCTGAAAGCATAAATAATTTTTACTTGAAAAATATGATCACAATATGTGAATGTTGCTAAATCATAACATTAATCATTATACCAATTTGCACTAATGAGCATGCTTAGAAGCTGTAACAAAGAAGCCTTACCGCGAAATGTTCCATATGTAAACATGGAAAAACCTGTAACATTAGCTTCCCTTCCCTAACAGGCTTCAAAAAATTAAAGACATTGACACATTTTCCCCAGTTCTTTATTAATATATGTTGTTTGACTAAGGGCTATCTGTTGGCTCTATCAGTCGTCTTATTTTAGCTTGTTTGTTTGCCCCATTTACTGAGCTCCAGGTAAGTAGGTAACTATTTCCATGCTTTCATTTTGTTCTTAAAATCTCATTTGTGTCATTAACTGAACCTATGGCACAGCTTTAGTACCTTTTTCTAATGCAGTCTCTCCTTTTCCAGTTAAGTAATGCATAACCCAAAAAAGACTAGGAAGTCTGCTATATAATTTAGTTTTCATTGCTAAAAGCAATTCTAGATAGAAAGGGAGCAGTAGCATATATGCTATACATGTCATCCATGCTGATCTTGATGTAAATCTACCAATTCTGGCAGGAATGCTCATCAGCTAATGTAAATTTCCATACTCTATTTAAGTCAATGAATCTATGACAATTTATGATTTACTCCAAAGAAGTTAGAAATGAAGATGTGTGAACAAGTGGATGAGGAGGTGGTGGGGGAGAGAGGAAGGGAGAGAGAGAGCGGGTGTTTGAGAAAGGTTCCAAAGTCAAGGAAGTAACCAAAAGAGCTGGTGCAGAGCTCAGGAAGATTAAATATGGTTGGAATTACTGAAATTACAGTTCCAATACAGGACACTTTTTATATTCCTCTTTTAAGAGGTCTTGTATCCCTAGAGCTAATAGGTGCTCTTTTTCTACTTGGTATAAATCTAAATGAATAATAAGCAGATGGGGATGCAAGGCTGTCATAAAGAGGGCTAGGAGAACCAGGCTAGGGCCAGGAATGTCGAGAAGGAAATGAGAAGGTTCTGAATTCAGAATCAAACTCCAGGTTTCAGGTCTTTCGCTTTTGTTTCTCCATGCTACAGCAGACCCTTTTTCATGAGATGATTGTGAAACTTGATATTGCTGAAATGTAAGTCACCAGTAAAAAACATTTGATGTTAACAAGAACGAGCTATTCAAAGAAATGCCATGCTCCTGTTTAATATGATTTTAAAGATAGGCTACTTTTTTTGGTAAGTAGATGTCTGAACTCCAAAAAGGTAAGAGGTGCTCACTATTTTGTGCATAAATGAGTAAAATAACTTTTTCTGTTGTTGAGCAAAACCAGTAAGTCATTGTGTACTTGAGCTACGTATTGCTTTGTTAATCTATTCACCACAGGTTTGCATACTTCACAGTTTATACTATCAGCAAACAAAATAGCATCCCAAGCTATGGAACAAATACTGCACACAGTTCTCACAAAAAAAGATGACCTTTCCTAAAGTAAATCAACATACAAGTGAATGTGCTAAATTAACTTGAAGTATTTAATTTAAAGCCTCAGAAGTAAAGGGTTTCAGAATTAAGGCTACCTTATCTGCCCTTGACTATCTTCACTGTGCTTAATTATTACAGTACCTAATGTGTGATGCACTGATGGCATGTGTATGTTTCACATCTGTGATCTGTTCCAGCATCTTCTAAGAGACTGCAGTACCACAACTCCTATCTTTTAGTGGAAACTCTAATCCTCACAGAGAACAGTGTAATTAGCATATGTCAGCACTGCATGCTAAATACTTCAATATCTTAGAAAATTACGTTGATGAATTGATGAACACTGTACGTATGCAATGGACAGATGTTGTATGATAGATACGTTATGCTTTCAACCTAGCATTGTTGACTTTAGGAATCTTCAGAAATTTGCAGCCCTTCATTTTTTTTAATGTGATAATTAAATTAATTGAGTGCAATTTTTATACATCTCAGCCATCATGTAAATGGGCGACACTTCAGAAAGAATCAGCGATATTTTTTCTCTTTAATGTTTGTTTTAAATGTTGTGCTACATACTGCACTCTCTAAGGACGATTGTCTTCAAAACACATTCATTAATGAAGTTAACTAAGTAATTTAAATAACATTAAGACTCATAGACTCATAG
>ML675615.1:7550028-7627307 GCA_007922155.1 Mesoclemmys tuberculata | reverse complement strand
CAGATCTACGTTTGTTTATCCTTCCATCTAATTTGAATTGAATCAGACATTTGGGGTCCCTTTAAAAGTTACTTTATTCCCAGTTATTATTTCGCCTTCCCCTGCAGCGTGGGGCATGAGTCGCTTGCTGGTGGATTCCCTGCAGCTTGAGGTCTTCAAGTCTCACTTTTGAGGATTTCGATAACTCGGTCGTGGGTTCGGGGTTGTTGTAGATGTGTATGGGTAGGGTTTTGTGGCCTGCCTTGTGCGGGAGGTCAGACTGGATGATCATGTTGGTCCCTTCTGACCTATGAGTCTATGAGTTCTTTGTCTGTAGAATAGACCCAAAATTTTGTAATAGGTGTAAGTTAGAAAACCTTTTCACTGTAGACATTTATCTTTTTTCTGAGTCAAATAATTGGGCCTGTGTTTTGAAACCACTAATTACCTTATTAATAAGGTTGTTTAATTACTTCATGGTTATTATGGTGGCAGTGATCAATTACCTTAATATTTTATTAATAACAGTCTTCAGTGGTCCTGGCCATATTCAGTCTGGATATAAAGGTTAAGAACGACCTGGAATGTGAGGAACATGCATCCTGAAGTTGGCAAGATGCGTGACTGTTCCAAACTAAAAGGAAATAGAAAATGTTAAGCTCCCATCTTCTGTTGCTAGTGGACAAGGACTGAACCATCTTTTATTCCTTGCCATGTTGAGGATGGAGTTATTTATAGTGTTTTTTGGAGGGAAGCAGGTTCACGTTAAAGAGTTAAATTCCCTGTTATTACTGTATGTTTTGAATGAGCCAAACAGTAATGCTCTGACCTACCACATAGGCAATCCTGTTTGATTCCCTGCTCAAGTCTATCATCCCCTGGACTAGGAGGAACAGAGTGTATTACAAGACAGGAAGCATTGTACTTCTATGACTTGCAAAAATGTCCTTCTGTTGCTAATTCAGCAATTTACTGGCCAATTAAGGAGAGAGACTGACAGGCTTAGAAGAGAGTCAAGTGGTTTTTGGCTGGGAAGATGGAACTTGTAATGTGAAGTGAAAAACAGAATTCATCAGAAAGGGAGATAGAGAATTATGTTTTCAAAAAAATGTCTCTTGTAATTTGGGGTTTTGTTAGTATGCTAGGTTTCTTCATTGACCGCTCAATCGATTCAGATAGGTCGATCTGATGGTGGCAACTTTGCTGCCATCAGTGTAGACATACCCTTAGTTAGGCCAACACTCAGCCGGTTGAAAATCCCACCCAAAAACTCTAAATGCATGGATATATACTTATGGTTATCACAATTAGTACAGGGCTAACAGAATCCTTTGCTACTGCTGTTATCATCTGGCTAGTCCCTCTATGCTAGAAATTCATCTCTGATTTCTCAAGAATGTGTTTAGTTTTTCGCTGTGCACACTTGTGAATTATTATCATTGCATGACCAAACTTATGAGTGGCTTAAGTATAAATATAGTCTAAATAATCCGGGAATGCACTTCACATTTTTAAAGTTAGACATATTGGTCCTTTCCTAGGAAGCTTCTGCCAGCATCATTTATTAACTGGCTGAGCACATGAAACACTTACAAGAAGTAAAATATCAGGGTTATTAAGCTTTCATTTTTCAACATTTTATGACTGAAAAGAGAGAGTACTGCCTATCACTTACAGAAGACAGCCCATAGAGTGGAACTTCACTGAGCAGGAAGGCTAACCTGTTTGATGAACAAAAATCAGCGAATGTAGTTTAGGGTAATCTGGAGCATTTGTAATGCATTTGCGTTCATTGCGTCAATATTTTTATAGGAGCGTTCCATGTGTAAAATCCACATAAGTAGAAACAAAATGCAATAAGGTTCTAATGATACATCTTTAAATTTGGCACTACTAATGAGTGGACATGGTTGTGTATGTGTGTTATAGGTACGCTATATTCCTATATATAGTGTGTATATCTATTATAGAGATACTGTGTATGTTATTTGTAGGAAAAGAAAAACAAAGATGGAAAAATAATTAAGATAAGTTCTTAAAAATAGAAAAACTCTGGATATCTGTAGTTGAGAAATTCTTTTGGACAAAAGCAAGGAAAAGGGCATTATCTGTAATTAGAAATAATAATGTGTAATTGGTTCATTTGCCATATTTTTACAGTTCTGATTTAGTTGAACAATGTGATCATTATGCCACCAGTTTTCAATAGAGGTGTCACAATGAAAAATAATTGCAATATTCCACAATATTAACTGCACCCTAATTGCAAAAGTTTTGAAATATAATTACCATGAAAGCTAATGCGACAGGGAACATTAAGCATAATTAGTGTATTAAAAAAAAGGAAAAACTGTTAGAAGCTTGTTATTGTCTCGTAAGGTAGCTTCAAATTAGCTGGATGTAGAGCACTTTCATCTAGCTTTTCTATAATTTTCATTATTAGCACAGACTGTAATAAATTTATTTGACATAGCCCACACCTGCCAACCCCGCAGGAGAGAGCTTCTAATGTGCTCAGGTCCCAAGCTTTCCCATAGAATTTTCCAGGAGGCAGCAGTGAGTAAGGTTATTTTTTTTTAACTCAGTTGCACAATACACTGCTCAGAATTAATGCTAACTGTGTAAGTAATTCCACAGAAAAGAAAACATGTAAAAATCCTATTGTGAACTGCTCTAAGCAATCAAATGAGTGAAGCTTTCAGAAGACTCATAAGACGCAGGCATATTCTCTCTAATTCACCGTGTACCCTGAAAAATTAGTGCACAAACTACCCAGGGTTTCACAAGTACAGTAGCCTGTTGAAGTGTGACAATTCACATACTAGTTCTCCCTGGTGTGAGTAGGTGCAAATGGTGTTTCAATCACTCTTTGCGAAGAGTGCTGGTAGTTGCATGTGTTAGAGGCCAGGATCCAAGCCATTAATAGTTCTGAAAGTACTTGTAAGTTCACCTTTTGGGAATGTATGGTCATCACATACTCAAGTCTTTGGCTCTGCTTATCTCTAGAAAACCATCTTTTCAGTAGGAAGGAGAGACTTCTTGCAAATACTCTTCTCTCTGATCTTCAATTCATATGTACAGTTCAACACATCATTTAAAGTGAGTTCTCTAGCTAGGTAAACAATGTTGGGGGGAGGAGAGGGAGGTTGTATGTGGGAAAACAACTGGAATCAATTCTTTGGATCTATTTTTGTTAAATCAGAATAAATTTCGAGAAACTTCATTGACTTAAATATTATTAGAGGTAAAATTTTCAGAACATGACTGAGTCTAGATTCAGCTCTCTAATCGTGTAGAACAAAAAATACCTAGACTGCCTAGTTGCAGTTACTCCAGATTTGCAGTGATGCCATTGAGAATAGAATTACACTCTTTACATTGCCTGAGAATTTAAGATAGGTCAAGTTAGTAAATTTCAACCCAAATTTTCCTATTGAAAGTCCCTCCCCTTTTTATTAATATATGCCTAAACTTAAGTTTTGAGGCTATCAGCAAAAGACTGTGGTGCTTTTTTAGCTTAGTCACTGTGAGATCTTCATCCTACTGAATGTATTTCAATTAGTAAAGAGAAAAGGGTCATACACATTGGTGATTAGTTTTCATTTAAATCATGTTTATGATTCCACACCTTTTTGTAGAATTTCCTTCTTTCTGTAACACCACAATTAAACCCATTTTAATTATCACTGCAGAACAGAGCTTGATTTTGCAAAGGTAATGAAGCAAAAGTATTAAACCTAAGGAAATGTTAAAGCATGGAAATTTAAGAGATGTTTTTGCATTGTGCCCAATCAAAAGAGGTGAAGTCAGCCTTTTGAAAGAGGAATAGACTGAATATCACAACCTGTTCTTGCTTTCAAAAGGTTAACAGTGGTTCATATATTCTGCATAATGGAACCACTTTCATTAAATTTCCATTCTCTAAGAGATCTGGTAGGCTTTACAAATATTGTTATGTTGTCAAGGTAGAAATCCTCTTACCTCATGTTTGTGGGTTTGATAATAGATTACATCCTTTTTCATATTTGCATGTGTTTTTTATTCATGTTTTTAAATTCTTCAGTAAATTGAAGCATGGACAGCCATATCCTATAGAACTTTTTATGTACTTCCATTAAACTTATATTACCTCATTGAATCACCTTAATTTAGAAAACAATGCTATAGAAAAGTCATAAAATTAACTTTGGGTAACATTTAAGAGTCATATTCTGCTTTTAGTTACATTAGCACAACCCCTTTGAAGCCAGTTGGATTGCATATGTATAAATAGAAAAGACTTACAATCATATTTTTAGCAACAATTTAATATTTTTAAGCAAAGCTTTGCAGTAGCTTCATTTAAAACCAATAAAGGATCACAACATTTGAAACTATAAAACTCCTAAATATTATACTGACTTATTGCAGATATTACCCAAAGTGCATTAACGACATTAACTATAGTAAGTATGTCCCCCTCTGGGACCAAATTCAGTGGAAACTTTAGTTTATTGCACCATCATAAATTACCCTTCATTCCCATCCCCCAACCTATATATAGACACACACAGCTCTGATTCATACTTGAATATACAGATTGGGTATGTCTGCACTTCAAATAAAAGGTGTACTTGAATTCAAGTTAGCTAACATTTTATTATCTGTGAAGACATGGCAACTCCACTTTTAACTCTGGCTAGCAGCTTGAATTAAAGCCTATAGGAGAACCTGTGACTTTTCTCCAGGTGAACTGATTCAGAACCTTCTCTCCTTCCCACATGTGCTAGGAAATCAGAGAGCTTGTATCTGGTGTCAGCAGTTCATCTGCCTGGGCCTTGGCTGCTTTGCTGTCCACCAGGCAGCCATTGTACCATCTAACGCTGCAGGCTACCCAACTCTGGCTCTAGTCTCCAGTTCTGGCTACTCGTTCTGCTTACCCTACCCACAGCAGCCTAGCTCCACAAAACAATGCAGGGAGCACGTACTATAATAATCAAAGTAGCTCCTCCTTGTGGAGAGCAAGAGGCAGTTTCAAAAAGGCCCCAGCAGGGTTAGGTGCCTGACTGCAGAAAAATGGAAAATTCTGCATTAAAATTGCTGATTTTCATGAGATCTTGGAAAAATGCCAAATTTCACAGCTGCAAAATCCACAGGGCTCTGATTAAGATGAATGGAGGCTGGATGGCAGTTCACACCTCTCATAGCTATCATTTCAGGCACTTTACAGACTTACGGGAGACCAGCAACAAGTCACGAAGAGTTTTTCGCTGTGGGAAAATTGACCAACGTATCTATAGCATAATAAGATTTAGTGCTGTAGCTAGTCCAGAATAGCTCACCAGGTGGGGTACTTTGTTTTGGAATAAAAGAAACTCAGAAACGAGAATAATTATTCTGGAATAGGGTGTCCCCATGAGTTGTTTCTGAATGTGTAGAAGAGCCCTCAAGGCTCAGATTTTTAAAAAGTTTGCTCTACTTTTGAGCAGGAAGCTCAGTTGATGGATGCCCAAGTTACAACAGCTTCTGTCTGATTTTCAAAAGCACTGAGATTTTACGGCTCAACACGGTCTTCATTCAGAGCTGTAAGTGACCAGCACTTGTGAAAATGAGTCCCAAGGTGGCTGAGGTTGGGTACCCCAAAACCAATGCATTGATGCACTCAGCATCAGTGACCACACTTTAAAATGTAGAGCTTCACCTCTCTGTGATTCTTTTGCCCACCTAGAAAATGGGTATAAATAATATCAGTCTCACAGAGGACTCACTGAGGACTTACGAGCCTGCATTAATTATTGTCTGTAAAGATATCTGGAGATCCTGTAATAAAAATGATATGCAAATGCACAGCACAGTTAATTATTATCATTTAGTTAACACAGATGAGTCCCATTGAAGTGAATTGGAGTCATGTGCATCTAAAACACAGTACGACCGTTGGAAAGTTCGCCTTTCATTATTAAAGTCATTTAATTAAATATGCCAGCATGCAAGTACAATCTAGGCCAGTCCAATCATAGAAACATAGGTCTGGAAGGGACTTCAAGAGGTCATCTAGTCTTTTCCCCTTCTCTCCCCATAACCCTCATGTTGAGGCAGGATTACATATACCTAGATCAATCCTGACAGATGTTTGTATAACGTGTTCTTAAAAACTGCCAATGGAGGGATTCCTGAAGAGAGGCATTCTAGCCCCAGGATGGTAAATGGGCCGGATCTAGCTCTTGTCCAGTGAAGTCAATGGGAGTTGTCCTGTTGAATTCAATGGGTTTTGGATTGGCCCTAATTGAACAGCACATGGCATAAAGGCAATTCCAGTCATATATGAATTATGTGCTTTATATGAAAAACAAATGGTGATATGTAATTCCTGTAAGAGTATGCATCCTGTAGATATTATACATTCTATCTCTTCAACATCTGGTTTTCTAATATTAAGTAGGCATTCATCTGCAGGATGAAACCTCCTTTAATCTTAAAGGAATTACGTGTTTAGGATTTGAATTTATAATAGGTTACTAAAAATTGAGTAAAACTATAGAAGTATGCTTACATTTGTAGATGCTGGAACCTGTCATTATGGCTGGATTTTTGTTGAACCCCTGCTAAATGCCTCAAGGGCCATGTAATTTATGAGAACATATGCTTCAGTTATAGAAACTCAGAAAGAAATATTCAAGCATCAAAATCCTATTGTTAAGTGCTCTGATTGTAAACTTCTTATAAGAAAATGGCATTTCTTTTCCTAAAAGGTAGTAGTTTTTAGATTAAAGACACATGGAAGTTTATTTCTGGTGGCTAGACACGCCTTTATTTTATATTCATGCATTGCTTTAATTGAAGTATAATAATTCAGGGATTATTGTTTAATAGAGATGTGTCAAAATCAAATAATTCTTTAGCTAAACTACACATATGTACCCTTAAAACTACATACTTGTTACAATATTCTGACCCAACTGTAAAACCGTCTTTATTCTGTTTTTCCTTACTCCTCTAAGGCTTGAGGAAGACTCCCATTTACTTCAGTGGGTTTTGGAACAAGCTCATAACAGCCACATGAGGTCATGCAAAACTGTCCTTGGTTGTTTCTCATACTATGCTGACTGACTACTGTTTCATCCATTTGATACCCCCCAACCTTTCAGCCTGCAGATGAGTTCTGATGCTTATTTGTGCTTTCACTGTTTAAGGGTAAAACAAATAATCTTTGTTTCCTCTTTTTTATGCTCTCCAGACCACATTATTAAATTATTTCACGTCTTGCTATATTTTGAGCTAATAGAGGACTGGAGTTGTTATTATTCCAGCTAGGTTTTAATTTCTTTTTGTCTGAACTGCTTCTTTCCTTCCCTTTATTCCTCTTCCTTTTAGTTACTAAGGTCACTGGCAAACAATTCATCCCACTTGTTCTTTATAGAAGCACCAAAGGCCTTAAACAGGATCAGTGCCCTGCTGTGCTATGAGTAGGATCCCTGTCCTGATCAGTTCATGGTCTAATCTTATTAAAATAATAGAACAATCTACTCTAATGTAATTTTTCTCTTTCCTTTGTAAATTACTTTGAGATCTACAGATGTAAAGAGCTACGTAAAAGCAAGGCATTATTATTAAGAATCCAAAACCCTGTTAACTCTAGTGCCTAATTCTTTTTTTATTTATATAGGCTATATAAGATTTTACTTCATTGGTTGCAATAGTTATATCAGACAGAAACCAGTGCAACAAGAGATTCAAGCTCTGAGGGCCAGCTTTTCAAACGCACCCAGCACCTAAAATTGGGAGCAATTGTTCGAAAGAGTTTACCTCCCATTTAGGTACCTGAATAAAGCAGCCAGCTTTTCGAAAGTGCTCAGCACCTAGCAGCTCACATTGAGGACAACTTCCACATGAGAACAGTGGTAGAATCTGGTCATTGAGGTCTTCAACAATCCTGACCTTAGCATTTTGGACCTTTATTGCAGGATATTCTAGTTCTTCAGCCTCACAGAATGCCAATATTAAAAAAATTCTACGCCTCTCATTACAACCAGGGCAAACTGGTTTAATAATATTTGTCTTTGTCTTTAATGATATTCAACAAATCTAGGAGAGAGACCTCTGTGTTCTTTAGCTCTTTCTCTGTGTGTAGCAATCCTTTGGTATTTTTGAGTAGATTATGTTTTTAGAGGAGAATGAAAGAGGTGCCTTTTCTTTTCTTCTGCAATTGCCTTTTGAAAATGAACATGTACTGATAACTGCACTTACATCTTGTATTTGCAAAAGGATTTCTGTGCTGGGGTGCCTGCAAACGCAGCAGAGACACTTGTAGCACCGTTATCTTTTGCATTCTGAATTGGTGGTAGTTTTTGATAAAAGTAAAATGCTCAGATTTATATTTGGTTCCTGATGGATTTTTTTTTAACTTCACTTTATTTTCAAGTTGTTCAGTGAATTGGAACAAAAGGACACTGAAAAAAATTCACATTAGATCGATGAGTCAGTCATCTAATCCCACTGTTCCATACAAAACCTTTGCCACTGGGTCGCTGAAATCATCAATCCTTGGGAGCAAGCACAGAGCTGTTCCTGTCACCAATTTCCTGATGAACTATATGTTCCAACTCTTTGCAGCATACCAAAAATTATACTTATTTCCAAATGTTCTTTGATCTTTTCTCCCTTCCTACACTGCTCACATTTACAGCTCACATGTATATCACCTTTTTCTGAAATGCACATTTTGTTCATTTCCCTTTGTTAATATGAGACGTGTCCTTATATATCCAGGAGAATTAGCTTATTCAAACTAATACATTTCATATGATATCTACTGATAGCCCCAATAAATAAAAATAGACTTTAGCAAAATTGAGTACTGTTTGTGAGCTGTACTCTAGGATGTGTATGAATAGACTGTTTTCCTATGTAATGAAGGTCAGTCACTTTCTCCTTAAATGTAGGCATTAATTTGTTGTTCATGATTTACTGCAGTAAATAAGGATCCAGATCTTCCTTTTCACCAGCTGTGTGTGTGAGGAGACAGCAAAGTTTCACCCTGACAGTTACTAGCAGTCACACAATTCCCACGCGTTACGCATTTATTAAGAGGGACTCTTAGCTTTTAGCCACTGGCGATTTTTCATGAAAAAAATTGTAAAGAGGAAAAACCAAACAAATAGGCCAGCAAGTGAATGGTTAATAGCACTTAAAACTGGCAAATTCTTGCTAAATAAGCCAACAATGCATATGTGGTGTCAAACTATCCAATGATAGGGGAGCTTTAGAGCAGGGACTTCAGTTAATCAAGAGATTAACTCTTGAGGAGAGAACTGTTTAGTCTGAACATTGAACTATTTTGAGCACATTGAATTTACAACAAGAAGTTTGTCTGCAAGCTTGCGCGACTTGTTTAACCTCTTTCCAGCCTTTCCTGCTCATGTATTTTTATTTAATTTATAACCATTCTTTCCTGCAAATATAGAAAAAAAAAAAAAGGCAACTAACCAACAATCAGAAAGAGGTGTAAAGCTATGACATTATGGTGGAGGACAGTGGAATTACATAAACCATTTTTATTCAGTATGGATAAACGATCCTGCAGCATTTCAGGCTTAGAGTTCCCAAGCGGCTATGCCACTGCTTCCCTGTCAGGGTAGAATTGAGATAGACTCTGAGTGGCTTGGCAACTCACACGGAGGACCAGGAAATTACAAAAGAATTTTCAAAACTGCTCCTGTCATGTATTAAACAGATTAGAGAAATTGTGGAATCTGTTTTCCCATCAGTACATGTGCATAACTCCCATTAACATGAATGTGACATAAAAATGATAGGAGAGTATAACTCTCAAATACATTTATTGCTTTATGATGTTGGGTAGCAGCCACCAACTCATTCTGATCATATGCAACTGTAGAGTTATACTTTATTTTGTCACTGTGCCTTGCTGCCAAAAAACCCCATATATTTGTTAAAAGAGCATTATTCATGCTGCAAAGTCAAGTTAGTAACTCAAAAGTTAGTAAATGAAATAAAAGGTTGCACAGGCAACCTTAATTCTGGCAGTTTCCTTCTGTGTGAATAATGTATTATAATCAAGTTTTAATTACATGATCACATGCTATTGTTTCTACAGGACCCTACCTCATTCACTGCACAGTGTCTTTGCCTAGGCAGTCCCAATTTCCCCACCGCCACTCCAGGTCCTCATCTAATTTCTCTCTTTCCCCCACCCTTCATCTCCAGGTCCCCCTTCTGCCTAAGTTCCTCATCTCCACTGGCTCCAAGTCTAATTTCCTTTCTTAGGTTGTGCAGTCAATCTCAGAGTTTCCCTCCCACTCCATACCCCCCAGATATTTGTCCCACTCTCTTCATCCAACCAGATCCAGATATCTCCTGCATCACCACTCCTTATCAGATATTTCTCTCCCCCTCTCACTGCCTTGTCCACACCCCATTGGTTTTCAGTCCCAGTCTTCCCTGTAGCACCTCATCTGATTGCAAACCACCCCCCACATTTCCCTGCCTGGCTCCAAGTTCCAGGCTCCTTATCCAGTCCAGTCCCAGTGTCTCCACCAACTCCCACTCCCAGTTTTCCTCTCTCCAGTGCTAGCCTTCAGCCCCAATTTTCACACACCCTTCCCTCCAGGTTCCTTGTCCCAGTCTCCTCCCCTGTTGGTCAGGCTTTTGTCCCCTCCATATCTGAAAAAGGCAACTTCCTGTTCCACACTTCCTAGGCCAGCAGTGGGGTCCCTGCTCTCAGTTCAGGTGTTTGGACCCTGTCTCGCAAGACCATCAGAAGCACAGAGCTGCAGTTGCAAGAAAGCTCAGCTCAGGGATGGAGCATGCTCAGTGTGGATGGAATTGCTGGGCAATCTAAGTCAATACGGTGATTTTCTCAGGGGTTTATAACTCGACCGAATGTGGGTGGACATTCACAGTAACAGCAAAAGGTACATTTGTTACCTTCCTGCCAAATGTCAAGTCCCTGTTCCTAAGGGAGGGTGCTAGGGTTAATCAAAGAAAAGATTGCCAGAATTCTTTAACACCAGTAAAGCACCATATTGTTCATCAGCCTTATTCTCAGAAATGGCTGAACCCTTCAGCTGAAATTTTCCAAGAAGTATTCAGCCTGAGGCAGACACCCCAGAACAGAAAATTTCAGATGAAATGGTTAAAGCTTGGCAGAGTTATGAGCAACTGAAAACAGGGTGTTACAATGTGAATTGTCAGGTGCTGCCTACAGTGCTACTAGCTCTGCTTTTGTGTGTGTGGATGTTGCTCAGAGAGCTGTTGATCACATTTGTCCATAGTTTATCATGTGACACAGTGGTATGTCATGCGGATACCATCCCCAGATATTGGGAGGGAATGGGGGTAGTTGTGCTCACACATTAACATTTGGCTCCACTTGCATAGCTTATTATGTTAGTAAAATATAATGGAATTAAACTGTTTTTGGGAGAAATATATCCACATATATGTTAGTTTTTGTGTTCTATGTATAGAAAGACTTCAGAATAATGATAGTTCATATATATAAGGTATATATGGAGAATATACCACAAGTAGTTCAAAGTTATTAATTAGTAAACAAAGACATCCACCAGTTTGTTGGTACGGAAGTGATGTTTGCTATACACAACGGTAAAATGTTTTAGAAAATGGTTACTAACATCTACCTTCTGAAGACAAAATAATTATCTTGTATTACGATAAATCCAGCCTTCTCAAGTTACATTGTGTGATGCTGTCAATTCTAATAACTAAGAAATTATCTGAATTTTTGGATCATTCTATAATACTAAATGAAATCTATCACTAATATTATTACCAAAGATGACTGTGATGGTATTTACAGCCTGCAGATCTCCTTTCAACACTGGGTAAGCTCTCTACTGGATCAGCTAGTTTACAAGCTGTTGGATCATACTGCAGCTGAGGCTGCAGTTTGATTTTTGTCTTCATAAAGCCAGGACTAGAATTGACACCGGAGTAATTAGAAATGAGTTTCCAGATCTTAACTCATCAAGCAAACTGCAGTATATATAGGCCTGCTGGGGGATGTGGTGAGGGGGGATGGAGGAAGAGCAGTCTGGAGGATAAAATTAGATTGACCTTGTAGCAATGCCCTTGCTCTTAGTCTTTCCACTGGATAAATAGCCAGCATTTGGCAGTGCTTCTCTGTCAAGAAGGATGCATCAGCATCACAGTCTCTCTATCCTATGGGCACTTACACCGAGACACTAATGCAGACGTGCCAAGGAGGCGGGGGAGAGGGGCTGGGAAGATGGAGAAACTGGGGGGACTATTCAAAATTATAGCAAAATTGCCAAGAGTACAAACAAGGTTCTTTTATATCTTTAGAATCTAAACATCAAGTGTTTTTGGAAATTTTTCACTATTACTGCGTTAATTTGCAACTTGGTTTTCTGAGCAATGAACTTTGTGATCTGGATTTCTCCATATGCATATTCATATCGGGGTGTGTGTATGTTTATTCATTTATTACGTTCTAGTACTTCAGCAATGTGTAATTTCTATTTCCTGCTTTTGTCTGGAGGCCTCTCATATTACATTTAGATTGTATCCTTTATCATCCCAAATTGACATTTATGCTTTTACTTCTATTGTTTGCCTATCTTCTCTCTGGTATGGATCAACAATTTGTTTTAATCTATGTCACTTCTCTTATCTCCCTCGATACAGAGATGCAGTCATTTTGCACTAGCGTACGCCTACAGAGGTTGTGTTAGCAACAGTGTGGTGTTTTTTTTCGCCCCTGTCTAAAATGCTGGTGAATGTTAATTGCTTTTCCAGTTAGTTTATAAGAATGCAGAGACGACTGAATGCGCGAGACCAGTTTTGACAAAAGTAATGGAATGCTAGTGCCTATGAATAAATAAATCTGATTTACATAGAAGAATATTGTGGCAATGGATAGGAAGTCATAGAATGCAAGCAAATTATGGTTTTGAGATGAGTAATTCCTTTTTTTATTGGAGGGCTGGGCAAAGCTAAGGAGCACTGATATATGACTCTGGTGTTGATGAAACCCTACCTCGGTTTTTGTTTTTTTGGTACTTTGTTTCATAAATACATTTCTCTTGTGGGGAGGATGTCTTATTTTTCTAAAATGACCTTGTCTTAAAAACTCCCATTTCTGAATGATTGATGTGGGATTAACGGGAAATGGCTGGCTTTCAAGTGTGCTGCTTATGGATTTATTTATTTATTTTGCTTTCCAGTAGTAGCTTTACTACTTTCTCTTTCTGTTCCTGGTTGGTAAACTCCTACCCTAAATGTTGCTGTTTAAAAACTACAAAACAAACCACTCTACTGCATAAGAAATTACTAACTCAGTAAGCATCTACAGTGTGAGTTGACAGATTTATTTGCAGTTCCAGCGGATTGGAGAGACCCATGGGAAAAGTGAACCTCTCCCTTGGAAAGAAGGAAATGAGGAGTTAGAATGGTTTGGCATAGAACTCTCTTATAGTAGGAATTACTCCACTAAATTTGTTACTGCAAGTAGGCATGCTGATCAAAAAAACCCAGCAAAATATGTATCGGATCCAGTGATTGATTCTGTTATATCTCTCACTCTCCTTCATACATATAGTAGACCTGCAAATGTTTCATTCAAAGTAGAACTTTGACCAGTTTTTCCTGGAATTTCATACACCATAAGATCACTTTGTTACTAAATATGACCAAATTATCTCTGGGATTCTCAAGGATGTGTATATTTCATATATACACACACCTCTGGTAAAAATATTGGCTGATACGCAGGACTAGATCACCACTAGTTTGGCAAAAAGCTCTGACAGCCAACAATGCTTGGGGGAGAGGCACATTTCTGTGCTACAATATGACAGAAAAGTAGGAGAAATGTCATAATGAAGTGGAAGCACACATTGAAATTCTTTATTGAGTTATTTAATGAGAGCAGCTTAATGCATAAATATGAAAACGTATCAGGAGAAACAAACAGAACCCTAATTTCTCTTACTCAAGCCTTGAAGCTTCTCTCAGGCTTTATAAAATCTCAGAGCCACACAATACATTTGTGTATATTTGCTCCATCATCGCAGTTCTTTTCAGTGATGGTCCTCTCCCCTTATTCTTCGGGTAAAGTGTATTATTAGAATTACTTGAAGCAAATTCAGTACAATTCTGAAGAGAATGCAATGTTTAGAATGAAGCATAAAAGGGAAATAACGCCCCTCCCCCCCACACACAAAGGTCTGTTCTGGGCTGTGGAATTGAAAGCTCCTGAGCGGTACACCCACAAACAGCCCAAAGGACACAGGGACCACAAATAAAGGAAGAGAGATTTCTGGCTTTTGTAAGCTGAAAGATTCTGCTGCTGCTGCCTTTTTTTTTCTTTTAACTGAGGCGGACAACATGCCTGTCTCTTAGAATCTCATCAAACCTGAATAAACAATCTTACAGCACTGTAGCTCTTTAATTTATGATCAGGTGGTGCCTGATTCTGTTTTTAGCCTGGAACATCTCCTTGACCAGTTTGTATATGTTTCCACTAATGTATGATGTGATTAAGTATTAATTAGTCAGAGTTAGAAAACTAGATGTGCTAGCTAATGATATCGGAAAGAGCAAATGCTTGACACTATATGGGTGACTTCAAATCTGAATTGCTTTCATATTCACCTCCGAAGATGCTAATGTGTGTTTGTGAAATGTCCAACTAAGAGCAATGTGTTACTGTGCTGCCATTCATATTCACAGAATTTTGAAGTATTGTAAAATTTAAAATATGATGATATTGGACGTCAATTGCAACAGTACTTTTTTTGTGCCAATAGCTGATTTTAATGAGAATTTGCATATCTGTGGTTGCAGCTCTATCATCTTGCTCTAGTTACATCAGAATTCTTAGATTTAAGCTATCCAGTCCAGCTGGCTTGTTTCCCTTTAATAATCTATTCCATTTTATATCTAGAGCTTATTCCGGTTTTTAAATGTACTCTCTCTGTTGACATCTCAATATCTGTCATTAGCTCATCTTTGTTACCTGCAAAGAGTAGGTCCTCGGAAGTCTTCTCCCCAAATATGCTCTGTAAGGGAAGACTGTGAAGAAATCATTTAACTTGCCTGCAATGTCTTAATTGTTCCCTTTACTCCCTTTCAGTCCAGCAGACTTGCTGATTCTCTTTCAGACTTCCTGCTACTGATATATTGAAATGACTTCTTGTTATTTGTTTTTATATCTTCGGATAATTGCTCTTCAAATTCCCTTGTCACCATCTTAATTTTCATCTTGCATTTTACCTGTTGGAATAACCTCTTTAGCCTTGCCATTCAACCGTAATCTCTTCTTTTTCCCTTGTCTTCCTGTTTCCTTTTTAGTTTAGGGTTGTGTGTGCCTTCTGTCTCTCAGTTATGATATCTGAATCTTAATTTTTCCTGTGCCATCCAATGTCACTTAGGGCATGAACAAGACTCTGCCATATCCGTCTGTCCTGGGCTACTTTTTACATGTCCTCTATGTTGTTAAGTCCCCTACGTTTTCCCTCCGTGGTACTGTTTGAAAGAGAGATTTTTTTGCTTGGCCCCTTTTACGTATTGCTTCAACTACTCAATGGAATGCCTGCCATGGCAGATGCTCTGGCTTCATTCTTAACCTGTGTCCCAAATATTTCCATCGTCTTTTCTGATTAACTCTTCAAAATGTTTCAGAGTGAATTCTTATGGAGGCTGTCAAATGCTTTCTTAAAATCTATAAAGTTCATGATCCAGGCTTTTTGCCATTTGATGCTTTCCTTTCATGCCATGTCTGATGATTTGTATTTCTTCACTTTTGACTTTAGGATCTTTTTGACTAACTTCTTAATTACTTTTTAAATGGTACCCCATTTGCTTTCTGCAGAACTATGATTGTGCCTCTTTCCATTTGCAAATATGGACAAGATTGGTGCAGGGCCCCCATATGGGCAGGAGGGGTAGGGAAGGGTACACTTTAACAGGGCCTCAAGACCCTGGGGGGCCTGGCTCAGGCTGCAACCCCTATTACCATGAGGAAAAAAATTGTCATGGCTTGTGAGATTGTATGCATGGGATGAGGAATTGTGGTATGCATGTGGGAGGGGGCCCATGTTACAAATTCATACTGGACCCAAAAAATTATGCTTGGGCCCTGGACTGGTGCACTAGGCAGCTTGATACAGCCAATCTGGAGTGGTTCAGGAAAGGAATAACAGAACACTGTGTATAGAACTTCATATGGGGGACAGTAGGTAGGGAATATTTGGGCTTCGAAGAATAAGAAAATTCAGAATAAAAACCTTCCAACACCCAGACCTTTCACTTGGTTTGTGTTTCACAGAGCATCTTGCTTTAGAATCAGTGCCAGCTCGGTGCTGTGTTTCCACTTCCTTAGGCAGAGTACCTCCTCAACTGAGCAACAGCCAGGACAGCAACACGTGGCTGAGGAGGACAGTGATTGTGTTAGGCACACATGCTGCATGTGTGTGATGATGTCACAATACAGAGCTCACTCCCATTCTGATACTAATAGACACAGGGAGGAGCTCCTTGTTGCTGCTGCCGTCTTCTGCCCCGGGGAAGTCTGGAACCTATACCAATGGTGCCACTGCGGTCCACATCAAATGAGAGGCCTGCAAGCAAAGGGGTAAAGGTGGAAGAGGAGACAAGTGAAAGGAGGGTAAATGGGGGTTGAGACTAAAGAGGGACTCAATGGAGAGTGAAACACTGTAGTGAATTGGAATGAAAGTGCCACATTCTTTCAGTGCATTGAACTAGGCGCATTGTAATTCCAGTGACAGTGACCTCGGTGAATATGGAGCGTGGTTGCCGTCCTAAATGGCCAATGAGGAAAAATGGAAAATATGTGTTTGAAAAATAAGGTTGGCAAGATACATATAACAGTGAAAGTTGAGGGTGGGGGAGATGGAGGGGAAATGACTTTTCCAGAGGAAGAGCATAATGTGTATAATTCTGTGTATAATTTCCCTTAGTTGGAACATACTGTTTGACAAGGAGGGGGGGGAAGTGATTTTATTAATTATTATTTATTGGTCAGATATATACAGTCTAGGAGAAGTAAAAGAACTGCAGGCTTACATGGTATTCACCATCTACCATGTCAATGCTATCATTGTGTGCAGTCCTGGGGAATGCTGCTTTTACTACCCAATTAGTTTTTATTTTATTTCTAGTGAAGTTCAGGAATAATAATTGGCAACATAAAAGCAAAAATGCAGCATACTAAAACAAATGGATGCATTTTCATGCTTAGATTAAAACATTACTTATAATTGTGTACAGTGACATCTCTTTGCTGTGGCAGTGGCATTTGTGGGGTTATAAACATTATTTTTGTGTAAAAAGAAATGAAATGGTGTGCTGTCTTCAGCTATATATTGTAATCCAACATTAGTTACTCAAAGATTACTTCATTTATACTGTATCAGTATACTTATCAAACAGTTACATGACTCTTTAACTATTGCCAAAACAAAAGTGTCATCATTTACCCACTGTGAAATTAGCCTAGTGTTAGTAGCATTAGAAATCATTAGCTCTATTAAGTCAGTTATCAGCTATGTTAGCAGCTGGAAATATCCTGCAACTCAGGGGGGCTCCGAAGCATTCTCCAGTCATTATAATCTAGATCATTTTGATTGCTTATATGGTGGAAACTGATTCTAATCAAATTCAGCCATAGACAAGAATAGAAACTGACGAAATTGGTAGAAAAAGGTTTATGAAACTTTTCAGTGTTGCTTAAGGCTGTGTTTTGTGGCAAGATAAGAGTGTTGTCCCTTAGATAGGAGCATGAGTGAACAATTCAGCTGTGCCTTTCCGTCCTCTTCATGCACTGGTTTTCAAGACGACACTGTTATCTCACCAGAAAATACAGCCCAAAGCATTATAGATGTCTGGTACAAGCGGAACCCATATTAATGGTGGCAGCTTAAAGAAGGGGTATGTTCAGATCTGTTTACCGTGCCCTCAGGAAATAATTTTTATTTTCTGAAAAGTTGAAAACATAAAAGAATCAATTTTGTCTTGGCTTTGCTCTGAACTGGGTAGAATTTTTAAATGGTATCTTAAGTGGCAGGGTTAAAAATAATTCTTTTAACATAACATGAGAACTTCCTCCCCCCATTAGAGAGGGAGATCTTTTTTGCACAACTCTTTGAAAACTCCTTCATTAGAAAGAAAGAAAAATGATTTTTAATTTTTCAAAACCAGCAGAAAACATGATGAAGTGTGTCTTTGAAATGAATTATCTTCATTTTCTTCTCAGCTATCTTACCATGAGCTGCACCTTCAGTCCTTTCAGGGAAAAAAAAAAACCCTGAAATTGTATTGAGTTTTTAAAATATACAACATATGTTCCAAATAGGGGGGAGAGGGAAGATGTCACATCGCATTCATTATACTGTTGTCCTCTCTCTATTCAGCACTGCTCTTTTCCTGGACAAGCAATTCTACTTCTCCTATCTTATCCTTGATAGCTTTTCTCCTTATAATCTTCTTGTACCCTTTCCCCTCTCTCTTCTCTCTCTGTTCAGGATGTTACTTTCTTCTTTAAAGACAAAACTGAAGGAATCTGCTCGGAGCTATCCATCCTCCTCCTTTGGTTTCTCCGTTTTTAACTCTACATTCTACTTCAAGGCTGCCAAGATACTGTCCACCTGAAGCCTGTCAACTTGCAGATACCACTCATATATAATAACCTCCCTTGCTCCCCCACACATTCCTTCATAATCATCAAGTATTCTCTTGCCCCTGGGTTCTTCCCCTCTGCACTGAAGCATCTTAGTATTGTCCCTCTCCTAAAGAAATCTTCACAGCATACCTAGTTTCCCCACTTCCCTCTTTTCTTTTATTTCTAAGTATCTTTAGCATTCTGTCTATTGTTGGTGTCTTGACTTCCCCTCTATTCTGTATTCAGCTTTCCTGTCAACTCCTGTCTTCTCCCTTTTCAAGCCCAAGTGTCTGTTTTGCATGTTTATTCTCTTGATGCTGTTGACATCACCCACTTTTTCTCAAGACCCTTTCCTCCATGGTCTTCCATAACCATGTATAACAGTGAGGATGCAGCTTCACCCCTGATAATGCAAGTCTCCTTAGAGCCAATCTATATTTTAATGTAGTGACTATATTGTTGGTAGGAATCTTTTAAAGCATTGTTTGTTAATAGCTGTGAGTGGAATCTGTATTCTTTAGATTATTGGGCTCTTCCTTAGCCTATGCCAGGCTTCTTGTTGTACTGTTTATGGAGGGAGTTCACAATCTCTACAGTGGTACTCACCTGGGTATCTACTTTTCATTCTATTTTCCCCCCTCCCATTAGCAACCTGATCAAGTTCAGTTTCTATATCAAGTGCTTATTTCAGTCTAACTATATCTGAGGCCCAGTTTCCATTGTCTTAAAATAGCATATAATAGATATAGAAAGATGAAATAGGGACCACATCAATCTGGGAATGAGGCAAAATGTCATACTCAAGTTGGAATTTGGTTGGGACGAAAGGGCTAACTATCTTAATCTTTCGTAAAGTGCCATGGCATCTTCACGGATCCAAAGTGGTGAGGTAGACCTTGTACAGCTCAAGAAATAAACCTTTATTTGGAATGTGTATTATTGTAAAGACATATTGCATCTAAAATCTCAATATATGGAGGTATAGTTAACAATCTAACAGGAAAGATTGTTTCTTTTAATGGATGTTGCTATCTTCTGTTTTTGCTCTTTTGTGCATATGCATTGAAAGTTGTGAATGTATTCAAAAAGTTGCAGAAGTATGAAGTTGTAGAAGCTCCATAAAAAACTTTAAAAATCACATCTGTCACAGAGCAATGCACATTTTGCTTTTATTTACCCAATCATTCTAAATAAAAGGTTAATAAAAAATCTAGCAGCCTCTTTGTCCTTTTCATATTTTAATCAGAAAGTATAGTATCTAGGTTGCAGAATAATTTCTTAAAGACCGAAGATGTGCTGGAATCTGACATATACCACAATAACAAGCAAACTTTTCAGTTACATGTTTGTTTATATGAATTCTCTAAGAATTTTTTCTAAATAGAAGGGGAAAGCCTAATAAAAATGGGATGTACCATGCTCTCCTGCTATGCAAATATTTAAACATCATCATTTCCAAAGCTGTTCTGCTTCAGAATGTAACTGCTGTACTTTTAGGTGAAGTCAGTGATGCAATTTAAAGTGAAACATTTAATAAATTAGATCCATTTTATCAGGCTGGATAACAATCCTAATTCTTAGCTGCAGATGGAACTAGTGGGTGGTATGGGGATCCCAATGTCTGCACACCAGCTAATATTCTGGCTTGCAGATTTACAGGATTTATCTCAAAATAACTCAGCCTATCAGTTTGGGGCCACATAATCAGCTCTTTGATACTGCACAAAGTAAGAACAGTCCTTATGTAAGTTCTTTTTAGGATAACAGGTGTGTTTGTGGGGAGAAGTGCTGTTGGGTGTCAACAGAGAAGTGAATGAGCTCACCCCTAAGATGTAATTGATTTTGTTGAACAATATGTGTTACATAGTGCTATTTTTAATAACAAGCAAGGGGCCATGTTTATGTGTGTAAGGAGATAGTATAGCACATACTACAAATTTTTTTAATAATAACTACTTATGATGGTTGTTAGGAAGATAATACAAGGCATATTACTATACTACAACCTGATACTTGTGCTACCTGCTCTAAGAGCTGAAATCTGCATCACTTCAATTCCTGTCTAGAGCACCATCTGAAGTGTTTATAACTCAAACTTTACAAGTGTTCTAAAGATAGCACTGTAGCGTTTCTATTTCAGTGAAATCCACATAGTCTGAGAGATTTAAGGCAACAGAGAAGACAAAATCTTGTTTGCTGATTTCACCATTGTTTATATTGAGCTGCCTAGATGAACACATGTAAGTGAAAGAATGAATGTAGTAAAACAGAAAGGGTATTGCATTTTGTACTGTTTCGTTTATTGGCTTAGCAGTTTGTTGCTGGCATTTTATATCGGAGTGCCTAAGTCCTAGATAAATTGTTTGTCAGTTGCTGTTCCATCAGGGTTAGAGGAAATTGGACGAGTCTTTGTGGAAAAGAGACAGTACCAGATTCTACATTCAATTATACAATGTATAGTACCTCTGGAGTAACTCCATTGAATTCAGTAGTTACTCCTGCTGTACTCCATGTGACATAGATTAGAATGTAGCCACAAAGGTGTTTCTTGAATGAAATACACTTACTATATTAATCTAGCTCAGTGGTTCTCTCAAACAGTGGTCCACAGAGCCATTGCTGACAGATTGCAGAAGAAAACAATTTGTGAACCAAGTGGCGAATGGGGAAATTGGGATGGGAGGTGAGTTTATGAGTAAATCCTTTCTCTTACAAGAGTTCTGCAGAATGAAAAAACTGGAGAACTTCTGATCCATCTATTATGCTTAGTCAGAATTAGATATAGGCTGGGACTGAAATCTCTCACTTGCCCTACAGTGATACAGAGATACCAAAATTTGTAACCTTGTAGTCATGCAAAAATGTTTGAATCTGATGCAAGTATTTTCTAAAATGATTTCCTGAGATTGGAGAAGCTATTGTGGCACTTCACCTTTCAGTGGCATTGTAAGAAAACTCCAGAAACAGGAGGATAGCAGTGAGAAAGAAAAATGCTTCTGAACTTTGTGTTCATAAACTGGAATAAGAATCCATTGGGTGAAGATGAGGATAACATTGGCTTCTGAAATTTTGAACTTTCCAACAAACTGTGAACTTTTTATGTTGTTCCAAAAGTCAGTCAAGCACATAGAACATGGAACTCCAGCGAATCAGAAATTCCTGTTTGAGCTGATGTCACAGCAGTTTTCTTGTTACAGCCATTTTTAAAGGATATTTCTCTTCAATAACCAAAGATCATTCATGTAATCATTAATGTATTTCAGCATTGCAGTTATGCAAATATCATCTATTCACGTACTATGTAGTAGAAAGTAAAGGAAGCTGAAATTTATGTTTTATTTGCAAATGATCTGTCACCACACTCTCTTTCAAGACTATTATGGAGGCCTATTCTTGAGAGAGACTATTAGGGAGGACGGATCCAGGGGTGAGGCTCCTAAAGTCTGTGGAGTCAATACCTTGGAGAGGACAGGGGAGGAAAAAAGGGGAAAATAAAAGGAAGATTACAAAAAAAAATTAAAAAAAGGAACATAAAAATATCAAAGCTGCTAAGAGCAGCATGTATAGAAGAAAATGGTATGGAAGAAAAAGGGTATGTATGATGGTGTGTGCCTTTAAGACCTCCCTTCAATATTGCTAGTAGCCAATGAGTGATCAGAGCTGCGAGAGTACAGACCGGACTGCTAGAGCTCTGCTAATAATACACGATTGAAATTCTCTCTGTATGTGTTCCAGGATACCCTTTTTACAAGATACTTCATTGACCTGCTATGTTTTCTTTCTCTTATTTCTGTTTGTCCTCTCATTCTCTTTCCATGTCATTCCCTCTGTCCACCAGCATCATGCAACCTTCGAAGGGCAAGCAAGGATGGAATACATATCTCTTTTGGGTGCCTTTTATGCTCTTATGGAATACTAATGCCTTGCACTTAGCATCCCCCACTGGGGGAATCTCAAAGTGCTTCAGAAACTGTCATTTACTTAATCCTAACAACCACCCTGTGATGGGGGCAGTATTTGTTTTACAAATGAGAAAACTGAAACTGAGGCACACAAGGTTAAGGCAAACACTTGACCAAGGTTGGTCGAGCACCAGGAGCCACCTGGCCACTTGTGTAAGGGCTCAGGTGGGAACTAGACATCCTACGAGATCTCCCATGGTAGATTAGCTGACTTGAGGGCGACTTTGCTCCAGTGGAGCAGCACAAAGCCTCTTTAATGCAAGGGAGGATCTGGACCAACGTGTGTACCCCTGAAGCCATTCTTCTTACATGAAAATCAAAGCGTACAAGTTACACCAGCCACATACACGTTCTTCTTTGAGTATATGTAGATGTTTACTCCACTTATGGGTGAGGGGGTGGGGGTGCGGGCGTGCGCACACAGTGTGCTGGAGCTGGAGCCTTTTGCCTAGGAGTACCCATAGAGGGTGGTGCTCACACCTCATAGCTGTCACCCCTCCCTTGGCTATCTGAGGCAGAGCCATCTGGACCCCTCTTAGTTCCTTCTTACAGCCCATAGCTGGAGTTGATGATCTGTGTAGTTGTAACCTCACAACCTTGCAATTAGTCTTAGGCTAGATTTTATTGTATTTAGTTAGTGTTTAGTTAGCAGTTCAGTGCTGGACAGGACTGAACCATTTTGTGCTTTGTCTCGCCTGATCATGTCATTCACGGACCACATGAATGGGCAAGTTCATGAATGGGAAGTTCGCAGACCATCTCTAGATGGATAACATCCTGTATCAAGACTGCATATGAGATAGCGTTGCCTACGGCCCCTCAGCGGATATGAGCTAATTTGACGAAAGCGCAAGCAATAGTGATAGCATTCCTCAGTGACATTTACATATTGGAAACTTTCAGGGCAGCCATATGGTCGTCCATACATACATTTACGGACCCTCATGCAATAACTGCATCTTCTAGAGTAGACACAGGCCTTGATAGGGCAGTCCTGCGATCCCAAGATCAGTAGACTCCGAGCCCCCACTCCTCGATGAGGTACTGCTTATGAGTCCCCCGAGTGATATACGTGTCTGCATCTATTTGAAGAACAAATGGTTATTTACTGTAACTATGGTTCTTCAAGATGAGATGCTGACATGTATTCCATGACCCACTTTCCACCCCCTCTGCATCGGAGTCTCTTTTCATGGATGTTCAGTCTGAAGGAACTGAGAAGGGATAGGGGAAGCACTGCTGCCTCAAATAGCCAGGAGAGGGGGCGCAGCCAGGAGGTGCGAACGACGCTCCTCTACAGGCACTGCTAGGCAAAAGTCTCCTGCTCCAGCATGCTGGGCACATACGCATCTAAGTAGAGTACATGTCTGCATCACATCTGGAAGAACCACAGTTACAGCAAGTAACCCATTCTTATAATCAACTAACCCCGCATATGCACCTTACACTGCTGTGTCACTGCTGAATTTGACTCTGCCATGGTGGATGTACCCCTTACTCAGCCACATTGTGCTGCCAACACATACTCCTTATGATTGTCTATACAGTGGGGTAATGTGGTCTAAAGAGGTGTAGCAGGGGAGATTTCTAAAGCGCACTAATGTGTTGTGTTACACATCAGTTTGTCCATGTGGACCCTGCTGGTGTGTTTTAATGTAGTACTTAGTTTGCTTCCTAATTGTCCTCTCGCTGATGAGTAATGTAACAACATTTCTGTAGTGTTTCGCAAAGGTTGTAAATTGTGTAGAATCTCAGAAGTAACTAGAAAACATACAGCGATATAAAGCATTCTCCTGTCTTCCTTCCTGTTAATAGCTTGCCATATTTCTCTGAACTTTTATCAAACAATATGTAAAAATATTTGAAATACTGAAACAATTATTGACATGCTTCTAGGAATCTTATGCAGATGTATAGTCTGAGTTTCATTCCAAACTGCTTTTTTATCTTGATATGGCAAATTTGTGTGGAGCAGTCTTTTGAGTTTTGTAGTGATTTACAGTCTTGTCCCACAGAGAATAGCTTTGGCTTCTGTATCTGAATTGCCTCATCTACAAATGAGGCTCATTTTTTGTTTTGTTTTGTTTTTAATGTTAAAAAGTAGTTCTGTCCAATTACTAATACTTATTCCTTGTTGTATGTAATTTTTGAAAGGCTGTCATCAGCGAGAGCATTATTCTTTAAATAACTACCTAATATGTCCTACAGGAGCATATTATCTTTACAAATCACTGTCCGTTGCACAAGGTTGCACCATTTTTCTCCCCTAATGAACTACTCTGCTTAAATATTCTACCTGTAAAATTTGTCTGTTGAAAAGAAATAAAGCATGCTTTTGTGGTGGGATTTTTGGCTTGGTTTGTTTTCTTTAAAGCAGACCAGGATGGGTTTATTGTTATGTGTTAATCACTGTTACAACTGGAGAAATACATAAGACAAAAAAGAATATCTTGCAGTTAAGGAACCTAGGTTCTATTCCAACCTCAGCCATATACTATATGCAAGTCTCTTAATTTCTTTGTGGTTGGGTTTATCTGTGTGTAAAATTTCAGTAATATCTCTACTTCATACGTAGACCTTATGAAGCTTAATAAATGTTTATGAAGCACTTTGAGAAACTCATATGCTAGACACTATAAAAATGCAAAGTTTTATCAGTATTGTTATTAAGCCATTGTTAATCAAAGAAATTGAGTATGGTATTAATTGCATGCATTTTTGAACTGACAGAAGATAATTACTCAAGCTGAGTAAAATGGAGTAAAGGATTAGTCATCTTTAACATTCCCAGGGTCTTTCCTTATTATATTTTTACTGATATTTTACTACTCACTTTAAAGTCTGTTGCCACTTTCTATATTGGCAAGTTTCCTACTCAGACGCCATAATTTAGGAAAAAACCTTGTCCTCCAGCACACCCAACAATCCCCCATCAACGCCCCGTGTCCAGTAATAATACCTGAGAATATGAATATGGCTTCCAGATAAATGATTTGTTTCCTTTGGTCTGGTTGCCACATTTTATGCCTCTAGCAACCCCATCAAGGGGGCAATTTTTTTATTCCTTTGATTTTAAATCAGATCCTGTGACAAGTTGCAGTGGGGGAGGTCTAGGTTGGATATTAGGAAAAACATTTTCACTAGGAGGGTGGTGAAGACCTGGAAATGGGTTACCTAGGGATGTGGTAGAATCTCCATCCTTAGAAGTTTGTAAGGCCTGGTTTGACAAAGCCCTGGGTTGGATTATTTAGTTGGAGTTAGTCATGCTTTGAACAGAGGGTTGGACTAGATGACTTCCTGAGCTCCCTTCCAACTCTAATCTTCTATAATTCTATGAAGGTTTTCAAGGTTGACAACTGAGTGGAAATGACAGGTGTTCACCTTATAGATATAGAGAACAGATTTTCAGAATAGCGAGCAAAAGTGTTAAAATATTAATGGATGCCCTAATTAAAGATAATTTTTTGTTGCATTTAAAGACTGGGAAATCTCATTAAGGCAGTGGGTGTTGGAATATTAGACATTGGGCCATTTTATCTGCTGGGGAATATCTAGTTAATTCAGGTTTATTTTAAAATCTTTGCAAGTGTTTGATGCTTCCATTTCAGGCAGCAATACATTTTATGATACCAAATAAAGGTTTTAGTATTTAAATCTGTTTCCTTTCTTGGTAACATCATTGTAACATTTATACTCTCATATGATAGATAATGGATGACTCAAGGTGTCTGAATAAAAATGGAAGTATTAGGTAAAACAACAGAAATATATAAAGAATTTGCTCCTCTTGTTTTTTGTTTTTTTTTTTGTTTTTTTGTTTTTGTTTTTTGTTGTTTGTTTTTTCCCCTGCTTCTGTTTTGTTTCCTGCCAAGACTAAATTAATTAAAGATGAAAAGCAAAAGTGTGTGTGCATGTGTGTGGTATGTGTGTGTGGATATTGTGATGCAAATGCTGTTCTTTCTTCTCAAGTAAAAAATAAGTAAGATTGCTATGTCAAGCCATATAACAATTCTGATTTTGACCTATAGGAGTCTTTACTGGATTTTTGGGAGAGCTGATTGTAATTTAATATCTATTTAATTATTGTTGATAGGCCAATCTGAGCAATGATAATTACTGTATGAGATGAATACTATAGCTTGAGATTTGTATAAATTTATTTTTTTCAAGATGTTTTTGAGGACTTATCTTCCAGACAAACCGCTTTTGTCTTTGTTGATACTGAATTTTTACATTTTTTCTTTGAAGTTTAGTTATGGATTAATGTCATAATTATTATGAGATGATAAATAAAACGAAAGGGGGAAAAGACCCATTGAATTTGAAATGTAAAGCAGTTTAGCAGCACAGTATTTTTACAACCCAAAACTATAATCCCCAATATGTTATGCTCTTTAATTACAGTCCAAGGAGTGCCAGTAAATATCCCATTCGTTTTAAAACACAAATGAATCAAAATTTTATAGTCTTTCTCAGTGGGTAATAATTAGCATTCTTGTCAATATTCATTGTACTGTGAAGTGTAGTGTAAATGGAAGGTTAGTAACAAACTTCAGCACAGAGATGCACATACATCTGCACCTGACAAGATTCTGAAGTAGTCTGCTTATAGAAGGCGTGGATGGGGGAGTTTTCTTGTCTATAAGATTAATAATACTATATACATAAACAGTGTGCTTCTTAAACCAGTGTGCCATATTCGTTGTCAACACCACTATTTTCCTCCCTCAAGGTGCCAAAGTTCAGGTTATCCTTGACTTTTCCTTGTTTCCTTTCCTCATATCCAGGCTTACACTGTATTTTGTCTCTTCCCCTTCAACATCATACAAATCTGCTCCTTCCTCTCCACTGCAACTTCTAAAGCTATGCTCTGCACTCATGTCATCTCCCACCTGTACTGCACCACATTGCACTTCTTTGGCCCCTTTGCCTTTGCTCTCTTCCCTCGCCAGTCTGTACAACATGCTGCAGCTAGAATTATTTTCCTTGCTTTACTGCTTAGTTTTCTGAACTACTTAAATTATATGACTTTGTTGCATATTCCTACTGTTGTCTATTTTCTGGATCAATTCAGCTTCTATTCAAGTCACTGGGAGTTTTGATTTAGATTTGAGCGGAGCAGGCCTTTGGACTGTAAAGTTCTTGGTGCAGGGATTTTTATTTATTTTTACAACATCCTATAGAGTGCAGGGGCTAAACAGAAAAATATTAACCCTACCCTGAATGCTGACCACACCAATGTTACTTCAGAAACTATTAATCTCTCACAGGTAGGATAAAATTATGAAGGATGTTTTGAGCCACAACACAACAAATCCTACAAGTATTAAAAATCAAAGCAGAGACTAAATTATAAAAGCCACTATGGTACTTCCATAGTAAACATCACTTACTGATGTGTCTGATTTTTTTAAAAATGTGTAGATGCATGAAAACTGACTCTCTAGAGTTGATGTAAATTTGTCATCTCAGCTTTCAGTGCCACTGAGCATAAAGGATTAAAATATAAAATAGCCCGAAGGAAAAAAAAATGCTTAACTGCAATGGACTTTTCCTTTCTCTAATGGATTTAAGCAATCTATAAACACCTTTCAATGGAGATGTAAAGCCGAGGGCCTGAAAACCTGTGGTCATTAAAGATGCTGTTAGCACTTTTTGCAAGAGTGCAGATGTTAATCCAGAGGTTGCGGCCAAATTGCAATTGGAGTAATTACAGTCTGCCCATTTATACTCCCTCGTGGCTTTAATTGGATATGGTTCCGTAGCTGTCTTCACTTCCTGTTTCTAAACCCTTGTAGTAATATTTCTGCCATTATTATAATGGATCAAGCATGCCACCCTAGAACTGGCTAGATCTCAGTATTGCATGGAGTGAAATGATCCTCATATACTGATAGCTAGAGGGAAAAAACCACTATATAATTCAATAAGTATTGCTTCTGCTGTGTATTGTATAGTTCTCAGAAATGTCATTGGTTCACAAGATGGTTGTGTTAACATCAGTAATGTGAGGCTGTTATTGCTGTAGTTTTTGCATTTCCCAGTATCCCAGAAAATATTGTGCTGCATAAGAAATACCTGGCCTAGAAAAAGACAAGGACAAGGTGAAAGAAGACATTGTCTTTGCTTTTAGATCTTTTTGTATGAGAACAGCCTTCCAAAAACGTATGCTATGATTGTAATGGGTAGAATTATGGTTTTCACTCTGCCCTTGACACTTGGATCAAACAATGTTACCAACAGATGTTATGTCTTTTCATGCATCCTACTTATTCTGGTGCTTTGGGACAGCTTTGATGCTAGGTTGTCTGCCAGCATGATTGAAATAGTGTCTCTTTTGGTTTTAAATTCAATTTCCATTTTATTTTTTCATGATAGAGAGGTAAATATAGTGCATATTGTAAGTGGCAGCACAAGGCTTATACTTACATTAAAATTGTGATGGCCCAAGTAACCAGTTTGTGGGCGAAGGATGTCAAATCAGATGGCAATAAGACTCTAGTGGATGAGCAATGATAGCATTTCTTTTTTTTAAACTTCATGTGTGACTACATTGACAGGTGTCTTGACAAAAAGTTTTGTTTAAAAAAACCCAAAAAACCCTAAACTTGTTCCCAGAATTCTTTCAAAGCTCATAGAATGTAGAACTCAAGTGAAATGTAACCTCCTGATTAAGCTGAAGTTTCAGCAAGGTGTTACTTTCTAGAGTTGGTTGAGGATTTCTTAGCCCCTTGCAGCTAGTGAAAGTTATATGTAGATTTTTTTCTTTCCTAATTAAACTTGTAAATATATGCATCCCCCAGCTTGTAGTCAAAATCACACTAAACTTAACAGTGGTTAGGCAGCAGATATTCTGTGACCTCTGCTTTTATACTCGCCAGTATTGTCTTATTGTTTCCTTGGACAACCCATCTGTTTGTTGTATTGACTGATTGTCTTTTTCTTACAGATAGATTCAGTTCATCAGAGGAAGGGACAATATTTTTGTTGTGTCTTCATAGTGGCTGTCACGATGAGGACTTGATTTAGGATTGGGGCCTTGAATCTCAAATGCACTAAAACAAACAAATAAATAATATAATTAATAATAAACAGCTAGTATGCTTGTTTCCTTATGACAAAGTGCAGAGATCTTTATTTCCAGAAAGCAAGGATTTATATGTCTATGTACTGATATAGTCCACATGGCCATAACATATGAGCATCTCACTAGCATTAAGCTCCCTGATCAGTTCTGGGAAGGAGCAAGTCATAAAACGGTAATAGGGAGGGCATGCCTAAACCAAAATCTGTTGAGGCCAAAGGAAAGGCTCCCATTAACTTTAATGGGTTTTGGATCAGGCACTGAACAGATAATTAGGACCCAGATTTGTGTTCAAAAAGTTATATGAGATCAGCAGCATCTAGGGAACAAGCGTGGTAATTGCATATCTGGGTTGTATTGTATCCCATTATGGAATTTCTGGTTTTCTTTGTGTGTTCTAGTTATTTAAGAGTTTTGTTCGTTTCTTTTTCTATGCCTGCGTACATATGCGTGCACACACACTCTTATGATAACAAGTGCCCTAAAATCCTCCAGGTTAAAACCTTAAGGAACAAACGTGCCAACCAAAGAACTGGTCTTTTGTTGCTTAACTGGCCAATTCACTTCACCATTTTATTCTGCCCTTCATCAGCTGTCCTGCCTGCCTGAATAGTAAAACCAACCTTTCATGTAGAATAGCAGCCCATATACAGCAATTTACATTAAAGTAAACTCTCTGCTAGTGTGACTCTCTGCTAGGGTCAGACAACTTTTACAAGACTTCTCATACCAACAATTGGTGACCTTGTTTTGATCCAAGCAAAAATAATAAAGAATTAAAAATAAACTCCACAACCTTTGGAAGAGATGCCAACCATGTAATACTTCGAGTTTGCTTCTCCCCAAGGGAAACAGCCAAATATTTGTTTCTCATGGGTAATTATTTGCGTCTTGCCTGGGTTAAAAAAGAAAGGGTATTTCTTGAAAAGCCTGATGCAACATGACATATACATCATATTACATCAAGTATCATTTGTCATAATATGATGCAATGCAAAGCTGACATTCCTCTTACTTTTGTTTGTATAGTCGAAGAAACTTTTGTTACCTGTCCTATAAGACCTGTGTACCATGAGAAATTTTGGGGAGAAAGTCACCCAGATTGTAAACAATTCTGACTTCTGGAGAGCTTTGAAGTGGAATTGCTCAAGGAACCTTTATTTTGCCCTTGCTCTTTGCTGGCACGCTTCAGTTATTCTTGGAATTAATGATTGGTATACATCAGTGTTTGTCTCCTGTCATTCAAGTCTTAGGAGGCTCAATCTAAAATCAAAACTCAATTTCATCATTATTTTGATACTTTCCTTATGTTCATGGATTGATATTGTAAACATTTTATAAAAATCCTTTAACCCAAAGAAAAGCCAATGAAAGAGCAATGTGGTAAAACTTAACAGAACTGTGTTTTTTCTTTCTGAAAAATATTTTTTCTTTTCTCTTCAGTTGTCCTGGAAAGCCTCTTGTTTTGTTTGTAGTGTATGCTGTGACAGAGCCTCTAAATGCAATCTTATAAGATGGAATAAGAAGAGTTTAAATTTTTGATGAAACCAAGTGTTGTGGGATGATGATAATGCAGAGGAATAATAGAGGAAATATTTCCTGTTAGAAAGCAACAATGAACATATCGTCTAGGTTTATTAATAATTTTACTGCTAAACTTTTCAGTGGGGAGACTATGGGTCTTAATAGCATTGTAAAGGTCCTCAGGGCAATTGAAAGACCAAAAATCATTACTTTCCACTGATAGGTTTTCCTTTCCCAGAGGATACGGAAATACCCTAGGTAATGTTGATTTATTGAAATGCTTAGATAGCAGAGTGAGATCTGAGCAATGCCTATCTGCTATTCTGACACAGTTATTTTCAAATAGTCTATCTTGAGAGACTTTGTCTTGTATAAAGAACGTTTAATGGTTTTAGATTTGATATAAAATGATAATTTTCAGATGACTTTGGACAGTGGATAATAAGCTCAGTGAAGCGCCTGAAACAATCAAAATGATGTATAGCCTTAAAGCACCTGTGACCAACATTTCTTTTACACCCATTGAATACAGCTTTGTATGCTAACTAGCTAAGTTATATAAAACTCAAAGTACTGCATCATGGGGAGACTACATCCTGCACCTGACTCCAGAATTCGTTACCCTGGATGGCAAGTGCCTGGTTCCCCCTCTTATTTCCAGAATGAGTTGGAAAATACACCTACTCCTAATACTATTCTTCGTACATCTTTGTGACAATTTTCAGGCTCCCACATGGACCATTCAGAGAGCAATCCGATTTTCAAGCTGTGTTCAGTTAATGATCTCCCATCTGAAAGATGTCAACAAACCTAGACGTCTGGCCAAAACATTGCTGTCAAGGAGTCTCTTTATATTGTTAAAGGGAAGATATTACTTTTAATCAGTTTTAAGTATTCCCCTTATGGGATCAACTTGATAAACTTTGTCAGGATTATGCTGAATGTATAGAGTATTTGCTACAGGAGAAAAATAGAAAGGACTCAACACTGTATTTTCCCACGATACAACAGAGGTGTATGGCGAAGCGAACACTGTATACCAGTTACCAATCAGCCTTCACAAAGCAAAATCTTCTTGGAGTCAATGCATTATATGGAAAACAGAAAAACCCAATGAAAGTTCTGTCCTGTCCTATCCATTTGCTGAATAAAACTGAAGGCCATGTGTGTGTTTAAACGCAGCCTTTTTATGCCAAAACTCCTTTCCGGGTTGGTCTTTTGTCTTATATTTAGCCTGTGACACTTTTGGGGTGGAACTGCAGTAATACAGATAAATAACGAATAATGGTTACAGTCCACAAGGGAAAGCTGATATATTGTTGTTCTTGTTATTTATTTGTATTACCACAGAGCGTAGGAGCCCTGCTCACCAGGACCCCAGGGTGCTAGGCGTTGTACAAATACAGAACACAAAGAAGTTTTCAGCCCCGTGAAGCTTACAGTCTAAATAGTGGCTAAGAAGTCACACCACACTTGGAGTGAATTTTCAGTGTAGAATGTGCAGGCTAGAACATGTGCCTGGCATTCCATCTTCCTGAACACTGTAAAAACAATGGAAATAAAGGAGAATACACCTAGCAAAATATTTTGGTTTTAAAACTACAAGAAATGAGAATTTATGACATCTCTGAGTGTCAACCAGACAGATCTGCTTTTTGATAGCATGTGTTGATAATATTTTCATAGCATGCGGATTGTCCTCACATGGTGTTTAAACTTCAGACTTGTGTCAAATAGCATGGCAAATTTTAAAAAGTAGAAAAGGAACAATAGGGTTGGCTGGAGTTTTAAATAAGAATTGAACCTGCAGTCCTAGCTAGGAAAATGTACCAGTCTATTAATACTTATGCTTTGGGGTGCAAACTGGTCATTGGAATCACTGGTCCAGAGTGATAATTTGTTTCATCCTATGAAGAATCCAGTGTTAGTACACAATACTAATTAGATGTTTTGGTATGGCAGTTCCTTTCTTTAGAGAAGTAGTATAGTAAAGCTGTCTGAGTACAGAACTAGGAACTCATGAGTTGTAATCCTGACTGATCTGGACTTGCTGTGTGGTCTTGGTCAAGTCCCTTAAACTCTCTGTGCCTCCCATTTTCTATCTTACTGCACATTCAACATCAAATATTTATAAGAAGACAATTATGTACTTGTTCATTTGAAGGCACTACTGTATAAGGGTCTTGTTTAAACGGATGTGTCTGTGAGGACATTGTTTCCTGACTATCAAATGCTCATGTATAATTGTAGGAGCGGACAGCAATGAAACATGAGTGAGGTGTGCAACCCTCATGGTTTTTCAGAGGCTCTGTTGATATGGAACTTTGATCCAGAAAAAAGATTGTTCTGCAGTTTGACTGTGTTCAGTGATATTTCTCCTGATTCTAGCAGGATTTTAAGTAGAGTTTTGAGGTGGCAGATTAAGTTGGCTCTCAAATCCCTGTGTTGCATGGTTTTAGCAAATGTATATGGTTCATGGACCAGTGTATCTCAGTGCTTGGAAAGGAATTTGATAACATCAGAGCAGGACTGAGTGGGTGTCTCACATTATGTGGTGTGCAACATTTAGGCAAGAGGTGGTGTTTGGCACCCAAAAAGTTGTCTGCCCATGAAAAGACACCTAGCATCACCAATGTAACTGTAACACCTTGTGAAATCCAGCAGCAGGTTTCTTATCAACCACGACTGTCATGATTATGCTATGAGACTGCAGTTTCTCCAAGGGAGCATTGCACTCTCTTTACCCACCACAGCAGTCCTGCTGGCCTTTGTAATTTGAGAATGCTGGGGAAATGGCCAGTGGGTCAGCAAATTGTGGCTAGGCTCCCTGCAGCCTCCCTATGCATACAGGAGTATGGAGAGCAGTAACTGCTACTGCAGTAGTGGTTGTGAGCTGTGCAGGAGTTCTACAGGTTTGAAGATGGATTCTGTATTTTAACCCAGCCATGTAGCTTCACCATAAATAGTCCAGGTTTCTAAATGTGTTATCTGATGTGGAGATAAACAAAGCAAAGTTATTCCTAAATTTCCATTTTGAGGGTCTGTTCCAAAGCCCAGTGATGTCAATTGGAAGACTCCCAGTGCCTTCAATGGGCTTTGAATCAGACCTTCTACATTCATTAGAACACAAGTAAGAATGTGGTACTATTCATAAATTGAAATACAAATTCTCCCACTCCCCTCCGTCTCCAAAGGCAAAGACGAAGGTAGATATGTATTGAATCTTGGACGTCAGCAATGTTTTTGAAGGATCACACCCCCACTATATAGTATGATTTCCAGAAGTGTTCGATATCCACAGCAGCTACTACAGTTTATGGGAATTGTGAATACTTGTCCACCTCTGAAACTCAGGTTCAAAGAGAAACCATCCTTTTTACGATTGAAAGCACCAGCATTTCATTTCACTTGTCCAACTCTCTACATTTAGTTGTTGTTTAAAACAACCCTCTTCCTCCCAACCTCAAAACACGTGAGATTGAATTGTGCATGAACCCTCTAATTGATGTAATATTTGAAGAAGGCCATAATTCCCGCAGCTCTTCTTTTCCCAAAGCAAACCAATATACTGGTAGCTGCTGTATATTAAAACAAATAAAATAAAAAAATCCCTCCCTACATCACAAAGTTATATGCACCCCATCAAGTTATTTATCATCTTTAAGCTTCCAACTGCTGTGACAATAGCAAGAAACCATTGAGCATCACATTTTGTAAGATACAGTATACCAGTCCTTCAAGCTGCTGATCCTTGATTACATGATGAGTGATACCCCTCCTTGAAGTTCCAAGAGGAAGAAAGTCACAGCTGTGGTTGCTGTGGTTACTACTAGCTTCAGCCAAGGTGCCAATAAAGATGGAACCGTTCATATCAAACTGTAGATTTTGAATCTGTGCAAAGTTCTGGAGTGTTCACAACCCAGATCTAGTTTGAGTCCAGCTCTATGAAAAAGCAAGTCCCTCTTTCCAGGACGTTTAAGCATATAAATACACATTTAATGATTTTGTTTAAACTAAACATTTGGTTATTTATTAGATTATTCTGTACTGTGTGTTACAGTGTTTTTGATTAATATAAATAAATGTTTTGAGGTTGAGCAGCTGCAGTATGTAATCAGTTCCTTTGCACAGCTGTAAACAACAATGTATATAGTTTTGTATTTAAATAATATACTTGAACTAAATTAAATGTATTCTTGGGAACTTCAGCTCAAGTCTTTCCCCCTTAGTCTTTCATTCTTGTAGGAATGTTTTTTATTGCTGTATTGAATTTATTATTGACTTATTTAAAAAAAAAACTTAACATTGCGACTGCAAATTTACAAGGCTCATAGAGAGATTCTCTGTTGTATCTAACAAGATTCTATGTCTCAAAACTGAACTTTATAGTATAACACTGTACATAATTACATAATATATCATTTCCATGTTTATGCTCCCCTGCCAAACAAAACTAAGGGAACCGTTGACTTAAACAGTTTAAGTGATTAAGTCCATTCCTATTCAGAAAAGCAGTTATATGTTTCAGTGAAGTCAATGGGACCCAAACACCTGCTTAAAGTTAAACGTACGTTGAAGTGCTGTCCATACTAGAGAGAGACTTATGCATGTTCTTAAGTGCTTTCATGAATTTGAGACATTATGAAGGCATTCTGTAATAATGTATCTAAAATATATTGAGTCATTTAAAACTAGCATACATGGAAAAGAAGGTATCAAGTTTGTTTCCTTTTATAGATGTGAACTAGACCTACAGTATTATGAGATCTTGTTGAGAAAGTACATAAATTAGTATACCAAAATGAGGCGCCACCTCAAAATATAGGTTGATTGCAGAACATGTGAAACATTGGGTTTCCTGAAGTAACTTTTAGTACAAAAATGCTCACATTTGCATTTTATCACTCAAAAATCCATTTGCCGAAATCCAAATGAACGTGTTTTGTTCAATGCCAAAATTCAGACTTTGGGGAAAATAGTTCCACCGGGATCATCTGTATGTGGATATTATCCAAACACATTGGCTTCCTGTTGTGTCTGACTCAGTACGCTTCTTGGAAAGGGGACAAGGACCTCGAGTACTGGGTGTAGATTAAGCATTTGATGTACAAAAGTATGTTAGGTTAAACCACCTCCTTCAACCTAGTACAGGAAGGATGAAGCATTTTAAAAGTATGTCGGGCAGAATTAATAGGGCAGACAGCACATGATGAACTGCAGGGTCTGTGCAAGGCTCCTGTATGTGCAAAGTAATAGACTTTCTGTTAGCTTATCTTCTCATTTTTATCCTATCAAAGCATTTCCTTTTCTTAAGGACAGCTTACAGAACCATGTGAAGTATGGATTTCTTTTTGTCATCATTTGCCATTTAAAGAGTTTCCTCATAGGGCAACTTTCTGCTTGCATAAGTAGTCATAATAAAACCTTCCCATCTGCCCCTCGCTGTAGTCTCTAAAAGCCATAAAAATACTTAGGACAATCGGCGTTTCTCTTCAAAGAGCAATATTCCCTATCCTTCCCCTAATGATGCTGAGATCTAGAGCGAGATGGTTCTTACGTGTTTGTCTACGTGGCCGTGCAGCAACAGCCAGAAATCCTGTCTGCAGAAGACACAGCCTTGGGGAATCCAGTCAAGAGAGGTCACTTTGCACTCTATATCAGAGTGAACTCTGCAAGGTGGAGAGGAAGGAGGGAGTAACATGATTCTACCACTTTCACTTTCGGGTTGGCATTGGTGGTGGTAGCATTCCATCTTGAGTGCACTGACCCCAAGTGGCAGGATTCAGGATGTTGCTTGTACAGGTGATGGTGGAGGGAGGGGCTTTTTGTACCCTCTCTCCCTTGCACAGCTGCACACCACTGGCTAGATTCTGCCTTTGAATAGACAAATATGTCCTGGCCATATTTTTCAAACTTAGATGCCTACAATTAAGCCCTCAAATCTATATCTAGGCTTCTGGTTATATGGCCTGATTTTCAGAGGTGCTTATTACCCTTTCAACAAGTGATAAGTGGCTTGTTTTCCACAGGATCTCTTCTAGGAGTGTAACTTTAGGCACCCATGTGTGAAAATATTGGATTTACTTAATTTACAATTAATTGAGAAGAGTATATTTGCCATACTTTATTGTTCCATGGGAAAACAGATCAATCTGGCTGTAACCATTTTCCCCAGTGATGTTTTCTTTTATTGTTTGAGTCATTGAATACACAATGTGCTTCATAGTGTCTAAAAACGAACATACATCAGTATAATTGCTAATGTTACTTTTTTCTAATTATTGTTCATTAGAAAACTACAAATTAATGTAATGAGTAAGACATGCAGTTAATCCACTTACTTGTGGATTAACTTGTATTTTTCATCTATTTCATTAGTTTTATTAAAATTTTAAAATTACCAGAACATATGGAATTTCATTAAATAAGCTTGTTTACTTATTTGCTTATGCTTAGAAAAGTGACTATATTGCAATGATACTTTCTCAACCATTTTATTGTCTTCCCGTGTATTTTTAAAATGTATCTGCTTATTTACAGACCAAAACAAGGTTGTATTCCCATTATCATGGCAAAGCCTTCTCAATTCTGGGAGAATGAGCTGGATTTATTTTCCGACTCATGCATCATCAACCACATTGTTAGCCACATTCCAGTCAGAGATGCGGGAACAACAGCATAATTTTCAGCTTTCAGACTGCGCTTGTGGTACTGCCAGTTAGAAAAATTGAGACAAAGCGTTATCCCACTGAAGTTTGTGAAGGATTTGGTCCATCTTTTTCATTGTAAAGTGTACATATTTGGGGCCTGATACCTTCTTACTCTGCCTGTGTAAAACCAACATATAAGTCAACCCTACTCTGGAGGTTTATAAGAGAGACTTAAGTATGGAAACTCCCAGTGTCATTTTACCATCATTGATCTGATCTGACTGCAACTGTTCTGTAAGGGGTAAATTTTCAAAAGGCCTGAGGCTCGCTGAAGCTATGGAACAAAAAAATCTGCCATCAAAAAATGTTAATGATTATTTTTCTTTTTTTTTGCAGGCCCTTCAAATCATCACAGCCAGTCAACACTGAGACCACCTCTTCCACCTCCTCACAATCATACACTGTCTCATCATCACTCCTCTGCCAACTCCCTCAACAGGAACTCTCTCACAAATCGGCGGAACCAGATCCATGCACCAGCTCCTGCACCAAATGACTTGGCCACCACTCCTGAGTCTGTGCAACTTCAAGACAGCTGGGTACTCAATAGCAACGTGCCGCTTGAGACCAGGTAGGTCACAAGGAATGGTTTTCAGTAGGACTGAACTAAAAACACACCATGTAGTCTCAGTTGTCTGAATGTCATGGGGACATTGAATCAGCTTGAATAAATGAGATTTCGTATGACTGAGAGAATTTACAATGTAACTAATAGACGCTGGAGTACATGTTTCAGACAGGAAGGGTTTTTGGTTAATTGAGACTTGGCTGCTCAAGACTGCCTTATCCTGAAAGTATTGCAGTGTTACATAAGGCTGTATCAAATCAACTTTATTGAAAAAGAAAAGCTAAGAAAATATATACAAATGCGGTTAAAAGAAAAGAGAGATTTTATTGACTTTATGTCAGTGCATCTTGTACCTAACTCAGCATAATATATGTTTAGTTTAAACTACCTCTTCTTCATTTGGCATTGAAAAATGGACAGTTAGACATCTCTTTGTTCACATGCCCCTTGTTTGAATACTTGTTTATTCATTCAGACAGCTCTTGTGTACCCAACTAATAGAATTAGCATAACATATTTTTACTCTGAAGCTCAGGGGGAACTTACTTATAAGGGTATATTGACTGAGTATCACTAATAAATTATGCATTTGGCCTATCTTGAAGTAATAAATGAAGACTCATTTGAAATTAAGCGTTATGGGAGACCTTGAGAAACAATCCTTGATTCAAGATTGACAGAAGTATAATTTTAATTTATATTTCATCCAACATGCAGACTCACTTTAATCCCTCCCGTACACACTAGCAGCTTGATGCCTGTGGGGCACACTGCTATGTATTAAAAAAACAAAAAAAAACAAACCTGCAGCACTTATGATTGCCAAAATAAATCAATACAAAAAGAAGTTTTCTGACATGCTGCATTTCTAAATATTCAGTTTCATTGTCATTTTTGTTGCTTTTTTTCATCCTAATTCTAATGTGTGATTTATCAAGAGACACTGTCAAAGCTCATCTCCTTGAAATTAGAACTAGCAACTGTGGTAATGCACGTGTGCCCTGGCACCAGCCCAATGCTCTTTCTGCCCATTCCTATTTTTAGAATGGGCAGTCAGGGTATTGAAATATACAGAACTGATCCGAGGCCTAGTATACACTTGCTGCGGATTTCGGTGGCAATCAGTGGGAGATATGCAAGCTATATACAGTAACTTGCATATCTCCCGTCGACTTCCTAATGTCTGCTTACCGTGGCGTCTCCACTGTGCTGTGCTGACAGGAAATGCCCTCCCATCAATGCAGCACTACACTTCTTTGCTGGCATAGGTTTACAGGGTCGACTTCCGAATTTGATTGAGTGAGTCTTCACTGCCGCTCAATTGAACCTGCAAAATCGATCCTACACAGCCAGTGGTGCCACCGGCAGCGTAGACATAGCCTGAGTGTGTCAAAGAATCCAAGTCTTGTATCTTCAATTGTTCAGTGCCCACAAGAATAGATTACAAAGTTATTGAACTTTACACATTTTGGTAAAGTTAATGGTATGAAATAAAAGAAGAGACCAGACAGGAAAGTGGATGGGTGGTGGGATGTGCTTGCATACCCATGTTTGCATAGGATAATTGTTGGATTGTTTTCCACACTGTCACTCATTCATAGTTGGTTTGAGGGGCAGCCATGGGTGTTGGGGTTTGATGTGAATTAGAACTTCTCTACGATACAGGAATTGCAATATTGGATCAGGCCAAGGTCCATCTGGCTCTGGCCAATACCAAATGATTCAGAGGAAGGTGCAAGAATGCTGCAGTCGGCAGATGTGAGATAATCAGCCCCCATTCCTTCCTCCCTTTTGTCTTGTAGTGATCTCTAATAGTTAGAGATTGGTTTAAGATTGGCTTCTAGTTGTGGAGCTCAAGAGGTCAGTCTAAATTGTTGGACTTAGACTTGGATCAATCAAGTAACTCACAGTGGCTACATAAACTGTTTGTTTGGGAGCGAGTGTGGTTTGGTTTGGTGTGGTTTTACGCTGAATCCAGAGTGTGGAACTGTTATGATCCATTAGTCAGTGGCTGTACTGCAGCAATTTGTTCTGGAGAAGATTAATATTGGAGAGATGGGGGGCAGTTCTAGCCTCAGGTAGGCACATGCTGCTCCCATTGGCTTTGTGGCAGTGACACAGGTATATTTGAGGGCAAAACCAGACTGTTGATGTGGAGAATAAAAAGGAATGCATCTAACTTGGTTTATATATATGTTATCATGTGCTTGGTTTTAATATTTGCCATTTCAGTGTCCAAGGAACTGTTGTGTTCATCTTCTAAACTCTATGGATTTTGACCTATTCTGGGACTCACTAAAGATATTCTGTGCCTCTACTTAATATTATTCTGCCCTGCTAAGACTCTGATGTGGGCCATGGATGCTGTGTCAGGGCTAATGTCGATGGCCAGAAGGAAATCAGGGTTATCAGAAGTTTCAAATGACCAAATTAAAAATTAGAGGTGATGATTCAGTCACTGAAGGCTCTGGAGCAGATTTCTTTGACTAAGACACTTTCAAAGTTATTCCATGATTGAGTTTTCTTACTTTCTAGGATTAAATAGCTGGCAGGTCTTGGTGATAAACTCCATCATAACAATATGAACCCAGGAAAAAGGTTTGTTTTTTTTTCTTCTTACGACTTCTAGTAAGTTTTCTTAAAATTGACACCTGCAGAACCAAATGCATCTGTAACTCTCAAAATTAGTCTGTAACTCTCACCTACGTTCCAAAACGAATGTCCTCTAAATTCTTATTAGAGGCAATACAGAAATGAATGAGACCTTTGCTACCCTTTCAGTTCAGTCTTTATTTTATAGCTTTACCTTGCTGCGTTGCACAGATCCCACTCAGCCATTGACTCTTCACGTTGCAATGCACTTTAATTTTGCCGTTTTCTTAGTCTTCCTTGAAACTTGTCACCTTATTAATCTCAATATTGGAGCTGCTCAGTAGGCAAAGCCACCATTTACAGCCTGTGCTGTGCGTTTGCTAGGGAGGAGAGCTTTAGAACTCTTATTTTTTTAGCCTTTCAGTTATCTTCAGTAAATTCTGCTCCACACCCAAACTACACATTGCAAACAATCCCATTACTTGCCGTGACAAGGCGTACCAACCCCAGTCTGGCCCGGAGACGGTTAACAATGCTGTGATGCTGGCTGGATCAGGGGGGCCCTTGAGGTGTATTCAGGAGCTCTGATTACTCCCTTCTACACCAATTTCGTGTGGGGGGTGTCATGCTGGCTGGATTGGGAGGGGGACATTTATTATATTGTGTGACATCAGTATGTCAAAATCATAGCAACCCATGTGTGAGATGCCATGTCAGGTACTGTTAGAAAGGCTATAATGTGCTGAGAAGATGATCATGTTTATGCCCATGAGTTGTGTGTGAGGGAAGTTATGGATATGGTTGATATAGCCCTTCTAACAGTACCTGACATGGCATCTCTCACATGGGTTACTATGATTTTGACATACTGATGTCAAACAAAATAATAAATGCCCCCTTTCTCCCCCAGTCCAGCCAGCATGACAAATACATTGCAGGCTGAGGAGGCCACACCCCTCTGCCTCGGCTGGGCATGCTCAGCCTGGAACCGCCATATAAAGGGAAGCAACCTTACCCAGCTGAGTCTGGGCTGGCTGCCGAAGAGGAAGGAGGCAGACCGCTTGCTCTCTCCAGGGAGCTGCTGCAGACTTCACTCCCAGAGCCAAGCCATGCGGAACCCCCAGCAGATTCTAAGTTGGTGGATGAAGCCAGGGAAAGGACCAAGCCACCGGGAGCATCACTGGCTGAGGAGCCTAGAGGCCCCAGAGAATTGTGGATCCTTGCCACAGGAAGCAGGGTAGGAAGTAGCCCAGGAGCTTGGGATGACAGAACAGTGGGAGGATCAGAGAACCAATTAGCATGTTATGGGAGGATCCCTGCTTACTCGGTGACGTGTACCCCCACCACCGCCAGGGCCCTGGGCTGGGGCTTAGAGGAGCAGGGAGGGCCTGAGCCCCCTTACCTAGGGTGCCGCACATCCCTAGACAGTGCCCTACTACCCCAACGTGCCAATGTATCCCACCGAGGTGGGCAGCTCTATTAACTCTGACTAACAGGCTGTCCTGCCCCACCTCAAGGGCCACTTCATTGACTCAAGCCGCTAGGCTGTGCTGCCCTGACCCGGGGCCACTGTATTGACTCAGGCCAGTAGACCACGCTGCCCCAACCTAGGGGCCGCCTTATTGACTCGGGCTGCTAGGCTGTGTTACTACACGAGATAGTCCAGGGCTGTGAACAGAAATGCTAGTTGGTGGCTCTGTGACTTTTGTCTACCTTCCTAGCTCACATGACTCAACGCCCATGACGAGTTTGACCAGCCCCATGACACAGTCTATGAAAAGACAATTAAGTAAATAGTAACATAGCTATCTAACAGGAAATATTTATGTTACCTTCACAAAAATTAAGATAATAGTTTAGGTTCCAAACACCTCCTTGTTTGAGTATGGAAGCCTCACAGTAAAGTTATAAATCTGAATTGAGGGCTGTAGTTGAGTGTTGCAATGTAAATCTGGGGTATCGTCTGCTCCAAACAAGACGGCTCTTCTTTCTCCTCTGCTGTGGCCTTTGGAAATCTCTCTCTCCATTCCCTCCTTACAAATCCTGTGAGCTATTGGAAGATGCAGCAGATAATTTTTAATGGCAGTCTTCACTATTTGGGTCTTGCTTCAGTATTGTGGTGGGTTTGTGGGGGAGGTTTGGCTGTGTTTTGTTTTAGTTTTTTTTTAAATTTTGTTGTTGTTTTGTTGCTGTTTTGAGAACAGGTTGGGATGGATGTGCGTTATTTTATTTATTTAGTTTTAACACACCGAATGTGATTAGGTCACATTATGGGTAAATGACATGTGTTTCAGGTTGGGTTTCCTTAATCATAGCTCTTTAACATAGTCACTCACAGCCCCCAAAAATACATTGTTAAAATACATCGTTTTAAATACACACTGGGAAATCACTCAAATTATTATTTAAATAAATTTGATGCACCCTCTCCATGTTCTCTTCCTCATTACAGCCACTTCATGCACACACCGTGCTCTTAGGAGGAGGTACATGAAATTTCAGGCCAGAATAAGTTATTGCATCTTCTTTAAAGAAGCAGAGGTCTCTAATGGAAGAGCTAATATATCCTTAAACAATACAGCATGAGTGCACTACCATGGATGGCACAACAAGATGCTGCCTCTGAGGTTCATTTCTAGAATACTGAGCTGCTTCACCTTTGGGCTCAGAGCTGCAGTTTAATGCTCTTTAACTTTTATTATTCTCCTGTAGTCTGTTTCAGACAGTCTTCTCCTTCTTTGCAAAAGTGCTGGGATTCCACAGTTTTCAATTAAGAGATGTTCATTATTGGTTCCCTAATCAGTGCTTTTTATGAGGTTGAATGATGAGAATGCTAACTTTGAACATTCAGACGTGGTTTTCATCATTTTGGTAGGGCCAGAGAAGCAGTTTTCAACTTTAAAGGTTGAAACGCTTTTGAGGGATTCTTTATGGGAGCGCACAGTGAGAGTACTATCACTTTACAGTGAAAGTTTACATCATTGTCTGCACTGTAATAGTCGTCTTTGTTATGGAAACCTCACACGGGGCCATTTGCAGATGCCAATCAAAGGCATAATGGCTCATAAATGAGGGTAACCCAAGAGCTATTATAGATTTTCTTTGAAAGGATATTTGTCTGAGATTTCATGATGCCCTAATGCCAGTTCTTATGCCTGATGTTATTTATATTGCTATGATTTAAGCCTGCATCACTGTAATTAGCAATGCTTAGTTCAGAAAGAAAGGGAAAATTTTAAATAGCAATAGAAATTAGGCCCATTCTTCACCATTGCAAGAATATATTTTGACTGATTCCTACAATTCTCTGGGTTGCATATTTTTGTTAGATGTTCATTTCTGTTTACTGTATATTTGGGATTGTTGGGAAGAAGCTGTCTGTAGGCTTCAGAGAGCATTATAGGAGAGTGGCAGCTCTGTGAGTCACTTGCTGTGAAAAGGCAACAATTCCTTGGGTTCTAAAATCCATATTTGCTCTTAGATTGTCTTGAAATCTGTCGTGTCACCTTGAGGTTTAGAGTAAAGTTAGTGGTCCACATTTAGGGTCATTTGAATAAGACATTACGGAGGTTCAGCCTCCCCTCCCCAAAAAACCCAGCTGTTGACAAAATCAGTTGGCTCTTCTAACATTTTGCGTATGTGTGTCCACCTTTGGGGCTCAAGGAATGATTATAACCCTCCCCAAACGTATTTCAGCTAGTGCATGATATGCACTGTCCCTTCAGGGAAGCAATATTAATAAAGTTCCAGAGGGGTAGCCGTGTGCATCTGACGAAGTGGGTTACAGCCCACGAAAGCTTATGTCTGCAGAAATAAAATTTGTTAGTCTTTAAAGTGCTACAGGGCTCTTGTTGTTTTTTTAATATTAATAAAGTTATTATGGGTAGAGTTTGGAACTCCAAGTCAGCATAAGCTCAATTGGCACACCTCAAAGACAGAAATATGCATATGCAGAAAGACTAGGGTTCTGTTGATGGCAGAGGGTTTTGCGAATAGTTTCTCACAGTAAGTGGATGATTCAAGGTGGTGATTAGTGATCACTGAACTTGAGCTGCAGTGTGAGAGCAAGTCCTACCCTTAGCCGTTTTTAGAGAAAGGACATTGTGCAAACTAGCTGGTCTTCACCTGCGTTCTGCACGGGCTCCCTTTGGAAGCTTTGCCCAGAGACCAAGATTTCTAGTTTGAGTGCTAAAGCGTCCTAAAATCTACTTGTGGACTCCAGTTGTACATCAGAAGTATTGTTTAATAATTAGTAGTAATTAAATAGAGGAAAGGTGAAGGACTCTTGTTTGCAGTTTGGGTAATGCAATCATCACTTATACTTCCCCCCATTTTCTAAATAAAGAAACTAAGTATGATAAAAGGAAAGCAGGTCACTGGGTCCTTTGGTCTAGGGTCCCTGTTATGCAGCCCCCCTTACGTGAGCTGTTCATAATAGTTTCAAATGCTTATAACTTTTTTTGGTGCTGAGTGAGGGAGTGTAAGGGGGCGCTTACGCTGAGTGAGGGAGTGTAAGGGGGCGCTTACGCTGAGCGAGGGAGTGTAAGAGGGCGCTTACGCTGAGCGAGGGAGTGTAAGGGGGCGCTTACACTGAGCGAGGGAGTGTAAGGGGGCGCTGGAGCAGTGCAGTGGTGTTGAGGTTAGCTTGGTGCAGCATGGGGGCTCAGTGCCCTTGCTGACTTTTGCCCCTTATGGCTGTGCACAGGCACAGTCACCAAGGGGCCAGGATACCCTTCGGCAATGATCTCTATTCGTGTGACAGTCATTCCGATGTTTCTTTTTAAAAACCCAATTCAATTACTAGAGTTTGGATGAAGAACTACATTTCCAAAAGTGTAGTTGTTTTATGATCTCTCAGTGTATAAGGGATCCTCTTCAAAAGGTCCTTTACTCTTTGGGAGCTCAGAAGTGCTAACAGAGACCCATACTAGGGGAAAGTTGAGCACCTGCCCCTGCAGTAGCATAACTGAGGGAGAGGAAAATGGAAGCCTCCCCATGGCTGCTCCACCAGGCCGAGGGAAGGAGCTGCAGGGCTCCCCTTCCTTCCCACGCTCTCTGATCAGGAGGAGCCCGGATTCTCCACCTTCCCCAGCACCATCCCTGCAGCAGTGAGAGTGAGGCTTCAAGTTCACCACTCCTTCCTGATGCTTTTAGGGGGAAAGTGGCAGTCCAAGCAGTGCAGGAGTGTGGGGATGAAAGGAGGATGTCAAAGTCGTGCAGTGCATCCTGGTGGGGGGCTTCAACTCTGCCTCCCCAAACTTCCCCAGATCCATAGCTCTATTCCGATCCTCTTCAAAACACGGTCCCCCAGTGCTGTGCCCAGGACTGAGAGCTGAGCACCTGTACGATCAGTGCATGACACAGGCGTACCATGCATGGTGAGGAGCTGAGAATGGCCAGGCTCGGTAAATGGCAGAGGCCCACAGGTCCTGAAACCACAAGAAAAGGATGAGGATGCCCATCGAGCCCCTGCTCACCTACATGTGCGCGCTCCAGCCCGATGAGAGTTAGTACGAGTATAAACAGCAGCGTAGGCACAGTAGCGTGGGCAGCAACAGAGGAGGCATGTCTGAGCTAAATCCACGCCTACCTGAAACTGCCTCCACTGCCGCTACCAGTGCTACATTGCTATTTATATTTGCACTGAGAGCTAGTGCAAGCATGGGCATGCAAGCAAGGGAATCACACCTCTGGCTCGTAGTGTAGACGTTGCCTGAGATGAATGGAGCAGTTCGCACCTCCCAGAGTTATTGCTTCATGTTGAGTTTTTCTCCTTGGTGAGTTCTCATTCAGCCGAGAGCATGCCTTTCAGATGAATGGGCAATTGCATGCCTCTCTGAGCCTCCTGCACTGCAGATGGAAGTGTGCAGCCTCTTGCCCACGCACTAGATTCAAATTTGGGTTAGGGACTCTTCATCTCCATTCTCCTGCCCCTTCATGCCTCCAGCTGGCACATGCAGTCCTCAGAACCCCAGCACTGTTGTATGCAGTGGAAGATAGCAAATTTAGCCAACTGAAATGGAAACTCCACAACGTGAAGGGAAAGGATGCAAAACTTAATGGTGACATCTACTTCCTGAGCAAATGTAAGAAACAAAACAACATTCCCAGAGTTCTTGCCATCTATAGCACTCTGACCACCACACAGAAGTTGGCTGAAAAAAGATATTACCTCACCACCTTGTCTTTCTCTTTCATGTAGGTTTTTATACCGTGCTCATCACTGTAGTATCTATGCACCTTCAAGTAGTGTGTTAAGTAATGTGACTACACTTCTGTCACGTGTTGTACATTCTCTTATCCTCCACTGCCTCTGCCAAGGCAGAGAAGAGCTGGACCATGCTACATGGGGATGTTGAGCAAGTATTTTAGAAAAACTATGGAAATTAAATGCCCCAAAACTTTATTAATGCAGAGTTTAGGTTTCCTGATGGTGTCTTGTGCCCTTGTGTTGAGTTCAACTACACCCAAACTTCTGAAAACCAGGAAACATACAGTTAAGGTATGTGGCACTCCTGCAACACCACCTTAACTCTGCCTTCTTGAGGGATATGCCAACACAGAGTAGCACACACTCTACTCTTACAGAATGCTCTGGGGAGAGAATACATGAGCTCTGTAGGACCAAATCTTACAACTTCTCTTAACTAAGGCAAAACTTGGGTTTAGGTCAGGCAAGCAATCACAAGTCACCTACACCTGGCCTGAGTTCAGATACTGAGCTGACTCCATGCAAAACATCTCAGACGTGGTAAATGTTACCATCCTCCACTCTTGCCTTGAGGCCTTCACTTATCCCTCATTACCTCAGGATATCATTGAGGCAAAGAGCTTAGCAGGATTAAAAACAAGATTAGATATTCATATGACTAGGAAGAATATTACAATCTCTAAAAGCCAATATTATAAAAGAAGTTTGGAAGGATATAAATGCTCAGAAACCGACCTTTACCTATTGGAGTTTAGGAAGAAATGTTCCCTGGAGGCAGAGTATCCTATAACAATTTATGGTCGTCTGCACTTTTTTGTGAAGCATTTGATGCTGGACATTGTTGGTGACGGATGGAACACTAGTCCAGTATGGCAATTGTGGTGTCAGAAACTCTAGGGCCTTGTTTCAACATTTATTTGCATTTTGAGTTGTCTTTTGCACTTCTTTGGTTTAGATATAAATTATTACAGTAGGTGCAAGTCAGTGAAGTGACAGAGCCCTAAGTGAATGTCAAAAGTAATAAGCAGGTGTATTTGTACAGGTATTTCTGTAAGCAATACATAGGTGCCATCGCTGAGGGAAGCAAATCTATGAGAACTTCTGTGAGCATGGATGTGTGTGCGCTTACAGGAGGACAAACAGATATAAAGACAATGAGCACCACGGAAACATCTCTAGTAAAATAGTATAATTAAGAAGGGCTCGATTCCAGTTCTTAGCCACTGGGCCACATACTAAAGGCAGCAAGCATCTGCACCCCCTACAGGCAGCTCCAGGAGGGATTATGTCTGAGTGAAGTCTAGACACAGGGAGAGAACAGCTGCTGCTATGCATTCATAGGGTACAGTAAATTTCCCCTTGACTGTCTGGCTGGTTTGGGGTGGGAACGAGGCACTGGGTCCATCACACTCTTGCCCTCTGTGATCGCCTGTGATCCGGGAGCAATTCCTTCACTCACCTCATTTCCAGATGGAAGCTGGGTAGACTTCTTGTGCACCAAGACAACTGCCAGGTGCCTTCTGGGCCTTATATAAATAAGTTAAATAAATAAATGAATGAAGCATGTTAGAGAACCTGAGGATAGTTTGAGCTTTGCCCAAAAGGTTCTTCAGCCAGTTTATGGCCATTTGGGCCAAATACTTGGAGAAAGTGCAGAAACATTTTCGAAAGGTCAGTTTATAGCAGACTACAGTAGTTCTATGTTAGCCTAACAAATGTAGACTTTTTGATCAGCAGAAAATTGAAAAGGGGACAAATACTGGCAAAAGCACCTCTTTAAGAGAGAAGTTCCAAATAATGATAGGGATGTTCTAGCTGTTAGAAGTCAGGACTTCTGCTTTCATCCTTTGCTCTCATTCTGGTTTGTGAAGATTGGGTCATGAAAAACCAACAGTGGAATCCACTTTAGAGCAAGAGGCAAGCATGTTTTAAGATTTTTTTGTTACTAAATTTTTTTTCCCATCTCCTAATTCATTAGCCTGATTTAGGCTTTTATCCTTGATACATTTAAATAGAGTGTCTGATCGTAAGGTTATTTTATGTGGATAGTCCTATTGTTCAGATTCTTTGTAATTCAAGGAAGGATCTGAATTAAAGGGACATGAACAGTCTTGCATGTATGCCTACCAGGGAGTGTTGAGGCTTAGTTCGTTAATTAATGTGAAGAGCTTTGAGATCCCGAAATGAAAGGAGCTACTGAAGTGCAGAATATTATTATCATCAGCATTGCTACTGGAGTAAAATCCATGGCCAATTAGGAGTTTGATTGTCACTCTGCTGCAAACCATAGTCACTTGGAACTTTGCAGAAGATAAAACCAAACTTTCCCTCTTCAAAGGGACAGTCTCGTACAATTTGAGCTAAAGGACAACTGCCTGTAGATTTTGGGTCCATGACACAGTGGAGCAGTTCTGATTCTATCTAGTGCAGTGGTTCTCAATCTATTTAACGCTGCGGGCCGCTCATGCAGCTCTCTGTGTTAGGTGAGCCACATGCTCACAATGCATATCCTACCATTATATCTACAAAAAAAAAAAAGGTTTATTGTTTGTTATATGACAGCAATACGATTCAAATCGATATAGTACCTTTCATTTCAACACTGAAAAATGTCTACCAAGAGCGTTTTAATTTAGCAAAATAAATCAAAACACTAATTGTTAAAATGAATGAATTTACTGTGAGGGTGACATGGCATAGTGTATTGGCGGTGTGGCTGGGCTGAGCTCCTGGAGAGCGTGGTTGCAGAGCCTTTCTGCAAAGATGGTGAGCCCAGGCTGGTGGGGGGTGTCCTCCCATCCAGGGACTGCCTCGCATGCACCCAGGCCCCCAGCCAGGGACTGTCTCTCGAGCATCCAGACCCTCCCACCCCTCAAACACTGGTCTGGCATATGTGCCTGCCATGCAGAGACAGAACGCCCCCCCAGGGATTGCCCCCTCCAGCACCCAGCCCCCCAACTAGGCACCGCCCCCCCAGCATTTCTCATCAACTGCCCCTAGTACTCAGCGACCCCCTCCCGCACGGACTGCCCCCCAGACCTCAGTCCCCCATCTAGGGACTGCCTCCAGCCACCAGTCCCACCCACCTAGAGTTTGCCCCCATACACCAGCTGTATCCCGCACTGCAGCCCCATGCACCTCCTTCCCACACCACTGGTTTGTGTACCCCACCCTGCCCACATGCCACTATGGTCCTAGTGGTGGGGAGCCTGCTCCAGCCAGGGTCACTGGACCCATGCTCCTGCGGGATGGGGGGTGGCTGAGAACCCTGTCCTCCTGCCGGTGCTATGGGCCCGATCTTGAGCCACCCCATTTTTGCACACACCCGCTGCTGACTGTGCCCAGGGCAGGAGCTCCTTTCGCCCTGCCCTCGTTACAGACCTGAGGATGTCAATGGGCCACAGCTGTGTGCTGACTGGGCTGCAGATTGAGAACCACTGATTTTAGTGCAAGTACACATGCAGATTACTAGCCAATTTGTTGTGGTATGTTATCATCTGAAATTATTTTCACTGGTTTTTATTTTTAACAAGGGCTTGTGTACTAGCACGCATTGTTGCATGCCTTGTAAAGTCAGTGCCACTGCATGTTACAAACTGCAATATGTGGCAATTCATGCTTGCCTTTCTTAGGACAGGATCAAGCTGTTGGTGTCTTTGAGTAGATGAAGGCATGTCCATCTGTAGACATAACACTGGTACCCTTGTTTAAGAGTCATGCTAAACTCTCCCTTCTTGCACCCAATGCAGCTGTTTTGCTTTAGAATGTGTCCTTTGAAGAAGTGTTGTCACTCATTAAACAATATGATGCTAATACAGTCATTGTATTGTACTGATGTTTTCTCTTTCTCTATCTGCTTTAGTTACTTTGAACTGAAGCCTTCTCCACATCCCCTTTTATGTTCTGTTTAATGCTGTGACAGAATAAGGTGCCCTAAAGGCTGGCACCTGCCTTTTAGTGTAACATACTACCTTCCTGTCAGGCAGCTTTCAATTACTGTGCTTCTGTGTGTCCAACTGTGTCTTTGTTAAGAGTTTCAAGATGGCAGTGACAAGCTTCCTGGTACTTAAGGCAACATGCATGACAGTCTGTCTTAACACTTGCATTTTTTTAAAAGCTTTGCCTCAGAGGCCTAGAGAACCCAGCATTTAAGAAACCATGAGCTTTGGTGTGCTGGTTTTAGATAATGATTCCTTGGAAACTTGGTTGATGCTGAATGGTTTCAGAATCTGCTTGAGTGGAGATTAAGTGTCATAACAATATTTATGTGTTGATTCTAAATTATGGCTTCCTTGCCTAATGGCATTGTCTTGGCTACTAAACCGTGTGGTTCCTTGCATATTGATTATGTGCTGCAGACCAAGAAATGTAGTGAAATAGCATGTTCTCACACATTTTGTCCTGTCTGCGTCTGCGGCATGTGTTTTTATGTACAGAGGAGATAGTGCTCTGTGTGTTTATGCATATGGTACCTGTTTGCATGCACAAACACAGTTTATATAAAACGCATACTATAGGTATAGACTGAGAGAGAGCTTGCATTTAAAATAGGGCTAAAATTCCTCCATCTGAAACTTTAATGATTGAATTATTCTCCTTGACAAACTAAGTCTTCATAGGACAATTTTAATTTCTATATGGAGGTATTTTAGTCCTATTTTAAATGCAGACATCTCTCTGTCTATACCTGGACACTTTTGGATTTGACAGATCCTGGTTGTAACCTGCTTTAAAAAATCTTCTGTGGATTTGTTTTGTTTGTAACCAGCTTCCCAAAATAATGAAGGACTGCATTGTTGCTTTAAATTGCTGAATGACTGGCAAGTACAGAATCAGAGTATTTCATCCCATTGCCCTTCCCGTTGTTCCTGTTTCTTGAATTCTGGCAAGCAACCTGCCTCTTAGAAGGGCAGAGCAGATGAGAAGAATGCAGTGACTGCATCATGCACCTATGAACCAAGCCACAGGTGACTGTGTGAGTAGGTTGACCAACTTTCCTAATCTACAGTGAATTTATTATAGTGATGCACTTAGCAGGAACATAGATGTAAGCTGAGGTTTTACATTGCACCTCTGGAGGTGTGCTCAGAAGCACTAAGCTGTTTTAAGGTTATCACAATACATGTTTTTGATATGTTCAGAGCCCAAATTACCTTCACACTGATTTTACTCTGCTGGCATTACATGGATTTCAGTGACATTACTCCTACTTTACATTAGTGTAAAAGAGATCATGTTCGGACCTGATATGACCCTGATTCTGCTTTCACTTTATCACATGTAAATCCTGAGAAACTATTGAAGTCAGTGGAGTTTTTCTATATTTATACTGGTGGTGGTCACTGTGAGGTCGTCATTAAGATGGTAGAAGAATAGGGATTGCTTTTTGAAGATCCTTTGTCTTAATGAAAGGAGTTATTTAATATTTGTGGAGAAGCTCTTTATTGTGTTTCTTATCCATGTTTAAGTTGGCTTCCTAGATCTTGTCCATTACAGTATCTCCTCTTACAAACCAGTGTTGTGTTGCTGCCAGCAGACACACAGTGTATCTACTCTGAGGATCAGCTATGCAAAGAAAAGTCTGGTGTACTATCACTACCCACATGTACATAGATTTGCATAATAAACTTGGTATCTGCTGCACCAGGGTCTAAAATCCCTTCCTAAATCAGAATCTACTTTAGTTTAATCATGGATGTGCCTCTCACCTTCACTATAAATGCCAAACTTACGATATTTGCCACATGTAGCAGTCTAGCCCTGAAAAACTCAGGGACCAGAGCCAATGATCCAAGCTTTTTTTTCTGGCCCTTTTTATCTAGGCAACATTTTTGCTTTGAAATATATGTATTTATGTACCTCATTAATTAATATGTATTTCTAGCCTTGGCAGCAAAGTGTGGTGATGAATATAAAATGGATGGATAAATAGAAGTTGTTTTATTGTCTTAAAAAATAAACATTAATCTACAGTGAGTTGCATGAAATGGCCACTTCTGCCACCAAGCATTTAATAGCCAAGTTGTTTAAATAAACCATTCAGAACAAAACATATTTTTAAAAAGTTCCAAAATCTAAACCAAACAAGCTGACTACTTCTTGTCATGAAGGCCACCAGAACTGCAGACTTTCATGGGCAGTGAAGATCTCTGCTGCATAAAATTGGCTGCAAATCCCGCAGAGTTCTGTCCCAGAACCTGAAGTAAAGCACGAAGGATCTTTCTCCAAGCACAGGCAGCACAGACAATACTGAAGAGGTTTATTCCTGATACCGGGAAGTCTGATAAATCGACTTCAATTTCATGGTGTTACAGTGGTCAATTATATACGCTTTCTTACGATTACATAGTACGTTTTAAATTCTTTATCTATTCACTTACAAATACAGACATTGTCCCATCCGGAGAGAACAACAATGATAATGGTCGTTACATACATGCAGAAACACTTTAATCACTCTACTTACATCAAGGATCCTAGGGCTACACTCAGGGTGGGGGTAGGGTGGAGGAAGAAGGAGCGGGGAGTCCTTACAGATAGGTGGCAAGTGAGACAGAAATTCTAAAAGCAAATGTGTTGTTCTCATTGGAATTAGAATCACTAAGAGGACATCTGGCTTCCTAAGCCATCAGATGTTTACACTAGCCGTTGTCCTTGAGGCTCAGGTATTCTCGTTAGTCATTTAAATGAGTTTCGACCTACAACTTGTTCGCTGAAAACAACCTCAAGCCTAACAGTTCCCTCCTGTTTGACAAATCAAACCCATAAGTTAGATATGATCAATTATCTAGATGCTTTGATATTCATGATCTATTTTAGGAGTATACGGGGGAAGTGTTACGGAAGGGGGAGAAAACGGGGGGTAGGCAAGAGTAGAAAGCATAGTAAAGTTGTTAAGCATGTGCTTAAAATAGCAGCACACACACACAGATGAAAACAGGACAAGAAGAGAAGCAGCAGCTATTTGCAGGATACTCCACCAGGTGATGAGGCTTTACAATGGGCCAGAAGTTGAATCTTCCAAGTGGGTTAAAATCTGGATGGAGAGTTGGACCTTCACATGGCCTTTAGCAGTGTTCTTATGAACGGTGGCAGAGACAGAAGCAGCAGCAAGGACCACTTTAGCTAGCAGCTCCTTTGCTATTTGGACAGTATGATCTGGATATAGATTGCCAAACCACCAAGGAAGTGTTGTCATTCCAGTGAAATGCGGCTGGGCAAATGAATGTCACCCTGAGCGAAGGAGTCTGTAATCTGTAGACACATGGAGGAGTTGGCTGGACACTGTTGTGGGCCGTAGTTGTAATATGATGCAGTGGTGATAAAAGTGTGGCAGGCACTTGAACAGCAGTCTCAGCATCCAGGAGAGGAAGGAGAGTAACAACCACAGAAGTAGTAGTATTCAAAGGACGGAGAGTAGAACAAGAGCAAATAATATAGTCAGCAGTTTCTGTACAACAGTCCAAAATTGTTGAGCATTCCACCACTAGGGGAGGGAGACATAAAGCCAGAAAGTCCTATTTGATAGAAGTGATATTAGACACATAACCAATAGATTTAAAATAAAAAGAGGAAGGAAAAACATGGGTGGGGATAACAAAAGGATATGTAAGAAAATCAAAAGAGGGGGTGGAAGAGGTTTCAGGGGTAGGGAGGAAGCAACAATTAACTAGCAGATATATTTGCCAAGTTTGTAAGGGCAGAGGCAGAGAGGTGTGGGAGGGGGGAAAACCAAGGCATATATCTAACATATCTTCTTTTAACATATTGAATAAATCATGAGATAACATATCACAAGCACCTCCCTAAGATTGGGATATAGTTATATTGATTATGATATCAGAGGGTTTTTAAATTGCTGTTTAGAATCCATCCATGGCTGCATCAGTAGCAGTGAAAGAGTATAATAAGCCAACATTGATGTATTTTAGGGCCTGGGTAGTCTGGCTTTTAACACAGGCATTGTCAGATCTATCCACATTGGCATTAAGCAAGTTTATCATGGAATTTGAGCTTCCAAATAGTCCTCCAACCTCACCTAGGATGCCTCGCATTTGTCTTTTTACGGCATGGGTGCGGACAGTATATTGGTGCACTAGTAACTTTAACTGCTCTAGTTGCCATTGTAAAGAATTAGGGTGGTCGAAACATACATTTTGTAATGGTACAGTAAACTTAGATATATCATAGTTAACTTTAACAGAAACCATAATTACATCATGTAGAAGTGTCTTCTTAGATCCCAAGTGGATAATACCATCAGGAGGGGTGGAGCACAGGGCAGGTGGTAGAGAGGATATAACTATAGGTAGTCAAGTTATAGCATCTTGCATCCGAACATCCCAAGCATCTGACTGGGTTTGAACACTGCTCTTGGCAATACCGTCCCTGCATTCCAAGTTCCGACAGCAAAGGTGAAAGTTCTGTCCATCCTGCTCCTAGAATTATTCTTTTTCCAAAAACAAGTTGTATACCATTTTCAAACCTGTATCTACAAATGCAGGTATAGTTTCCCAGACCGGTGGAGTGATTGTAAATATTCTGGCCATCAATGATGTCATCGAAGGCTATAGAGAAAGTGAGGTTGGTCCTCTCGAGGTGGAGGGCCTTGAAGGGTTGTTTCCTTGTATTACGTTCTGGAAATGGAACACATTTGGCGGGGCCTGGTGGATACCCTACAGTGTGGATGAGCAGGCAGTCCTTAGGGTTGAAGTTCCAGGTACATTTACCAGCATATTTACACTCAGGTAGTCATATTCCGCTCCCGGAGGTGGATAGAAGGGGTGAAACTGAGGGGTGGATGGGCACAGGAATTATGATGGATCCCTTCCACGAAGGTGGGGTAGTAAGCCACACATGGGCTTTTCTTACCCACTAACCGTCTCCCCCTTTGGGAAGTTGCATGTATTGGCCAGCCTTGAGGCAAGTGTCTTGTGTGATTTGGACCATGGGTGTGTCCCAGAAGTATGTGGCATTGAGGCCCAGGAGAAGGATCATTAAGAGGAAACACATTTTCACAGGAAAAGACAAAATTAGTGCACAGAATGCATATTAGATAAACTTATTTATACAGCTTAATTCTGGTTTTGTGAACCCATGTTGGGATTCCTTGTACCTTCACGGATGTGTCTGTATGGGCCAATACCATTTGTGGACCCAAGTATTTTGGTTGAAGTACACTAGAATTGTATGTTCTTACCATGACCTGATCTCCCTCCTGCACATCCACCCAGGAGGGGGATTCTGGGGAGTCCTGAGTTTCATGTATTCCCATGGAGTATCAGAAACCAGAGGGGGGAGCCAGAATTACACATCCTTCCCCCAAAGACATTGTCATTCCAGTAATGAGTTTGAAGGGTGAGACTCCTGTAGTGGCATTAGGAGTTGCCCTCATCGAGAGGAGATCCTCGGTAGATGAGCCACCCAGCTTTTGTGATTTTGTCCGATTGGCTTGTTCCACTAGCCCAGAGCTCTCAGGGTGGTATGGACAGTGAAATTTTTGTTTAATGCCTAGAGCAGAGCAGAGTTCTTTCATGATTTGTCCTGTAAAGTGGATTCCCTGGTCTGAGTCCACTGAACATTGTAAGTAAGCCCCATCAAGGGCAGAATTCATTGGCCAGTAAGTGGGCCACTGTGCTGTCATCGTTTTTTGAGGTGGGAAAACTTCAGTCCATCGGGTGAAATGATCAGTTGTGACAAGGCAATATTTTTTTCCTCTTACAGGTGGAAGGGGGCCTATAAAGTCTATTTGAATCTTTTGCGTGTGACCCGTGGGGCGAAGTTGGTGTCTCATTGCCATTTTAAGCTTTTTGCCTTCATTACATTTAGCACATACAAGACACCGCCAACAGTAGTCATGTATGTCTGCTGTCATCTTGGGACACCACCACTTTCCCTTGATATGGTACAGCATAGCTTTTGGGTTTGGATAGGTTGGTAGGTGATAAAGATCAGAAAGGTGAGCCACAATCAATTTAGGGGCTACAAATTGCTGATCCTTTGTGACCCAAGTGTTGGCATTATCAATTTTACAAGCAGCTGCCCAGTGTCTAGTCCCCCAACAGATAAAACATGGCAAAGTGGGAGAGGCCGTAGGAGCGGGGCCAGGACTGGATTGAAAAGGCTGTGGGGGTTGAATTGGCCGTGGTCCCGTCCATGACTAGGGTTTTGGGCTTTACACCTACACTTTTTCTGGGTATGCCCAATGCCCCCACAGTTGCAACAAATTATTTTACTTTTTGGTGTTACCACAGAAATGCAGGCAGGTTTTTCTTTCTTATCTTTGGCTTGTCTAGCTTCACATTGAGAAGCCCACAGGCAGATAGCTTCATAATCAGAGCCTGGGTTTACTCCCAAATTAAGGTGGCTGCAGGTGGAAGCTGAAACCTTCCTTCAACGTTTTTAAGAATGCCTGATCAGTCTTTCTGGAGTCCAAGATACCTGCATTAGTTGAATACACTTCCCATTTTCGCTCACAGTACTTGGCAGCAGGCTCATCCTTGCCTTGCACGCAGCCCACTATCAGTCCCCAGTTACGGGCTCCATTGCCCAGGGCATTTTGAACGGCTTCTTTAAAATCAGTGCAAGTACGGGTCATATCAGCTTCTGATTCAAACTTAACAGAGGCCCAATTGCCACTTTGACGTTCCTCTAAAAGGACCTCGACCCATGAAAGGTTGGGGAATTTAGCTTTAGTCAGGATATGGAGATCCCTAAGACGTAACATATATGTTGTAACCATCTGTTTTATCTTTTTCCAAAATACCAAGTTAGGGTCCTTGGGCTTTCGATCTGGGAGATCCTTTAATAAGTCCCTCATTTCCTCTGTACTGAGAGGAGTACACTTATAAGTATACTGAGCTGTTCGTTACCTCCCTGTCCTGTCCATCGCATGGTTACTTGGAACAGGGCTAGGAGCACGCTGGCATCAGGGTCTGGGTTAAATGGAGGAGGAAGAGGCCAGTTATTCCGAGTTCCCTCCATGTGTGCCAGCTTCCATTTTTGTATTTGTTTTGTGAGCTGTTTCCAATTAATTTCTTTTTGGTTGTTTTCATTATTGTCTGAACCAAAATCGGTGTGAGCCTCCTATTGCATGATAGCAGCAATATGATGTGCAGAGGAGTTACATTCTTTCATTTTAACCTTTAAAGCACTGTTCTCTGCTTGGAGTTCATTTAATTTATGGTTCAGATCTGCCTTTTGGCTCTGCACCAATGTGAAAGCCTTTTGAAGTTCCTCTAACTCTTTTACATTTCTTTCATATTCACAGTAAAGTATCACATCACCTTTCTCTAGCTTTCATTTTGTCCAACCAGACCACCACCACAAGCTGACTTTTACACTTACACCAATCCATCCATCTTTTACCATAGCCTTCTGAACCTTTGAATGCTTTTCTTTTATAAATTCAATGATTTTTCCTCTCATTAAGGGCATCATTGACGCACCCTAGGGCAATTCATATGACATTGTCACCCAGCTTCCTAAAACTCACTTAAATGGTGTTTCAGGGGAATCAGCCGAGCACATCCTTGTACTCTCCACTACTGAAGCACACTCTGGTGCCCAGTACTCATTGTTGCAGCCTTTGCCGGAGTGACCTTTGCAACCCGGAAACTCTGGCAGTGCAGCCTTTGCCGAAGCAATCCCTTCACCACGAAAACGTGGCCAAAACTACAACCCCAAAATACAATCCCTGTTCAGTCCTCTTGTCTATGTGCCTTATGCATGGTTCGTTTTATAAAAAAAAAAGTGTCATATTTATCCAAAAGCTAAAATCCCACATGAGCTCTTTGGCACATAGTTTATGGCTCTCAATATGAAAGATGCATACTTTCACATAAACATTTACCCATCCCACAGGAGTTTCCTCAGGTTCCTGTTTGGTCAAGACCATTACCAACTCAGAATCCTCCCCTTTCGACTAGCCATTGCACCCAGGGTCTTTACAAAAGTTAGATGTGCAGTGATGGCAGTATGGATGAGAAGAAAGGGATTCACTGTCTTCCCATACCTCCACAATTGGCTTCTGATGGGCAGATCCTATGAAGAAGTCCAGTGCACAGCCAGATTCCAGCTGAGTCTATTGCCTTTCTGAGGTATTTGCATTAACCTCAAGCAATCTTTGTTGACCCCTGTGCGGTCCACAAACTGCATAGGGGTGACATTGGACTCATCCGCAGCAAGAGCTTATCTACCTGTCAAGAGGCTTCAGGACATGGATGATCTCATACGCCAGCTCACTATTAGATCCCAGATTTCAGTCAGAACTTGTCTTTCTCTCCTCAGCTACATGGCTTCATGCACACACACTATGCCATTTGCCAGGCTCTATCTTTGTTGTCTGCAAGCCTGGCTTCTTTCTCTATACTCACCATAGAAAGGCAACATCAACAACAAAGTGACAGTTCCATGCAAGGTTTTGGACTCTCTTGGCTGGTGGACAAAACTGGAGAAAATTTGGGTGGGGATCCCTTTCCTCACGCTGACTTTCAAGGAAACCATTGTTACAATGCTTCCCTCTTAGATTGGGGAGCCTATAGGGGCAATGATATGGCACAAGGCAGCTGGACCCCTCCAGAGTCCAAATCACGTATCAATTTATTAGAACTTTGGGCCGTCCTATGAACCTGCAACATCTTACCCCCACTAATCTGGTCCTGATGTCCAAATGACGTTGGACACTATGAGAATTGTCTTCAAGAGAAACAAGCAAGGGGAAGCATCCTTCCCTCTTTGTATAGAGGCAATCAATCTCTGGAATTGGTTCATCAGCCATCACATCACCCTTTCAGCAGTATTCTTATCAGGGGTGCAGAACTCCCTGCAGATAGTCTCAGCAGACATTTTTCAATGAACCAGAAATGGGACAATCATGATTCAGTTCTTGATGAGGTCTTCACCCAAAGGGGAGTGCCATCCTGGGACCTTCTCACCTCACAGGTGAACAAGAAATTTCCCCTATACTTCTCCAGAGCAGTCCTCAGCAAGAGCTCGATGGGGGATTCTCTCCTGCTACCGTAGATCATTTGAGGTATGCATTCCCTTCCATTCCATTAATACCATAGGTTCTACAGAAAATCCACCAAAACAGAGCTGGAGTCACCTTTATTGTGCCCAACGAGCCAAGACCATTCTGGTGTATGGATCTACTAAAGCTCCTAGGTGTCTGTGTCAACCCTAAACATCTGCCTGTATCCAGACCTTCTAACACAACAAAAGGCACTTTCATGCATCCGAATCCAGACCCACTGAAGCTCAGAGCCTGGTATTTGGATGGGTATTGGATGTAGAGAGCTCAAGTTCCAAAATGGTGCAATCCATCATTAACCAAAGCAGGAAAGACTCTGTTAGAAGATGTTATTCTGCTAAATGGAGGTGTTTCTCTTTTAGCTCAGCAACGCCAGTAACCTCCAGAAGCTGCTGGGACCCTGCTGTCATGGAAATCTACATACCCTTAAGTCTTCAGACTTTTTTTCAATTCTTTTAAGGTGCATTTAGCAAGAATCAATGCTTTTCATCCTCTGGTGGATAACCGCATGATCTTCGCTCATCCTATCACAAGAAGTTTTTTGAAAGGGCCACTTAGATCCTTTCCATCACTGATGAAGTTCATATGGCAGTGGGACCTCAATTTTGTGCTATTGTCTCTTACCAGACCTCCCTTTGATCATCTAGTCACATGCATTACAGCCCATCTGTCCATGAAAATGACTTTCTAATCACCATTATATTACCCAGAACAGTCAGCAAGCTGGGGGTACTGATGGAGGACTCATCATACACTTCCTTCCATAAATAAAAGGACTTGTTACATCTCCACCCCAAAATTCATCCTTAAAATAGTTTGAGTTTCATGTGAGTCAAGCCATCCACTTACTGGTATGTTTTCCTAAACCATGTACCTTGGGTGAAGACAGGAGGCTGCATTCTCTGAACATCTGAAGGACACTGTCCTTTTATCTACCAAGAACAAAAGACATTTGAAAGATGCCTAAACTCCTTGTTTCCATGGCAGAGAAATTAAGGGATCAAGTTATATCTGCACAAAGACTTTCAAAATGAATCTCTGCTTGTATTATCCTTTGTTATCAACTGGCCCGCATCCCACCGTCCCCCTAGAGGGGGTGAGAGCTCATTCCACCAGAATGAAAGCAGCCCTTGCTGCATATTTGAGAGATGTGCCCTCTACTAGAGATATGTAAAGCAGCTACCTGAAGCTCCTTGCACATCTTCACAACACATTACCTTTGGTCCAGTCTTCTACAGCAGTATTACAGTCAACTATTACTTCTATGGCATAGTATATAAATACTCTGCATCCACCTCCGGTTTGACCACTGCTTTTTGGTCTCCCACATGTGGAATACACATAAGGATTGTCACTTGAAGAAGAAATCGAGGTTATTTAGCTGTAAGAATTTCTTTGAGATGTGTGGTTCCTATCTTCATTCCACTACTTGTTCTCCATCCCCTCTGCTTCAGATCCTTTTGAATTCATGGTAAAAGGAACTGGAGAGGTGTTGGCCCATGCTACCCCTTATGCCCTAGTGTGGGAGCACAAGATCTACTGTGTATATGTGAGACAACAAACAGTGCTTGCTAGAGTTTCTGGACTTGGGTGCATGAGTACTAAAGCATGGAATAGAGATATGGACCCCACATCTCAAGGAAATTCCAGTTACAGGTAAGTAGCCTCCATTTATATACTATGCTGCTTTTCTCCTGGCCTCAGTGACATTTTCTAATGGGGCACCCCTTGCATCACTCTGCCTGTGGCAATATGCACTGTCAGCAGATATCGTTTGGAGAAAGGGAACTGACTGATACATTCTAATACTCATGAATTTGAGGTTCAAATAGCATTGTTTAAGGAGGTATTAACCTAATGTATGTATGCAGTTACTCCCGTAACTTTCCCTATATACTTCAGCTCCTGTACTGAAGTATCCTTGCTATTCTAGTCTTGGCCTGTTCCAGAGCAGAGAATGCCAACTAAGCAGAATCACATAATAGTTTCGTGATACGGACAAAAATCTATTATAGATTAGGTTGACACTGTCAAACCCAATTCACTTGTGGCCCGAACATGATTTTAGTCCCATTCTCTATCCATGGAAGGTAAATTAAATTGACTGTGCTGCTTAATCTGGTGCGTATTGTTTTCATAGAGGAATTCTTGTCTTGGTGCTAAGATCTCTGATGCCAATTAGGGATGGAAAATGTGCTCTTCTTTGTAGCACCAGCCAGCTGCAGAGAACGCTTAGGACAATTGATTATTGATTTAATTATAATTTTACACTAAAAATACGGACTCTATTTAAAGTTACTTGAATGGGCAGTGAAAGAAGTGAATTCCTTTCCATTTTCTGTTATAGGCAGTCATGGTGCAAGCACTCTCCTCTCTTATCATGAATACACCAGTAGTTAATACTGAAAAAGGATTGTGTCCTACACTTATCCTTGGTCCACAGACAACTGTTTGCACTAGAACATGTCAAATCCCATAAACAGGTTTTATGACTATAGGTCCTCGGTATTTAGGAACCGACCAGGGACAAGTCAATTACTTCTTTTAAAAGCTCAACCTGGACTCTCATGGAAGCTGTGAGGGTGAAAAGCCATTATATTAACCATTAAGTTCTTCCTTTTCCAAGTTTCCTGTACAGCTCTATCAATGCTTCTCTGTCTTGATCTCCTTTACCTCTGCTATTCTAGTCTTCATCTTTTTCTGAACAAAGTGCCAATTATGTAGAATAGCATGGTGGTTATTTAACATATCTCTAGTTAAATGTTTTATTATAACTTTTGAAAACCTAATTACCGTAGTTTTATGTGGTACTGTACCATTTACTGGCTGCCACTTTATAAAAAGTATTGCTTTAGAGACAAGAAATCCTAATCTTTCAAAGGACATAGACAAGACCTATAAAATGTTACAAAATCCAAAAGGTTTCCCCCCGGCTCCCACCAAAGTATCTTATCCATTTTTACTTCATCTTTTGGGAATAGCAGTTTCATGCATTCGTCTGAATCTCTTACTAGCCTTTCATCAAGTTTCATCCTGCACATGTAATATTAAAAATCTATTAGGAATTAAGTGTGTGTGTGAGACAATACCTAAGTTCATTTGAGCAATGTGCTCTATTCAAACTTTTATTGATACTATAGTTGGCCCTGTTAGCTCAACAGCACATAGAAATCCTGGGCTAAAAACCAGGACATTTCAGATCAGTACTTTTGTGCCTCTTGACTCTGAGATTTCTCAGAGGGCTAAAAAAAGTGAGCAGCAAAACTATTTATTAAAGCCCATTAAGCTCAAAACTGAAAAGGGGTGCTGGTATAATGAGCATTTTGGGGCAGTTTAGGGTGAGGCTGATCAACCTGTCACTCAGACAAGAGGAATAGAAATCTCAAGAGCTGTGGTGTATCTCAGCCAGCCCTATTTTGCCTCTTCCCCCCATTTTCATTTCAGTTAATGAAAGACACTCTTATTATGACAGCAAAAAGCATCTGAAACCTTTCCTGGTATTTCTTGCATCCTTCTAGGTGGAATATAGTCTGAAAGATTTGTTTTAATTTGCAAGGGCTGAAACCTTTTAATTGCATCTTTGGCCATGAGCACACTTTCATAGTCCACTTTTAAAAATATGGAAAACAAGGGTTTGTAATGTTTCTAACACTTAACCAAAAGTAGTAAAGAATAGCTATGTTATTTGGCAGGAAAATTAATTAGAGAACATGCGCCATTGAATAGTTGGTTGGAATTATACTGTTTCTTTAGTCATTGTTTTGCAAACAGTCCGGAATAAGGACTTCTATTTCTTTTTTTAAAGTGAAAATGTCTGAGATACTTAGGTTTCAAAATCAGCTGCTGATTATGTAGTTCTTTTCCATGGAGCTTCTAAGGATTTTTATACTATAAGTAAATACTAATACTGATGTGAGTGGATGCACCCCTTTCTGAAATTGACAGAAGTTGTGTCCACTTCTATCAAAGGCTATATTTTGGCTTTAATGATAATGTGCTGGATGAGCCTTTTGATTCTTTAAAAACCAAACAGTGAACAAGAATATCTGATTCAATGTTTATCAGATTATACAACTGTATGAACAAGGCACATTTTCAGAGACCATCTTCAAACTCCAATATGTAGTCTTAAATTGAGAGTGTCAAAGTTCTCAGACTCACAACACAGCCTGCCTTTTATTTTCTGATAATTATTTGTGAAGTCCATGCACTTCATTTTATTTAGAAACAAATGCTTCAGTGCTCTGTACAGCCCTTATAATGATAAATGAGTCTGTATGTGTGTAATGATGGGGGAAATGTACTTGGGAAACACATTTTGGTTTCAGACTTCCAAATCATTGTTATAAAAAATAGTGACTAACTACTGATTTTAAAGCTCATAATAAGTGATTTGATAGTGACCTACTTGTTTGTTTGTTCAGATCTTTAGCCTTGGTCTCACATTGTTGTGTCTGACATAAAACCTAATGTTAATAAAGACTATGGACCCAATTTTGCAAATTGCTGAACACCCTCAACATGTTTTGATTTCAAGAGTCACTTAAGAGCTTGCAGAATTTATGCCAATTATTTTTTTCTCTTTAATTGTTCATTGTCGCTCTCACAGGTGTCTCATATAGACTTAAAATGCTTTTCAGGCTCTTCTCTGCTACCAGTCATTGCTAAAACTATTACAGAGTCTAGTACAGTATTCAACTCAAAATATTAGTTGGACTATTGATTCCACCTGAAAGCCATCTAAGCCTACAAAAGAAGAAAGGATGTTTACTAAGAAAGATAGAGGTTTAGTTAAACTAATAAGCACACAGGTATTGTACATTTTGGAGCTAGTTGCGTGCCTGAAGCAAACTCAAACTGACAGAAATTTGTAGTGATATCACTTCCAAATCTGAGAACTGTAGCTAAACAGATGCCATTGCTTGATGGTGCCATCTCAGGTGATACCAAAAGACACTTAATTGGCTGGCTGGGGTCTAAACTAACACCATGTCAAGTTGCAGCTAAAACCACAATGAATTAAGAGACGATCCTTGCAAAAGTAGAGCTATATTTTATTTACCTTATACTTTAAAGTGTAACAGTAGGTGAAATGATCAAACAAACGTCTGTGGCAATCAGAAGTCTGTAATGAACCCAGATTTTCAGATGTTCTTAAAGTTTTTCATACAAAATTCTCCTTTCCCCTTGCAGTTATTGGGATTTGTTTTTGTAGACACAGATAGCACAAGTAAAACGGACTGCTTTTAAATTTAGAAACGTCAGCATCCCATGGCAGTACAATGGCTTGTGTGAAATAAGTTGCTGAACTCACTCCAGGTTATAGTGGATAGATCCCCAGAAGCATCCCCATATATGCAACTAATTAGCATCTATATTGGCACACTCAACAGGGAGTCCAAGGACTGAAGGGGATATGGCTCTTGAACCATCCTCTGACCCCAAGAGGTGGTTTCCTTGTGAATAAGCTTTTAAGGCACAGTGATGGGGCAGTTTGTAATAGGGTTGCACAGTTGTTGCCACATGCTCTACATGTTACATAAATAACTGAATGATTCAGGGTCCAGAATTGCCAGACTGGCCTCTTTCATTAACATTATAATTGGGTTGTTTTATTTTTAATTTAAAAATAGAAGGGAGAAGAAGAATTAAAAATAGCTGTGTTCTTAGTCCTCTTTTTCCCTCTAGGAGTCACTGATTATTTGAATGTAAATGATTATTTTTATATTAAGTGGAGGAAGTCTAGATGATATTCTTACTGTATTTATCATTGACTTTATGCAATGCCAAAAGTATGCAAGGCATATTGCAGACAGTTAAAATAGGGGACTTGATTCTACTTTCTCATTCCAGTGTAAATGAGCAGTAGCATCGCTGAAGTCAGTGAAGTTATGACAGCCTACAATTTATGGCCAGGCCCATGCCCTGAATAGCTTACAGCTGAAGTAGACAATGTGTAGATGGAGAATGGGATACAGAAAGTAAAGCGATTGAATGAGGAAGCTTAAAACACACCGTGTTAGTTCCAGGGTTTTGTGCTTGGATTATTTTATCATTTTCTATTGTCAATTTTGTTAACACTTCTTTAAACAGATAGTGTGGGACAAGGGTTTGTAGGCTTCCTGGAGGTACTGTTGTAAGGAGGGGCTTCCAGGGGCAGATGATGGAGGCATTGTGACGGATCAGAGAGGGTTGCACAGACATAGTGGCCAGTGTGGAAGAAAGTGCAGAGAGAAGATATTCTTCTCTAGCTATAGAACTGCACCTTTTTAACTGTGTCTCTTTTCTTGCATTTCAGGCATTTCTTGTTTAAGACATCTTCTGGAACCACCCCTCTGTTCAGTAGTTCTTCCCCTGGATACCCTTTGACCTCAGGAACAGTTTATACACCACCTCCCAGACTGTTGCCTCGAAATACTTTTTCCAGAAATGCTTTCAAGCTGAAAAAACCCTCCAAGTATTGTAGCTGGAAATGTGCTGCATTATCAGCCATTGCTGCTGCAGTCCTGCTTGCCATCCTGCTGGCCTACTTCATAGGTAAGTGCATCTTTCACCGCATCTTGTGCAAGCTAGCAAGAAGTTCTGTTTCCTACTGCCAAACTTCATTGCATTTTTCTTGAGTCAAGTCACTGGGATCCTATGCCAGGGCACCCCCACACTCACTTAGACTCTGTGGGGTTTGGGTATTTCAACACATCAATCTAGTATCAAGAGGCTCAGCCTTCTGGCCGAGTCCTGGACATCTACCCCTTCTGGGGTTTGTCAGTGAACACAAGTGAAGTGGAGTTTTGTAAATGAAAAATCCCATCAGTGTGATAAGAGTTCTGTCCCCTCAGAGGGCTTCTGTAAAGCAGAGGGCCCCAAGCAGGCTAGTGTCAAAGAATACTCCTATCATAAGTGAATCTACAAGAAGTCCTCCTTTCCTTCAGGGAGAGGTTGGAAGGCAGCAGCTGGCAGAGGATTGCTTGCCTTTAGCTAGGGCCTGTCTCTAGGACCTAAGGACTGGAGATTTGCTCTTCTAAGCTAAGATAGGTGTCTCCCATTTAAGCTCCTCCCTCCAATTCTGGCGTTTCCCGCAGGTAAGGCTGTTACAATCCCTTCACAAATTTGTTTGCTTATAAAAGATAAAATTGAGAAACATAATTTATCTTAGGCATCTGCTTAGCTGTTTAACATCAAGGGCTGGCGAAACAGGCTTTCTTTGCTTTTCACTGTTGTAATGCTGCATTATGGTTAAAAATATTTGGTGTATGGTGCTACCTTATCAGGCAGGTATGCACCTGTTCCCATTCCTCCAAATAAGGCTGACACTTTTGTGATGTGCTATCCACTGACTGGGGAATATTCTGATAGAGCTGTGTTATATTGGACACACATGCACACATTGGAAGGCTTTCTGATTCTGCATTTGAACAATGCGTAGAGTCCCACTGCACTTAAAGGAAAAGACAAATTCCTTGATTTCGAGGGCTCTGTCAATATACTGGCTGTCAGTGGTTGCAGTTAGCCTTGCTGAGTGTGACTAGATACTAGATGGTTCTTTTCCTACCCTGTTACCTTGTTCTATTTCTCCATACATTCATGGGTGCTTCTCTGGCACAACCAACATACGTAAAACCTCTTCCTAACTTTTGCTTTTATCTCATTGTGTCATTATCGGAGTTGCTGATCACATTATATTATATCCCTTCGTGTAGTCTTAACCAGTTCTTTGAATACATTCCTTGAGCTTTTTGGGGCTCTCCTGATTACTTGCTTCTCTTTTAATTAGTTTGTCCCCCAATGTGATTGTCTGCAGTTGGCATCTTGTGTGTCTTTTAAAAAAGAAAAGTGCCGTCAAACATTAGTATCAGTAAAACAATTTCATAATTTACTGGGGTTGCCAAGCACCTATAGCAGTGCAACTGTTTTCATGGCAGCCTGCACAAACTCCATAGCTTCCTGTGACTATATGGCAACAGTTGAGCAGTTCAATCCGATAGAAGATCATCCTCCATAGGGGAAAGTACTTGTCAGGCACATTGCACATGGTTATGCAGTTTCTGTCTGTCTTGGCATGTTTCTGCAGGAGTCTGTAAAGTGAGTAATTTTCAGGGACTGGGGGTAGGGGAATAAAGTGCTTGGAAAAGATGCTGTGAGTCTGCCAGGGAGATTATTTTGAAAATACTTGTCATTTAGTCCAGTCTGGTTCATGGCAAAGTGTTGGGGAGGAGGGGGCAGAGAGAGCACCCTGCAGAGTTTACTTGAAATTAGACACACAAGTGCTCCTTGGTAAGGGAAGGTTTAGCATTCAGAGGGTGGGTTGATTTACATCCGAGACCGAGAAATCCTCATTTCCTTTCAATTGAAAACCGACATGAGGGAAACAAACTTGTGAGCATATACGATCTCTGTCAACCTGTGAACACGATGGTGGGCAGCGAAGGATCGTGTGTCAGATTGGTTTGTAGGCGACCAGAGTTTCACAGGGACGTTTTTTTCTCTATCTGCAGCATAACTTTTCATCCTGTGGAATCAGAATTAATGGGATGGGCAAAGGCCTTATAAATAGGTTACTCCACAGTTTAGACTTTCCATAAAAGATTAATGTACAAAGAGAGAGAAGTATAGCTGCCTGATTAACTTCCTGCTGCCATACATAGGGCAGCTGGGTTCATTATCCATTATGGGGTTTTGTGCACCTTCTTCTGACTCTGGTTGCTGTCAGGGGGAAGGTGTAGCAATTCAGACCACTAGTCTGACCTGGTGTGGCAATGTCCCTGTGTTTGGGTAAAAAAAACTTTCACTCATTTTACGCAGCCTAATAGGTTGTACAGGGGTAATTAATATGTAACTCCTGTAGTAAACCTCAAATTATCCATGGTTTAGCTTGTTATATAAAGAAAATATTGGAAACCATGCTATTTGTTGAACTTTGCAGTTAAGATACAGTAGCTGTCTATGAGCAATTATACAAAAGGGAAACCATATATTGGAAGTTCAGTATTTTAATCACGGATGTAACTTGGAAATGATGGGTGATTAAATATATTTATCTTTGGTATTTAGGTTGCTATAAGATAAAACAAAGCTTCAGTGGATGGTTTATTACTTTATAATCTGTCATTTCTTATTTATGAATGTATATTAGATAATCCATTGACCCTTGAGAATTGAGGAATGGTATATAACCTCAGATGAATAAAGTAAATGGTCAGTTTTCAGAGAAGTGATGGTGGTTGCTTAACCACTATCCTGACTGGAGAATGATGAACACAGTGCAGTTGTCCAGTAAGCAGGAGGAAGAAGCAGGTTTTTAAAAAGGAATATTGGTGAAAAGAGGAATCAATTAAGCCCCAGTTTTGTGTCATGTCCTGGTGTAGTGAAGGGGAAGAATTTTAAAGAGCAAATAACCAAAAACATAAAAATAGATAACAAGGAATTTTTTAAGAAGCAGGAGTCCTGTGAGAAAATTTGGTTAATCCAATAGACTAAAGAGAGTAAATGGAACTCTTAAGGATGACAAGACATTGAAGAGAAGCCGAATGATTTTTCTTCCATCCGTTTTCTCTGCAAGCGCTCATTGGAAGATACTATCCTCAGACCTGCTCTCTTTGTATAAGAAAGGTGGTACCGTCAGAATTAGAGATGTCAAAAGGAAACGTGTTGGAATAAATGGAAGAACAAGTCACCAGAATCGGATGATATACAGCCAAGAGTTTTGAAGGCACTTCAGAATGAAGTAACTGAGCTGCTAATACAAACATGCAATAACTCAAGTTCAGTACTTGGACTAGTGTCTTTTAATGTATTAACTAATGATCTGGAAAAGGAAATTAACAGTGAGGAGTCAAAATGTGCACATGACACAAAAGTATGTAGGTTTGTCAAGACAAGATAAGACTGTGAAAGACTGAGACTTATCAAAGCTGGATGAATAGGCATGTAGTAATAAATGAAATGCAGAGTTGATACATACAAAGTAAAGCACAATGGAAGAAATAACTTGGACTACTCAGACATTTATGGGTTCTAAATTAACTGTGTCCTTTTTAGGAAAAAGACCTGGGCATCATTGTGGGTAGCTAAATGAAAACCTCTGATATATAGCATCAAATAGATGGAGTTCACAGACAGTTGATAACAATTATTAATGCCATGTCAGGGAAGATTGAAAAAATGGCATTGTTAGTTTAGAGAGTAAACAAATAAGAGGGGCAGTGATATTTGTATACGAAATGAGTGGTATACAGTAAATTAAGCATTCCTACTTGCTTTTTCTTACAAAACAGGAACAAAAGAAAATTAAATGAAATCAAAAGGCAATACCTTTAAAGCTCTGAAAAATAAATACATTTTACACAATGCCCAGTTAATCTTTGGAATTCCTTGCCCCAAAAGATCATTGAGGCCAGCTCAAGATCCTAGTAGGATTCAGAAAAGAATTCGCTATTTTATATGTATCATGAGAATATCCACAGATTAGACAGGACAAATATGGGATAACTTTTTCAGAAGGGATACAAATACTGATGCTTCAGGGTGTAAGCCAACTGCTAGCTGACAGGCTACGAGAAAACTTCCTTTATCAGCAGGTGTCCATTATGGCATTTCCTGCACCTTCCTCTGAAGCTTCTTATCCTGGCTGCTGTCGGGAGAGGATATGGCAACCCATGGGGCCATTAGCCTGATCTGGTATAGTAATGTGCATGAGAAAATTTTTTTACTTATTTTATTCACATTTATGCTTGTTCTGTACACACACAGGTGTCTGCATGAACATGTTTTTCTAGAGGAACTTTGGCATATGTGCTTGAAAATGTGGCTCTGTACCTTAATTTTCACTTTCCCTGGAGCAGTTTCCACCTGAACACCCTCCCCCCCAAGCATTTAATGGTGGTGAAAATAGAAATGAGGCAAACAACTTCCTTTCTCTTCTTGCTTAGGGAAAAGGCGGGGGGGACCTTTAAGCTGATAAAAATCATAAAACTGTTTTTTTTAAAGTTTATCCAGCTATTTTTGTTTTGTCACTCATTTAACTTACACTCTTACTCTCCCTATAACATGGCCATAGTATAAGAAACTCACATCAGCGGCAGTTTCGCAGATGCCCCAACAGACTAAGTGCATCTACTTAATTAAATCCAGGCTTGCTATCTTTCAGAGTTCCTCCAGTGGGATGAACTTGTATGTCATGAAATTCATATTGCAACATTGTGGTTTCAACATGTTTTGATAAATATCAGCACATTGTGTCTATACCAAATCGCATTGTGGTGCTTTGTGTAGACAGATACTGATATCTCTCCAACCACTAAAGTTATTCTGAGCCTTGCTACCCTGGAAATGAGGCTTACAGGATGCAGGATCACCCCGTTCAAATTGGGGCACCCTTAAATACTGGCCAGAGTGGCAAAACTGAATTACATCGCAAACAAAGTAATTCAGGAGGTGTCAAAAAGAGAGCATATGCTGCTCGTGCCATTGTTGTCAGAGCTTTTCACTGCATAATAGGGGTGGGATGAAAGCATTTGTCATGTTAAATTAGTTTTTAGCTCTTTAGAACCATGATCAACTGGAAAAAAAAAAAAAGAAAGTCACCTTGTCTTTTTTCAGTACAGTAATTTCTGCCAAATATAAAATACCATGTTTTAAGTAAGCCTCTAAACTGCTCTGACTTCTGCCAATCTGACTTTGAGCTTGAAAGAACATCTGGCCATCAACATGTCAGTATGTTAAAAGTGTGGTAATTTTGGGTACTTACCGTGTTCTCTGAAAACAATAGAAGTATTATTTTCTATGGAAACTAAAAGCCTACAATGTGTTTAAAGTTGCTCCACTTGAAAATTGATATGTTGAGACTCATACTGATGAATCTTAGAGTGCTGCTGCAATTTTGTCTACTCTCATTGTGTGAAACAGAGCAGGACTTGGGAAGATAAAAAGAAAATGACAAAAAGAAATTATGAGAATAGTACACTTATATAGCATCAGTAGTGTGTACACAGCATAGGAAAAATATTAGTTCTCATTCACTCTTCAGTGTTATTTGACTATAAAGGCAGATGAGATTTAAGGTAAACTTATTTTTCCTGCATAGACTTCAAATGTTGTATTCACCTTTGTATTATGTGATGGGAATCTTGTTATTTGAGGAACAGACCTGCCAAAGGCTCAGGCTTGTTAATTAAGCAAATATAAGACTCTTCTTCCCCCAGTATATGTTTGAATTCAGTACAAATTAAATAAAATAAGAGCGTTGCTACACACAAATAGGCTGTGAAAGTTCTTAATGTTAGAGAGTAGAATAGCGTTTTTGTGCGCTAGGTAATGGTAGCTTTATCCATCACCTTTTCCTTATATGCAAAGACGTTCATTTTTGTGAAGGTCAAAGAACCAACTCTGGTTCAGGTAAAATGGACCATAAACTTAAAGGTCTTAAGACATGCTGAATTTATCTTTACTAACAATGCCTTATTTATCATATATGTGCATAAACCAAAGTTGCTGTATTAATGCAAAGAAATATCAGTGCATTGGATGCTACTGTCAAGCTGGATTTTCTTCTTTGCATCGATCAGTAAAGTGAGTGCAGACTTTTCTGTTTGGGAGGAATTTCTTGTTCATTGATGTTTGCAGTTTCTTTCATTCATAAATAACACTCACGAGCTGAAAAAGTTTTCCGTAAAATGATGGTTGGAGGCAATATCAGCCACACATATACCTGGTCTAAGGAATTCATGGTTCCCTGGAACTTAGATAACTGGCTAAGTCGTGTTTGGCTGGCTGCCACCTTTTGGCATCCACATTACAAAGAGTGTAGCTGAATTTATGTGAAGTTCAAGGTGAATGAGCCAAATAAGGTATAAATGTGAGAGACCTTTGGCTCTGTGTCTATAGATCTGGATAAGCCAAGTAAGACAGGCACATATGGTGACCTTATGTATCACTCTATTTTCTAATTTGTTTCTGGCTTGGAAAGCCAGTTCACTTTGGCTTTCTGTCTTGTCCAGGTTTAGCTGAAGTCAGGTACACTGAGCACTGTGGACACTGGTACTGAGAAGAGGTGGGGGAACACCTCCACAGAATTCGGTATGTTTGGAGTCTCATCTGGTGAGAGGCTGAGCAAAGCCACCTAGCCTCAACTCCCACTGAAGTCAATGTAAGCTCAGGATGCTCTGTACCTTGCTGAATGTGCTCAGCTTCTTGCAGGAATAGACCCTCATTGCAGAAGCTTCTAGTTAGCATACTAAGCAATTGTTTTTTAAAAGAGCTGTACAATAAACACACCGTAGTGTACTGAAAAGCTACATTAGCAAGAAGACAAACAGCATTTATCTTGCTATGGATGTCAGCTGAGGTGCACCGACATGGAGGTAAAAGGCCTGTGCAGAAAGCCCTGGACTTTGGTGCATTTCCTGACGTCCGTAGAGATGTAAGATATAGAATTTTTAGAGTCACTTCCCTACTTATTCTATGGGTGGCGGGCCTACTTCCACACTCTTGAGAAAAGTAGCGGATGGAAGATCTGCAGGTCAAAATTCAGAGTTTCCAGTTCTCGTGTTTGAAAGATCAACCCATCGAGAGGAGATTAGGGCCAGTGATACTGCAAGAAATGAAAAAGCTTTTCAGAAAGAGCATGCTGCACCCCTTTGCTTCCAGTTTTTGGCATTATGCCTTCTTTTGGAGTTGTTGGTGCACATCTTTCCCCTGCGACTCCTTTTTCATTGTGTTGTCACTGATGGGAATATATTTTGCAAACATGCTATCCCTAGAGGTGACTGTATTCATAAAAATGTGCATATTAGCCTCCACTTATGACTACAGTCATGATGCAGTTCTCTGTTTGCTTTTTTAGATTATACCTGATGCTTTACAGACATTGCTCCAGCCATGGAGCAGGAGTGGTTCTTCATAGAAGTGCAGTACCAGCGATACTCTCAATTTCCTTCATCAACAATAGTAAAAAGTAGAAGTAAATAATGATAGTAATAGTAAAAGGTAGTATGCCACCAACAATACCTGCACAGTACAGGGTAACCTGGTAAAGGGGTGGACTAAAGAAAACTGCATTACTCAAAACAGGAGTGCATGGTGTTTGTGTGTGTGTTTAATTTAATATTGTGGTGAATTTGGAACTCCTGAATGGTATGGTATACTGAGATTCCCAGGGACTGACCTCCTCTGATCCCAGAAAAGGGATGCCATGAGTGACAGCAGTGCAAGTTTTCCATAATAAGGACCACCTCTGGGTGATAGAATATTTTTATCTGCGTGCCTTTTCAGTTCTTGACCTCTCTGCTGAAGGTTTTTGTGAAGCAGATACCTGTCAACTAGGAACTAAAAACTCATTTCACATAGGTCACAGATGCTAAATACCTCAAATTGAAAACCTTTTCCCCTCACCCCACATTTCCTCAATCCAAACAAGCTTACTCTGACTAGGAGCAAACAGTAATGAATGCTTTTTATTCATATCAGCTTGCATTTTTTTAGCCACATACTGAAGATCACAAACAAGGCCACCTTCCAATTCCTCCTAATCAAATCCTTTTCACTGCTTCTGGTGGTGGTGAAATATAACTTCTTGAGCTAGAGAAACAGCCATCCTTACCCATCATGATGCCATAGTAACACAATGTTAGTAATTTTTCCCATTATGATACTGCCCAGTGGTAAACTGTTTATACATAAATATTTTTATTTGACACTTACATTAGTTACCATGACAGTAATGTTCAATGTGATATAACAGTGTGATAATGGTTAACTCTGGTTAAATGATTAATATAGTCTTATTAGGAAATAGTGGTTAATATGGTATGACAATGTAACAGTTTCTTCATATTTCTGTTTTGTAGTGGCCTGCGGTCATCCCTCATTGTCAAGCTTGGAGGGAGGCCCCTCTGCCTCACCGTATCACACATCAAACAGATAATTAGTAGATTAGGGATCTAACCCTCTGGGCGGGGCAGAGCCGGGGCAGTCTTTAGCCCAACCTTCTGACTATGGCTGACCACAAACACACAAAACACAAGCCTTCAGGCCTAGGATGAGTTGGCCACCCCAGGGATAAGGTTAGTGGCAGGGGGACCTGGGTCCACCCTACTCCACCAGGTCCCAGAACAGACCCTAACAGTGACAGGTGGTCCCGCCAGTGGGTCAACAGGAAAGCCACCTGAAACACATGGACTCATTTCCTGGCAATATAGCCAGACTAATATCTGGTTTCCCTGGGCTACTTCCTAACAGAGTCCATTGGCAAGGCTCCATCGCCTGTGAGTCCTCAGTCTCCTTTGGATAAACAGCAGCCAGCAGTCCCAGCATCTCCTTTCCACACTTGGTCTCCTCTGGGTAAGCAGAAGATGGCAGTCCCAGCAGCGCCCCTTCACACTTAGTCTCCTCTGGGGGCAGAGCACTCAATAACTGGTCTGGAGTCTTGCAGCGGGCTACAGATGTCTGGCTCCAGCCCAGCTGAGCTGGAGGACTGGCTTTTTCTATTTCCTGTCCCTCCCCCCTGCTTCTGGCAGGGAGAGTGGAGGGAAGGAGGGCTGGCTTGGCTCTGACCACTCAGGGGGTTGTGGTCATCTAGGGTGACCAGATAGCAAGTATGAAAAATCGGGATAGGAGAGAGAGGTAATAGGTGCCTATATAAGACAAAACCCCGAATATCGGGACTGTCCTTACAAAATTGGGACATCTGGTCATCCTATGGTCATCCCTCGCTGTCAAGGTCAGAGGCAGGCCATTCTGCCCCACTACCCTGTTCAAAAGTGCAACAGAGGCTTCCACAGTTGTGCCCACTTGCTTTTCATTACATCTACTCTCTCACTGCACACAATGGAACAAATTCACTCTGCTACTGGAGGTGGAAGAAAGCACTTCCTTGTTTTATAGCTGCTGTGGACCACATTTTAGTCTCATTTGCACCGGTGTTAATAAAGAACAGTTTAGCTTACTTCAACTCTGTGAATCTAGATGTACACTGGAGTGTCAGAGACCAGAATCCTGATCAGTGATGTAACAGTGGCAGAACACTCGCTTGTTTTGTTTGTTTTTGAGGAATTTCACAAGTGCAGAAGCACATGAAAGCTACCAGGTAATTAAGGGGAAGCAAAAACATTTTGAAAGCCTTAAGCCAGTTTAATATGACATGCTTTATGTTATAGCCTAGCATTCTGACATGAGACCACTGCTGGGGAAAGGTGAGCTTCTGGGCCATTGAATATTGTTTACCTAATATAGCTCCACACCAGAAACACCTGAGTTAAATAACTTTGTGGTAATTTACTCTGAAATGTCTGTGTTCAGTAGACCTCAAAATTTCTCATTTCTTGCCTGTGGAAGAGTGGTCTAGGGGTTGCACATTGGCTGCAACAAAAAAGTATATAGGGGGCAATGGTTTAAGACTTCTGGTTTCGTTTATGCTCTATGCAAGCTGTGACTGTGCTACTTTGTTTATTTGTATAAGTTTTGCTATATATTTCTTGAGTACATTTAGGCCCGAGTTCAGCATATGATTAACTTTAAGCACGCCTTACTTAGCAAATTTTAAAGAAGCTGAATAGATTATAAAACCTCTGCTAATGTATCCACTCTATAATACCACAAGTACACAGAGACAGAATTAGCAAAGGAGGCAAGAAGTTATGCAAGGAAATGCTGGGAAGGCAAAGTTAAGAATAAAGAAAAGCATAATGATGTGAAAATAATAATTAAAAAAGGTAACCGGCAACAGAAATTTGGAGTAATGTGCATTGAACCATGGGAATAGAAGTGACAACATTAGCATATGAAATGACAGTGAACTTTATACACCTGCCTTGGTAAGACCAAGTATGTCTAAACAACAGTATTAAAAACAGTAATTAGGAGTTAGTTTCATATTCTGTTTCTTTAGACTTTGTTTCAAGTCCTGTGTTATAGACTCATGACTCATAGGTCAGAAGGGACCAATATGATCATCTAGTCTGACC
>ML675615.1:7532850-7549628 GCA_007922155.1 Mesoclemmys tuberculata | reverse complement strand
GCAATACCCCCCAGCTTCGTGTCATCCGCAAATTTTATTAACACATCATATTAACGCATATTAACGCATCATCATATTTTCAATCACCTAATTACATCCTATTTATGTATAAAAAGGTGAGGATCATCCATCCATCCAATGTCCAGTAGTTAAGTCCCTGACTTTGGCTTTCACAGGTTGGTAGTGGGTACCATGTAATCTATGTAATGTGTTGTACTTTATCAGTAATGCTTTATATGACAAGATTAAATGGCAGTTATAATTTAACAAAATGGTACCTTCTATCTCAGTCTTTCTGGTTTCTGAGCCAAATTCTATAGTCCAAATTCCCACTGATTTTCAAAGGAGTTTTGCCTGAAAAATGATGGAGGGCCTATTGTGTGCCGGTTTTAAAAAGATAATGGTAAGTGTGTGTGCTTTTTATTGAGATGAACAGAAACTGCATGTTTGGATCCGAGAGCAGAATTTAATCTCTTCTGCCTATGAGCCAGACCTGCTTATTTTTTTCTTGGCTTTTTTTTTTTTTAACCAGAGCAAGTTTTTTTCTACTTTAGCCCTGCATAACTAATACAGCAGGGGAAGAGTGACTTGGGAGTCTGGTAATTCACACATTATTGTCATTGCTGACACCAGAATCTTTATTATTGGAGCGGCTGTAAGAAGAAAGAACTGCTTGAATTAAAGAGGCAGGACTGTGTGTGTAGAGTTAATGGTTAGAAAAATCATGTTTTCACTTATACTTTGAGCAGATTTGATAACAAGAAAATAAACGCTGAACCCCACAGTGTGACAATTACATTCGCTGTCCTGACTATAACTACTCTTTTAATTAGTGGGGGGGAATTAAGCTAATGTACTACTTGAACAGCAAAGGAACTTGGACTCAATCATATATTGATTTTGCTGAATCTTACCTGAAACTTTGAATATGCTTTGTTGTTTGTTTTTTGTCGTCTTGGGGATGCCCAGATTTATCCTGCTGTGTCAGGTTTAATTTTTTAAAGGTAATATATATACATAATGCATAACGGTGCTGAAGTTAATTTAATTTTAAGCTTTTCTTAATTTACTGGTTGGTTGATTAGCTGCTTTCTTCCAACATTTTTTTTTCTGGGTCCTGTCTGAGGAAAGTCGTGAGGTGGAAAATGCTTTAAAGTCCTTGTGCCAGAAAAGTATAGTGGGATGGGTTTCTATTTGCCTGATAAGAACACATGCTTGCGCTGTTTGTTGGATATTTTATTTGCCTCATAGAAATTGACTTGGATTAAACAGTACTTTTTGAAAGGTCAGTTAGCCCATTCCCGATATACACAAAGTATTTGTGTGCTAATGGGTTGTTTTGCTGTAAGTAAAATGGGCATAGCAGAAATGTTTTGTTTTAATTTAAACTTGAAGGGGGAAAAGATTATTTGTAACCAGAGGGAAGGTTACAGTGGTGTGAAAAACTTATCCAGTATGCAAAGCAAACTTTTAAAAAAAGAATGGCCTCTAACTTCACCAGGAAGACAAAAATAAAGGCCTTTTACTCACAAATGTTAAGTTAGAATCTGAATTAGTTACATGCACCTGTATAGTACTTGTACTTACATTAAAACAAAAGATGGTGATTGTCACAGCATGGGGGGTGCCCTGGCCAAACCTTCCACATTCAGCAAGGTCGAATTGAACCAAATGCTGTTAGGATACTTAGCTTTAGTGTAGCTTTTCACCACCAGAGAATCACAAAGCTGCCCTAATGCTGCAGAAGCTCTTGCACTTCAGTTGTAATGATCATATGCCATGATACAAGCAGAAGTAAAGAGCCAGGCAAAGCTAAATTTATAACTCAGATTGTCCAAACAGGGGCAAGCTTCATTATTACCTCTGCTGAGTGTAGTTATGCCTTTCTGCAGTTTAAGTCCAGGAGTATTTGAATGTCCACAGCCAAGGCCAGTCCTGCAGTGGACCAGAACACTTTGTTCTACTTTGAGTGATTGCTCATATCCATTCCAATATAGGTGAGTGTATGCCACCGTGCACAGGTTCCTGCAACCCTTTTCCCCTTAGCAGACCCTGTAGGGTCAGCTCAGGCGCCCCCTGGAGTACCAGATTCATACCGCAGTACATAAGGCACTGCTGACCCTAAGGCCCCTCAGTTCCTTCTTTCCGCCCATGAGGGTTGCTGGAACATCTCTTGCTTCTTGAAAGTATCTTCCCCTGTTAGTCTTTGTTATTTCAGTGAGTTAAGTGTTAGCAGTTAACTGTTTAGTGTTAAGTGTAGATAGTTTAGATTAGATAGGAACCCTTAGGGGCTCAGCGTGGCCGGGCCATGCCCAGATCACCTGGCTTCAAGCCTTGCACCTCTTGTGGCAAGGCTTTTCCTGTTAGTGACCCTCATGGTTGCTGCCTCAAGTGCCTGGCAGAGCAGCATCAGAAGGAGAAGTACCGAATTTGTAAGGCTTTCAAGCCTAGGACTCAGAAAGAGTGGGACAGTAGGCTGAAAGCAATCCTGATGGAAGCAGCACTCCGACCGGCTTCTGAACCTCCTCACTCCACCTTGGTGCAGAGCACTTCGCTGGCACCAGAGCCAACTCAACGCCAACAAACTTCTCCGGTGCCGAAGAAGAAGAGGCAGCAGCAGTGCACAGAGCGCGCTTACTCCCCGCACCATCGATTCAGGCGGGGTCAAGTGCGGACGAGCACCAGCCACGGCACGTCGAGCTTGCTCCGGTGCCTGCATCTCCGGGCAGGGAGCCTCCCCCGACTCTTGGGAGTGTGGGAGCGTCCTTGAAGGTGCCGTTGACACCGGAGGCTTCCCAGGCGGCAAGGGCCCTGATGGCCTTGCCCATGCCTCTGCCCCACCCCCTTGGCCAAGAGAGAGAGGTCTGGTGTCCCCCTGGAGGCTGGTTGAGACCCCTGTCAAGGGGAAAGTTTCCTGCCGGACAGTCACCAAGGGTAGAGCATGGGAGCTCCCCTCTCAGCTCTGAGTCATCCTCGTCGAGCGAATTCTCCCCGAGGCACCGAGGATGGTCCCCGGCACTGGAGGCAACTCTTTCACGGTGGTGCCACTCGAGGGCCACCTCATGACACAGGGACAGCTCCAGCTCTCAGTCCCCGGCACTGAGCCGTTTGTCTAAGCGGCACCAGACCTGGTCACCGGCACAGAGCCTGGCAACAGCAGACTCTCCTGGAGCGCGTCTCAGATCCCAGTCCCCGGAGTGGGGCTCGGCACCGAGAGGCTCCAGGCGGCACCACTCCCAGTTCCCCAGGGGCAAAGGGCACCAAAAGTAGTCGGTGCCAAGACATCAATCGTCTTCGAGCGTTCTTTGTCGTCCTCGGTGTCATCAAGGGGCCGGTCCCTGATGTGGAGCGGCAAGGGCCAGAGGTGGGCCCGAGACCACCGCTCCAAGGGCTCGTGATCTCTGAAAAGTTGGGAGACCCAGGAGTCCCACTGACATCGCCAGCAGGCGCATCAGTCAGTACCGATGCCAGCACCAGGGTGGCCCCAGGATCCCTGGCAAGGGCCCTGTTGGGGCCCATGGGGGGCTCAGATGAGACAGGGAACTGTGTTGGTCCCATCTTCAGGAACCCCCTTGTACCCCCCACACCAGACAAGGATTGTGAGGGCTGTTCCTCGGATGAGGAATCGGACCGTGGGGAGGGACCCTTCACGGGGCCCTGCAAGCGTAGTGGGCATCCACAGTCGTCCTCTTTCCCGATGAAGCAGCTTCCAGGGACCACAGGGCGCCATTGAGAGACTTCAAGGTGCACCAGGAGCTGCTGAAAAGGGTGGCCTCTAACCCGAACCTTGAGGTCAAGGAGATTTCCGAGAAGGAGGACCCACTTTTCAGTGTCTTGGGGGTGCAGGGCCCATCAAGAGTGGCCCTGCCTGTGCATGACAGGGTCCTTAAGCTGGCGAAGACCCTGTGGCAAACCCCTGCCTTGGTAGCCCCTACATCCAAGGGTGCTGCGAAAAAGTACTATGTCCCAGAAGAAGGGTTTGAGTTCCTCTTCACTCACCTGGCCCTGAGAACCCTAGTGGTGGAGGTGGCCAATCAAAGGGACAGGCAGGGATAACAAAGTTCAACCCTAAGAACAAGGACAACAAAAAATTAGACTTGTTCAGGAGAAAAGTTTACTCCACTGGGGCCTTACAGTTGCGCATCGCAAACCACCAGGCCCTTTTAGGCCAATATAACTTTAACCTATGGGGCTCTCTCAGGAGGTTTGCAGAGGCTTTGCCCCAGGAACAGGTGGCAGACTTTGCCATGGTCCTGGAAGACGGGATCACTGTGGCAGAGGTGGCACTGCAAACTGCTAGTGATGCTGCAGACACAGCAAGCAGGGCTCTGGTCTCTGCCATTGCTGTGAGGTGGTGTTCGTGGCTGCAGTCCTCAGGGCTCTCATTGTAGGTGCAGCAGTCTATACAGGACCTCCCTGTTGATGGATCAGCCCTGTTTTCAGACAAGACTGATGAAAAGCTGCACGGCCTTAAGGACTTGTGGGCCATTCTGCGTTCTTTGGGCCTCTACACATCCCAGGCCTCGAGACGCCAATTGCGACTGCAGCCACAGCAGTGATCGAGGCCGCCGCCTAGACCCTATCAGCCCAGTAGGTGCAGAGACAGGAGCAGAGGGTTCGACAGGCATAATAGGCCTACCTTGTCCTCAGCCTCCCAACAAAGGCCCCCCAAGGAGCCTGGGAACAAGGAGGTCAATTTTGACGGTGTGCCTGAGGGTGGTACTCCTATGTCCCTGGATCCGTCCTGTCCCTCCCTGGACAGACTGCAGCCTTTTTATGCGGAATGGGCAAGCATTACATCAGACTATTGGGTCCTCGGAGTAGTTCTCCAAGGATACGCTTTCAGTTTGCAGCCTGTCCTCCAAACAACCCCCTATGCCCAGTCCCTCTTCAGGGACCCCTCTCATGAGCAACTCTTCTTACAGGAGGTAAACAGCCTCCTCGACCTGGGGGCAGTGGAATTGGTCCCCCAACACAAAATAGGGAGAGGATTTTACTCCAGATACTTTCTCGTCCCCAAAGCAAAGGGGGGCCTGAGACCCATAGTAGACCTGTGCTGTCTAAACAAATTAATCAAACGGCTCAGGTTCCACACAGTCTCCCTACCCTCCATTATCCCTGCTCTTGATCCAGGGGATTGGTTTGCCGCCCTTAATTTGAAGGATGCATACTTCCATGTAGCTATCCTTCCCAGCCACAGGCGTTTCCTTCGGTTCACAGTAGCTGGGTGCCACTACCAGTTTATGGCCCTGCTCTTTGGTCTGTCTTCTGCCCCCAGAGTGTTCACCAAGTGCATGGCGGTAGTGGTGGCCCACCTGATACACCAGAGGGTCCAGATATTCCCTTACCTGGACAACTTGTTAATAAGGGGCAGGTCCAGACATGGCTGGCAGCGGTGTCTGTGCCCAGCAGGCACCCCTTGAACAGGGTGGCCACAGTTCCCCCATTGGTCCTGGGTTCCCTGAATTGGTGGAGGACCCCCGGGGCAGTGTTGAGAGGTTTCCCCTTCAGGAGTCAGGCCCCGTTGGTCACCCTGATCTCCAATGCCCACATCAGTGCCAACCTGGGCACTCAGGTATTCTGGACAGAGGAGGAGAGGAGCCTCCATATCAATGTAAATGAGCTCAGGGCCGTCAGGCTGGCGAGCAACGTGTTCTTCAGGTTCCTGATATGCAGAGTGGTGCAGGTGCTGGTGGACAATACTGCAGCCATGTTTTATATCAACAAACGAGGGGCGCGCTCCTTGGCCCTCTGCTGGGAGGCTGTTTGACTTTGGGACTTTGCAGTGAGGCACGACTTTCACTTGTCTGCCTCTCACCTCCCGGGGGTCAGGAACAACAAGGCAGACTGCCTCAGCAGGTCGTTTCTACCTCGCCACGACTGGTCATCTTCCACAAGTGGGGTGTTCCCCAACTGGACTTGTTCACGTCATCCTGGAACAAGAAGTGCCCAAGGTTCTGCTCGCTCCGGGGTCACGAGCCGAGCTCGATTTCTGATGCGCTCCTCATCGAGTGGACGGGGACCCTCATTTATGCATTTCCCCCCATTCTGCTCCTGTCCAAGGTCCTCTTGAAAATCAAGAGGGATGGAGCAGACATGATACTCATTGCTCCGGCCTGGCCGACACAGCGTTAGTACAGTATGCTCCTGGACCTGTCGATCCCTGCTCCATTATTGCTCCCGAGATGACACGACCTGCTTTCCCAGGACCATGGCCGCCTGCTGCACCCAGACCTGGACTCCCTGCACCTGACAGCCTAGAGACTCTGTGGCTGACGGAGGGAGAGAGAGCCTGCTCGGCACAGGTCCAACAAATTCTGCTGGGCAGCAGAAAACCATCAACACAGGTCGTGTACTGGGCCAAGAGGAGGCGGTTCTCCTGCTGGGCGGAGTCCTGGGGTATCCTGCCGAGCCTCTCTCCTATTCAGGCCATCCTGGAGTACCTGCTCCAGCTGAAATTCCAGGGCCCAACCCTAGCCTCCCTGAAGGTCCAGCTGGTGGCTATCTCAGCCTTCCATCAGCCGCTAGAGGGGAGACCCCTGTTCTCCCACACCATGTCAGTCAGGTTCCTCAAGGGGGTGGAAAGGCTTTATCCGCAGGTCCATGACCTGGTGCCTCCCTGGGATCTCAACCTGGTCCTCTTCACACTTACGGGGCTCTCCTTTGAGCCCATGGCTTCATGCCCTCTGCTTGTCCTCTCCTGGAAGGTAGCCTTCCTGGTGGCCATTACCTCGGCTAGGAAGGTTTCCGAGATTAGAGCCTTGACCTCAGAGCCCCTCTACACCATATTCTTCAAAGATAAGGTGCAGTTGAGACCCCACCCAGCCTTCCTGGCCAAGGTGGTCTCCCAGTTTCACTATAATCAAGATATCTTCCTCCCCATGTTTTTTCCCAAACCACACAGTTCGGAGGAGAAGTCGTTGTGGCATTCCCTGGATGTGAGGCGAGCCCTGACCTACTACATCGACAGGACAAGACCCTTCCAGAAAACAATGCGGCTCTTCATTGCAGTGGCGGACCGGATGAAAGAATCCCCTGTCTCCACCCAGTGCATCTCTAAGTGGATCACCTCCTGCATCAAGTGCTGCTATGAGCTGGCGAACGTACCTCTTCCAAGGGTCATCACAGCACACTCAACCAGAGCTCAGGCCTCGTCTGCAGCCTTCCTGGAGAGAGTGCCCCTTCAGGACATCTGCAAAGCTGCCACCTGGTCTTCAGTGCACACCTTCACGTCCGACTACGCCATCGTCCAGCAGGCAAGAGAGGACACGAGATTCAGCAAAGCCATGCTGCGGGCAGCTCACCGGTAACTCTTACCCACCTCCAAGGTATGGCTTTGTAATCACCTATAGTGGAATGGATATGAGCAATCACTCGAAGTAAAAAACAGGGTTACTTACCAGTAACTGTTGTTCTTTGAGATCCATTCTACCTCCACCCTTTGTCCCCACTGTCAGAGTTGGCAGAAGAAAGGGACTGAGGGGCCGTGTGGTTGGCGGTGCCTTATGTATGTGGTATTCCAGGGGGCACCTGAGCTGACCCTACAGGGTCTGCTAAGGGGAAAAAAGTTCTGGAAACCCGGGCACAGTGGCATGCTCTCACTTATATTGGAATGGATATGAGCAACACATCTTGAAGAACAACAGTTACTGGTAAGTAACCCTGTTTTTTCTTGTTGCCAGCAGCTGGAATCACCCTGGAGTTGAACGGGATTTGTGACAATAATGTGTTTCTGCTGCTGAAGGAGGAGAGGATAACATGATTATCTCACTTACAGTGTATTGTTGCTGGAGGATTTCTATTGTAATTTGAGTGATAAGTCATACAAAAGAAAGAAAGTGATTTTAAATATGGAGCTGAGTAGACAAATAGACACCAGACAAAGAGCTTGGAAAAGCTAAGGGGTAGCTTAGCTTTCTTTCCCTGAAATGGGAATTGTCTGCATTTATCTGAGGGCAGAGCAGATTTTGGTCCTAAAAGTGAGAAATCTAATAAAATAAAGAGAATCCTGGTAAAGCTGTGTCACATGGTAAGGGAGAGCATAAAAGGAGAGAAAGAGGCGCAATTTCTGCCCATTAGCTATATTGAGCCAAGTCTTTTTGTTGTTGTTTTTATCTGAATTTATACACTTGCCATCAGTTCATAAACCCTTTTATGATACCTTGAGACACCATTGAACGGGGAGCATGTAACCTGATTGAGTCTAGTAGAAAAAGAGCTGGTATTGGATTCTGCCCATTCTGGAAAAACTCAGGGACTCTGAGACTGTTCTTAATATTGGATGGTGCATTAGTAACCTTAATTTTTTACCCTTTTTGTCACTTTAACTCTTGACCTAATGATGTTGTTTATACAGTCTGACTTAACTTAAAGCACCTTAGAACTCAGTGAAGCTCTTTGACATGGATCAGGCATTTGGGATCACTCTATTAAAAGTATCTGGGCCCTTGTGAAAAGATAAATTTTTACTATACCTTTGGAATCTTCCAAAAAATCCTAAAATAAATAATAGAAAAATAGTGATTTAAAAACTAATTCCTAATACTAACCTGGCCTGGCTGTCTAGATGAAAAATAAGTTTCAATAAATTGGAGACAGGCACAAGGCATTTCGGTATGAAGAGTAGTGAGAATGCAGAAATAGAAATGGTTTTTTCATTACATAAGTGATTGTGCTCAGGCCAGAAATCCTGAATATTCTGAGGACCACAGCTGTACTATCTGCCTGCCATTGTAGTAGCCAGTAATAGTAAAACAATGATATGGTGCCAGAAAAAGCTATTTGCTTTCAGAAATAGATGAAATGTTTTTCTCTGCTTCAGCCAGTAAAATGCATGTTTGCTCCATGGCGTTTCTTAAATTTCTACCTTTTTTGCAGCAAATGAGCTGCAAATTAATATACACTCCATCTGAGTGCTTCCTGAATGTGTACACACAATGACATGTGCTCTCTTTTCCACTTGTTCTCCCCACCTCTATCACCTCTTTGTCAATTCTGGGTATCAGTATTGAAAGCCTATCCTGGGTCATTCTGATTGGCTAAACTCCAGCAGCCAGAGAATTTGTAGTAAAATTGAAAGCAGGCAATCTGAGAGCATTTAAGAAAATAGCAAGAGCATTGTTAACATTTATTTTGCTGTCTGATTAGGTTCCTGTCGTGTGATCAACAGTACTTACTGTCACATTAACAGAGAGATTGGAAATAGTGCTGGTGTTCCAAAAAAAGAAGTAGTTTATTTAAAGATGTTGTTCAAATTAATCTGTGTGTAATTTTAAAGGAAAACCATTCAGAATAAAGGATCTCAAATTTGACCTACTTTTTTACATTATCCTCTGGATTCATGACAGAAGTGTTATCTTATCTTAAAAAAAAAAAAAAGGCTGCACCAATCTTTAATACATATAATTCTCCCCCTTCACGTATGAAATGTGTAAAATGCTATTTCCCCCTCCCCTCCACCCCACAAAAGTCTGCATAACTTTCTTCTTCATTACAAAAGTATCGCCATGTGAAAACACTCCACTTTCTTCCTCTGTACTTCTCACTGTATTGTCTTAAAAGGTTATCTGATCATAAGGAGAATGTTTTATTCACTTACCCTTTCTCCCTTCATTTACTGTAAAGACAATTGGAAGCATCTAGAATATTCAGTTATTGATAATAGTGTCTTAAAAATTGAGGTTTATTTACTGGTGCAGCATTTTGTACTCCATCCCTTCAGAAAGGACTTTAAATATAAAGGAATCCTTTTATAACAAAGTAGAATTAGATGAATACTGGATGAATTGCAAATATTTGGAAATTTTTACTATATCTTTGGAATCTTTCCAGAAATCCTAAAATAAATCACAGAAAAATAGGGATTTAAAAACTAATTCTTAATACTAACTAGATCTGGCTCTCTAGATGAATAAGGTTCAATAAATGAGAAATAGTCACAAGACATCTCTCCCACCCATTACAGTCCTAAGGTAGCCAGTTTTGAAGCTCAGATGCCATTCTGAATCGTGGGGAAATGGATTTTAAGCTAATTTTTATAGTGCAATAAAAAAGTATGTCATTATAAACTAGAGCTTGCCCCAGAACAACACAGTATAACCTAATGTTCTAGCACTTCAGTGAAGTGCAGAGCTGACCTCAGACATGACCACTAGCCCTTCTTTCTGTAATGGGCTAAACCAAACCCAAAGATCCAAACATTTTGGAATTCTGGCATAATTCAAATCCAGTTTCAAATTTTGCAGTGCTGGCCTGTCTCTTCTGTACTCTAACCAGAAGTTCGCTACATGTGTGTTCACTGTAAGCAGGCTCTCCTGTAAAGTCCGTAGTATTTGCTCGTATCAGTCAATGAGTTATATTAAAGTTGGCAGAACCTTTTTCAAGAGATTAGAAATTGCATGTAATGCTGCATTCCTCCCTCCAGCGTAGTCAAATTTCTATGTTCTGACATTACCACTGTTTAATATCTGTCCAAAGCAGTTTTCAACAGCCCAAGGCTGAAGAGAAAAAAGAAAACCTCCATGTTTTAGGAGCCAGACTTCTACATTTTTCTGAAGACAAGAATGGGCTTCATGTACTTAAGGCTTTCGTTTACTAGTGAGTGCTGTAGGTTCTTGGAGTTGGTAATACCTGGCTATGGGGGAAAATGCACCTTAGACTCCTTTTAGTGCCTTTCAAGTGCACCCCTTAGGTGACAGGCCTGGCTACTTGCACGTCACTCTCTGTGGAACCAGGAGGTCTAATCATTCTAATCAATCTCTGGGCAGCAGCCGACGGTGTTAATGACACAGGCTCAACTTGTCCTTGGCACCTATGAGAGTTCCCCTTTGGGAGCCGGTGACAGCATACATTTGCAGTGACACAGAAACTGCAGTCTTCCAAACAAAGCATTATTGATTCATTCCTCAAAGTTACAAAGCATGGAGAGCCACGTGTAAAAACAGTAAAAGGCCTATATGCATGGATATTTCTTATACCTTGTAAGGTCTCCACAGCCCAACCAAATCTATCTCCAGCAGGGAGAAAACAGACTGCCCCTGCTGCCTTTTTATCTCTCTCTCTGTGAATTTGCCATTCTATCAGCTTTTCATCAACAAACTGGGCAGTCTCTCCTAGCTTACCTGGCCCTTCCCTTCTCTAGGGTTTCTGAGGTTTTAGATCTCCTTTGGCCCCATATTCAGCCTTGGGAAGAGTAAGCCATTCTGGCATGGATGGAGCCAGTTTCGGGGGTTTTCCCTAATAAATAGCTTTTCCATGGCGTCCTCCAGGACACTTGTATTTGATATTATGTCTCCTGTTGGTTTCTTTTCTAATAGCCTCCTTTGATTTAACTCCTGGCAGTCAGACAGGTTAATATCAAACAGATAACCTGAGGGGCATATGATATTTTTAAAAATTAATACACGTAACTTCCTCATTCTCCACAGTACTACATTGGTCTTTTAATTTGATCAATGAAGATTGCACATGACAATCTTCAAGGAAGATATTTGCTGGTTTGGTCAGATGGCAGAAGGCGGATTTTGAAGTTATGATAATTCTTTTATGTATTCACTGTCTGAGCAAGTCTAAACTGTAATGTATAAGCTTGTGTGTACTTGAAGATAAAGCTGAAGGATTATAACTGTGCTGAAGATAAGGAGGGATGAGGCTTTCTTTACTTTCTTTTGTGGAAGAAGCTGGACATTTGAATGCAATCTTTTCCTCCCCTACCAAAGAAGAATGCATATCAGAAGGGGTCTCTCCCCACACTGAGGCACCAATTGCAGATTCTCTTTAGTTAGTCTGTGTAGGATTGCAGGGCTTTCACCCACCTCTTCCTGCTGGGACATCATTTAACCAAGATTCCCAACAGTCCCCGGTTTCACAGGACTGTCCCACTTGAAGTGAACATTTCCTGCATTCAAGGCCCCTTGGGGGGAAGAGAGAAAGGGTTGTTTGCCCTGGACATGCCATTCGAAGAGGGCGCCCAAACAGAGTGGAGTTGAAACCTGGAGCACGCGATCACACCACCAATCAAATTTGGCCTGTCTGCCCTTTCATCTCCAGGTCGGAAGGGTGGCTACACAAAACTTGTGTGGCACTGTGTCCTCCTTTAGCCATATAAAATGTTAGAAGGTATGGTTTAGTAAATACAATTTGATCTTCCTACCAGCTTTGGATATGCGCTACTCTCCCTTTGAACAGCCTGCTACAAAGAAATTACGGTACCATATTGGTAGCGACTCCTGATGGCATGAGTAAACCTTTTGAAATCTATCTGTGGCAAGAGTGATCTCTGTGGGGTTATCAACCCCTTTGCCAGTTGTTGAGGTGGAATTCTCAAAGTTAGTCATCAGCCCTGGCTTGCTATAACAAATGACGTTGCTAGGCACTCTCTAGGGCAGTTGTAAATTGAAGGATTATTGCTTCTTATGAAATGACATTTAAATTGAACTTTATGATTAGGCTGGTAAGATAACTATGGTATTATCCTATAATAGCTTCACCAGTTTGAAGTCTTTCCTAAATATAAATACTGCTTTTTCTAAAGCCTGTTCTTTGATGTCAAACATTTGAAGTGAATGGGAGGTTTATAATAGTGTTTTAGCTCCAGAATATAAAAGGGATCGACTTATGATAGAGAAATATATACTGAAAAGTATAGTAAGTCATTTATTGAATGTGTAATTAATTAAAATTTGCAGATGTTTTATGCATTTACTGTTTCAAATTTTTTTTGTATTTGCATTTATTTGAATATATGTGAATATGTTTGAAACCCCATCCATTTAAAAATCAAATTTCTGTCTGATTCTTTGTTTTGATTGCTTTTTTGGTTTTAAACCATTTGGTTTTAAACCATTATTAAAAGTAGCACCTAACAGTACTACAGCTGACAGGCTAAAAAATATATTTTTCTCTCTTTTTCAGTTTGTTCTCTTTGTGCATTTGGCCACACTTTTCATTAGGTCCTGATCCTGTATATGGTTAAATTTAAACACTTTATTTGGACTACTCACATGAGTAAAACTAAGTGATTGCTGAATTGAGGCTTTAATCAGTTTCGCCCGTTGTTAATATGAGTCCTTCAGCAGCAGGAGATTTTTTTTTTTAAAATAGATTGTAAAAGCACAAAAATTGGCAGAGGGATTCAGGGCTGATGTAGTGGTTGAGAGCTTGTTTACAGTGTGTGTGGGTCCATGCTAAACGGGTGTAAATGCTAGCGTGCATTAGGTTGTCATCCATTAAGTGGCCAATGCCCATCCTGCTGGTGTGCGCGAAAGGTTCTCTAGTTTGCATTAAAGTCCCATTTCAAACTGTACCACATTCATGTGAACTAAGAAACTTTTTGCTAGCGCCAGCAGTGTCCACACAGGCCAATTGGTGCATGACAGCCTCGTGTACACTAGAATTTTTACACCTGTAGCGTGGATTAATGCACAACCATGTGTAGACAACCATGAAACTACTTTTAATTCATTCTGTGAAATTCACTGTAGTTCAAGATGATGGCATTTCTTTTAAATTATTAATATAACAGAGTGATCTAATATAAATTTACAACTGATAATGAAACATAAAATTCTGTTCTTCTAGAATAAGTACTGGTTGAATGTTTCATCTAAACCATTTAGTACTGTAAGATTTACTGTGGTATCAGGTGTACTATAAATTGCAGTATGGTACACACTAGCTACTTTTTGTCACCCTACATTGTAGTATAAATTCACATCCTCTCTAGTGACAGATTTTCAGATTAGCAGAAAGTCTAGAAAAGAGATGGGTCAGAATTTGTCTTCACTTCCCATTAAATTAAAAAAAAATCCTATCCCAAATTGGGATGAAAAGATGAAATCTTGAAAATTTTCTAAGACCAATAATGAAAAGAAAATTGGTTCTGGTCAACTGAAATATTTTGTTGCAATAATTTTTACCTTTATTTTAACTTTTTTGGAATCAAACTTTACTAAAATTGCTAAATAAAAAGTAATTTCAACTAAAATAAACCTCTGAAACGTTCTGGTTTGAAAACGTCAAAATGGGATATTTTGACAATTTCAAAACTTTTACAAAAGTGTTGTGTGTCAGGAGATTCACTGAAACTGAGCTAGTTTGGTGAACATTTTTGGTTCTGATTCATTGGCATTTTTTGGTGAAAAAATGGTTGGTTGAAAAATTCCCACCAGCTTAGTCCAAGGGAAGCTAGGTGTTCTGCCTTTCCTTCTATATGTACTAGCAAGTCTTTGAGAGGGAGCAGTAGGGAGAAATCTTAAAAGCGATGGGGCAATTTGTTCCAGAATTATGAAACTAGGGAAGACTCTTCTAACGCTATTCTAAGCAGCAGAAATAAAATAAAGGACCTGCTCTTACAGTCCTTGATTGGACGATACTCGAGTTGAATGCATTAATGGCAGCTCCAAGGCCTTGAAAGTAAAGGGAATTTTGCCTGAGTAAGGACTGTAGGATTGGACCCACAGTTATTTACATTTTAGCATTTGCAGTCAAATGTTCAGCTTTAGCATCAAGTGCAAAGGAGTCACATGTCTTCTCTGGTTAGTGGCTAGGAGTTTGATAACCAACTCTTTCTGGTTAAACTGAAATAAGTTGGCCTCTGTCCTATAAAAGGAATCTGTCAGCATGGACCCTTATGGCTATACGGAGTCCCACTGAAGCACGAGGGCCTCTGCTCAGGTGACAACATTAAGGCTGGCAGATCCCTCTGTGGTGTCAGGACCTTAATTATAGCATTTTTTTTCTTTTGGATTAGATGTCCTTCACTCGTCCTTTTAAAAGTCTTGGGTACACGGACAGCTTCTGGCTGGCACAACTATTGATGGTGTCTTTGCGATACACATTATTGTATTTACTTGCCTTGATTTATTTAAAAGGAAAGGGCTTCTGCAATAGCTCTAGGTATTTCTACAGTAATTAAGCATAATGTCACACAAAATCCAATACTGATGTGCTATAAACTTCCAGTGAAATTTTTCTTTTTTCTAAAAAGAAACCAAAAAACCCACCACCAGCATACTGGGGAATGATGACATTGCAAGTTAAATGTTTTAATAAACAATCTTTTCTTTTTCTTGGAGAAGTAGCTGCTTGTGATAGAAATTAAATATGGAACTACAGTGCTCATGATTATTCCTAGGGCAAAGGAACAAAAAGGTGACTTGATATTTTAAAAAATAAACTACCATTTAACGAACTTTGCAAAAATACTATTGAAGCACTTGATAAGAAAGACAGAAGTTTTATTTGCCCATATAAAATTATTCATTCAAAGTCAGTGGGATTTAAGCAGAGGGTTAAAGTTAAACCTGTGGTTAAGGATTTTCTTGAATCAGGGCCAATAATATTTAGCACTAATTTAGCTCTTTTCTGTTGCAGCTCCCAGTCCAGTAATCTCAAAAGTAATTTCTCAAAAAGTAGTTCTGAAAATTATTAAGCTTTCTTTTCAGACCAAATGACATTGACTGTTTTATGTTACTTTTCTTGCAGCCTGTTTATTCCTGCCCTTAGACATGTATCATGGTTTTCATGAGCCCAGAACTGGCTTTAGTCTCACTGCACCATTCCCATATATAGCCCAATAATATTCTAAAATCATCATTAATATATGTCTAATTGATTTGAGTGCTGTAATCAGTGATTTCCAATAGATTTCTCTTTCAAAGTAATTTTAACAACACTGGTGCTAGAAGACCATTCTTTCTCAGATTACTGAACACATTTATCTTCCCTTTGACCCTAATCCTGCAAACATTTATACATGTGCTTAACTTGACAACCACGAGTTGTTAAGCATGTATACTAGTGTTTTCAGAAGTAGGACCTTTGTCCTTCACTTTGCTCTGTTAGTCAAAAATCACCTCAAAACATGCCATGTTGTGTCTCTTATAATATGATCTGCCAGGAAATGCATACCATACAGCAGGAGCAAATTTTGAACTCTCACATAGCTCATAATTCTAAAATATCAACTTTTAGTGTAAATCTTTTCTGTGTTACATTTTTACAGTTGCTGGTAGTTGAAAATAAAGTCCTTCTGACATACTCCAGTCACATTACAGGCAGGTTGGCAGTGGCCTTTTCTTTGGAAATGTAGCATATGGTGAAAGAAAGGAAGGATTATTAAGGTTTTAAGACTTTTGTTTGGCTGTTCTACTGAAAAGAATATGAAGAGACTGCTTCAGATCAGCCGTAGCAACCAATGTGAATATGTAACATTTTGTTGGGAGGAATTGATATGAATAGATACTTTTCTTGGTTATTTCAGTAGAGAGGTCAAATATTGCCATGGAGATGAAGTATCCTCTCTCACTGACAGCTTTAGCCTGGGAGTATAATGTAGTAAAATCTCATTCTCTTGGGAAGTTAGTGATAGAAAGATAAGGGAGGTGTCATGATTCATAAAAATCCACAGAATCATAATTTCAGTGGTGTCACGCTCTGTAGGAAGGCCAAGGGGATCTGGTCCCCCTCCCTGCCCACTGGCTCCCTGCTCCAGATCTTCCGGTTGGTGGAAATTTTGATAATACCCTGGTATCAGAAATCGGTCAAATGGGATATCATTTGAAAGTTATTCCATTAACACCATGGTACAAAACTTTACAGACTTAGAACTACGTAGATATATATTGGAGAAAATGTTTAAAAATCTATTTTTCTTAAATTATACTTTAACACAGGAATGCATCGTTTGCATAAAAAAAGACATTGATCTTTGGTGATCTTGAGTAAGTTAGCCTTGACTCATAGACTCATAGGTCAGAAGGGACCAATATGATCATCTA
>ML675615.1:7501646-7532450 GCA_007922155.1 Mesoclemmys tuberculata | reverse complement strand
GCCAAGGTCAGTTATAAAAAGATTAAATAAGGTCGGTCCAAGAACCTTATTTAATAACGACTGAAAACATTTATCAATCGAAGTCATCATCAGTGTCATCCCCATAGGGCACCTCATTCTCATAGCACTCACACATCTCTGTACCAGGCAGGCTGCTGGCCAAATATTTGCCAGGTGGTGAGGGTGAGCATCTGGTCTTCGCTCACAAGCATTTGATTAGCTGAAGGATTGATTTGGGAGTGCATGATATTTCTCTCACAACTGCTGTGATCAGCCCAACCTCGTAGACCCATGCACGCCCAGCAGGAGAAGGTACTTTTAGATTCACTCAGTCATCTCAGAGCAATTCCATTGCTTGATAATTTGCCTTCTTGATAGCAGGTACAAATCCTCCCCTTGTCAGTTTCAATTTTTCTTCATTTGTCTGTCTAGTAAACATCGACCAACATAGCTTTGCAAGTGTTTTAAAGTTGGTCTTCAAATGATAAAGTTGGCATATGAATACCTCCAGTGCATTTATGACCTCATCAGTGACTGTCTCATTCTGAACATCTTCAGAACAAGGGAGAATCTTCAGAGGCTGAATCAGATGGCTTCCAGTAAGATAATTTGGTCTTTCCAGCCAGGGTTCCAGTAGCATCACATCTTGAAAGGGCATGGAGACCTGCATCTCGTGTAGTGCTGAGATAAAGGTTGATTGCATTGGCATGTATCTTTCTCTTGAAATGGTGTGGTATGGTGTGTCCTGAGTGTCCAAATCATTTGAGGATACATCATCCATCTCCTCATCTGAAGTCATATTCAGTGATTTTTTGGCTCTGGAGTGTGTCTCACTTTTGCATGGTAACCAAATGAGATCAAGGTTAGTGATTGTAGAAAGCTGCTTCATTGAAAACTAGACTTCTTGGCCTCAGAATTTTTGAACATTGGTAGGAAAGTAAGTGAGTCATGAAGTCAGGAATCTGCTTTGAGGAACAGTTCTTTGTTGGTCCAGACAGCACTTGAGGCTGGATCTGGTCCTCATTAATATGCTCCTGATAGTGGACCATAACAATAGTTGAAAGGTACCTTTGCCATCTACTGTATCTTCATGGCAGTCTAAATTAACAGCAGCACAAAGTATAAACCTACCCTTGACAAAAATATGGGGGAGCATACAGTTGTTCATTCATTTCCATGCAGCAAAGAACCTTGTTTGCAATTGCATTCTCCAGGGAGATTACTTTGTTGTAGCCAATGGAGGAGCCAATGCTGTGCATGAGCTGCATGAGAAATATTCTGCAGGTTTTGGAATAAATTGTTAAAACACAGCCAATTGTAGTAGATTACAGATATGGTAATTTGTGTGTTGGAAACTTGTCTTTCACTTAAGCACTAGTATATGAGACTTTGAAATAAAATGGCAACTTTGTGCTACACTTGCATACTATCATACTTGCTGCTGCTGAAGTCACTACAGTGACCAATATACTACTTAGAGAAGAAGTACAGGTCATATAGTAAGATTTTTTCAGGTTTGGCATCAGTTATAGATCACCCAAGTACTACAGAACAAAGTGCTTTTCCCTGCAAAGAGTCTTCATATTACTGTTGATATCAGCACTTTTTTCTGCTTTTGATAGTGCCCCATTTTTGGCAGCTTTTAAGGATCTGTTGCGATTCATTTCTGCAAATAGGATTACTAAATGTTATGTCCATGTTCCACAGTTCATCTTCAATACATACTTTGAAAGCCTTTCTGCTAAGCATTTGTTCCTCTTCAGTCCCATTCAAAGCACATATTTTTCTGTACTGGGCCTCTGCGTTGGCCATTGCCACCACTTTCCTATACAATAGAGCTTCTTCAAGGCAATTTATGAAATCCAGCTGATACACACAGTTTGCAGTAGTAAAATCAGTATTTTTTTCTGTTGCTTTTACTTTTGACCCAACACATTACATGCATTATTTGTGAGGCGCTCAATGTGATATGTCGTGTAATATATTTGGGCGCCTTTTGGGTCAGTGCACACCCGTTTTATTTTCCATGTGCTGTTCTCGCTAAGAGTAACTGTTTCATTTGGTTTCTCACCTATCCCATTACATAAACTGTGTTTAATGGATGCCTTTGAGGTTCAGGCTTGCCATCAAAGAAGCAGGTGTTCATCTCAAAATGCATGCCATGGGACCTAGTGTAAGGTGACTCTTGTCCACAGCTGGCATTTGTGCCAGCATCTTCCAGTTTTTCCTGATGCTCCATGAAATTCCTCTCCAATCTTGCCTGATTTAGTTTATGGGTGCACTTCTGATAGCAGGTAGGTTGATGCTGAACGTTGTGTTTAATTAGGTTTTCCATTATGGTATTTTTTAGAGATTCAACTTCTAGTACAATATTTTCATCTCTCCAATGATCTCTGCAATATAATCAAGACCCAAATAAAAATAATGATTTTGTAAGGAATTGTTTTGGAATCATAGTCTATGTTACGTAACGGTGTTCATACCATTTACGGATGATTTCCAGTAATTTCTGCCTTGATTCTGATGTCTTAGCCAGTGTCTCAAAACAAAACTTCGGCCATAATAAACAAAGATGATAATCATTACCACTGAATCACTTTTTTTTTCCCCAATGATGGAGAATCATCTGGAAGCACTCCTTCCATCTTTAGTAATCTGTAACATTAAAAAAATCAGTCGTTTGTCATATTCTGAGCATTAACTGGTAACATAGGACAGTCATTCAAGGGCCACGATTTAACTTTGTGAGGGCTGCATGTTTGATGTGCCTGTGTTAAAATACTTTTTAGAAGTTGATTTCTACGTATTTTCTCAAATGTGTATCTATATAATTGTTCTAGGTTTGCCGTGTTTGGTACCATTGGGTTCATTAGAAAAATGGCTCTCAAATGATACCCAACTCAACCTGTTCAGACAACACTGTATTATAAAAATATTCACCAGTCGAAGGACCTGAGAGCCCGGAGGGAGGGGGGAGGGGTGTTCAATGAGTCCCCCCTCCCATGTCACAGAGGGTGACACCATTGAATTTATAATTCTGTGTATATTTACAAATAAAATGAAACCTCCCTTACCTATTTATCATTCGCTTACCTATGGAATTACACATGCTTCCAGAGTATTTTGTCTACACTGGAATTTCCATCTTGTTACATCATATATGTTCGTTAACTATGGTAAGCACCCATCGGAGACAAGGAGTATAGGGAAATATTTCTCATTTACAATAAGGCCACTTTACAACTTTAAATGTATGTAAATTACATATACACTTCATTCAAGAAACTTTGAAAATGCTAGAGCAGTAGAAAATGGCACTAGCGTAAATGAGAATTAGGCCCATCATGTTTAACATTGTCAGCTGGTCGTGGCTGTGATGTTAGACATGATGGTTCTTGTCGCCACTCAGTGATGAGTTATGTTTAGCATGCGGTTGGCTAACACATTCTAACATGATGTAATTTTCCAGTGTAGACAAGCTGTGAGAGAGCAGCTATTCCTGCTGAGTAGGATTGAAGCATATTAACCGGAGCACATAGAGACTCTTGCAATGCTGCCCTGTCTCCTGTGGATATATAGAGGATTTCAGTCTCCAGGGCTATCAGTCTGGTACATTTTATTAGCAGTAAATTCACTTTAAAAAGACAATGATTTGAATTAGGACCTAATTTTTTGGAAACCTACTATAGCAATAATAATGTGGTGCTTTATATTAATGTTATATGCTAAAGTGAAGAAGACAACTTTCATTCTGTTTCCAATACAGACTGGGAAAGAGAATTTTGTAAAGAAATGCTACCTTGCCGTTCTCAGTGATTTTCTTCTTGTGATGCAGCCTCTGCATCCTGGCAAAGCCTTTAGGAACACCTCATTTCCTAGTAATGGGCTCTTGCAACCCTCAACTCCATCCGCCCATTTCCATTTTCCTTTTCTTTTCAGTGTAACAGAATCCAAGGTTGCACTGTTTTGTTTGCTTCCTTATATATGTGGTAGCAGTACTGGTAATATCATTTGAAATGTACAAAACTCTGGGAATCTTGAACCTGATTCCACTGACATCAGTGGGAGAAGAAGTTTGTTTGTTTGTTCGCTGCAGAGCAAATTTGCTAGGTTCTGCAGAAGATGGACAAAAATAAAGAGAAAGTTGTATATTAGACAACATCTGTTTACTTGTAGTGAGGACAAGTCTGTTTGACAAAGTCTCCAAACAACTGCTTTTCTTGATTTTAACTGATTGCTTTCTGAAAAGGCCAGTGACTTTTCAGATTTCAATTCCATGCGCATAATGTGAGATACACAGAATAGAATCCAGTGTTGCTTTTTCTTTAACAGTATACCCTATCCATCTTTTCCTTCCAGAATGTGAAGTGTATTGCAACCATTACTTTATAGTTATATCTCCTAGATGAGACAGAACTTAGGCCTTCATCCAGGTTGCCCCAAGAGACCTTGCTGTGAATACATATTCCCAAGCTAGTGTGTCATATCTCACTGGTAGCTGTACATTTAATATTTCTTCCCCACGTTCTCTGCAGCTATAACTGTGTCATTTTTCTCTCCTCCTGAGTTTTCCAGCAGCACCCTCAATAAGTCTTGGTGCTAGCAAACAGGGTACCTGAAGTGTTCTCAGAGCTTAAAAGTTTTGAATCATCATTGCTGTGATGAACGATTGCATGAAAAGAATTCATTTTGTACAATACAGTACAATCAACATTGTAATGTGTATTAATTACAAAATGAATTAAAACTGACTGGCCGTAATAAAACATAGACAGTATCTGGATAGCATTTAATATAGAATACCAGACATGTTTGACTTCTGTGTCCAGAACATATTAAGATACTGTTTGACTGGCTATGTAAATTATCCCTGTATGTACTAGTTGGAAATACTGAGTTTGTGTGCTTGTGTCTTGGCTTATTTCAGATGTCTCTAACCTGTTTCTAGAAGTGTGTATTAGTAAGTGCTGTCATGCCTCTTGGAAATTTAAAATATAGTTTCATAATGTAAAATGCAGAAGGGACCATCAGACCATCTAGTCTGACCTTTATATCACAGGCCATTAAATTTTACCAGTTGCCTTGATATTGAGCACAATATCTTGGGGTAGACTAAACCATTTTGGTCTATAAGTGACTAAACTCCAGGCGGAGATCAAGAGACCTCAAAATGCCACCAGTGCCCAGCGCTGTTGCAATGGCAGGGAACTGATTAGCTGGGATATACCCAGATGATCCTAGCAGGTGATCTGTGCTTTATGCTGCAGAAGAAAGTGAAAAGCCTCCAAGGTCCCTTCCAATCTGACCAGGAGGAATATGCCTTCCCAATCCATATGTGACCATCAGTATGATGCTGAGCATGTGAGCAAAACTCATCAGCTGAGCACTGAAGAAAAAGAAATCTGTGTACCACATCCGACTATTGGTCCATTCTGCCCTCTGGCCTGTGTTCAGCTGTTGCCAATCACTTCAGAGAAAGGTGAGACAATGATATAACAGGGCGGTGAAGGAGGGAGTCCTTCCTGACCTCCGCAAGGAACACACTGAAGCTCTGAAGCATGTGATTTGAATATAGTCATTACCTTAATGTAGTACTGCAAGTGTTATGAATATGATGAGGGCAGTGCAGTGCAGTGCAGGGAGAATGAGCAGAATGATTTAGATTCACAGACTCGAAGGCCAGAAGGGCCAGAACACCACAACCATCCAACCTGGTCCCCCTCACACACAGACAGTAGAATTTCTCCCAGAAACTGGATTAAAGCATATACATTTTAGAAAGCCATCTAATCTCATTTTAAAGACTCCAAGCAGTGGTGAATCTGCTGCCGTTTCTGATAAGCTGCACACAGAGAGAGGTTTGTGCATCTCTTACACGCTAACGCAATTTTTCACATAGGCTGTAGGGCCTTAGTTTGTACCCTATAGGGTTGAAAGGATTTTGTTGAAGTTGGCCATCCCAAAGTTTAACATGCCTTCAAATATATTCATGGACATCTCCTGTTTTCTGGAGATTTGTTCCCTAAAATGAAGGCAGAAGCACAAATCTGTTTGAAAGTACAATGGTTGTCATTAAAAAGTCACAATATACACAAAGATACTATACAGCAGTATCTGAGAAACATCCCTACTTCACTACACTAAAAATAACTGTGGTATCTCAGTTACCAGGGTGATAGCTGTGGATAAATGTTTTTTGTTTTTTTTTACTGACTACTCTGCTCTGGGGGGAGCATTTAAAACTAGACTGGACAAAATACTAGTAAATGTACAGTAGGGAACAAATTTGCATTGCTAAAGAGAGGGATTTGGTGTTCTAATATAGTCTCTAAGTTTTTGTGGCTCACATTGGTAAACCTAGAAGACAATGTTCCTTCTCAGTCATGTAGGCTGTACTCTGTTTTCTGTCTGTTTACTCTTCTTGTCAGCAGGATGAGTATACAAATGTGCAAAGAAACTTCATGAAGAGGGACAGCGTGCTTGCTAGTACGTACAAGCCAAAACTGTACTGACCTCAAGATTGCTCCTTTAAGTGCTTGTACTCTGGCACAACAAGCATTGGTATGTACTGTATTGTGCGACTTAAAAATACAAGAATAATCAAGGTCTAGAGTGCATGTGCTGCAAGCCAGCTCCTGGGAATTTCTGACAGTAGGTTTCACTGTCAGGAGATATCCTGAGTTTCTCTTCTCCCATTCACCAGTTCAGAGACAATAGTCACTTCCACCACACACACACTTTATCTGCAAATTGTGGCTCCAGGAGCTATCTTTCATAATATACAAAGATACAAAATTGAATTAATGAGCACCTAACGTAGAGAACGACACCAAGAGCTCCCGAGTTCTGGAAAGAAAAAAAAGTGATTTATTAGTAAACAACGTATTGGGTGAAATTCTGACCCCGTTGAAGATGACTGCAAAACTCCCATTGACTTCAGTGGGGACAAGATTTCACCCATAATAGGCAACCACAAAAACTTCCAACAAATAATACAGCAACCCACAGGTAAAACAAACTCTGCTGCAGTACAGTTGGGAGATATGCAAGGAGGAAGAATAAAATGGGGACTTAGGACCAGCTCTCTTTGGGCCCTGAGGGTGGCTAATTAAAAAAACGTGATCAAATTCAGATTATGTATCGAACCCTGAGAGTGCTCTCATAGCAGACATAAGAAAAGCATCCTTCGTCCCACTGCAAGAAACAGGTAGGGGCTGGTCAGAGTGGAATCTCATAAATAGGCACAGAGGATACTGATTCTGAGAGGTGTAAGCATACATTGACCACCCACAAAAGGTTGCTTTTGCCTCTTTGTCATAGTAGTTTTGGGTTTTTGCAGCACTCAAGACATAGAAACAAACATTTTAATAAACATCAATCTGCACTATTTAACTTTCAGCAAAGAAAGAGAAAAAATATTCCTAGAATTATATTTAATCTCGCTTTATTTTTCACCAGTTTAGCCTGCTGTATAGTGTCAGTGCCTTCATTCTTCCAAAAGTAATGTTGCTGTGTCTGCCTGATAATTGTTCAGATATCTTTTCAATTACAGCATTTGACAGTGTTTGTGACAGGCACATCATGTGTAAGGATACATAACAAAGGATGTGTTTAAAGTATTTTGTTACATGTCTGCTGCATCCCTATTTACATTTACTGAGTCAGCAACGCACTCTCTCCCCCTCTTGCATTTATCATATGAGCTTCTAGCTCACCTTATCCCAGAAATGATCCTACTTGTGTTTTGCTTCTGGAATAGTGATAATTTGGGCATTTCTTAGGAATAATTCCAGAAAGACAACAAATTTCTAGAGAAATTTAAAGAAGAACCAAAAAATTTATCATGCATGAAATTGTGCCGTGTTGTCAGCCCTGGTCAGTCTCAGAATGAAATGCAAAGGCTTAGGCCCTGTTTTTACCTCCATGAAGATTCAGACACCATGGCACTGGTTTCCCATCAGATGACTCTTTCTGGTCCCCTGCGGGAAAGAAACTGTTTAAATGGAAGTTTAAATGATGCAGAAACTGATAGAAATTTCCTGAGGGAAGTCTGAGTAAAGACTGCAAGATTTGGCCCTACATTTTTCCCGTAAAAACACCTTATCGTAAATACCCCTTATCTGTCCAAGACCTTGTCTACACTGGCAATTAGTCCTAATTTCAGCCAACATGGCCAGCAGTTGGGGTTGCTACAATGGCACAAACCCTCTCATTTAGATAATGCATGCATAGAACTACTGTGGCTGAGACTGGGGCCAATTCCAAGTGCAGACAAGGCCCTAAGGTATTCATATAGTGCCACTCTCCACGGTATATGGGAAGCAATGGTATTTCCTTTAGTCAGGGCACAGTAATACTTCTTTTGCATTGTTTTGCATGCAACTGTTGCATTGTCTTGGAGTTTATCGTCTTAGCAATTATGCCATGGATTCACATTTAGATAGATACAATGATTTTTTTTCTCTTCTGCGGTGCTGTTGTAGTCTGTTGGTTTTGAGTGGCAGCAGCGGGGAGTATAATTGGAGCTCTGAGTGTTGCGTGTGTGCCCAAGACATAATACTGGAGGCCAAATTCTGCCCTGTGATTTGCACAGGGGACTCCTGCTGAAGTTAATAGAAGCCCCACATGCCCTGCTCAGGGCAGAACTGGATACCATGTAGTTAAATTGTCCAGGATCAGCTCAAAGTTGTTATTCTTTTACCTACGCCTGCTTATCACCATGGTGGATTTATATGAGACGACTGGCGACAGGGTCTATTGTTCAGTTTGCCACCAATTGAGAGAGACTTTGATGTTCAAGGTAGAACAGAGACTGTTGCAGAATGTACATATTAATGGCCTGCTCCTGCCCATCTTCCCTTGCATTAGTAGGTCCATTGATATGAGTGAGATTGCTCTTGTGAATAAGAGCTACTTGTGGGAGTTAGCATTTGCAGGATCATTCTCTGCAGTCAGGTTTGAAAAGCCCTGTCAATTGCTAAGATACAAACTGAAAGGTGGGTTTTATTATTATTATGTTTACACTGTCGAAGTATTTTAAGTGTTTCTCAGGACCATGTAGCTCAGTGGGTTATATCTGGGGCTTTTCTGAAGAATTCTTACAAAGAAATAAATCCGATTTTGACTGATGATTACATTACTCCCTTTTCACCATGGCATAACTCCATTGAGACAAATGGACTTTCACCAATGTAACATTACAGTAATACAGGGATGAATCAGACCATGTATCTTTAAATTAAATCTATTTAGTGTTCTATCTGTCAGGCACTGTACCTTAAGAAAAATCAAAAGACCAATTAAACTACATCAAGTCACTGCATGAAAAGAGAGGAAAACGTCTGCGATGTTTTTACATGTAGTAAGACTGATCTGAAACATTTGTGTGCTCAGAATTGTCTCACAAGCACATTATTTTTCCTGCTCTGTATTTAAAAATTGATAACCTGGGGAAAAAAGACTGCGGAGTTATAAAAACATTTTTTTCTTGTAATAGTGTCATCTACTGGGAAGTCATTATTAAATTTAGGTTTCAGATTTGTAAGTGACCTTGACTAGTTTTATCACTGAAGAATTTTTTCTAATGGTTTAGTGTGTCTGGAAAGCCAAACTCCCTGTATGTGGTGGAAGTGTTTCAAACATCCCCTTTTAAACTGGAGCATCCAGTACTATGAAAAAGCTAGAACGTGACTTTTTTCTTCTGCTTGCTTCATGACTTGATTTCCAGCTCTGTTTACAAAAGAAGGAAACAAGTGACGTGTGCCCTCAATTCACATGAAAGCTGAGTAATCTTAGGACTCCTGTTCTTGCCTATAGTTCAGAGAGCCAGCTTGCAAACTCTCCTGGGGAGCCTGGGCCACCAGTCTCCTGGAACCGGCAGCCGTTTATTGGTCTTAGCTTTGGGAATAATCTTCACTCTGTTGATTTCCTGCACATAGAGGTTGTTTAATGTCGTCAGAATGACATTGCTTTGTTGTGCTTGCCGCATCTTGCAGTCAGCCGAACTGTTCCTTACAGAGGAAAAAATGGCTGCCAGCATGCACGCTGTATGCTCTGTACATGGAATTCCCTCACTTGCACTGCGTGCAGCACACAGGCTGCGCTCATGCTGTGTAAATAATATATTTCTGTAAGAGATGGTCTGTCCAACCCAAAAGCGATGCCCTGGGCTTAGGTTTTCTTCTTCTATTTCAGTTCTAAAACTTTATTGAATTTTACAGAATGCAAATGCAAAAATAAGAGAAAAGGAAACAGACAGAGGAATAAGTAACATAGCTCTATTAGCTGCTTGAAGGGGAGAATTAGCAACCTGAATCTCTCATTCGTAAACTACTCATTTCCTATTATTTCAGACCTTCCCCAGATAGTTTTGTGAGGCAAAAGGTTGCTTATATGGGTATTGTTCTTATATAGATGCCTCAGATCTTAACAGAAGAACATTCTTCTGAATGTGGACTTCAGATATTTACCCAGGTTTGTCTCTCTTCTCCTTTGAGTGCTGGTCCCTAAGTGTGTTCTGCTGTTGATATGCATGTACCCCATTGGTCTGCGCCTGCACTCTGCTCCTCGCTAGAATCACAGGTTCCAGTCCATGAATGACTAATGTGGCCATTCTTCTGAGCTAGTTCCTTGAACTTTACTCTGTCGGAGATCTTTGGGATGACACTAGAAAAAGGGGAGACTCCTTGGCCTGCTTTACACTAGGAAGTTAGGTTGGTATAACTATGTCCACACCCATGAGCAGCACAGTTAAACCGACCTAATCCCCCAGTGTAGACAGCACTTGGTTAACAGGCGAATTCTTTCGCCTCTTGGGGAGGTAGAGTGAAAGGTATGCCGACGTGAAAACCCCTCCTGTTGACATAGGACGTGACTTCACAGGAGCGCTACAGCAACGCCACATAGCATTTTAAGTGTAGATAAGCCCTTTGGTTTTATGGACGCCTATGTCAAATAAGAGTTGGAGCTACGTCTCACGACACCCTTCCCCAGACTCTTCTTACTTGCCTGCAGCTCCCCAACTCTAAGACTGTTGGCTCCCTCTATGCCTGTTTTGAGTCTGCACGAGCTGGTAGAGGAGATGGAAGTAGAGAACACTGGAAAATGAAAATCGTTCATTCTCTCACTACGTGTATTGGTCCAAAGCAGGCTGGTCACTGCTGCAGTCAAGATGGGCGTATTTAAAATCCACAGCCCAGGGCAGAAATTAACTTGTTTTATATTGGCATATCTCTCCACTCTGGTGGAGGGCTGCAGATGTAATAGCAGTCAGGGAAATGAGAGAACAGAACTCTGAATCCAGCTCCCTGCCTGCCTGTCTGGTGTGACGTGAATAACCTGAAGTGGGCGGTCTGGAATCAATAGCCACACAGGCACAACTGTGTAGCGGGCTTTGGCTGACTCGTTTCGTTTCATCTGCCTGAGACACACTGGCTCGTGGTTTGATGTCAAGCCAGCTGCATATCCCTGCAGCATTTGTGCTTGTACCTTTCAATCATTCTTGTCCTGAATGAATTTTGGGGATGTATAAACTGCCAGATCTGGAATTTAATCTCTTCAGCAGCTTGCTGGCGTCAGACTTTGATGGGATCGTGGATGCTGGGCCCTCGTGGTTCCCTGACTGATAAATCTTTTATGGGATGCAGTGCATTATTCCTGGGAGGCCCAGTGCAACTAAACAGATCCCTTTGGTCTCAAATTGCCAATGTGTAAAACCCTTAAATTCTACTGTCCTGCTACAACATTAAAGATCCTGTTGTCCTTTTTGTAAAACCAGAGGTTCAATCCAATGGCCTTGATCAAAATTTGCCCTCTCCTCATTGCTGTCTTCCCTAGTTGTCACCCTCTACAGCAAAGGCTGCACTTCAACTTCATTGTCTGTATGTAGCTTGTAGAGCACTTTGGGATCCTTTGAGGTTAAAGGTTCTATATGAATAACGTAAGTAGGTAAGGAAAGAGCTCTACTAAAAATCTTTTCCTATAGGAAGGGTCAGTAGTCCTGTCACTGTATTGATGGGAAAGCTTTGCTATGGTGATTTCATCAGAGTTTCGCAATACAGTCAAGAGGCTTCTGAAACTTTCAGTAAATCTTGTCTGCTTGTCCCTCCCTAACCCCTTTTGAAGAGAGAATCAACTGTGTGATCTTGGAGTAAGAGAGAGAAAATGCGTGAACACAAAGATGACAGAATTATGTATGTTTCTTAACGTAGAGGGTTCCTACGTTCTGTTTGTTTTATGACAAGGGGTCTACTGGGGCGGGATTGGGGGGCTGCTGTTTTTTTCTTTAGCGAAGGAGGAATACAATCAGTTTTGTATTCAGAATGTTGTGCAGTATTTTGGAACGGGACATTGGCGTGTCTAGATATTCAGTTACAAACAAAACAAAAAGTTGATCAAATCTGTACAGTTTCTATTGTTCCTGATTTTTTAAAGTTTGTATTAAAAGCATGATATATAATAAATAAACATTAAATAAAAAGTCCCTTTTAAGAATTTGTATTCTTCTTACTCTTTGTTGTTGTTTTTCTCCATTGACCTGTAGAAACTCTGAGCAGATTTTGCTATTCTAACCTGGAAAAATGTATATCTTTTCATTGATTTTTTTTTTTAAGTAATCTTCCTTCATCTTCAAGGCTATTGTATAATCTGGGCTAAAAGTCATACAGTTTCTTCTTGCCAATGCATGGTTTAGTAGAGTTTGCATAGTGGACTTTTCATAAGCATCAGTTTTACAATAAAATTTCCCATTCTGTCAGTTGTGTTTAAAAACTATGAATTCAGAAAGCCTGCTGCAGTGTCAGGAATTTTACTGATCTCAGGCTTTAGGCAAATTCAAATGAATTGCTTTGAAAACGCATATCCAAAATTCAATAAAATAAGATAGTCTGATGGTACAGATGCACCATATCCCCTCCAGCGGGGGTAAACCAAGATTATTTCAAGGCCCTGGACTAGCAGACCCTGTGATGTAGAGATTATCCAGAGAGCTGCCAGAGAAGAGGTTCTGGCAGCTGTGCTACTGCACTGCTCTCTGCCATTTGATTTGTGGAGGAACAGTGGCTTTTGTTCTAAGTGGGGTCCCTTGTTGGCTTTCCTAGACAGAGATTTGTTGGTGTCACACTGACAGCAGGCCAGTGGGAGGGATGCCTCATTAAGATGTAGGAAAAAACAATAACATCATAGTGCTCCAGTTGTTTTGAAATTGACTGGCTATCCTAAATTCCTTGATAGGGATCCAAAATGACCCACTCTGTAGGCGAGTTTAGTTAAACTGCATCCAGAAATCATAGTTTACCTGTGGGCAAACACCTTTGATTTGCAAATAGAAGACAAGTCATGTGATCCCAAATGAAATTTGCATGAAACAAAAGCTAATGTCAGTCATTGTCCCTTTTTGTGCAGATCAATGCCTTGGTTCTTTAAGCTCACTTAAGTATACGAGGGCAGGTGTTGTTTTTTAAAATTTATTTCTTTGCCTGTACTGCAACATTGTATATAATGTAATGTTTGGCACAGTAGACCCTTCTCTGCATAGCTATTCAGTATTTGATGGGACATTACAAATCTATATTAAAATATTGAAGCATAAAATACTTTGGCTGCCGGATTCTACACTTCTATGACGTGTGGTATTGAACAGTGAAAATATTCCCTGTATGCACCATACAGCCTAAATTTCCAAATAACTATTTTTGCACCAGGACATTTCTTATCTCTAGGGTAGTACTGCTAGCCTTGTGGAGAGTCATGACCCTGGTACACTTAGCACTGTGCCTGAAGTTGAGATAATCAGAGTGTACATGTAGGGACATTATTTGAGCACCACATCATTGGATTGCACGGTATGTCCTCAGCTATTGAACGGGCTACCATGAAATTTAATTTCAAATTTTACATACACATTTTGAATTGGAAATCTTAATAATAATTTTCCCTTTGCTCAGCCTTTTAACTGTGAAATTCAGTTGGGGAGTTTTGAAGCGGCAGGTAATGTCACAGCACTCTGGGGGAATTTTACCAGAATTCTGCTATAGTGCTTGCAAGTGTCATTTCCATATTTAACTAATTTCAGTTTTTAATTAGCTCTGTGTGAAAAATGAGAGTTCACGCTGAGCTAAGCTGTAAGTATAGACTCTTGTTTCCTTTTTAGCCTCTCAGGACAATTACAGAAAAAAAGAGGGATGCTACAATAAATGAGCTTGAGCACAGCTCTTTCAGGCCTTCATATTGTTCACTGACAGAGTGTAAGTGACGTTGGGTTCAGTTTGCCCAAATGGGGGAGAGAGCAGTTCTGGAAACATTTCAGATACAAATTTGATTTATTAAAGATTTGAGGAAATGTTTAGACACGACCTGAAATAGGAATATACAGCAAAATATATTGCGTTCTCGTCTTAAACCTCTCAGATACCATATGGTCAGTTACACCATTTGTAAGAATACTTAATCATTCCAGCCTAATTATTTATTGCACTGAATAATAGTGAGCTACACAACATTCCACTTTAGAAAAAACAGTGGGAAACAATTATTTTCATGGCATTTTCTGTAGCCTAAGACCAAACAATGCTGTGCCCTGAAGGCTCCTGTATGAGACTTATGCGGTCCCCTATAAAAGATAACTGATTTTGATTTAATTCCATGATGTAGTATATGGATGGAAATTTGTTAATCCTCCATATGAATGGAAAATTTCCCACCAGGGACTTGCATGCAAATGTAAAGAACATATTCTTCAAAAATGTATTGAGAGCTCGAGTTGTTGTAAACTCTATAAAAATATTTGATGAATGGATTTATAAACAATTTTTGGAAGCAGAACAGAGAGAGGACCTGAATTTCAATTACATACCATCTACATTAATGACATTATTTGTTTTTAAAAAGAAGACATCCATTAAAACACCAAACCAGTATTTAAATGGAAAATTAAAACTCTCTATTGCTGTTACCACAGATCTTTTAGAGATGTTCTGAAGGTTGTTATTTATAGGGATGAGTGAGATTTCTAATATCCGTATTTTCAGCTCATCCATTTGTTCCATGAAAATATTGGTACAGTGCATTTCACTTATAACTGATGTGATTAGTATGGACAGCCACTTTTACTAGACAGAAGCAGATTTCCTCTATTAGACTATAAACCACATACATCTTTCACAAATTAAAATAGATGGAAGAAACCTCAGTTACAACAGACGCTTTCTGGGCATTTGGGGGAATTAGCAATATTATGAAGGGAGAAGCTAAACCCACTGAGGAAACTTGTCAGATATGGAAGTGAAATAGAGGAGCTTCCAATTATTTTCCTTCAAAACTATTGAGAATCTGCTTTGTAAACATGCTTTTGATGTTAAGCAAATACTCCAAAGGAGAATAAATCTACATTTTTTCCAGCGAACTACTCCCAGTAACAGTCGTCTGTTCTTGCTGTTTAAGAGCTACAGAAAAAAGCTACCATAGCAGATTTATGTGTTGGGGAAACTAGAGTACCTCTTACTTTCAGCAGTAAACTTGCTTCACAAAAAATCATGTGTCTTGACTGCAAAGTTAATTCAGATAAATACAGAGTAGAGAGACTGAATGCTGTATGGATTTTTACTGCTGTCTAATTTTTTAAATATATATTATTTATATCTCCTTTGGTCACTACACAGAGCTCAACTGTACATGTTTGATCTCTGGCTACTGAATTTTATGGACAAAAAGGAGAGTACAGGCTATGCATCATAAGTGCCATTATTGTATACGTCTGTCTACCATAGTGTTTTTTCTGTCTCTGTCTCTTTTTGTCTTTCTCTATATATATTTGTATGAGTATGCCGTCTTTCTGCAGGAGAATTCCCAGTGACTTTAGTGGTATCAGCCATAAATGTTTGTTTTTAAGTTTTGTTACATCGTTTGACATAATTTATATACAGGTAACTGAATTTATCATGTGAGGGAAAGATTTTGATGAGGGTGAATTCTCTTAACATTTTTTATATTCTGTGCATGAATGTAATGCATATAGTGATATGTGCATTAATTTCTTTACTATTCGAGTTCAATTCAGAGTTCAATTTAAGGTGCTAATTTTCATCTATAAAGTTCATCATCAATCCATGGGTTGGATTGCAATTGCCTGAAGGAACGTCACTCTCCCCATGAGCTGCTGTAACGTTTCAGATCACCTGAGTTGCTCAAGCTGACAGAACAGTCTTGGGGTGAAATCTGGGCCTAATTGAACTCAAGGTCAAATTTTTTCATTGACTGCAATTGGGACCTGGGTTTTACCCCTTGTATTCAAACACCTTGAGGGCTTGCAGTGAGCATTTTGCATTGATGATCCCAGACTACAGAATTGGCTTCTTGACATACCCCAAGTCTGTTGACTTGTAGGGTGCAGCGCAAGGCTCATGTTTCTTCTTCAGCCTTATTGGGGGAACAACGGGAAATTGCTTCATTAGAGGGGATGTCCAATTTTCTTTGCTGCTTATAAAAGATGTAACAATATGCATTTTGTTACGCTTTTTATGTGTGTCACAAGATGAAATTGAGCACCTTTTTGTAAAAGTTTTTTTATTAAGTTAAATGAAACAACAATATATTCTGAATAAATTTAGGCTAAATTTGTGCTTTTGAGCGGTAATGTAAAATTCTGTTATCTGAAAGCCATACAAGTTAGATCTGAGCCCTAGATATTGAATAAAGAACACAATAGGCCAAAGTTTCATATTTGAGTGTTTAAAGTTAGGTGCCTACATTAGTATTTAGGTAACCAAATCCTGATTAATGATGCCTCAGATAGATATCTATGGGCCAGATTTTCAAAGACATTGAATATCTGTAGTTCCCATTGATTTTAATAGGAACTGCAGTTTTCTCTGACCCTACTTCTGTCTTGTATATTTGGATTGTAAAATCTTTGGGGCAGGGACTCTCTTATTAGATGCTTGTATAATTCCTAGCATAATGGGCCCCCACTACTATAACACAAATAATAAATAATACTAAAATTGCTGTATGTTATTGTATTGCTATAGATGCTAAGACACAGGTGCAGAGCAAGGACAGAAAAATCAGCGATTTTCCATTTTGTCAGTTACCATAATAAAAAGGAAACAAAGCTTAAACTTCAAAAACCCATCAAGAGCCTGGTTGGTACAGGATTGAAAATTGAACTTGTCCTTGTAAGCCTATGACGAGAGGTGGTAGATTGGGACTCAAATAACTGAGAAAGAAAAAATATTTATTTACACATATATAAACAATCATTGTGACATTGCTCCTTTAAAAAAAGTTGGTATAAAAACCCAACAGCACTAATACTAGTTAAATAACACTAACGGACTGGACTTAGTTTTCTAAGGCTGTTTTTCATTTAGGGCTCTGCACCTTTGTTCCTGCTTAGATATCACATCTTTGGATCAATAGGATATCCACCAATCTAAAACATTCATAATACTAGGTTTACAAGGATTAGAGTGGGTTGAATTCTGCATAGATACTACATATAATCTGTACTTTCTCCTCTGTTTATCGTAGAACATTATTTGGACTGTAATATATAGTTTGATATGTATCATACAAATTAATGAGCTAAAAATACATGTGCACTGTCAAAAATGAATGAGAATCTGGTGGGGAGGCTGAAATGGTTTTTTTCCCCTGTGGTTCTTTTATCTTTGTGATCACAGGAGCTTTTAAATCCACAAAACTAATTCATGCCTGGAACAAAACCTTCTAATATTATCATACGCTTAACATATTACAGTCACTATTTTTAAAATACATTTTTAAAGCTTTTATATGATTTCTTTCAAAGAAAAGAAAAGGCTATAACAGACTGCTCTGTGCTTTGAAAAGGTACTCAGCAAACAAAATATTTCTGCTGCTGTGTTTATCTGCATGTGGATATTTGTGCTCTACGGAGAATGGATTAGCTGGCCATAACATGTATCCAAATAAATATTTTTGGAGACTGTATGCAACGGAATAAAGGTGGAGGAGAAATGTTTCGTTTGCACTATGTATAAAAGTCAGAAGTGGGATCAAGCTGCAAAATTTGGATCTGGCCTTTCAATCCTCAAATCTTGGAGCAGTTAGAATCTAGGGTTTTGATTCAGCCCATTTGTAGGAGGAGTGCCACATTTGAAAATTGAATCTGGTACAAGAGTGGGGAGGTAGGTATTCAGATATAGTGTTTAAATTCAGGAAGATCTCTGATAAAATATTGACATTATGCACACTTCAGTTACATTCAATATTAAAACAAATTATCATACACCCCATACTGTAAGAAAATTTATTTCCCAGAGGGCGTAATGTAGTGGTCTAAAAATCAGGTTTGAAATACCTATACTTCCTACAACCAAAATTTCAAGTCCTGATAGGATCAACTCAGTCCTTCCTCCTCTTGACATAAAACGGAAATTAGCTGAGTTCTATGCACTCTGTTATGTGAGATCTTTTAAAAATTACCTTAAAAATTGAGGTCTCATTTAAAATCAAATTCTCTCTTTTGGTTGAACATGAAAGGTCTCAGCAAGTTTTGTAAGAGTAAGGTTTTTTCCCTAATGTATTTGTCCAAAGTGTCCCCTTACCCTTCTCCTGTTCTACCCTGGAAGAGGTTGCATTTCAACCTTTCAGCATCGAAGGTGCAATATATGATGATAAAAGTATTTACAGTCACCCAGTTCCAGCATTCAGAGGCACACAAAAGACTGTAGTCTCGAATTTTAACATTGTCATAAGAGTGAGTTCATTTTATATAGTCTCAAGAACTGATTAATCTTGTGCCAATTTTCTGCACTCTATACAATCTAGGGCCTGTCATGAGAATGAATGAATGGTATGCCGCATTCTGTTCCTCTTGTCTGGTTTTTGTCACGAGATTTCAGATTCTGAATGCAGCATGCAATGCTGTTATCCTTCTTGTGACAAAAATTGCATTTGGAAAGTGGCACAAAATCAAAACATTTCTGTGAGGAGGACTGAAAGGAGAGCAGACAAAAAGAGTATAAAACGGAAATTCAGTCTCATCATAGTCAGACTAGCAGGCAGAGAACTAATGATGATACAAGTTCTGACTATTGTTCCAAGCTATCTTTAACTCTGCTTTCTTGTGGTGCTCCTCAGAATTTGAAGCCAGGTCTTCAGATCATTTCCCCCCCTCCATAATGTGATTCCAAGTGTGTGTAAGCTTTTCAAGTATTTTTGAAGTAGAAAGACTGAAGCTGAACATAGAGGGCTAAATTTTCAAAGCATTGCATGGGAGATAGGCGCACAAATCCCATTACTGCTAATGGGATTTAGTGGGCGTATCTTTTGTGCACTACTTTGAAAATTCATTCCATTCAATTTGTTGCAGTCCAGGAGGAGAGAAATCATTGAGTCAGTTTGAAATAAAGGTTTTGGTTTTGTTTTGTTTTGTTTTCCACTGTCTTACATATAAGTACATCAAAAACCAAATACCTTATGGCCTTGCTTCCATCTTCTTTTTTCAGCAGTAATAAATGTATCCAAAAGAAGGTAATTAACAATTTATGGCAGAAGCACCCCTTTTGTTCCTGCTGCTCATTATAATATTTCACTTTTTAACATTACCCTTTTATTATCTATATAGCCTCAGCATACAAGGCACTTTACAGAGCGGTTATAAAGTAAGGAACCCTGTCCCGAACAGTTAATAATCTAAATGTGAGCTAACATGTAAAGGCCCAGATAGTGCCAGTGAATTACAGTCCTCATGGTGTGGAACGAACCTACCCTAGTATCATGTCTCAGGAAAGTACAAGCCCTTCTGTATCTCTCTGCCGTACAGAAGGAGCATGTCTGGCATTTCCCCCCAGGGGGAGGCGAGCACTGTGCTCTCCTCTCTGGAAACAATGAGCTACACCATTGGAAAGAATACAGAGGTAGGGACAGAGCTCTGGCCCCATCTTTCTCATGCCCCTGACTTGTGCCATAGGGACTGAAGAAGTGACAGTTGTAACTGTATTTGTGAGCCAGCTCCTGTGCTGGGAGGACAATGAGGGACTTCTGGCACCCTTGTGTCCCCCTTGCACCCTGCACATGGCCACAGGTAATTTAGCCCTAAATATGTATTGGGGTCCATATTTCAGAACACATTTCTCATGACTCTACTGTGTAGTAAGTAAATATAGTGTGTGCGCGTACGTGCGCACTCCTGTGTGGTGCTTAGGTACAGTACCATGGTGATGAGTACAGAATAAAACCGTAGGTAGGTAAGTAGTAGTCTGAACCTCATTCCACTAACAGGGATGTTGAGACATCCCCTGAGTCTACTCCGTGTAGCACTGCAGTGACACCTTTGTATGCAGTGTTCTCCAGCTTTACATCATTGTAAACAGGAACAGAATATGACTCCAGGAGGTTAAACGACTTGGCCAGTGTTGCACGATGCACGAGTGTAAGAGGTGGGAATAGGAACCAGGAGTCCTGAGCCCCTATCTCTTCTGTAATGGAAACACTTCTCTTTGGTTTTTTTAATACAAAAGAGTTGCATGTGCTGGTAATGTTTTAAATTAAATTCCCAAATGTACTTTTAATTTAAATGTGTTAAGACAGTTAGTACATGTTAAATAACTTACCAGTGCTTATGAGAAGCATATTATTGAGGTTTAACAATTGTGAAAAAGAGAATAATTTCTTAGCTGTTAAAAGAAGCATAGTTAATAAAGTTATTTTATTTACATACTACAATGGTCATATTAAATCTAGATCAAATAACAGATTTAGGAAATCTCACTTAAACTGTCCTTTAGGGGACAATCCTGCATTGGCACATGAGGACTAGGTGACATCATAAGTCTGTTCCGGTCTCTGCCTTCTCTGATTCTCTGCAAGTGCCATTCAGATGTTTCACATGAGCAAGTTCTGTAGGATTCTATTCACCTAACCCTACAGCCTGATTGTATAGCTTCCCTAAATGACTGGCCTTGCACGAGTAAAAGAACATGCCTAATAAAACTATGTAAGATTGCTAAGTTTAAAATGTATCTCTCAAGAAAATGTAAACTGTTAGTTGCGTCTCTGAAGTTTGCTAGCAGGGCTTTTCTTTAATACTTATTTACTTCTCCCACAATCAGAATTGACCATACTCTGCTATTAATCACATAGTGTAAGTTTTTATATGTGAGTGAGAACAAATTTCGGCAGTGGATTGAGGAATTTGCAATAAGTGAGGTCAGGTGGATTGCACTCCTAGCCTATAAATCGTCCCGATGCTGAAACACAAGGGCATCGAAGAATCCATCTAGCTCTGGAAAATGCTCTGTTGTATTAGGACCTATGGATTTGTTGGGAAGGATCTGTTCAAGGATTTCTTGTGGCATCTGGACTGGTGAATAGACAGGGTAGTGTGTTGATGCTGTAGGGTACATCTAAGGGGTAAAAGTGCCTCACAGCTCTAGAGAAGACATCCAGACTGGTGGATGAATTGAAGTTTGTTGATGCTGCAAGGCACTGGGGCAGGTGGATGCAGCAAGGAGATATGATGTTATAAACAAAAGTGGTCTGGTAATTTCACTGGGTGTCCCCACAAAACCCTGGTGACGGCTCTGAATGCTTTATCTTATTCATGTCACGCATCACAACTAGCAGAATAGTTTTTCCCCTCTGTTTGCATGACACAAATAAGTATGACAAGTGATACCAACATGTATGCAGTACTCCTGAACCTGTTCCCTATTATTATTATTATTATTTATTATTTATATGTAAATAGTGCTCATTAGTCTATGATATCTTGAAAAGACCCTGATGAAACCTAATTGTCTGTTAACAAACTATGTTATTGTGATACTCTATGAAGAATAACAGGGAATCTTACTCCAGGGACCTGAAAGGAGAACAGAGAGTTGTTTTATCTGTCACTGTAGCAGCACACCCCTCGTTACAAAAATATTTCAATGACAGAGCACTCATTTCTCCACTTGGTTATACCGGTGCAATCCCTTTGATAGACGTGGGTTACACTGGTGTAACTGAGGGAGAAGAATTTGGATCATAGATGCCAAAATTCCTGAGACTGATTCTCATTTACATTGCCAGAGGGGTGTAAAAAGACCCCTGCGTAACTAAGAATCAGGGCCCCAGCGTTCAACATCTGACTTTGAGACAGTTGCCTCGACTGCCATTTAACAGAAGTCAAATATTCTGCTCCACCTCCAGTTACATATTGACAATGCTGATCCTTAAAAAATCCTCTGCTTTTCATTGCCCATTGCTCATTGTAAACACAGCTGAGGGCTGACTGCCGTGTTTACACAAGCAAAAGACAATATCACTCTTCATATAACTTCTAATAATTATCGATTGGCTTTTGTCAGGTTTATCCATTGCCAACCACTTGTGTGTGAGAAAATGTTTAGTTATGCCCCACAAAGCTGCAGTGCCCTGTATACAAAGGACACTGTATCTGCTTCCAGAGCTACCACTGCCTTGCTGAACCAACCTCCTTGCTGAGCTATTGCTCAGTCTGTTAGCTGCACGTCATACTAGCAAAATTTGATTCCAGTCATGTTCGTGCTCTCTTTTTTGTTACCTTTTTCATGACCATTCATGTGACCATTTTATTTTATTTATTTTATTGGGGGGGAGGGAGGTAGAGTTTGCCTATCCATCCATTCAAGTGTTTATAAGGCAAGCATCATTGTAATATTTGAGCACCTTAATGCTCAGCTCTCTTTAAATGAATGGAAGCCTGGGCTAGAATCAAGAACAATGTTGTCAGGGACTTGTGCAAGTTTTCTCCATATAGTTCCTCTATCTCCCCTCTCTCTTGACCTTGCAAACCCTGCTATTCCAGTCTTGGGTCTCTCTTGAGGAGAGATTGTCAATTTGTGATGAATTGCGCATCCAGTGTGGGCAAGTAATCCCTGGGGATTAGGCCTATCACACTCATTTCACTTGTGAGTTGCATCAAACTTGAACCTGTTTCTCCAGGGAGAAATTGCTAAAACATTAACCCACTGTGTCCTCATGACAGAAATACGTTTACGTTGCTGTGATTAAGTGGGAATATCTGTATTACGAGTCATGTTTCTAATCTTAGTAACTACTGTCATTTAATAGGAATTGTATTTATATTTAAATTCAGTGTTATTTAAAAATCGTTCTGCCTGGACTTGGTTATCAGAATGTTTATTTGTTAGGACAAACAGGAGTGAAATGCAAAACGTACCATGGTCCATATGTGTGTTTACATGAGTTGAGGCTATATGCAGATCATGTACAATTTTCAAAGCAGAGACATTTTCCTTAGTGTATGTACTGTACAACTATACGCTACTATGATTTATTAGAATTCTTTTCCTTCCCCAGGACAGTGGCATTCAGGGGAGTCCCTGGCAGTATGGTTTTTGCAACAGAAAAACTCATTAGGCCTTATTTTGAACTCATGTTAGTGTCAGGAGTAATTTCACTGAAGTCAATGTTAAATTGGTATGAGGTCAGAAGTGAAGCTCACAGTATTTCTGCTCTCCTTCATGAGAATAACACACAGCGGACAATGGGGCTGTAATTTTGTAATTTTTTTGTTGATATAAAGTTGATGGACCAGCTTCTACGCTCATTCACACTGAAGTGAATCTGGAATAATGCCATGGAGCTCACTAGGGTTACCTAGATTTAAACTGACATAGATCAGAGCAAAATTTGGCTTGGTGTTTCTAAAAAGTTACCCCATCTTAGGATGGCATTTATGCTTGGCTACTGTTGGCAAGTGTGATGATCTGGGAAATTTGCTTGTGTAAAACTTATGAATTCTGATTGATTTTATGAAATTGCTGTATCACTGAATGCCTCAGTGTAAACTGAACCAGCCATTTACCGGTGGGCCTGGTGGCTCCCAAATCTGAGCTGGGGAGGTGTGACAGGAACAACAAAAAGTCCTTACCCTGAATAGTCTTCCATTAGTCACCCTAGAACGATGGGGTGGGTGTAGGTTAATCAGTTCAACTCAGGTTTTCTTCAGGTGGTGCGGTTGGAGCAATGGAAAATATCCAGCATTAAAGAAGGAACAAAGAAACAAGGTGTTAAAACAGACTTTAAAAACACAGCCTCTGAGAGAGTCAGAAAAACACAATGGTACATGCACTCTAAGCTGGGGAACCTTCTGACTGCCAAACTTGAACAAGCGAAAGGGAGCTTGGTTCATGAACATGAGGAGACTCCATGCCCAGGAAGAGAAGGCTGAGCCAAAGGCCAGAATAGGGCATCTCAGGCTTTGAACAGACACTGACCAAATTCCAAAGGATGCACAAGAGGGGCAAGGGAACTGAGGCAGGGATTTGCATGTAGGTTTTATTTTTCCATAGAACTGTATATCCCTTGTGGTGTCTAAAAGTAAAGTGTGGTTTAGAAATTCCTCTGCAAAGTCATCTCACACGCTTCAACTGTCACATGTCCCTGAAAGATTAAACTGTAATAGAGAGTGGAGCTCTAGGGAGAGTATGCTTAAGCGACTGGGGTGTGTTGAGGGGGAAGAGGGGTCAGCAGTGGTCCTAGGGGGTCATGGGGTCCCACTCTCTGGAAGTTGTACTAGACAGAGAGCCTGTGTCTGGGAAGTGTGCCCAAGAGGCTAGAGCCAGAGACTGTGGTTGGACCATGTCCAAGAGAGCTTAGAAGCACAGGGCTCTAGTGATGGATCCAAACAGCCTGGACTGTGACAGAAAGTAAGAGCATGTGGGTGGTGAGGTGAGGAGAATTAAGCCACAGCAGCACAGTTCTCTCAGATGTAGTTTTTAAAGAACCAGAGTAGACTATGGGAGAAGTTTAGGCATTCACTGGGCCAAATTTCATTGCTGCTATAAGTGTGCCCAACTCCTGAGTAGATCCCACTATTTCTAATTAGGAATGCATTCCTTTGCTGCAGGCATTCTTGTTTGATTAACAGTACAAAAGGTTAATCATATAAATTTACTATCTCAGAGTCTTTTGAAGCCTGACTGTATAGACAGCTTCTTGCTGTCACTACTCAGCTGCCTCTCACAGTACAAACCTCTAGCCTTTCTCCCAGGTCCATACTGCATACAAGTTCCCATACTGTATTCTTAGCAGAAGATGAACATGTCTTCTGTTTACAAAGTCTTACTTTTTTAGTTGAGGTTAGTCATGGATGTAAGTGCTACATAGATTGGCCATGCAGGAGATTGTCATCTTCTCCTTGTTGTCTCTACAGAAGGCTATGGTAGACATGTAAATCCCAGCCCTGTTAGGAGTGATTTCTAATTGCTCCTTCCTAATATGCATCTATGATTAAAACACAGAGCCGCAGAGTTTATTAATGAAGTCGTGGCACACTTAGAAGCAGATGGATCAGGGTTTCTCTTAACACCAAGTTAATAAGATCTTTTAAAATTCCTAGTCTGAATTTACCGCATAGTTATAAATTAGCAACTATAATTCTCGTGGAAGGATCAACTATTAGTTATGTTTTCCTTATCTCTTTGTTGGGGAAAAAAATGCTTCTTACCTGAAGCAATAGACTTTCATCTCTTCAAGTAAATGACCTATATTTATGGTAACCATTGCAAGACCAAATTAGGTGCCATTTTGAACAGAAACAACTCTCCGAATGTTACTACAGCATAGATACTATGAGTCTGAAGCTCCCCTACCTAGGTTATTCCCGCTTGGGGCTTGCAATTCATTGAGGTCTCACTCATTCTTCTCTATGTGGACTGATCCATCCCGATCAGTGTTGAGTGTGTTGAGCCCTGAAACCTGCACATCACCACTGGAGGCAAGGACAAAGAGTACAAAGGTTCTGTGCTTCCTCATTGCTGCCAGCCTTGCTCCAGGTTGTCTAACAGCAGTAGCGTGACCAGATGTCCTGATATTTGGGACTTTGTCTTTTATAGGTGCCTATTACCCCCACCCTGATTTTTGACATTTGCTATCTGGTCACAGCAACAGTGTAGCTCTCGTGGCTCACAGCTCAGAAGGAGGGAGCCAATGTAAATTAATGATCACTTTGTCATTATTAGCTGGCACCAGGGTGGCCCACACAGTTGGTGGAAAGATGGTGCCATGGAGAACAGCTGTTCCCCCTCTGGCCTGTGGAGACCAAACACTGCAGAGCACTTCTGGGGAGGTTTCCATGTGGCTGGGAGGGAGAGGAACGCATGCTGCAGAGCTGACAGCCCATTCCATAGCACCCAGTTGAGACCATTGGGTTCTTTTATCTTTTTGGAAGGGGCCACGTGTTATTCGAAAATTTTATTTTTAATCTTAATTCAGAGCAGTCATGCCTACATTGATACTCTACGTTCAGAGATAACAACAGTATGAGCAATTTCCTAAGCGGCATCAATTACCTTGCCTGTGATCATTTTTTTGTATTACCCATCCCTATGTCAAATCTTTGAGCACTTTATAGTGTGTCTCTCAAGTGCTGGAGATGTGCTTTATTGGACACTGGCTGCCTGCTTGTGACCGTTTTAATCCTGTTCCAGATGCTTGTAATTTGGTGCAGTGTCACTCATATCTGATGTGGCAGAACTGAGCTATTAAAAGCATACCATAACTACAGTGTGGTGTGTGCCTTCCCAAATAATGGGACCCCCCTCCTGCTACTGTGCCATAGCTAGCTGAAAGCACTCTCCTTGGTGCTGTGTACGTGCTTGTGAATGTCATCCGTGATGATTGTGGACAGACAAGTAAATAAAAGCAGCTTTGTTGGCACTTCAAACACAGCGGGAAACAAAATGAGCCACAGGGCTATTATATGCTGAAAGTATGGAAATTTATGCAGGTAACTTAAATTTATGCAAGGGGAAGACGTGTATATAAATCTCTAGTGCAGCACCTGAAGGATGTACCCCCAAGTCCTTGCCAAACAGACAAGACCAACACATAATAGAGGAACAAAAAAGTATTTTCAAGTTTGTAAACAGATAACAAAAGAACAAAATGAAGATAAAAGTTGCTGATGTCAGTTTAAATATATGAAAATAAAAGCTAAATAATCCAGTAAGGAAATTCTGTGTGGGATCATTTCTGCAGTAGTGTATTTTAGCCCTCATATAATTTTATGCTTCAGGACATATCACACTTTGTATTAAACAATGCCATCTCTTTTTGATTTATTATTTTAAGAAATGTGTCTAATTTGAAGGAATATTTAGAAAGAAAGAGCTTGCTGCCAATGTCTAAAAATGCACGTCTGTGTGTTTTGGTTTGTTCAGAGAGGCATGATATGTTGTCCCATCATGGTTTGTTATTTACAGTACATGGTAAATGAACAAATACAAACCGAATCAATGCAAGCCTGCTGCTTTTTCAACACAGTGATTTGGGCCTGGGACAAGCTGTTTTTGCAATCTTCTTGAGAGGTTTAATTGAAAATGGCTGCTGCCCCTTCCCTTGACTTTTTAATTTATTATTGTTTATTTATTTTTCATTACTTTGTCTCTCTTGCAGCAATGCATCTGCTCGGACTAAACTGGCAGTTACAGCCAGCAGATGGACACACCTTTAACAATGGGATAAGAACTGGATTGCCAGGGACTGATGATGTGGCAACAATGCCATCTGGAGGCAAAGGTGAGGTTACACCTGCATCTTTTGCACTCTAAGGTCTTCGAAATTCAAGCCAAGCTTGACTCACAGTGCAGTTTGTAATAAATGTACTTCACTAGGAGGTATGCAAAAATATTTATTTATTACCTCTACATTCTGCAGCAATAATTCTGCACTGCAATGGGTCTTTGCCTAGGTATACCATCCGAATGCCTTCCCTACCTGTAATAATTCACAAACAGCTTTAGACCCTGGAATCCCACATACTGAATAAAGGGAGAACCACCAAACATCCCAGGAAAAAGCAAAAGCTAGACACAATATCAAGAGAAGAAATAGACTGTACTGTCTGCAAGGAAAGTAAAGAGAGCTTCGGCCTCTCCTGGGATCACATCTCAGTTTTGTCCTGATTTAGGCAAAACACTCATTGAAGTCACTGGGAATGCTGCCCGACTAAGAACAGCAGAATTTGACCCCTAGTGAATATGCTTCCCCTCAGTATTAGTAAAGCGTAGTAGAGGAGATTATTGAAGCAGTCATGCTCCATATTCTTCCAGAGAAAAAATAGAGGCAATGGATGACGGTGGGTGGAGGTGGAGTATTAGACAGAATAAAGAAAAATACAGAGTGAGAACAGCACATTGTATAGTTAGGAGAGTAAAAAATTCAAGAAATCATATTTCACCTGGTGCTTTGTAATAACCTTCCTTTGGAAACTAAAAACGCATCATTTTCTGTGTTACTGAGTGCAAGACTTCTTTTTGCTGTATTTTCATACCCCTCTCTTTACTGATTAGTATAATTGTGTTATTCGTAATAATTAGCACTCACTGATGCTGTTTCAAAGCTTTTGAACAGTTGGCCCTCAGAATGCCCTGTGAAGCAAGAAGATCAAATGGGGAAACCGAGACAGTGAGAGGAGGAATGACTTGTGCAAAGCCACAATATTAGTCATTAGAAGTGTTTTGGATACAGAACAGGAGAGTGTGGCTCTTAGGACCTGTCGTTATATTGTAGGAATGTACTCTGTCACTCATCACTCCGGAGGTGAATGATCTTGCAGGCGGGGTTGCCCAGTGCTCAAGTGGAGTATAGGAATAGAAGGTATAGGAAAGATGGATCAGAGGTTAAAGTATGGAACTGGGAGGCAGGAGAGTTGAGTCCATTTCTCAGATTGTAGTGAGTCCTCAGGCATGCCTTTGTGCCTCAGTTTCCCCATATGTTAAACAGAGGTAATACTATTTACCTTCTAAGAGTGTTATGAAGGTGAATTTATTAAGGGTGGTAAAATACTTTTAGTTCTTCAGATGAAGGTGAATGGGCCTGACTTTCAGAGTTGCTGAGCATCTTCAGCATCTGCAGACTTAATCTGAAGTTGTAAGTGCTCAGCACGTCTGCAAATTCTAAATACAATGTAGAATTATTATTGTATCATTGCTGAATTTTTTCCAGTGTGCACATGAGTGAGAGCCCCTCCATTACTAAATCAGAACCTGAAGGTCTTGTTGCTTTTATACGTTTTACAGAAATTGATTGGAATGCTAATAACACCTTTTGAAAAACACCACAGTTAGGTTAAGTATCCTTCCACCATGAAATACAATGAAAAGCGGGATATCTGAATGCAATGAGTGACAGAAAACAGACCCTGATAGCAGAGAGGGTGTGAAAGGTTTTCTCTCTCTCTCACACACACACACACACACACCCCGCCCTGTTTTATATAAAAGTTAATATTGCTATGGCAGCAGTTTTTAGGAAAGCCTCTGGCAGCTTTTCACATACCAGCCGTTTCAGGTCTGCCCTCCCTGCCTGCGCAGAGTGACCTTTTATAATTGACATGGCTCAGGATGGAGCCAGTCTTTTTAAAACACTGGTCTTCCAAAGAAACCTTTAGACCTTACTATGAAAACAGCCACTCATGCACAATGCCATCTCGGCGAGCAGGCCATTTAAAGGCAGTGCCACTTGCGGGGGTGGTTGGGAGGTGAGGAGCAAGCAGATATTTCTGACTGATCTGCCTACCTCTTATCCATGGTCTAAATTCTGCTTTGAGTTTCACCAGTGTAAATCCGGAGTAACATAAATGACTTCACTGGTGTACACGGGCATAACTGAGAGCAGGAACTAGCCTTATGATAATCAAATCATAATTCTTTATACACTGTAGCTCAGTAGAGGTTGGTGACATTTACTCTCATTTAGGAGAGTAAAGGGAACTTGAATAATGGGGTGAAATTAAAATAGGGAAAATATTGGCTGAATATCAGGAAAAGCTTCCTGGCATTGAGGCCTATAAGCCCTTGGAACTGTCTCATAAGGAAATTGATGGAAGCTTGGGACAGTTAAAACTAGTCTGTGCAAAAAAAAAAATCACTGTACATTAGGGAATAACTCTGAGATGGCAGAGAGGAAGACTGTATGACCTAATTGATCCTTTCCATTTCTGGATTCTCAGAATCTGTGCCACAGTGTATCAAGTTTTAAAAATACTTTGTATGCTAGACACACTTCACCATAAAATGAGTGACCTGCCATGTGTCATTTCCTTCATAACTGACAGAATATACTGTAAAAATCAACTTTAATCATCCCTCTCTAAACAGGCGATGTCTTATATAAACAAACTCCTATGTCTCAGATTTTAAAAAACCCTCTCATGTCCTCATAGCACATCTTCCCTGGTGTTATGTCAGTATTTTCTTTGTTACTAAAATTTACTGATAAATGATACAGTGCCTTGACTTATAATTCTAAATGTAACTATTATTAATTGTATTATGTCATAATGTTCCATTGTGCTAGGCACTGTACAAACACATATTAAGAGACAATCTCAGCAGCAGAGATCTTACAGTCTAATAGTCATGGTAGACAAAGCATAAGAAGAAGTATGGACCCAAGAGCTTAGTTTGACCCATTGTAAAGATGGTAGCTATCAATAAAAACTGGATTTGGATCTATGTTGTGATACTGAACAAACCCAGAGTTTAGGTATGTTTGGATCAGGTGACTAGGTCTGGCCCCATCTGTGCAAAAAAGTACATGAAATTTCCTCAGAAGTGAAACCTGACCTTCTTTTTCCAGTTCCATTGCTTGTGCTGCATAAGGGATTGGGACCAGATCTAAGGAACTTACACAGATGCCACATTTCATAAGATTTACCTGACAGTGACACTTGCAAAAAACCAAAAAAAACCAAGGCAAGCCAATTGATTTCTATTGATCCCTTATAGGATCATTCAAACAATCAAAATGTAAGGGTAATAAATGACC
>ML675615.1:7021236-7501246 GCA_007922155.1 Mesoclemmys tuberculata | reverse complement strand
ATGTACAGGAGGCATATTGTATTATTTTATTTTGTTAGTAGTGGCAGCAGTAGTTTGTATAATTAAAGTCTATCTTGGTTAGCTGTGTTATACCAACAGGAATTAAGGGTGCATGTGTCGCTGAAGAAATTACTCACAGCATAATGTGTAGTTTTTCTTGGTTAAACATGATGAACTCATAAATCTTAATTACATCTGCAGTGAAATGATTTGCTAATAGTTCTGAAAAGGATGAGCGTTAACACACTATATCCACCAGAGCTTGGTGTTTAGATTTTAAATGAAGCAGAGGATTGGGGAGGGAGTCCCTATTCTACCTAAATTCTTAGGGCCAAATTCTGCTTTGCCACAGCTAAATCTTTGGGAGCAGCCCTGGGCAGAGATTCCCCTTTCAGAGTTCCTTTCCAAACTCATCCCTAATCTCAGTCCCCTGCCCTCGCAATGATATAAGCATCGGTGGTTAACCCACAGACTCCATGGATCAGTCAATCTTGGGGGTCCAGTCTCTTTTTTTGGCACCTTGACAGCATGGCTCTAGACTCTTGCCATCTTGGGAATTTGAACAAGCCATGTCCTACATTGTGCAGCTTCCCAGACTCTTGGAGGTCCAAGGATATATGGTCCTTGCTGGAGAGGTGGCTATGCAACTCATCTGCCTAACCAGAAACAGATCTAGTGACCCAGTTCCTCTTGCAATATAGCTTCTCATGGCTTTCAAAGCTATAGGGAATAGTGAGCCTGGAAACGTTTCTTCCTCTTCACTTGACAAAACAAGACTCATTACAGGAGCACCCTTCCTGTCACAGGAGGTCTGTTTGTGTTGTATCAACCTCTCCAGGCTAAACCCATATTTCCTGAAGGAAATTTATTTTCTTTAGTTTGAAAAAATACAGGCTTTCCAGATGAATTTTAAGACAGTTTCATTTAACATTAGGAAGTGCTTTTGGGTACAGTTTGTATGGAAGATTCTACCCCTGATAAAGTTGCATTGCACTAATATTTCCATTGAAAAAGTTTGTACAGAGATATATTTTTCTAAATAAAATTAAAATGGATCTTCTTTCAGAATAGCCAGAGGGCCCAGCCCACTTGATGGACAAAAGGCCAGGATGTGTTTTAGAATGAAGTGAATATGATATTCAAACCAGTTTACACTCTCACACTCAGCCCTTTCAGCAAAATTTTAACTCAGGCAGTGTTAATCTCACAAACTGTACCCCAAAAACTTTGCAGCACTACATAAAATAATCACACAAATTTAACTAACAACAAACAGGAATGGGAGAGGGAAAATAAATGATAAGGAAAAAATGTGTTTGCAGCTAAAATTTGGTAAGAGATGGCGAGATACACAAAAACTGTTCCAAACTGCAGAAGCTGCAAAGGAGAAGGCTCTCTCACCAACAGTGATGGTATTTAATGATTGGACTTAATACAGATAGCCACAGCCAACAAGTTAAAAAGGTAAATCATTATGGGTCCTCTGGGTCTGTTGTTCTGCCAAATTAATTATATATGTTTCCCAGTTCATACAAAAACAAGAATTTACAGGGTCTCCATTAATAAAGTCAATAGTTACTACACCACAGCCCCATAGTTATTTCCTCTTTAAATGTTGGAGGATGAGCTACAGAATCTCCATAGTTGACCAAAGTTGACCTTTTAATGCAGCAGTTAACCAGAGTTGACCCTTTAATGGCAACCACTATATGGGCTAAGAGAGAGAGGGAAAAAAACACAGATATATATGTATAGTCTCAGTCCGACTCAGCTCTACCTCTATAGCTGACATTGACATTAACCCGATTTCATTCTTATAAATACAAAGGATTGAATTGGCAAGTCGTGTAAAGCTACCAACTTGAAGTGGTTTTCCCCAGTTCAAGGATAGGCACCTTAATGGAATGGTGCAGAGAAGCTTGCTCTGACACTGCCATGTTGTAGTGTTCTTTGGATAAAGAGAGGCCTTCAGAACTGTCAAATTGGCATCTCCAGTGAGCACTACAGTAGATTTTTAAAAATGCACATTGCAAAATAGTAATTTAACGGTGTAAATAACATACCTTTAAAAATGAATAAGTGTTATTTGGTGGCTAACAAGCTTATATTTACAGGTTCTTAAATGCATGTTTGACTGAGAGATTGGAATAGCTCCCCTGGGTTAGAAGAAGGAATATGCATTTAAAACCCTTATAAAGGTTTATGAAAAAGGCAAATCACAGTAAAAATGTTTAAATAAGCATGAGATTATGAGATAAGCAAGCAAGATTTGAGACAGCCACTCAGAGCATTGTTAATTCACACTAGGATTTATTTGTTCACAGTGGCATGAGTTCTTCCAGTTGGCCTTATTTCTTGGTTTACTCTGTGTCACATCCAGAAATTTACTTAAATGAAGTTGCTGGTCTTTGAATATGATCTGCAGTGGTCCATCAAGAAGGCGAAGAGTCTAAAAATAGAGAAAAGGCGAGGAGTGAGTCAGAGGGAGGATGCACTCTCGCTACATTAGGAGGTGAAGAAGACCAAAAGGAATTGAACTATGAAAAACTTATAAAGTTTACTTAGAAATTCTCTAGAGGCTGTGGGAGAGACAGAGCTTTTCAGTGGGGGCCATTAGTGAATATAAAGTGTGGGGGGAGGAGGGAAAGTGTACTGTACTTTTAGTCCTAAAAATAAGGAAAACCTGATGAATCCTTACCTGACCAGCTAGTGAGAGGTTCAGCGGTCTGATCGCCGTTGCCCCTTCAGTGGTCCTTGTTGTTTTATGTTGGGACTAGAGATATTTTTAATGATGTTTGTAGTTTGGGGGAAAAGGTATAATAAAAATAATAATTATATTATTATATTATTATAATAATGTTACTTCATTACATTTCTCTAGCATCTCCATTTGAAAATCTTAAAGCACTTTTAAAAAAACTAGTGAATTAAGCATCCCAGGATCCCTGTGAGCTTGGCTTGTCCTGCTGCCTGCATTTTGCAGATAGGCACCAAGAATTTAAACAGCTTGCCCAGGATCACACAAGAAGGCAAAACCAGGGGTCGAACCTAGCTCTTTTCACTTCCAGTGCTGTGCCTTAGTCACCTGACTGTTCATTTGGCATTGAAAGGAAAAAGCCATATTGCAGATGCATCACCTTTATGAAATTTGACGTCTATTTGCATGAATAGATTGTACTGCTTTTCTGAAAATAACCCATGTTTGCGTAGATATATAGGTGTGGGTATTTCTCATTTATTTGCACCTGCTGTAGTTATTTTAGGGGGAACATGAATCAATAAATATCATCTCCAGGGATTTAAAAGCTTTGATGGCTTAAACCTTTGTGGAAAAGTTTGTTACATTTGCAAATGCAAAATGTAATACAACAAATTTTAAGCTTTCTTTTAAAAAAACGGATGTTATTTCAATAGTAAAAATTTAGGGCTTTGAGATACATACAGCGCTGCATGAAGATGCTACCTATGCAGAGGGTAGAGCTACTTCTGTTGTCATAGATACTCCACCTCCCAAGAGGCAGTGACTATGTCAATGGGAGAAGCCTTCTCATCAACGTAGTGTTGTCCACACCAGGAGTTAGGTCGGTATAACCGCATCACTCAAATGTGGATTTTCTGCACCTCTGAGCAACAGAACTATGCTGACGTAAGTTTGTAATGTAGACTAGAGGAAATAAAACTACAACATGCCATCAGCAACAGTATTGATTATATTTTTCAAACTGGACATGGGATACTTTTTGCATGCTGGGGAAAGCATAGCATAGGGTTCTGAGTTTAGGTTACTCGGGGAATGTCTACACAGCGGCTGCGAGCAAGCTGGCATGCTAAAAATAGCAGCCTGAATTCTGATGTAAAGGGTAGGGCAGGCTTGTACTGAGATAGCTAGCCCATGCTTCAGTCTGCGCTGCAGCGTCGACACTAATATTTTTAGGACACTAACGCACACAGAGCAAGCATGCATCTGTCCACCCAGACTGGGAGACATGTTCCCAGCTGCAGTGAAACCACACCCTTACTCTCTACGGTTTGAGAGCACAACTAAATGAGCATGGTGAATCCCTAGAAATGGCTCAGCTCCCTTCCTCCTGACCAGCGTTTAGAGAGGAACGAAGAAGTTCAAGTGGCAGATGTGTGTGCAAGTAGACATCGGGTCACCTCAGACGGTAAGGAAGAACAACAAGTGACAATAGGGAGATAGTAGGAGACCCTCCCTTCAATATCTTCCAATAAACCTAGCGAAAGGCCACTGGGGTCTGAGCAATGTCAGTGTTAGCACCTGAGAACACACAGATCCACAGGAAAGTTGTACTTTTGCCTAATCAGCAGAATCTGCACTAATTTTTGAAGTCAATAACCACTGAAGTCTAATTAGGGAAAAAGAACAACATGTTATTTTAATGAGATTTTGAGGGAAAGAGCTTTATTTGTTTACAAATGACATTAATAGAGTAGACAAGCTGGGTAAAGTGATGTCTTTTATTGGACCAAGTTCTTTTGGTGGAAGAGATGCTTTCAAGCTCTACAGAGCTTTTCTTCAGGTCTGGAGCATGAAAGCTTCTCTCTTTCAGCCATAAAAGCTGGCCCAATAGAAGTTATTACCTCACCCACCTTGCCTCTGTAATATCCTTAGACCAGCACAGATACAAGACTGCAAACAATGAAGTAATTTGCCAGTAGGGGGGCATATCTGAAGCATTAAAGCCAAACTCCCATCCTATTCTCCCTTGATGGCTGAAAATTTTGCCTCTGTCCAGCTGGCTGGCTGTGTTTAGGTGCTAGTGAACTTTGAAAATGACTCACCCTCACCTGGAAAAACAAAGCACCGTTTCTTGAAGAAAAAATGAAAAGGTCAGGGCTAGATTCAACCAAAAGTCTTAAAACAGGAGTCTCAGTGGGAGGGGTATGTTCTTTGTTAGTGGTAGTAATTAAATTTACTTGCAAAGTAAACTTACAACTTAAGGGAATATAGACTCAGCAGACTGGGAAGCAAGTGTTATTAGCAGACGTCATTGAAAGCTCAACACCATAATTTTTTTCCTATCATTTATGATGTAGTGTGTAAGCCGAATCTGCAGGAGAGACTGGTCTTATAGTTCAAATGAACTCTGGGCTAATAGCACTGGTTACAAAATACATGGGAATAAGGTGTAATGGCTTAGGCAATATACAGAATTCAGTTTTATTTGTTATAGATAAAAATATGTGATGCGGAGTGATCTGTAATGCAGATTTATGCAGAATAGCATTCCAACTTGTGTTAAGTTTTAAAAGTATTCTAATATAGCTTCATTTTTATAGTTTATTTTGTGGTATAATTTTATTGTTTCCCATTTTTGAGTTTTACATGAAATATAGTAACACTTCAAAACTGGTGAGCAGATAATGTCTTTATAGATCAATGTCATTTTTTTATCATCTTTCGTGTTTAACTAGTTCAAATATTAGATGCCTGTTATGGAAATGTACAATATCTCTAACTTTACATGAGTACTCTTCCATAGAGTTATAGCATCTGACTGTACTGGAAAATTGATCAGTAAAATATTGCCTTTAAAAACCTGCAACTATAATCTTAGGACATGTAATGAACTGCCTGAAATAATCATTTCCTAAGTATTGACTTCACAGGGGAAGTTACAACTTCCTAATAAATAGTCTATCTGCTGCAGTTGGGGGCATCAAAGATGGGGGTGGGGGTGGGAAAATGTCAAAAATCTGAAGTGGATTCCAGCACACTGGAGTCCCTAATATTCTGAGGCTGGACTGGGTTCCAGATCCAGCATCTGTAGTACAATGTATAGCTTTTAAACAAGTTACATTGTTTTAAATAACACAAATCTTTTAAGGCCTGATCCAAAGCACACTGAACTCAGTAAAAAATGTCCATTGGCTTTGATGGCCTTTTGCTTTGTTTCTTATGTATTCATGAAGAGTTTCAAATTGGAAAAAAAACCCATAATGCAAATTATGTATGAGGAGTCAGGACACTTGGAAGACACATGGACCCATTTGGGCCTCATTTGTGCTCTCTGAAACAAACAGCCTCTGGTCTCAGTAGTCCCTGGCTTCCAGGTCCTACAGACCTCGCCCTTTCTGTGCAGCCTCATGATAGGCACACACCAATCCCCAAGTCCTTAGAGGCTCCCTTGCAGTGTCCAGCCCTTAACCACTGGACACACAGAAATCACCAGGTAAGCTGTCCCCAAAGGTACAGTGCACACATCAGTTTGTTTCATTCAATGGAGATTTTGATCCAATATACCATCACCATACTGAGATATATCCGTAGTCAAAACAATCAAAAATGTATTGGTTAAGGCAAAGATTTAAGAGATAGTGAGTAACGATAATGGAAACAGAAATGGTTATATATAAAACAACAACATAAAATGATACCATAAAATGGTAACTCTGATTAGCAGTTACCTTTCCTATGTAATAAAGTAAACTTTAGTTCTTTATGGCAGAACTAGCTGCTTTTCAGTCAAACCAGGATCCAAGGATTCATGAACATCCCCAAGCCCTCCTCTTCAAAATGTTTCCTCAGTGAATGGATAACAAAACGCCCTTTTGCTTCTCCTTATATTTCCCAGAATTCATTGTTTTTGTCTACAGAGTCAGGATGACCTCCATGATTCCCTTCCTAGTATGCTCTCTCCAAGTTGCCTTCATATCCTCCTGTTGACTCCATATGCAAAACCGGGCATCCATTGTGTTGATTTACGATGCTTAATCTATATCTATGTCCCTTTGTCTGGCAAAACCTGTTTGTCAACCCTGCCAGGGACACACATCATAAAATATGTTGTCAGTACATATACACAACTTCTGAATTATCATCCTGACATACATCTCATAGAATCATTCTAACATAAGCTTTTATTAGGTACCTCACGTGACCCTCTTTGGATAAATATTATAAAAGCTGTGTACTAGGTGTGGTGGATTTGTCAGGCCTGATAGAAGTTGCTCTGATCGAACAGTGAACCTTTCGTCAGCTGACACCAATAGGCCTTTGTGTTAATGTGGTCATGAGATGTCTCATCAGGATGACATGTCACTGAAGGCCAGCAATATGGACACATTGCTGGACATCATGTGAATCCTTTTTACTCCATTTGCAGCCCACACTCTTGCAGTTTCCCCTGCTTCTTCTTTAGTGTCCTAATATTGCTGAAGACCCATTAACCTAGGAAATTCAAAAAGACACGGCCTATTCAAAACTGCAGTTCAAAGATTAATAGTTCTTAGTCAAAGCACTAGTTTTACCATTTAACGACATTGCCCATATAACATCTCTGAGAGGTTTTTCATTACGTTCAAGTATAAGTGCCAGAAGCCTCAGTAATTTGGAATTTAAAAGCATGCTGAAGTCGCTAGTACAGTTAAAGACAATAAAGACAGAGTTGGTGTTTGCTACTTACCTGCTGCGTTGACATGGGGGGCCAGGCTATGCTGTTATATCCTTCCTGAAAGCACAGTCTGCAGAGACTGGCATTGGCAAAAATGTCCATAAAGGTCTGGAAACTAATACACTGGTATTCAGGGATGCTTCCAGATATGACATCTTCTAAGAATAGCATTCTACTCTGGTAGAAAACATGCACAAAAGAGCGAAGTTCATGATGGATATAAGTAGTAGGTATTTCCTTGCATTTCAAGCATCACTACCACCCAGCACTAAGTTGTAATTAACGCCGCCAAGAAGAGGGTTTAGAAGTTTGTGAGAACAATAGATAGTCTATGTGGTTTTCGGACCTTTATTGAATTTATTTTAATAACTTGGCACTCATCACCATGGCATCTGGGCACATCATATGCTAAAGCAAATATTAATTTGTGCCTGAAACTGGGGGCATTGCTAATCTCCCCTTTCTTCCCCTTCTCTTCCCCCCCCCAAAAAAATTGACCATTCCAGCAGAAAAGTCTGAAATAGGAAAATTAAACACAATGCCAGACCCATCCATCTAAGGCTTTGCTGAATGGATGAGCTTTCACTATGTTCTGAAGGCTAACAGTTTCATGGATAGGGAGCCAGAGGTGGTCTACTGGAAAGGTCCTGCCTCTTGTTTTCAATAATGCATATCTAGGGACTGTCAGCAAGTGGAATTCAACTGACTGCAGCCAATAAATTGGTACAGAGGGGAAAGAAATTGACTTTCATGTGGCACGATCCCAAGCTTTACAGGGCTTTCAAAGGTTATCAGACTCTGTTCTCTACCTCCTTATTCATGTGTTTCCTTTTTTATGTTGTTGTTAGTTTTTGGAGAGAGGTTTAATGGACTTGTTTAATATATGAAATCTGCTAATAAATTCAGCAATCAGTGAGTTTACATTGAAATTACCCCTTTATAATTATTCCTGATTATTTTTATATCCTGGTCCCATTAAGGATGTGACTGAAAAGAGCACAAGGAGCTTCATATGTGCTTAGCTGTCTCTCTGCTCTTATTGATCAGTAAAAAGCAATCACAGAATTAAAAGTGGCGGGAGTAAAGCTGTATGCAAGTTTTCAGATGCCCTATGGGACGAATTTATAGCTTTCTTATTAAAAATCTAAGGGTCAGAGTCTCACAGTACAATGGTGCAAAGCAATTGAAAGCAATCGGGTTACACAAATGTAAATGAAGGGAGAAACCAGTCTTAAAAATGTTACACTTTGTTTTAAAGGGTAAGATTGCCACAAGGGTTCATCAGAAATGGCATTACTAAAAACGCCTGCATTGCTAGGAAAAAATCTCGCCTGACTAACACTTGTTCCTGTCTTCTAGGACCTTGGGCCACTAGAAACAGCAGCATAGATAGCGGGGAAGTAGAGATCGGACGCAGGGTTACGCAGGAAGTACCACCTGGAGTATTCTGGCGGTCTCAAATCCACATCAGCCAGCCGCAGTTTGTGAAGTTCAATATCTCCTTAGGAAAGGATGCTCTTTTTGGTGTTTATATAAGAAGAGGACTTCCGCCATCACATGCCCAGGTACTGTATGAATTTGCTTAACAGATTTAAAAGCTAAAAGCTAAATGCACTGATGATCTAATGATAATTAGTTTAGGTGGTAAGGTCTTGTGCTTTTGAAGCTGAGGGTCTTGGGTTCTTCCTCAGTGCCTCATAGCTATGATTTAGCTCAGAACCCTGGAGCTGGTTGTTTGCAACCACGGCTTTGTTACAGATTGGCATCCTCTAACAAAAGATTATTTACAGGAGTGACCATTTTTCTGTTAGCTTAGAATAAAAATAAAGGTTGTTTTCCTGCAACCTTTGTAATATAGCCTTTTTAAAAAAATTCACATCTGCAGTTTGCCATTCTCAGTTTCAAATTCAGAGCATGTATCGGTACTGTTGCACTGTAAATCAGAAATAACCACTGATATCATGGGAATTACACCAGTGGAAAAAATGGTGGGATATTAGAAACAGGCCCACTATCTCAGAGTAACATACTATAGACAGTCAGAATGCTCTAACAGAGACAGAGTCACCACAGGCCTGATTCTCCCCTCAAGTCAGTGCGGTTATATAGACCCTCAGCTAGTATAAGTGAGAAGATTTTCAGGCCCAGGCAGTCTGCACAAGTGTCTTACTTTTGTTGCTGTGACCTGATGAAGAAAGTCAATTTGCAGTTTTCTATACCACCACCATTAGCCAATGTTGTGGGTTTTCATGGATATTTGTGTCTCTGTGGGGTTAATTTTAATCTTTTTTTCATAGAATCATAGAAGATTAGGGATGGAAGGGACCTCAGAAGGTCATCTAGGCCAACCCCCTGCTCAGAGCAGGACCAACTCCAACTAAATCATCCCAATGACTGTACCCAGGTTTCTTCCATCACTTGGTCACTAGGCAGTGCTTACAGATTTGTTTTTCCCTTCCACATATGGAGTTATGTTTGGTGCTTTTCTTGCATTTCTTACAAGCAACTTCAGTGAAAACTCATCAGTCTCTCATTTTTATGCTGACCCCATAATACAGAGCAATGTGCATGCAATAAAAATAATTGTTAACAAACTTAGAAAAAATATAAGCAACTATTTATTCAGAGGTTGAGTAGTGAGCATTTGGAATTCATTGCTGTAGAAATCACCTCTGAGGTTTGATTTAAATAGCTGGATAATTTTGGCCTGATCCAAGGCCCATTAAAGTCAATGGAAAGATTCCCATTTACTTCGATGAGGTTTGGCTCAGACTCCTTATGAGCAATAATATAATTTGTAGTTATGCATGCCAAGAAAAAAAGAACTCCCATTGTTCAGGGAATGAGTGAAAGTACAAATAGATACCAATTTCAGGAAGAGATTCACTCATGAACAGCCTGGCTCCTGAAAATTAGCTCTTAGTACAAAGATTTTTACCTTAAACTTAGAAAGCTTTACTTGACGTTTGAGCTCTGGAGAGCAAATGCAGAAACCTCAGAATCCCTCTTGGGAATGCCCTGTTTGACATTCCTAGACTCTTAGCCCCAATTTGCAAAGAAGTTACATTTTTTCATTTGCCAAAGCAGATTGGAGTTACACAGATTGATATACGGTTACATTACATGATTTTAGTTGAAAACCCAGAGGCAGTTACAAACTTCAGACACACTCTGAAGATTATGCAGTCATTCCATGGCCATAAAACTAGGGGCCAGGAACGATTCACACTGCTACATTCAGGGAATTACAACCACCATATATACATAATCCAAGAGCAAATGGCCTTGTGGTGGTCTAACCACCATCCTCCTCTGTGGTGGCCTATACTGAACTGCGTCCCGACTTCCCCCTATGCAGCTACTCTACACATAACAAGAAATTCTTAAATCTTCCAGAAGCAGGAAGCCTGCAAAACAATCAGCAGGTCTGTCTGCCAGGAAGTAACGCCCACCCGACAGAAAACAAATAGTAGGGGTCACTGGTCGGATTTCCACATGATGAAAGATGAACATCGGAGTGCCTACAAGGGCAGCTACTTTGGGAGAGTCCAGAGGATTGCTGCCCCATTCTCACCTATTCTTGGACATCATCTTGTAGGATGGGACGTGACCAAGGAGAATGAGTTCCAAGACAGGGACCCTTTTCTGAGACAGCCTTGCCTTTGGCCCTGGGCAGCTCAGTGCCATGTCTTGACAGCAAAAGAATCCCAGTTGAAATGAACTACATCAATAGAGCAAGAGTTTTAAGCGATTGTTACCACCTCTTTTAATTCTGCCAGGAAAGGGAGTCAGTGCAGACATTAAGCTCGGGTGTCATGTGCTCACAGTGACCTGCCCGTCCCAGGAGTAGTCAAAGCTCCAGGGGGATTTCAAGGGTAGCCTTAGTAAGAGCGAATTATAATTGTCTGGCTAGGAGGTGGCAAAGGCTAGGACGACTATCGCAATAGCCCTACTGGAGAGGAATTGACAGTTTATTAATTCAAGCTGAATTTTACGTGTTACTGCCTGGCAATCAAGTGCATCTAAGGTTGTAGGTTTCAATAGAGGCTATGACCAGGCAGAATCCCCATCCTATTCTCTCAACACAGCACTGAAATACCAGATCCAAAGCTCCTATCCTTTGTTATTATCTTAAATAATGAAAAATAGCAAAGCCATAAATCTCAGCCTGAGCTTCCTTCTGAGCATGGTTTCTACCTATAGGACCTGTCTTTCCCAGTTCTCTAGTTAGCACTATCCAAGAAGAGACTACAGCCCTTCTCTAGCTCTTGACAGAGTTAACAAAATCCACCTGCAAGATCATCAGAAATTACTTTCCATCTTCATGCTGGGCTCAAGCATCGAACAATAGGATGACTCAGCCTCACATCCTGATGCAGGTTCCTAAATCCTACCAGCCTGTTACAGAGAAAAGTGATTTTAGGGAAAAGAACAGAGCCTGCTGCACATCTGAACTGTAGAAGAGCAGCCTTGTTCTGAATCCTGAAAGGAGCAAAGATTTCTGTGTTAATGAAAATAATCTGAATTTGACACCAGATGATGTGCTAAAATTGTACTTTAAAATCCTTGTTACAGCAAGTTAAGGACTTGAGCAGTAAAAGCAGTGAACAAGTTCACTTGACAGTTCATCACTGATCGGTGCTGATATGTCAAGCCAAGTAAAATCCTTTGTGGGAACAAGTCAATAATCAGCAAATTAGGTACATGATTACCCTGAGACAACAAGATGCAGTTCTTGTCTGAGAGCCCTGCTGAGATTTAACCTTCTCAGTATTACTGTTTAGCAAATATTCCAAATGCCTAGTTTAGTCAGTCAAACTGATGTAGCTGTAAACCCAGGCAGAAACAGCTTGGTGTAGTACTGTGGATAGGGAATGGCACTCTGGAGGGGGAGCACACAGGCAGAAATGCAGGTTGTGTGGCAAGTGAGCTAGAAATAAAAGCACTTACAATATTTTCAAGTCAGATTTTTCCAGACTATGTAGTTAGTGATACAGCCATGTAACAAAATGTTCACAACCCCCTTGAAAAGTGGCCCTTAAATGGTGGAAAGGAAATGGAAAAAAGCTGCACAGATAATATTTAGAGAATAAATGATAAATCTGTTAGATTAAGCTCATATATGCTGGTTATATAGTGATCCAAGCAAACACTGATACAGCTGCTCATCTGCAGACTATTCCAGATGATAGCATGAAAAAGTAAATGTATAGAAATACCATTAGGAATGCTTATCCAAAGCAATTCAACAGAGCATATTACATCCCTTTCCAATGGAGTATCTTCTTTGCAAAAATCTCCCTCCTGCCTGGGTGAGTAAACCACTCATGGTTTCAATTAGAAGTAGGACTAACTGGAAATAAGTTGAATAGCGGGGCAGCCATGTTGTTCTCTTCCTTCATAAATGCCATTGATATTTTCATATTTTTGATGTTCCCAGCAATCACAAATCAGAATGGTATCAGTTCCATCAATTCATTCTCAGTTATATGTCAGGCATTGCTCCGCCTTATGCTGTTTACATTCTGTCACGCTGAATCATTTATAGTCAAATGTTAAAGCCCACTGTTTGATTGGCTGTCAGCTTGGATATCAGATGGCTGGTGGGTGGGTATTTTAATGCATAATCAACAAATTGGATGTTTATGAAGTACTAATTTTAAAACACTTTGCCAACAAGTTTCTTCCCCCTAACACATGTTGTTCAGAGCTTGTTTGTACTGAGTAGATATTATGAAGCTATAGCATGAGGGTGAGCTCTTGCCACAATATCTAAATCTATATATGGACTTTGAACACTTGAGATTTTCATGAGTTTTTGACTACATGTTTTGGTACAGCCCACTATTTAAAGAAGGGGCTATTTGAAAAATTTTGGTTTATGTTCAAACACCCTTGGGATTTGGTTTGGACATATCTGTAATTTGGAAGTGCAACCAAGTGTCAGGCTTTAGGACACTATGTGTGGAGTTGCAAAGCTGTTTTGCTGACTCACACTGGCTGCCAGAGCTGCTGGGTTTCGTTAGTTATTCTCAGAAGTATAAACAGGGTGTAAGATTCACTGCAAGGAAACGTAGGAACAAACTGCTCAGAAAGAACTCAGGGTAACGTTGAGGTTTATCAGTACAGACATGCTTCAGGAATTCCTTGCATAGGATAAAAAAAACAGCAAACCCAAGGAAAAGTTAAATTTGCACAATTAACCCATTGTATTAAGAGTGGGCTGAAAATCTCACCTTTTTACAGGAGGTCTGATCTATATAAAGCACTCCTTTCAGTCTGTAAAATCAAACCACAGATCTCTCTTAGATTTTCTGGTGCTTTTTGTTTCTGAACAGTCTTTTGTCATTTCTGATTGCAAATCCATCTTAAGCCATGAATCATAGAAGAGTATAAAAATAGAAGTCAGACAAACTTTCAAACCTCTATAAAGGTTCCATTTGAGTTGTAAGTAGTGATTTATGGCAGTTCTTAATACATTTGAACTGGTATCATCCCTAGCATTCCGTATTCATTGTGTGAGTAGAAACTGCCACAGTTTCTTCCTGATAAACAGAGGTGCATTTATTTTCTTACTGCATGTGGCCCGTGTCTCTCACTTCTATCTGTCTATGGGTTGCTTTAGGGCAAGTGTAACATTTTCAGCAGAACAATGTGTAAAAACAATTAGTAAATCAGAGGATTAACAGAGCAATGAGATGCAAAATAATGACCTAGCTGGGCATGTGGTGAAGCAGAACCAAGCCTTGGATATTCTTGATGGCCTCTTTCCTTGGCCAATCAAGACTAGACAATTGTGCTGGAATGTGTTTGTTGATGTACGTACAGCCCTTGGCAGCTGTAAAGATACACAGATACGTATTGGCTGTTGTTATGACTTCTGTACAGGGAGTCATGTGGAAAGCCCAGAGTAAACCCTATCCAGACGAAGTGTTTTGGTGGCACACGAATAAGAGAGTACACAGAGTCCCTTCCCTCTTTTTTATGTCTGCAGGATCGGGAGGGAGAAGGGGGCATGCTCAGCATACTCTGTGCAACTCTTGGGGTTTGTGCCGGAGGTGTGCTCCACCTAGGGTGCCTTCAGCAGGCATTCTACCTCCCTACCACCCCCCCTCAGTGCTGGCCATTTCTGGAGAGGATGGAGACTTGCTGTGAGTGAGCTTCCACGAGTGTTAGGCATGCTGTACCTGTACCGGAATTTTAATATCATGGTTGTCGACTGTGGCTCTTTCCTGAGCTTTAATTTATCTTAATTAGAAATTGTAAGGCAGAATAACGCCAGTCTATTTAATGTTGTTCTGGATAAAATTGTAATGCGATGGACAAGCCTGCAAAGGGGCCTCTCCTTGTTAGGTCACACCCGTGATCACCGGAGGAGACTGGGGACCCTGTGGCTAAAGTTGCCTCAAGCCCTTTTAGCTCTTGCGTGCTGTTCCTCTTCGATCCCACCAACCACAGAGCCTGCCCTGCCACCTGAGGTAGAATCAGCATCTGACACTGGGGAGGCAGAGGAGCCTGCCAGCATGAGCAGAGCAGAGCAGCGTGTTGCCAGGGAGAAATGTCAGCTTTTATTGTTACATTCTTCCATGTCGACCGTCAGCGAGCAAACCTTCCAAAGAACAATCTTTTTTTCTTCCAAGTTTGTTGCCCCACTAATAACGTTTTCCAAGAGGGTAGTGAGTCCATCTTTAATCTCTGACTGCTGGCAAGTAGGTTTTGGTAACGTTTCCAAAGGTTGCTGATTAAATGGCCTGATTTGCAAACAGGTTTGACACCATTTATGCTCTGAAAGTTACTGACATGTCAGAATTGTCTAAATCCCTCCTGTGTATTGGCTCATCCCTAAAGCCATTAATTTAGCTGAATTATTTTTCCTAATCAAGTGCATGTAAAATAGGTTTGGGTGGGAAGATATTTAGTTAGTCGCTTCTTGCTATTCCACTCCTCCCTGCCCCTTTCCCCTTTCAAAAAATGCATTACAGAGAGGAAGGATGGGCTACGACTCTAGAAGGGTGGGATTCAGATCCCTGTTCTGTCACAGAGTTCCTTTGGGATCATGGGCAAATCTCTCTATGCCTATGTTTCCCATCAATACAAGGGGGATAATAGCACTGTCCTACCTGACAGGAGGGTTGTGTAGATAAATACTGTGAAGTGCTCAGATACCTTGGCAATAGGGGCACCTTTAGACACAGAAGTTGTCAGACACTTCTACCCCATCTTCAGTGCACTTGAAAACAGGCATGTGCGTACTATGACACTAATAATCCCATAGTCTTGAAGACTTAAATTTCTTCCTCTCTTACAGAAAGGAATATATATTATTATTAGATTTTATATTATTTTCAGTAATTCATTATTAAGTAGTGGAATTCAGCCTGCCGGGCACAAAGTCCTCTGCAGGACAAGTGGCATGTTTAGAGTCCAGGACTGTAGTTATTTTTTTAAACAAAAAACAAAAGCGGAGTGAGTGTTTTTTTTCTTTGAGCTATCACGAGCCTGGGCTGTATGTGCTAGTGATAACAGAGGGAAATGCAATAACACTCTTGGCAGGCAAGCAAATACTATTACTGTATTTTATTGAACACATATGTCTTGCTTTAGACACATCTATCTATCTCGATCTAGTGCTAGATAGATAAATGTGTCTAAAACAAGACATGTTTTCATAAGGGACTTGTTATATAGCTATAAAAACATTAGCTGTATTGGTTTTGGTGTATTTCTTAAGGACTTTCTCATATAGCAGTTGTGGGGGCCAGTGAGTTGAGCGTAGCATCAGCCTGGGACTTCTAGAATCACAGAAGTTAAAGATAGAAAAAGTCTATTAGGTCATCAAGTCCAGGTGCCAGTCTATGCAGAATTATTCCCTGTTGGAGATTTAACTAGTGTTTCTTCCAGTCTTGTTTTAAATATACCAAGCAATGGAGTTTCCCTTGTGAGATTAATACTCAGCCTAATAGATCTCACTGGTAGGAAGATTTTCCTGACATTCCTGTTAAATGTTCTCATTCTTAATTTAACCTCAATACTAGTAGCAGCCCTCCTCTATGCAAAACAATTCTTCCCTTTGCTCAGTGTTTTTACTTTGTGGATTGTTACATGACCCACCTCTACTGGAGCTTATCCAAACTTGCCATCCTCAGTCTTTCCTCATAAATCAGTTCCTCCAACCCCCTTATATCTGTTGTTCTTTTCTGAACTCCTTCCAGTTTGTCAGTAATTTTCAAGTAATGAGGTCCCCAAAATTGAACATGCCCTTCCAGGTATAGTTGCAACAGAGCAGACCAGTACTTCCTTGTTCTGTGAGGTGATGCTTCTGCAATAAAACTTCAACCAGGTGCAGAGCGAGGTACCGTCCATTAGGCAAAAACAATGAGCTTTATCCATATTCACAATGAGAAGACTTTCATTCATTAATACCTGAGATGGCCTGTCTGAGATTTCTGTGTACTGTGACAGTAGGAGACTGCTGTAGGTGATTGCTTTGGAATGGGTGAGTTTCTTCCGAAATGAGATTTCCTGATTTTAGAATTTATATAAGAACCTAAGTCTAGCTATGAAGGATCATCTCATTAATCCAGTACATCCTGAATCTTGCCTCTAACAGTGATGAATACCTGATGCTTCAGCAGGAAATAAAATCTCCATAATGTGTTTGGTCATCTGAACGATAGGGGATAGATGGTTCCTGACCTCTTTGAACCATATTTTTATACTCTATAGCATGATATCTTATTAAAGTTTGTCTAAGTCTGCTGTACATATTGCATTGGTCTAAAATCCATTCTATTTTTGGGGGTTGTTTTTTTTTAAATGAGAACAGACAAGGTAACTAATTTGCAACTTTCTTCAAAAGTTCAGAATTTGGAGGACTTTTACTTAAACATTTGCCAGTAGTTTTATAGAGTGCAGACACTGAATTCTGTCTGTATCACAGACAGGGAGAGTCATAGTTTGCTACCAGACCTGTAATGAACAAGGAAAGGTTAGCTTCGTATTGCCACACTCTCCAAAAAAGGATTGTAGGGAAGGACATTTGGAGAAATATTGGCAAGACGTTGTGCCAGATTTTGATCTGAACATCACTCTAAATTCAGGTGTCTCTGTTTCTGTTTTACCACACAGTATGATTTCATGGAGCGTTTGGATGGGAAAGAGAAATGGAGTGTGGTGGAGTCTCCCCGGGAACGTCGAAGTATCCAGACCCTGGTTCAGAATGAAGCTGTGTTTGTTCAATACTTGGATGTGGGTTTGTGGCACCTGGCATTTTATAATGATGGCAAGGACAAAGAAGTGGTCTCATTTAATACAGTTATCTTGGGTATGTATGCCTGCACACTGAGCGTTTTTCCCTCTGTTTGGTTATCTTTATTAAGTATAGAGGCTTTCTATCAGCTCTCTCTTTTGTGCATATTTTGCTACAATCCAATAATATTTGATTTGTATTGAGAGTAGGTAGCCGAGAGAGGGAAATGTTTCTAGGGGTGAGTTGTAGATACTTTTGTGCTGCCTGTGATCTGTGATCTGAAATCTGTGATCCTGTTAATATTTAGCTGTCTTTCCGAAAGAAAATGAATGTACCCAGAGGCTTTACGATAGACAAATCTTATAACCACAAATATGAATAATAGCGTTGTCTGGCTGTCCCTCCAAAGCTGCGTTCTGACTGGCTGTTTGGAGATTTTTGATGTTGTCACCACTAACTGCCAGCAGTGTGTAGCTGAAACTTCATCACTGAAATACTCACTGAAACCTTACAGGGACTTATGTGGTGTCACAATCACAGGGTGAGCTGTGCTTTAAATCCCTGTTAGTCTCCCTTGAATGCACCTTGTCAGGTGACAGTTTTACTACCTTCCCCCCTCTCTGGGTGTGCTCACACCACTTTACCACTCTCAGACTGGATCTGTGGGCTGCACCCTCCTGTTTATCAACCACGCAAACCTGACAGGCCCAACTGGGTTTGGCAGCTATAACCCTTTTCCTCTGGGGACCTGTGACCAGTGAACTGATTAAAGTGACTCACAAACTGCTTTTGAAAAACAAAGCATTATGTATGCACCCAAAGTCATATAACACGCAGAACAAAGGGTAAAACCAATAAAGGCCTATACGCATATTGCCCTTAATCTAAATCTTAACCCTTCATCTCTGGGGTGGAGGACAGAGCCTGCTTTCTGCAATTTCTGTGTCCTCCTCAGTGTGTATCTGTCTCTCCCCTGGCCATTGCTGAAAGCCCACTCGTTCCTGCCTTGCCTAGCATCTTCAAGGTGTTCGTATCCTCTTTGGTCATAGGGCTCAGCCTAGGCAAAGAAAACTGTTGCCAGCCTGGTTGAAGCCAGGGAGGGGACAGTTCCCCAATTAATAGCTTCCCCCATTGTTCCCTTCAAGAACCTTATCTTTATCACTGTTTCATTTCTGTTTGCTTCACTCATAACAGCTTCTTTGATTTAACTCCTCATAGTCCAATAGGGTAATTTCAAGCAGGTAAACTGAGAGGTCATATATGATATTTATAAAAATTAATACACATTACTCCCTCTTTTTGCACAAATTGGAGCAGACCTACTGATTGCTAACACCCCAAAAGAAAGAGGAGGTGAAAGTATGTTAGCCAATCATTCTCTTGCCAGCCCCTCCCCAAAACCTCAGAGAGTGGGCCAATTGAAAGATATGAGGATGAAAGGCAAAGGGCCATCACCCTATGCCTGGAGACTAAAATTATGGGAGAAGCTTGAGGCTTTATGAAGAGGGACACTCAAGGGCAGAGGGAATTCTATCTTAGACAGGCAACTGAAAACCAAAACCAGGCCAAACTCCTGAGTCTTTATCAAAGGGTGCGTTGAAGTTGGTTGAACTGCTTGGGGAACCTTGCTGAATGTCACTGTCACAGCAACGCCTGAAACCACAAGTGAGTTTCCCTGGTTTAGTGAAAGATTTTCATAGCCTACAGTTTGCTCATTTCTTTTCTGCTGACTAAGGAATTAAGAAGCGGCATTGCTGGGCTTTGTGAGTCTTGTGTAGGTCCTATTCAGCTAGGAAAGGAGGGACCTCGAACCATAAACTCAAGGGTGAAGTTATAAAATGGTGGAAATAGGGGGAGACATTTTCAGTGATTGAAGGATCAACGCTAAAAAGACAAGTGCACTGTGGGCCTGAATCTCCTGTCAGTTACCCTGATTTTACATTGGTATAATCCACCAAATTCACTCAAGTGAGTGCTGATTAACACCGGGATAAAAGGATAGTTCAGCCTTGAATCTTATGGTTTAGAAGTAGTTATTTTTGTTAAGCTGCAATGTGAGGAGTGAATAATGATTTTCCCTTCATAATCCACAAATAGCTTTATAAGTGGGTGTGTGGGCGTTTGTGTATGCACATGCATGCACACACCCACATACAGACAGTCCACACATACATATAGAGTGTTTTCTATAACTCCAAATGGCATGGAACCCTTCCTGCATAGCTCTCTTAGTGATTTCATACACTCCACCCAACCATCTTGCAAAAACAGCTCCTTGAGATGTGATAAGCTGTTTGTTTTAGAGTTGCTTGGTCTGGACTACAGCTTAGAAGAAAGTCAAAGGTAATAGGTCTAATAGTCAGGTAGACATCTTGATAGAACTATGATAGTAATCAGACTGAAATGCAGAGAAAAGTACAGTATTTTATCCAGTTCAGAGGTTCTTCCACTTATATCTGTTATCAGAACTTTCACCATCGAGAGGCACTGAGAGACCTGAAAGCCTCTTTGATACAAAACTAGAGATAGAATATCAGGCAAGATGTCAACCATAAACCACACTAAATATACAATATCATTGAACACAGGGAAAGTATTTTCCCGTGCTGTGAAGCAAAAGAAATGAATCCTTCTCTAGTCCAGTGTCCTCTTCAGAAGACAATAAAATGACATTTTTTATGTCTCGCACATTTTGGTTTTTATTTTCACCACTAATATGAATGCTATCCAATGGCCTTAGCTGATGGTTATTGGTTACCTTTCACTTTGTGGTCCATTTTCTGCGTCTGAATTCTTTACTTTACTTAAGATTTGTTTTCTATTCAGAATCCTGCAGCATGACATTAGCCTAGAAAGCAAATGTAGTTTCTTTGTGAACTCTGACTCTCAAAAGAATCAGTGTGTGACCTTGAGCAGGTTACTAGACCTCCCTGTGTCTCAGCTTCCCTATTTGTGAAATGATGTTGATACTTGCCTATGTCAGGTGAAGTCTGTCATAATCACCGTTAGGTAGTATTTTAATTCTAGTGGGTGGAAGACAAAATCAACCAAAAAAATTAAAACCAAAATTTTTTTTTAAAAAAACCCAGAACAAAATAATATTTTAAAGTAGTTTTTTTATCAAGTAATATTGAGTAAACATAAGGTTCAGAAATATTAATATTTGGCATTGTTTTAAAAATGATCTGACATTGTCAAGTTGAATGCAAAACATTAGTGTGCACTGAATGTACATATAACACTAGCTTTTTCTGCAGCTAAGAACAGGAACAACTAATGTGTCTTTGATGCTTTTCTTTCAGATTCAGTGCAGGATTGTCCTCGTAATTGTCATGGGAATGGCGAGTGTGTATCTGGAGTCTGCCACTGTTTTCCAGGATTCCATGGTGCTGATTGTGCTAAAGGTACCATTAACTCTATGTTAATAATTATTCCACAATGTGTGTTAGGCTTTGACATGGGAGTGGATCTACAGAACACACTAGTTATATGGATCCTGGTGAGATCCAAGACGAATATTTATGTATATATATACACACACACGCACGCGCACGCACTCTCACACCCCTTTGTCTTAGATCTGTCGGAGTTATAGGAGCTGGCCAAGTGAAAATAATGCTGCATTGCTGATGAACCTGGAAAAGCGTAGCTAGTTTCTGTGCCAAGGCATGTAAGAAAGAAGAATTTACGAAAAAAGAAATAGCTTTATTTCCAGTAAAAGCAGCTGAATTACCATCAATGCTTTCCAATAATCATTGATTTACCTGTAATGGAAAACTGAGCATCTTCTTTCTGTGTACATTTTATATATTCTTTGTGGGATAAGCATGTTTCTAATTCATAAAGGGTTGTTCTGTTTTGTTTTTTTAAACCTTTTTAAACTGTAATACTTACAGGACATTCAGAGAAGTATAAAAATAACCCTACCCTAGAGACTTATTTTAATGAATTAACACTAAGATGTCCAATGTCATAATTTCCACAGGCTAACCACAAATATAAAGCACATCCATGGTGGATGGTATTGGGATATTATGCAATAAGTGCTTCTAGCCAATTTTTCATAGGTATTGATAAGGGATAAAGTTTCTGATAAACGTATTAAAACACAAAAAATAAAGTTCAAATCATGTTGAGGGTCTCACAGACAAAAAAAGACAAAATTGAGGGAAAAGGAAGATACTCTTGGCTTAGGCTAGCTACTGCAATAGAAAGCAATACAGCATTGTGTGTACTGTCAATGCATATTGACACTGGTGCACATTTGTTTGTTGTTAATCTGTGAAAAAAGTGTGTGCAGTAACTGCGTGCTTGACTGCTACTCTTTAGATATCATTATCTTGGCCATTAAACTTCTCATGTGCATTCTGCAGCAATAATGCCATATGTACAAAACCACATTTTATGTAGTGTTCTTATATAATCTGCTTTAATGCTGTGCTCCAAATTTATGCCAGAAAACAGTTTATTCAGACTGCATCAGCCTAACAACCATATTCTGGGACACTTGTCAAACAGTTACATGGCAGTAAACCTGCTCAATCTATACATAAGGCCCTCTCCTTGTTTTTTCCTGCCCTTGTCTTCCATGTAGTGTGTCTTTCCCCTTTCAAAAGCACAAGAATAATAGTAATGTCTGTGAATTCTGGGAAGCCCTTAATTTCTTTCTCCCTTTGTTAATGCTTATAGTTAAACACCAGGGACTATACTTTTAGGGGCCTGCAAAAGGACAAAATGTGTATGCATGCAAACTTCACATGTACCTGTGCAAATAGATAGCTGCACATCCAATTACTAGTCTGGAACAGGCCAACAGCTGTGGGGTTATGCATATGTATGCCTTTTAATATCTCCATTTGTTTTGTGTGGATTTTTCTGTCTACTCCAGTGGATACTGTATGCGACAGCTGTTTGAGAGGGCAGAAATTAACATTAGGATTCTATGTCTAGCTAATCTTAAAATAATAATCTGATATATTTATATAACTCAGTTTTAATGAAGGTAGCCTTAAGATATTAGTTCTGTTTGTTGATATTTTTTTTCAAACGGATTTTAATTTCTGAGTTCCCAAACATTATACAATTCAATGTCTCCAGGTGTCCATAGAAATCTTCAGAGTCATGGCCAATGTAGATAAAGTGTGAATTCGGGGGTTCCTTGAACAGCTGTTGGAGCTTGAGTCAGGCACTAATACAACAGTCAAACAGCTTCACATAGGGTGAAACTCACCTCTGTTGTAGAGGACCAATGCAAGGTCCTTTGCACTACCTAACCCCTCTCAGGGGGGGTGCAAATGGAGTGACTGCCAAGGAGTTCCCGGACACCTCATATGTGCTATGGAAAGGGTCATCACATCATCTCCATATAGTTTGTGGTGGAAGGCCACCATGGAGTGGGTTTGGGGAGGGACTCAGACCCCCTTTGTGTGGATTCAGTGGCCCCAGTACTGCGTGTGACTGCCGTGCAAGAATTGCAACTGCTAGCACGAGCCGTAGGTTGGAATATTAGCCCTAACCCAGGATTAGCATGAAGGTGGGTTTTACCTGCCCGATATTTAGGCTTTATATGAATGGACTGGATTTCACCCATAATGGATAAAAGCTGAGTCTAATCCTGACATTTATACTCAGTCCTCACTCAGGCAAAATTCCCTTTAAAATCAGTGGACATTTAGCGTGACTAAGCCTTCATTTACCACATGAACATTTAACATTTTGTATTTTGGTCTCAAGTGATTTAAGCACCACAAAAAAATGAAAGTTTATGATTCGGAGGATCATTCTGTGGGTGTGTTTCTGTCTTCAAAAAATGTGTCTGCTTTAAAGCAGTGCAGAAGTGGCCATAAATTGAACAGCATTGCCAGTAACTTCATAAGTGTAAATATGTCCAGAGGTGGTAGCCATAAAAGTGCCCAACGACAAAGAGACAAAATAGCATTAAGGAGGAATTAGAGGTGTATGCAGTTTGTCGAGCCATGATTATATTACTTTGACACTGTGTTACATTTATTCTTTGTGTTCAGTTGTATTTTTCCAAAATTTCCATGTCACCCCTTGGGAGGTACTAAACATATCTTCTTCTTTACCTTGACAACCCCTAAAGCTTTTTGCTGTTCTTGATGTCTAACACAGGTGTACCTTTCAGTTGGCCACTGTCCCTTGCTAAGTCCATAGGTACGCATGATTCCTACTGCCCTGCTTTTTGAGATGTGCAGTGTTCATTTTTGAAACACACAACTGATCTAGGGTCTTGGGAGTGGGTCAAACTAACTGTAATTTATTTTATTCTCACAATGTTTTGAAAGGCATGCGAATTCTCTCTCCTCAGGAAATAAAAGGGTATCCAAAGCCACCATCATATTGTTTTGCAAATGTGCTGATACTCATGCCTCTTTGAATTGTACTTTCTAAAATGAACTTAGAAATTGCATTATAAAATAGTTTAGCTAAATTCAGAAGGTGAAATTTTTACCAGATTTATACCCAGTGCAAGCATACAAAGGTTTCAGTTACCATAATGATGAGCATGGCATAAACATCTACATACATGTAAGGTTGCAGAATTTAACCTGAACTGTTTGAGAGGTGATGGCTGGCGTTCTTGATTTGTGAAGAAAAATTAAGAGTCAAGTTGTGATAACTCCTGACAGTTGCATTTAGCAGATAATTTAATTGATTATGCAATATAATAAGCAATTTGTTTGGATTAATATCTTGATCTAAAATGCTTTTTGTAGCATTTTCCAGCAGTTGCTTCTCCTGTCTGGCTAGCTCTCAGTTATTTATTCTCAGTTTTTTCCTGTTCTTCTTGTGTTGCTTCTTCATTATTTTATTTCCATTCTGTTTGTTTTTGGCTTGCTGGCAAAGGACGGCACCACTTTAATAAGTATAAATACAAGGGTAGGTTTTTTTTAATTATTTTTTTCATTTTGAGCTCTTCATTTTATTGTGCTTAAAATAATTATTAAGACCATATGAAATTGTAGCATTTCTCTTTTCTTTAGTTTTAAAGCATTTGGTATTTCTAATGGTTGCCTTTAATAAGATGGAAGCTTTTATCATTACCACTCATTCTATATTGCATGTGTGCTTTTGACCTGCTGTATACACACTTAACAGGTTAGATGCTAAATTACTGGGTAAATAAGTAGCTACTAACTACTGGAAATGACAACCCCTGCTGTTGTCATTGAAGAAAAACAGTGATAATATTACAAAACATAAACTGTTTTAATTAGAGGCTGGTGAAACATTTTGGCATTCTCTGAACTTGGGGTTATTCAGAGACTTGTAGGTAGAGCAGGGATTCTCCTTTGTGCAAATAACAAGCCCCATGCCAGCAAGTAGGTTGTCTGCCACCGTCTTCCTAATCTAACACCCAGAATGCTCCCGTTGAAAAAAAGCGGGTATGGGAGGGATTTTAGTCTGAAATACTTGAAGGTGCAAGTGCACCTTGCTGATTTATTGATCACTCACTTCATTTCTGCACTGTATGTCAGACAGGGGCCATCTCTTTTATCTGTGGTGAGTGAGTGCTCTCCTGCTTGTGCTAATGAATTGCCCATCTTAACTTTTCCTTTGTACAGGATTAATGGAAAAGATACTCATCTTCTTAATTTGGTCTGAAATTATAGGGAGTGAATATAGAACAGATGCACTAAAGACCCTAGCACATTCACATGGATAGGGTGTGACAGAAAAGCCTTGGCCCACTGCCTGTCTGGCTGATGCACCTTTACTCTGTTTTCAGTCTGTGAGGGAGAAATGTTTAGTCCGTATATAATGCTACTGCATTCACTGCATGTGGTGTATTATTCAGCTGAATCACTTCAAACAGGTACATTACAGAACAGGAGTCAGAAAGGAAAAGGAGGGTGGCCAACAGTGAAATGCAGTTTGTGAGATCGGTGGAGCTAGAACAGGAAAGAGGCCAGAGAGTAAGGAGAGCGGGAAAGATGGTGGAAGGAAAGCAAAGTGACAAGAGGGGAGAGGGAAGAAAGAGGAACAGGTTATCAACAAAAACTTTACTGCCAAATATGTTGCACAGCTCAAGAAACTTTTAAACACGTGGAATATATTTGTCAAATGGGTACAGTTTTCTTTTTAAATGCTGTATTCATCATTTGCAGCCCACATATATCCCACAACTAAGGTCCTAGGCTGACAACATTCAGTGTATTCAACTTCCTTCCTAGCATTTCTTCTTAAATATGCCAGATACAACTGCAGAACAAATAAATTAATATGCAACTCAGCTTGATAGTTACGGATTGTCACTGATGTCTGTCAGCTTTTCCATCGGCTTAGTGAAATGAGTTGGTGGCCTTAATACAGTTCCTAATGGACACGTGTCCCCACCATGAAATCAAGCATCATAATTGGTAATCTAAACAGGCACCAAGAACTAAACCCATTCTTAGAGGTGATCACTCCAAAACTAGGCTAAGACACACAGCCTGTCGGTAGCAGAGCAAGAACTAGAACCCAGGAGTTCTGATGCCCAATCCTCAGAACTCACCCCAAAACACATGGATTGTACTGAAGATTAAAGGTTAAAACAGAGGACTGGAAAGTCAGGACATCTAAGTTCTATCTACAGCTCTACTGTTGACTGTTTGTGTGACTTAAGAAAAGTCACTCAGCTCTTTGCATTTCAGTTTATTACTCTTTAAGAACACATAGCTACCTCTGCCATAACTCACGGGGCCATTGTGAGCATGTATTAATGTTTGTAAGGCATGTTATATACGGGGTAAGTATTGTTATGACACAGGTGAACAGATTATGCTGTAGCCCAAGCAAAAAGGACCTTTTAGAAGCCTCCCATCCCTTCAGGGCTAGGAATTGTGTTTTTGGAAAGGGATGATTACCAGCTTCCAAATGGGACCCAGCAACTGCTTGTGAGGGTCTAAGATAACAGACTTTAAAGTGACTGACTGTAATTTAGGCATACAACAATTATTTTAGGTAATTTTTTAGAAGTTTCTATGATCTTCCCTGAACTCTGAGTTTTCATATGTGAATGCTTTTTATTTATCCATTGCTAGGGGCTGATATTAGTGATTATTAATTGTATTACTAGTCCAGACCCCACTGTGCTTGGTGCTGTACGAGCACAGCTCAAAAAGACAATCTCCGCTCTCAAAGAGCTTGCAATCTAAGATTTCTTACAGGCCCATAATGATTAGTCCCTGCACACAGTGTGCAATATTCCACCTGGTAATTGTGAGTTTGGTGTTTACATTATATCTGTAAGCAAAGCCGCCATCTAATGGAGGTAGATAATTCATAGGGCAGTGCTGGAAGGGAAAGCAAAAGCTTTCACTCTGACACCTAAGTCACATTGACAATAATAATGAGAAAAATGGTGACCTCTTTGATAAATTTTGCCCAAAGCAAAAGCTTCCTGAGCATTCAGAAGGATGTAAATATTCATTATGTAATTAATGCTGCTCAGTCACGTCTTTAAAAATCCTAGAATTTTTTTCTAGAGTAGCTTAAGTACTTATCGATTGAAAACTTTTATAACTCTCAAAATGGAGGCATCCCCATATCTCTACAGGTATTTTAAATGAATTGAATTAATCATAGGCTTAAAAGTCTCTAGCGATCTTCGTTAGCTTCCCTGGGTTTAATTAAAACATCTGTGCGCTTTTAATTTATCGATTCATCCAACTCATATGTCATGTTTTTAACACACCCCAGCATGCTCTGCATCATTTTTAACCCAATTTCCACTTAACTAAAGCAATTAAATTCACCCCGGATTAATTAAAGCATCCATACTTTAGTGCTTAAGTCAGCGTGTGCTGCTTTCCCCACATGGGTTCTGAATGTCAGAGATTTGACACACCTGATGAGTTTTTTGTCCTTCTGGAAATTCTTCTGTGAATCCCTTTCTTGCTTACTAATGTGCAGTTTGACACAACTAGAATAGGGAACTTGGTAAGCCTCAGGTTGGGACCACAGAACTAAAGACTTGTAGATCATTGTTGTTGTGACTGACAATGCATTTTGAGCCTTTACCAGAGCCCTGTCTGATTCCCACACCCAGGCATCAAGCATACAGTACTATCGGAACTTCTAGTATGTTTGTGTGTGCTTCAGATTGTGGCTTAGGTAACACCATGTTCATATTTGGTTAACGGTGACAGCAAAGACCAAAGTTTGAGGTTTTGTCTATCTCGCTCCTGCAACAGTTGGTGACATTCCTATAACTAAAAGAGATGGAGCATTCCTTAAACTTCTTAGGTGTTAGTGAGACAGGAAAACTATAAATCTTGAACTGGTATCTTAGCAGGTAAGTACTTTTCAACTGTTATGGGCCAAATCTTGATCTGAGTGTTCATTGCAGTTCAGGATGTAGTGTACAAAAATTGCTTAAAGTCACTTTCACATTTCCCTGGTCCTGGCTTGATCTGTGCCAGTAGACTCCTAAGCATAAGAATGAGCAGCCTAAAGGTTCCTTGAAATTGTGCCGTTTGCCAGAAGCCCTAAGGAACCCTTACAGCAACTAGCAATTTCCAGGGCGTAAGGACAACTCCGCCATTCCCCTTATTTCCTGGCCATGTACCCTTCATCACATGGATGAAATAGTGGGGGAAAGAGGCATCTTGGACCCACTCTATCTAAGGCTCCACTTAGGCTGTGGGGGATTCTCTAGTAGACAGTTTAAGGGCAGCTTTGTTTCAGGGGAGCAACACAAAGAGAACCTACTATAGCCCAGGATCTGGCCTTATATCTTATTTTAAATGTTCACATCTACACATGTAGCTAAGATAAAACCCTTCGTCCAGTTAGGTGTCAAAATATGTACCTGGTTGATTAGAAAGGGTCTGACCAAAATTCAGGAGAGCCTGTTTTGTCAGACAAAGCCATCAGCTCTTGAAATCCCCACCTCTGAAACATTGATTTCTGTGAAGCCTTTTGAGCTATGATTTTTAAGAAGATCTAGACCTAGCAAAGCCACCTTTGTACCACCTTTTTATCAATTTAAAATGTAAAGCCAACATTTTCAAACCTGAGTGCCATAAACAAAGTATAACTCCTTTAACTACATAGAAGTTTCACCTGCATACATTAGGGCAGAATTTGCCCACTAGAATATAAGCAGCAATGAACTACCATATGCAGTTGAAATGTTGCACATGGGTCACTCAGGGAAAAACCAAGAAGGATACAGGGTAGTAGGACCTTACTGTAATGTTATTTTGCAGATATGTGAAATAGACTGTTGTAGATGACCTATTTCACAAAAATCTTTCCATCAGTGAGACCTTATTTCGAGTTCTTTGATGCTGAGAATGAAATGGTTGATCTCAACTTAATTTCTTTTGAACAATAATCCATCTCTCTCTCTCACAATGTGCATGCACACACTAAACATGCATACTATCTCAGTAGCAGTAGCTTAATCTCTGTTAAGAGAAAGTCCTGGTTTGAGTTATTACAGAGCCTGAATTAATTATCCCCTAGGGAAAGTGTTCCCAGAAGGTCAGCTTTGAAATTATTGGTAAAAAATTCACACTACATCTGTCTCCACTATAATTCCCAGTGGTCAGTGAAATAATAAAGAACTTCATTTCTAATTTGCCAATTCTGTACTTTATATATCACATAAACACATAACTAGGAAATTGTGCAGCTTTGTCCAAACTGTGTACAAGTATTGCCCTACTATTGGGAATGCAGAATTTTTTGAGAGAAATAAAGCACTGAATGTTAATGAGATAATACTGAGGTTCTGAAAAAAAAAATCTGCTGTCTCTATATTCAGTGTTACAGAATAACATATACTCCACATTTATATTAGCTATTTAGAGGAGCTATGAGGGAGTTAAAAAATCTTAATCTGGGCTTCTATTAAATGGTTTTTATGTTGGGAAGTTACACGGGGAAGATAATTTTCACATTAAGGACCCAGAGGAAATGGAGTTTGGGTATAGATACATAATGCTTTTGTTTATTAATTTGCTTTCATATTTTAACCTCTCCCCCCATCCCCACCAAACAAACAAACAAACAAAAATACCTAGCTACACACTGTAATGCTAGTTTGGCTGAGGAGATAAACTGCAAACGTTGTGGCAAATTTAGCCTACTACAGATGAACTCCTCCCTATACTTCAGGGATGGGAGAATGATGGGGTGAAGTCATGTCTGCAAGCCCAGGCACACACAACTTGGAGATGTTTTTTTTTTGGTAGACTAAAATGTGGTTGGCTCACCTGAGCTAAGTTTGGATTTTGTATATATATATTTAGTTGCTGGACCCCAGCAAAAATTAGATGCTTAAGTTTTATTCAAAGTCACTAGACCAAATTTTCAACTGGCCACATGCACTCACATTTATGCATGCCATTCGTTGTTTGATCTCCCAACTTCTCAGTCTACAAATACCTGTGTGCATGTACAGAACTTGTCTGCACACAGTGATGTAAGTGCACACACTTGCATGCATATTTTTGAGGATGCAAAATCAGAGGCTTTGTCGGAGCACATTGTCCATAATATATATTCTTTTGTGACAATTTGTATGTGAACAGCTGTCATTTTTAAATGAATTACAAAGGTAGTAGACTAGATTATGTCTTGAGGTCTCTTCCAGCCTCTTGGAGAAATTCTGCCGAAGTACAATTACTGAAATTCCTTTGAAACATTTAGCATGGTTAGTTCAAGTAAAAAATAATAAAAAAAGAAAAGTTTACTCCATGGGAGTCAGAGAAACCAGACTTACTACCCTCCCCCGCCCCCCAACATTGGGACCTTCAAAGATATAACTCTAACGCCATCTTCATTGCTATAGTTTGGGACATGGACCTGTACATTTCAGGAAGCTGTGAAAACTTATAATATATATATTATATATATATAATAATTATATATAAGCTATATATATATAGCTGCCTTTTATATTTATGTATGTGCTATATTGGATGTTTTAAAGTTATGGCTTGGGTTATGCATCATTGAAACCAGTGGGTGTAACAATGGGATAAATGTAAGAAGTAGTTGAGCTTCTGTATGGACCAGGTAGCTGACACAATACCAACCTCCAACCACGACAGAGGCACAAGTCATTGCCCAAAACAAACATACATGCAAGATGTATGTTGGCAGAGGGGGGATTCACTGGCTATTGTTTAGTGAAGATATGTGTGTCTGGGGGAGACAAGCAGAGAAAGAAGTCAGAAGAAAGCACCAGACACAAAGACAGAAGTGTTGATAGTCTGGCTCTGAGGAACAGGTCTGAAAGAGAGCGTTAGGCAGAATGCTGGTTAGAAAGGGACTTGGAGCTGTGAGCAAGAAACCGTCTCCTGCTGTTTGAATCCTGCTATGTTCAGAGACACCATGGACATTCTTTGTAAATAAATAAGACTGCATCACACACACGTGGCTCTGTCATCAAGTGTGCCTTTGAAGGGGAACAACCCACCCAGCCTTGAATATTGGCCAACTACTAGGATCAAAATCAGTAGCATTAATAGTGGTGTTAATATATGTCTTCTAATCAATCCTTTCATTGTTAAAAAGATATAGATTATTGCAAAATAAGGGCTCAGTCCTGCAACTCTTCTTCTTGGTATAAAAGGGACAATGCAAAGGAGTAAGGGCTACAGATTTATGTCCCCCGTGTATATTGCAGAAATAGCTGAAGTGAACTCATTTATTCATGCTCCATCTAATATTTCAGTGCTTCCTGATGGTTCAAGTTAAGGGGAAAATAATAGTAATAACCCAATAAAAATAAAGGCCTTTGTAAAAAAAGGAATGTAGCTCTTGAGCACCAGTATTTTTTACATTGTAGAGCTTAACATTGCTGTCCAGACACCGTGAGGAGTGGGAGAAGGGGGAAACATTCTCACATCTTTCCACAGATGTACTGCCACCAAACAGTATCAGGCAAAGTAATGCATCTTCTCAAGACCCTCCCTGTCTGTCATTCTTCTTTTCTCCATTTCTGTGGCTGGTAAGCATCCAGTCTTTGGCAGGCACTTCAGTTCATATAGCTGGCATGTGCACTGTTCATTCTTTCTCAGTCCCAGCCTTTCTCCTGGTGGCAGGATGAGGGTGCTGCAGATGAAAGTCTGAATTATTGCTTTGCCCAAAACGCTCTAAGTTATGGAATAAAAATGATGAGGTTTTGGCTCATTCAGAAACATCATGTAAGAAAAAAAAATTGGCCTAGCTAGTGTTGTATAGCAGAATGAAATGGGATTGACTTTCAATGCATCATAGAGCCTTGCTCTGCTCTCAGTTACACTGTAAAGCAGGAATTACTCAGGTATAAAACCAGTGTGACATCAGAATCAAATCCATTCATTTTGACTTGTTACTGATTTATAATCATTCCAGACTTCTCCATAGTTCCAAATATTAAGCCATCAATAATCTGTAATGAATAGCAGCTATATACTGAGTATGGACAGCATATGTGTGTACTTGTATTTATTATCTACAGATCCATATCCATACTTTGAGTAATCAGAAACTGAATTACTACAGGCTGATTTAGCATTTTCCATTAAAATAGCACCTTTACATTTATCAATCAGTAGCTTCGCAGTTTATTCTTAGAGCACTTTTATGGACTTTCATATATGACTCAGTGTGCTCTCTCTCTGTCTTATTCAATTTTCCAGCTGCCTGCCCAGTTCTGTGCAGTGGTAATGGACAATATTCCAAAGGAGCCTGTTTGTGCTACAGTGGTTGGAAAGGGCCAGAATGTGATGTACCCATCAGCCAGTGTATTGATCCCTCTTGTGGAGGTCATGGTTCTTGTATTGAAGGAAACTGTGCCTGCTCTGTCGGCTACAAAGGAGAAAACTGTGAGGAAGGTAAATGATACAGTACAAATGCTGTCTGTGCTTTGAGCTTGTCTTGTGGTTTGTGGGCTAAAGGGAAGGGAGGGCAGGAAACAGGAGAAAATACTATGATAATACGGTAGTGTAAAACTACTATTCCAGAGAGTACTTAGGAGGGGATTTCAGAAATTTGGTACCTCCAATTTTACAGGCCTCTGAAACTTATCATTACAGTTTTGATCACCCATGTAGTCAAGGTCCTTATTATTCCACAGTGGTAGAATTGTCTGCCACAGGTAAATCTGAGTGATTCTTTTGTCTGAGTCAAGATAATTCTTTTCTTTCTTTTTTTAATGGATTATATTTATTGAACATTAAAAAAGTAAAATGGTGAACCAAACAAAAGAGAGAGGTGGGCTGGAAAATGGCATAACTGGAAACTGACAAAAGGTAAACATTTTAGTTATAATTAATGCAGAAAGAGAGGAGCTGGATTTAGAAGACTGCAGGTATCCATGTCACTTGAGGCATCATGTGGGGTAAATCACTCTTGTTACAGACAATCTCATGGAATTAAAGAAAAGTAGATGGTACACAGAAAAGACATCAATTTAATGAATGCTAAAAAATGCCTTGTATTGAAAATTTAAGTAGCCGCAGTTTCTGCATAGACAAAAATAAGGGGGTTTAACAAAATGTCCTCACCAAATATGGACAGAGATCAAGCCCAGCAGTGTTTGTTTTTCCTCTCTTCTGTTGGAACCTACCACAAGATAAATTGGAGAGCTGTCTCTTTTTAATATTGTTGTTTTAAAAGGGAATTTAGTGCTCCGGAGAGTTCCTAGGTAGGCAGGTCTGTAGTCCTCTGCTTATCCTCACAACAGGGCAGTGGTAGTTCCCAACCACCTGGACCTGCCATGTTTCTCAACTCTTGGATTGAGATGGTCAGTCTGTGACTATATGGATGCAATCCTTGGATTTCTACTGATTCTGTAATGATCACAGTATTCTCTATGCTGATCACATTCTATCTGCTGTAGGAGTCTGTCTGCTAGGAACTAGTTTGAGAGCACCAGCTCATCTCATTGTCTAGTAAATAGCTCTTCTCTCATCAAAGAACATGGTTGGAGAAAATACAGGGTTTCCCTGCCGAATACCACTATGTTTCAGTCCTATTCTGTGTAACATTCTGGAGAGATCAGGCCCTCCATCCATGTAAGTGAATGGAACTTTTGTCAATTACTTCGCTGAAAGCAGATGGACGCCCCTGTCTTTAGCCTCACTACTAGACTACCAACACTGAATTAATTACAGCCAACTGCTATAGAGTGTTTTCCTGTCACCTTCTCCCAGGAATGGTTTACAGCAGTGGGTATGCAGTCAACCAAGAGTATGCATTCTGCTGAAGGTACACAGGGATCTTCCAGAGAGTACATCACCTCATCTAGATTTTTTCAACCTGGGGGATTGAGAGGCCCAGAGGGGTCATGGGATGGGTTTAGGGGGGCTGAAAGTACAGGGCCAGCATTAGAGGGTGGCAAGCAGGTCAATTGCCTAGGGGCCAATGCCACAAGGGACCCTGTGAAGCTAAGTGACGTGCTTCAGCCCCGGGCAGCGGAGCTTGGGCTTCAGATTCCTGAAAGAGGTACAGTAGTCTGGAAAGATTAAGAACCACTGGTTTACAGCGCCCATAGGGATTAAGTATATAATCCAAAACCCACTGAAGTCAATGGAGGTCTTTCGATTGATTTTAGTGGACTTTGGATCATGCCGAAGTGGTCAATTCATTAATGTCCTTGCCAGATCCCAGAAAGGGAGAGTCACAGTTCAGCTGGCAGGAGGTGATTAGAGGGGATGCTTACAACATTGCACACTGAAATGCAAAAATATATCTAGCATTCTCATGGAATTGCATAGAAATCAGCAATGGAGAAGACCGATTAAAGGGCATCCCTCTGCATCCATCTGATTTCAGGGTGCAGAGATGTTCCTTTTCTAGTTTAAAATTGGTTATGGGATTCCACCTCATCCCTTGTTGAAATGCTGTGTTAAATTCAAAATAATAACCTAAAGATGTCAGCATTAGCAGGTTTTTAGCCTAAATTTACCTGTCTTTCATTTCACCCTATTAATTCCACTTTGTGCCACACTAAACAATTCCTCTCCTACCTTGATTTTTATAACCTTATAGATGGTTATGCACAATCTTGTGTTCCTCAGTTATCATTTAGCCAGGTTATACATATTCATTAATTTTATGTGTCCTCATGAATTGGTTCCTCCTGACACTCAACTCAGTTTTTGTTGCTTTTCTTCAGATTCCCTCCAATTTCTCTGCATCTTTCTGCTACTGAAGTTTCCAGAGCAGAACCCAGCATTCTAGATGCCGTTGCACCCAAATACATATTGGAGTGTTGTAGGAATTCCATAACATTTGCCTTTAATTAAATTCAACAGTAATTATAAATTGTAACCCCAAACGTTTGCAGTATAAGAAATTATAATAGGGCAGTAGCATCACTATAGTTAAAGTAAGGCTAACATTGTTTAGAGTACTTCAGAAAATCGTCTGTTAAAATCCACATATTTATTCATATTGCCTCATGAAGATTCAGAGAAAGGTTAGTGATCCAAATTTGAGGTCCTTTAAGCAAAAGCTGCCAGAGATACAGCTCCCCTAAAAAAATCTCATGACTTCAACATTTTATGGTACTTGCAGTATTTGGATAAGGGGACAGGAGGAGGTAGGACTTGTAGCTGAGTGTATAGACCACCCCAGAACTGCCAGATGCTACCATCCCTTGACCCCTGTTGTAAGGATTCTGTATGGAACATCATCTCTACCCTGTAGAGCATCCCCATGTATGCTACTGTATTGTTACAAATCCTCACAGCAAGAGTAGATTTATTGTGCTTCTCTGTTTGCACTAGCAACATTATGTAGCACAGAAATGAGGTGTTTGTGATTCCTTCGGTTGAGAGATGCCTTTCTGCATATTGTAGTGTGACCTGTGGTGACTTGCACCAGTCTGTGCAGTTATCCCTAACACAGTGAAGGCAGTTGGAGTACATGTAGATGAATGAGATAACATGGTTTTGTGGTTCACAACAGAACACACAAAATAGCACACTTACTGAGTCAGACCTACTATCTGCTTATGATAGGGCAACCCTGGTAAACATACAGTATATCCTCAGTGGCTCTTGCCAGCTCCAACGGGCTGAGTTAAGGACAACATTAACTCTTTTTTGTCCTGGTTTTCAGAGGTTTAAGTATCAGTTGTGTTGCGTTGCAGGGTGTGACTACCAGTCAACTTTAACTCTGTATTAATAAAGTTTTTGAGACATGACTTTGTATGTTACGAAGGAGGATGGAGATGATTAAATAAGCAGTGATTGAAAACATAAGGTTTTTAAAAGATAAATGCATTGCAGAAGGCAAACTTGGAATGGACAATAACATGAAAAGAAACGTTCAAATAACCTTTTGCATACATCATTTGGCAAATAAAATAAAAATTCCATTGCAATGACGTTGCTGATTCAAAATCCTTTCCCTTCTGTAAATATTTTACACATTAATTCAGGAGCTATTGAATAAAGGATGGAATATGAAGTGATTTCTCAACATTTTACGCACTTATCCAGTCTTATTTAAATTTTCTAAATGAATTAGCCGCACAATGGAACAAATAAACATACCTGATTTTATATTAAAGTATGAAATCTCATCTATTGATTTCTGTTTCTGAAAAAGAATGGGTCAGTTTGATTCACATACCATTGTCCTACTGGGAAATGGAATTAGCAATTGTGGGTCAGCATTTTTTTATTCCAGTTAGCTTTTTATTTCTGATATTCATCATAGTCATATCATTCAAACAATTTACCTGAAATGGCAGTGGCATCAAAATCAATATTTGCAATCCACAATTTTTGCTGCATAAACACTCTTGCTCTATTAACAAATTTGCACATGAAAATGAAATGGCATATTTGTCAGCTTTCATTCAATATGGTTTGGGGAGAGACAAGTGAAATTGACAAATTAGGTTAAGTTAACAGTGTTTTTCTTGTCAGCTTCATGGTTGAGTCATTCTTCAATGACATTAACTTCATAAATGTAATTCATGATTCTTTGGAGGTTTATAGCACATATTGTTCGGAAAACTCCTTGACCTCCTTTTTTGTCCTTAGGGATATAAATTGCATTCTCTACCCTTTTAGTCAAATCTATAGAGGGCCCAACACTAAATGAGTTCTAATGATCTAAGATGCCAAGGGGCTGTGGGTTCTAAGTCTCATGTACTTAGCTGCTAAAGCACACTGTCCTTTGTTTAAACACCACAGAGACTCCATTTCTAAATCCTTATTAAATAAATAACCCCCTGCTGAAAATGTGGGGCCAGAACCTCAGCTGGTGTAAATCAGTTTAGCTCCGCTGAAGTGAATGAAGTTCTGCCAGTTTACACCAGCTAAGGATCTGATCCTAGATATCAACCCTAAAAGCATTGTATAAAATTGGAACACGATTTGAAACCAAAGTAAAATCGCTGCTCCTTTTAAAGTCTGAATGCTGTTACTCAGCCAGATGATGGATTTTAAATAGCTGTAAAATGTATTTATCTAGAACAATAGACAGAGAGGTTTAGCACAAGTTATTCTATAAAATAAGTATGCGTGTGTGAGGAGAGGGAGTTATGACAGGCTTATTCTGAGGTAATAAATCTCAATGGCTTTTCCTCTGTCTGCGTACTATAATTCAGGAAAGTGGAAAGATGGCTAATTCATCTGTAAGAAGGATATATTTTTCATTCTTTTGGCATTGCTTTATTATTGCTTCAATTTTAAATGGATTGTTATACATTCCTGAAAGCTACCCCCCATCAGCATTCAACAATATTTTTAAGGCTATTTATACTTTGAGGTAGAAATTTAAAATAACACACATATTTTACTATCTTTTTTTTTTTTTAAATCAACTTTGGGATTTACCCATGCCATATTTTCTTTTAAATATAATAGATAAAATTAACCAAACCTTAGTCTTTTCCCCAGAGTCAGGGTGAACTATCTCTTCTTGTGGGTCATTAAAAGTTAGTTTGGAGGGTCTTTTTATAATAATAAAAAATAAACAAATAAATTGTTTGCTGGATTAAGCAGAAATACCAAAATACTAGGGGAGAGATTATTCTGACTTTTGACAGTACTTTGGATCCTGCCAAAAGCAGAAAGTACTGACATCTCACAAGGAGGACTCTGTTCTTCAGAAGTATCCAGCTTGATTTACAGACCAAAAAGTTTGGATAAACTTTTGAACTTTTGGAGACTTATCTGAACTGAACATCCCAACCTTCTTGGTTTGCCTATAATTATTGAAATATTTCCAAAACCAATTAACTGAACATTAAATTGTTTGTAAAAATGTGGCCAGTGCCATCATTATAGGTCATAATCTCACTAGAAATGCTATAGTAATTTATTCCTGTAGTATTGTAATCTGAATTAAAATCAGTTTTGATAACTCCTGTTATCACATCTTTAATATTGTGTCTGCTTCAATCCTGTGCATAGTATCCAATCTATATACTCATGTTTAAATGTTCTCTAACGTCTTAAAATAATTTGACAAGAATTTCTGTTTATGAAAAAGACAGATTTGAAAGTTCAGGTATTGTTCCTGCAGGGTTCACTGAAAACTCTCTCTTCCTTACTTTAGAAGGATCACCTTTGGAAAAAGATGAGAGATAAATCACTTTCATTATACAGTCAGTACTTCATATTGCCGCCAGTAAATGCCAATCATTTTTAGTTCTTGAGTTGTGAACTAATATACACTAGTCATGGGATGAATTAGTTTTACTTAGGACATCAGTTTGACCTTGGTCCTTGGTTCCATAAAGGAAGACTGTTCATAAAGCCTTCAGGTTGGCATTTACAGTAAAGTACAGTTAACATAAAATCTTGATATAAGTTATAAAGCTTGAAAACGATAAGGTCACTATTGGTTCACTTTTGATACCGCAATGGCATCTCATTGTTCAGTGAGATCCAAGATGTCACCCGTTAATGTCTTTCCACCACCTTTAAAAAAAACCCGTTTTAAACCATTATCTTTTTTCAGATTGAGAAATGAGGAAGCTGTATCTATGGGGGCTTTTTAAGAGAAGGAATATGGTCTAGTGGTTTGGATAGACTTGAGGTAATTGAGACTCTGAGGTTCTAATCACAGCTCAGCCACTGACTATGAATAAAATATTCAAAAGCTCATGAGTGACTTAGGAGCCTAAGTGAACCTGAAAGTCAGTGAGATCTAGGCCTCTAGGTATTTAAGTCACTTTTGAAAATGGGACTTGAGTTCCAAAGTCACTTAGATGCTTTTGAAAATTTTATCTTCTGTGACCATGGGCAATTCACTTAGCAAAGCTGTGCTTCCATTTTCCATGTGTAAAGTGGCTATAATAATATGTCTCTTTTCCGGTACCTTAACATTAGTAACAATCATAACAATTCGTTAAAGATGGTAATTAATTATTCAACTTTTAGAGTCTGTGTCCTGGCAAGTAGAAAGGCATTTTTATTCACCAGTTCTGAGAATAGAGATATAAATGGCCTAAAAAACAACTGCAAGAATTTTGTACATTCACTGCAGTAGTATAAACTTGTGGAGCATTGCTCCATCTAGCAGTATCATCCAAACTATACACTGTATGAACCAACCTTTATTCATACATTATTTGTTTTCTTTTCTTTGTTCAGTTGATTGCTTGGATCCAACCTGCTCCAATCAAGGTGTCTGTGTGAATGGAGAATGTCTCTGTAGCCCAGGCTGGGGTGGCCTAAACTGTGAACTTCCCAGAGCCCAGTGTCCAGATCAATGTAGTGGACATGGGACATACCTCTCTGACACAGGCCTATGTAGCTGTGATCCCAATTGGATGGGTCCGGACTGCTCCGTTGGTAAGAAAAATATTTCTGCTCTGCTTTACAGTAATCTTCCTGTCCTGTTTACTATACTGAATAACAGTCTAATATCGAATAAGAGTTTAAAATACAAACTATTTACATGAAACTTACATTATTTTTTCAGCATCTGGTCAGTGACCAGTCCTTTGTTATACTCTAGCAATTATAAATGCGTAGCTATATGTTAGATACTATACATTGGAGTGTTCTGAACACAGTACTGGAATCTAGGAAACACTGTGTTTCAACTCCCTATTCTGATGTTTTCCGTGACCTGTGGTAAATCACTTAATCTCTTTGTGTCTCAGTGTTCCCATCTTTAAACAAAAGGGTTTATACTAAGAAGGAATCATTTTAAAATATTTTCAAAATTGTGATATTCATCTGGCCTTCTCTATCCCCAGCTGGAGGTGTTGGTGCCCTGACACTCCCAACCTAGGAAACACCCACTCTGGCCAGGGTGCCAACAAAATATAGTCCTCCAGAGGCTGGTACAACATGACACAATAACCAAGCAGGAGCTAGCAGGCAAGTTAAGAAAGCTTGCCTGCTTCATCTCAAGGCGAGTGCTAGGTGAAGCTAGGGAGCAGAGAGGAGAGCTGTAGTCTCTACTCAGAACCTCAGAGCCAGGTCAGTGCTTTTGTTTGAAGCGCTCTGACCAATCAATTACCTTTTTTGGTTAGTTATGAGTTAAAAGGTGCAGACAGCCAAATTCCAAGTTTGTTGATTAACTATTTGAAAGCTGTCACCTAGCTCACTGCAGAAGTTCTCCTGCTCTGATGGGCTGCCAAGGAGATGAACAACCCATTGTCTGTTAGGTATATTTTCTGTTTTGCTTTATGTTGTATATCTTAGATGCTACTCAGTTATAGAAAATAACAGCAGCAAAACTGTACTGAAAAGAAGATTATTTTCTCCTCTTCAGCAATTCAAATGGAAATATCCTAAAAATGGTACTTTGAGGTTGCACATTTGTTCCCCATCCATATCTAGTTTAGTTAGCTGTCTAAGAGAAGGCCAGATTATTTTAACTGCCAGCAGTGCAAACTGCATACCTGGTAAAGAAATATCAAGAAGGGCCTTTCTGATTCATGTGTCATCAAGTGTCCTAAAATTTCATGAATGAGATTTTAACTGGAAATTGCAGTGATGATGCATGCAGCAGACAACAATAGTTAGCTCTTCCACGACTGTAACTGGCACAGAGCAGTAAAAGCTAGTGGTTGAGGGTGAGACTGAATGACTCAGAGGATTAGCAATAGGATATAGAGCCCTCTCCTTTTGTTACCATTTCAAACCACTCTGACTGAGTGACCTAACATTGTTGTCATCCTTCATGGAATGAGTTTGGGAGGGTCCCAGTCTAGTTACTAGCAGACAAATATCCACATTACAAATCCACCACTAAGTATGTCCCCTTGTTGACAATTACAGCAGCAGGATGTGCGGGTACCTACACTGCAAAGAAAAAGATTTCGGGCAGCCTGTCTTCGAGCCTGGGTGAAATGACTTGGGCTCATGCTGCAGGGCTAAAAATAGCAGTGTAGCCATAAACCCCGGGAGAGGGGATCTTGGAGTCCAGGCTCCAGGTTCCCAAATAGGAACATCTATACTGCTAGGTTTAGCACTGTAGCACAAGCCCTAGTCAATTGATCTGGGCTCTGAGACACGCTGCTGTGTTTTGAGGGGTTTTTTGCTGTGTAGATAGAGTTATCTCACCTCTAGAAAGAGCCCTTTTAGGCCAGGGCTGAGGCATGTTCTTGGAGCAGCTTGAAGATGTTTATGTGCACCTGAATAGAAGAGACACTGTCTCCATCACTCACTGCAGTAAATTAATGGAATTTGTTTTTCTGAGGCATTTTTAACAAAAAGTAAAAGTCTCATTTTGACGGGAATATGAGCGTGTCACACTCTGACTGCATATAGTTTACAGGAACAAAGTGCCAGTTCTGGCTACGTTTCACCACATGTTTAGTGACCCATTCCCAATCACAGTGCTCAGTTGTAATCATAATTCTATTTTTTTCACCAGAAGTGTGTTCCGTAGACTGTGGCACACATGGTGTGTGCATTGGCGGAGCATGTCGCTGTGAAGAAGGCTGGACAGGAGTGGCATGTGACCAACGTGTGTGCCACCCCCGCTGCACAGAACATGGAACCTGTAAAGATGGGAAATGTGAATGCAGAGAGGGCTGGAATGGGGAGCACTGCACCATTGGTAGGCAAACGACAGGCACCGAAACAGGCACATATTGCTTTCTTTTCATAAATCGTAGAAACATAGTTACTATTGTGTATTGTAATAGGCTGTTCCTTTAAGGACCCTAGTGCTTCTAAACATTAGCTCAGCCTCTCAAAACGCAGGGTAAAATGCAGAGGAACTTGATTTGTGGGGGGAGGAAAGCACCAAATGGACATTAACAAGTAGAGATGTAACAAATGGTCCATCAAGGTACCGTCTGAGCCAAGCTGTTTAAACTTAACTAAACATTTCTTCGTGTGAATGGCATCTTTTCTAATTTCCTGGTCTGGTGCATCAGTGCTTCCCTGCTACTATATATCACATCCAAACACATAACCACAATACCCACCAAGAGCAGGGGTCAAGTTGAGGGGGAATAAGTGCTCCTGTTGTTACAGAAATAGCTCCCTAACATTTTGCCTTGTTGTGCTGTGACAGAGGGCATGGTGTTTGCATATAGACAGTCACAGCATGGGAGGGCCTAGCCAGTACTCTAGCATGCTGGGGTACCCTTTCCTAATAGCATGCCGCTTAGTACAGCATTGGCATCATGCAGAGTGCCGTGACTAATACGATTGCATCTCAGCTGTGATATGTCACCCTGGGAAGTTCAAAAAGATTTTATACGTATATAATGTAATTTCAAAGTAAAATGATTTAAATGTTATTTTAAACAGGATTTAATTATTATGAACTCAGTTCTTTATTTTTCTCTCACAAAAATCAGATACTTTAGTGTATATTCAAAATCTTTTAAAATTGCTGAAAACGATCTTTTCCCTCTGCTGTGAGCAAAACTGGGGAGAGAATGTTTCTGGCTGGGCATATGTCTGAGCAAAATCTGAGCAAAACCAGTACGGAACAGAAGACTATGCAAATTGAATATGTACTTTAAAGGAAGCATCAAACCTGTCCATTTTCCATTTCCCTATACCATTTATTTGGCTATCAAATTCTTTTAAAAAGTCCAGTGAGTCAGAAACATAGATGAAATTATTTTAATTAACTTTAAAAAAAGACATTGATAAATTTAGGAAGAAAGAGGCAGCATGTGAATTGAAATTTTCATGGCAATTGTGGACCCTAATGGGACAGACCTATTACTAGTGAATTGTTCTTTTTTTAAACTAAAACTGTGGTCAAAATCTTGCACCCCTTGCACTGCTTTTCTTTTAAGTTCCCCTTTGAATATCTCTGGATGTATAAACCTTTTGGGAAACACGTATGGATTGGATACCAAAAATATACCCTAATAAATAAATAAAATGTGCCCTACATATTTTAGGGCATATCCTTTGACATTGTGATGCTGTATGCATCAGACATGGCATCCTAATATAAATCAAAGCTTTTGTGATTCAGCAGTTTGTCACCAACCTACATGCAGAGGTTTTTTTTCCCACTTTTGCCCTCTGCACTTATTGCCTCATCATTACTTCTTCTGCCAGGATAATCAAAATATTTTATCACTGTGCTGTTTAAACTCAGACTTAAAAAAAAAAAGAAAGGAAAAAAAACAAAACAACCAACAGCTATAACCCCTGCACTTTGTCTCAAAGTGTGCAGTAATTGCCTTTTCCGAAAAGGTTTACCTCCTTGTGCTCAATTTGTTTTGCTTTGTATCCTTCTAAAATATATTCCTATATTCTGATGTAATTGAATGTCTTAGATCTACATTACTGTGCACACAAAAAGATGCCTATATTGGATTGCTTGAGGAAGTTTTGGGCTATGTGTTGCATGTACTAGTTAATATCCCAGATTATAAATAGGGTAGGTTACCTGTGAATGGAGATTTTTAATTTATTTTCTCAGGTGTGAAATGTACACATTTTATTAATGTTATCAGTGTATGTTAGCAGGATTGTTCTCACAAGACAAACGAAAAGATGTTTCTCCTAAGAAGAATAAGATATCTTTATGCCACTTTTTCATTAGAACAGCATATTTCAAACTTTTGTCTGTGTCTGTAGCAGAATTGGGACTTGGGCAGAAGTTCAGTTCTCTAGCTGTAATTATCCCGTGTCTTAATCTCAAGTCTATCTATAGTATAAATAATGAGCTATTTAGACAAATACAGATATATCCTCATTCTTGTGACTGTGCTTGGAACGTAAAGGAATTTCATATCTCTATCATTGGCCTAAGCTGATCTCACATCAGCACAGAAAGAGTTGTCATTGAATTCAGTGAGATAACAGTATTTTCCCACTGTTTTTATTTTTAGCATAGTGATTTACTGCTTTTTTTAAAAGGAAACTCTCATCAATATGTATAAATTAAAAGCCACAGTTTACAAATGTAGCATTTGTTAAGGAGAGACTGATAGTTTGAAGGAGAATACGTTATTCAGTTCTTTGTAAATATTAGAGTTGGGGACATATATGCACTGAGAATGGGTTTTGGGGCTAGATGAATTAGGATAAATGCTCTATTTTGTGGGAAATGGAGGATCACCCAAATATCTTTTTCTTCCTCATGAGTTCCTCTAGGAATAGACCACTCTGTTCTAATGTGGCAGTGGAAAGGTGACAGCTGTTGCAAACTGGTTACACTAGCTCAGAATATTTTACTTTGTTTGATGCCGAATTATTCCTTTCCAGAAATCAGAACATATTTTAAGCATTTCAGCATAGACTGAGCTAACTTTCCCTCTGGCTAAATTCTATAAAAAGTGTGGTTTCTTCCTTCATTTCTGCATTCCAACAAGGGAACTCTGAGAAGTCTTCAAGAATCCTAATGTTAGCATATTGGAAAATATGTTTTCAATTCAAATCAACACTTTTTTTACATATAGCAGTAGCGCTAAAACTTAAAAAAATAAGACTAGTTCAAAAGGGAAGTTTCCCATAGACTTAGGTAAATATACATGTATCAGTGATTGATAAAGAAGTGAAAAGCAAGAGAATAAGTGGCTAACCCCATCTAACAGATGTATGTATCAACGCAAAGCTCTACATGTGAGCTCATATTTCACTTTCCTACTTTTGTTAGTTAGGGAGAGAAATAGCTTACTGTGACCTGACGATAAAGAAAATGAATCTTTCACCCAAGGTAAAAACAGACATGGTGTATGATGTGCTTATTAAGTGATTGTAATTGTGGAGGAGGTTATAACCAAACAATAGGGAAAAATCTAGATAAGGAAGAAAATAAATCACTCCAAAACTAATATACAGCAGAAGACCAGGTACAACAATAACTAAATCCTGGACTGATTTCCTGTATTAATTTAATGACGAGATTTTCTTTCTTATTATTAAAACCAAATGTCTGAAAACAGTTCAATTAGTCCAATCAGAAATGAAACTTTAATGGTTAGGACTATTGCTTATTACTAGAACGTGGGGATCCCTTTCTCTCAGAGGGATGCATTGTGATAGGTGAAAAAACCTGAAGGAGTAGCCAGAAGCAATGTCTGAATAGAACTGAGTGTGAAATCCTGACTGTTGAAGTTAACGGCAAAATTCCCATTGACTTCAGTAGGGCCAGGATTTCACCTTAAGCCTGATGCAGTCCAAGAATGAAATTTAATCAGGCTGCCATAATTTTGCAGTGAGTGTTTTGTGATATAAATAAGGTTTGCCTCGTTGAACAGGAGAGAGGCACCAATGTTTCCTTTGTGTCAGTATTTCCTATCGCCAAAGCTCTTTCTCATTTGCCTCAACTGCTACGTTATATGTAGTTTAGATTCAGTCTGGGTGGGTCAACACTTCTTTTCATTCTCTAGCAGCAGACAGCAGTGGTCAAAGATATTTGATAATATGGAAATTCTGGTGTACATGGGTCAAGTTGGCTAATGCAATTTTTGTTCCTTTGATCATTTTAATGCTAGTGAAATATGCCACATTTGATAACCCTAGGGAGTGAGGGTATGTCTGCATTGGGTTGGGCTGCAAGGCTGTTTCATTGTGTTGTAGACATCTGGGCTCGGGCTGGAGCCTGGCTCTAGGACCCTATGAGGTGGAAGGTCTCAGAGCTTAGGCTGCAGCCCAAGCTGGAAAGTCAGTACCACAGTTAAACAGCACTGCAGCCTGAGCTCCAGGAGCCAGAGTCCACTGGCATGGGCCAGCTACAGTTACCTAACTGCAGTATAGACATACCCTGCAGGCCTCTGTTAATTTACACACTGGCGCAGCACAAGTAGTTCCAGCTTCCACTCAGTGCCCTGATGATATGCCTCAGTGCCATCCTGGAGAATCTCCCCCAGGGATAAGAATCAAATTCCGTCATCTTCTTCACTGAGTCCTTGGCCTCTCTGAGAGTACCAATGAGTGTGACATGCTTTAGGGCATAAACTTATCTAAGTAACAAAGTTTGGGCATAGACATTTCTTGTGGCCAGGTTATTTTGTAACTGCCTGTTGCAGGGCTTTTTGTATCTTCCTCTGAAGCATCTGGTACTGGCCATTGTTGGAAATGGAATACAGGACCTAGATGGACCACTAATCCGACCCAGCATGGCAGTCAGTAAATTCCTATGCTAATTAGTGCCACCTAGTAGTTTGGTGTTGTGGACATCTGCCCACTGTGAGGTAAAAGGAGATGCCACACCCCCAATTCTTTCAATATAGCCCATATGCAGCCATCAAAAGGCAGTTACTTTCAAATACTGGACTGGTTTTAGACCAAGAAGGTAAGACTTAAGTTCCCCCTTGAAGCATGCACTGCCCAAGTTCTGAGTATTATATAGGAAGTAAGCTACCTTAATTTTTGACGGAGATTTGAAGAGTTCAGTTGTACAGGCTATTGAAAACACACGTTTCACAGCCCCCTGGCCATGTTCACTGGTTTGTCTGGAGACAGAAGAGTGCCACATATCGTTAAGAATATTGCTTCATGTTTTTTTTTTCATTTTTATATAATCCAAGTCAATAATCATCAAAAACATGCCTAGTCCAGTTTTGTGGTTGTCTTCTAACACAGCAGGATAGTTTTGTCTCATTGGAATATTCTTTGTGTCAAAGAACTTTTTCTTTTCTTTTACTGATTTTCTTAAAGTAATTACAGCAATAGTGATGCAAAAGAAAAGATAATTTACTGAAAAGATGGAAGGAAGCGTAGGAGAGCAGATAGTGGAAAGGCACAGTATCTGATAAAAACAATAATGTTGAGGGAGGCAGCTACATGTATTAGACTTCTTCTTTTACGTGTTTCTAACCATTTAAATCTGATCTATAATAGAAAAAATGTGTAACTTATTAAGGCAGGATATAAGTGTTTTTACTGTCTGGAAACAAATCAGCCAAGTTTCTCTAACAATTGTAGAGTTTTAGATTCTTTGCTCTGTGGGGTGAGGACCAGCTCTTTATTTTTGTGTTTGGAAATGACATAGCACAGTTGATCCACAACCACGATTTATTACCTTAATAAAAAATAAGGAAATGTGCATGAGCCAAACGCTTGTATGCAGACATGCCAAAATGTAAGGAACATTCACATCTGGTTTAACACTCAGAAATTCAGTCATCTGTATCTGTTGTCCTACCATCTTGACATCCAGTAGCAGATCTCTTACCTAGGTACCGTATCGTAAAATTGTGATGGAGTTTTTGTTGAAGTTACATTATACTTTGTTTGTGAGTATCACAGCGTGGACTTCTCACTGCATTCCATGTCCAGCAAGGCAGAACAAATGCTGGGTGTCTGATAGAGAAATATGAGTGATTTTCACAGTTTTTCTTTGAATAGTGTCCACTGTAGGTGAGACAGCGCCCTCTGCACCTGGGATCGGAGATCTGGGATCTGATGAGGCCGTCAGCGCTGGGCAAGCTCTCTGCACTGAGCGAGCCATCTACACCATCTACAGGCTGCTCAAGGGAATACACTCTGCCCTCAGCCCCCAGAGTTCCTTCACTTTTCAAACAACGGTGCGAATGATACTCCTGCCTGCTCTGCAGGAGTTCATGTATCCAAGGGATCTGGTCATCTGTGATGAGGCCATACTGCCACCTCCTATATTGGTGCACAATTTCAGACACTTTCAAGAACCATTCCACAGAATCACAGAATTTTGCCAGATACTGCTGGAGGAAGTCCAGGATTAACAGCACAAGTTGCTCAATATCCTACATGTCTCCACATCAGCAAAGATAGTCCTCCCTATTAATGAAGCCCTTTTGGGGCTGGCAGACCCCAATGTCCATCCTGCAAATCTTCAAGCAAGTGAACAAAAAATACTATGTCCCCACTACGGACTTTGAATTTCTTTTTTTCCATCCTACTCCAAACTCCCTGGTTGTCAATGCAGTACATGAGAAGGGATACCAACACCACCCAGGGCAATTCTCTCAAAACCATGACTACGACAAGAGCCCTTCAGTGCATATTGAACCACTAGGCATACTTACCTCCAAAAATGGGAAAGATTCTGATCCTGGTGCACAGCCAATCATGTCTCAGCAATGAATGCCCCATTACTGTTCTAGATTATATTCTAGATTTTAAAAGATCGGGTCTATCTACAAGCTCCATTCGTGTGCACTTGGCTGGCATTACAGCATTCCACACCAAGATAGATGGCTATTCTATATTCACCCACCTGCTCATGAAGAGATTCCTTAAAGTTCTTTTGAACCTTTACCCTCACATTTGACATCCCATCCTACCCAGGCATCTCAATCTCGTCTTGCGCTGTCTCACCAGTTCACCTTTTGAGCCCATGGAAAGGTGCTCCTAAATTCATCTTTCCATGAAAATAGCATTTCTCGTAGCCATCATGTATGCCTGTGACAGACTGCTTATGGCTCCCCCAGAAGGGGTGGTGGTGTTGGTACAACTCCTATCCCAAGCGGGCCCCTAAGAGTCGTGCTTACCCTCTGGCTGCCTATAATGCTACTGTTCAAGAGCTTCCTAAGTGTGGTGGGGCCAAACAACCCCCCCAAGCTGAGCAGGAGGCCGTCCTGATGCCCCCTGGGCATGGCTGGGCTCAACAAACAGCAGGGCTGAGCAGTGATGCAGTCCTAAAGCCCTTCTGGGTGTGGCTGTGGGAGTGAGTCTCTCTCCTCTGTGCCGCCCCACTCTGAGGCTTCTGTTGAGCTTTTAAGCCCTACCTCCTGCCCGAGCGTGCATAACAGGGAGGGGCCTTCTTGGCTAAAGGCTCCCCCTCTGGTGGGAGGAGCTGGTACACCCTGTCACATAGCCCAACAAGTTGGAGAAATAGGGGCTCTCATGGCATACCCCTCCATACACAATTTTTCATAAGGACAAGATTGTTATGTATGCATCCAAAATTCCTACCCGAGGTGCCATCCTCCTTCCATTTGAACCATCCTATCCACCCTCACTGCTTCTTCCTGAAGTCATGTACCGACCAACGTGAAGTGACATTACACACCTTGGATGTTAGGCAAGCATTAGCCTTTTATCTCAATAGAACTAAATCTTTCAGACAATCAGCATGCTAATTCGTCTCAACTGCCAAATGATTGAAGGAAGTGATTGTACCCAACCACCTTTCCAAGTGAATCTCACAGTGCATCTGCCTTTGTAATCCACTGCACAACTACCTCCACTTGGAACTCAAGCACATTCTACTCATTCTCTCTCCACCTCAACTGCCTTTCACAATAATGTGCTGATCACTACATTTGCGAAACAGTCACCTGGGTATCTGCAGTCACTTCTAGCCAACACTAGGCAATTATCCATAATGCAGCATCAGATCTCCTATTAGGATGCAGCATTGTCTCCCCCTTATTAGACAGCTGCTCCGAAGCCCCAGCCTTCCAACTAAGGACACTGCTCTACAGTCACCTACAGTGGAGCACCCATAGGGACAGTACTTGAAGAAGAGAAGGTTATTCACCATGTGCAGTAACTGAGTTTCTTCAAGATGTGTCTCTATGACATCCATAAAAAACCATGGTCCTCTCCCCAAAGAGCTTAAAAATTATATCAAACAAATAGACAAGTGAAGATAATAGACCATGGAAGGGGTAAGAAAAGGAATTATCAGGCTTAAAGCAGATCCAGTTCAAATATATACAGACGCCGCATCAAACTGCATGGCCTTAAGCCTCTACTAAGTTTTTAATGATTTAAGTAAATGATGATATACAGTAATTTCAGACACTTTTATAATCAAAATAACTTCTTACTTTTCCAACCTAATTTCACAGAATTTCTTTTAATTAAGAAAATATTTACAATATGGGAGCTATAGCTGAGACTCACTGCTATGTAGGGAGTTACAACTATAACATATATAATATTTTATAACCCAACCAACGTAGACATTGGCATACTGGATCCGACCACTGGTCTATCTAGAATAGTATCCAGAAGCTTTAGAGAAAGGTTCAAGTAACCTGTAAGTGAGTAATTATGTACTCGTCTGCTCAGAGGGGAAGCTTCTTCCTTAAGTTATGCCTTGGAGCATGAGGTTTATGTCCCTTTCAAATATATTTAAAATCTTATCAATGTGACTGTTGATGCTATCATCCTCAATCTTTTTGGATATGCTAAGCTCTTAACTTCCATGATATCTGGTGGCCAGGAGTTCCCCAAGCTAGCTTGACACTGTGTAAAAAATATTTCCTATTTCAAATTTCACTCTAAGTTCTACTTCTACTTTGTAGTTCGTTTTATAGTTCCACATGAGGAACTAAAATATAATTTGTTACTTTTATATCTGATACATGAGTAAACTTTTCCAAACAATTTCTGCAGGACGAAGCTATCAGAACCTAGCATATGCATCCTATAACTCCATCCTATCTAAATAGGACAACATATTTGCTTTCAAATATCTAATCAGCTTTATATACATTTTCACACAGGGATAGAGGTTTGAGTATCAGGGAGTTTGAGAAACACAATTACTTTTGATATGTAATCTCAAGGGGAACAGCTGGGGATATTTTTTGGCTAAAAAGCAACCTACTCTAGTAGGAAGAACTCTTTTTATGTTCCTTATTGAGAGACTCCTGTTGTTTAAAAAAAAAATACCTGGAACATGCTCCTGAGCTACATCAGCCCATTGAAATAGCTTATTTTTCCCCCCTTGTGTTGGATATAGTCACAACATGGCATTATTTCTTCTTTTTCTAAGTCAGAAAAACTAATCATTGTATTTTCAACCAGGCATCCTACATTTTGCCCAGGACTTCAAATATGCTCTCAACAGATTCTTGTAAATAGATTCTCAACTTAAATCATGGTATTTCTTTCCTTTCGAGGGGCTTCTGCATGGGTTATACTAATTTCTGGCCAATTCTTGAACTCTCACAAAACCAAAAAATAAATAGGGATTGATCAAGCTGCTGATCTAACTTCTGAAAAAGCAACGCTGATTTTGCTGTTCTGAGGAGCATTCACAGCACCAGCCAACTCCTAATGTTCCAAAGAGTTTGTTTTCTATGTTATTTTGTACCCTGTGGTGTCAAGCACAGGTTTCAGCAAGTGAGTGAATTACATGGTATTGCTGAATACAAAAATAACCAAGACATGAGAAGAGTTGTGAGGATCAGTGGCGGCATCAGGATTGGTGTTGTACTATGTCAAATAAGAGCTTGGAGAACGTTTTTTTAACGTACACAAAAAGTTTAACATTAAAACAACATAATCAAAGCACAAGAGGCAACCATATTTGACTGTGTTTAATTAAGGGCTGTCATTGGGTGTACATATGTACATATTTGTGAACCACATCGAGCCCTACACCTCCGTTACCTCTAGGGCCAAATGGTTAATTAGGTGCCTAAAGATACAGATGGTTTCCAACTGGGATTTACAAAAGCTCCCAACCAGGTTAGGCGACTAGCCCCCATTGAAAGTCAATGGGAATTAAGTGCCTAACTCACTCACTTGCTTGTGTAAGTCCCGCTAGATGTTGGTTTGCATCTTGAGGTTCCTAAAAATCATTGTAAATATAGCCCTGAATCCTCATGTGTGTGGTCCAAAAAACATATGTACAATAGTTATGCCCAGTGCTCTTCTATTAACTAGAACTAGTCAGAGAAATTTCTACAGAATCAATGGTCTATTGGAATATGCAGTTCCTTCAAAATCAAAATACTTGGTGAAATCAGGTCTGTTTCACTGGATTTTTGTTTTGGAAGGAAACCAAGTGAAGAAAATTTCCAACAATGTCACAGTCTCTTATTTTGATATTTCTGAAACAAAATGTTTCAACTTTTTATTTTGAAATTACTTTTTGTTTCAATTTTTTCCATTTTGTATTAGTTATATATTATAATACTAATAAAGTCAAATAAAAATGAAACAATTTTGTTGAAACAAAATGGAAAATTGACCCAAAATGAGGGGCGGGGAAGCAGTTTTGGGGTGATTAGCCTGAACTGAATGATAAGAGCTGATGAAGTTAGTTAATCTTTCACATAATTAAAAAATAACTCAAACGTTAATAAAGCATTTTTGTACATTTTCCCATGTCACCTTTATAAGGTAAAGGTTTGTCTATGCTGTATTCATTCCAGCTAGTTATAATGGTGGAGGAGATGCATGTTTATGTATATGTTAAAATAGGAAAAGCCATTAGTGAATATTACAAGTGGGTAAAGTGCATGATAAATCTAAAGCACATACATTTCAGTTTGCCTCCAAAGAGTTAATTGTTCAGATGATTGAAAACTGTGAGCTAGAGAATTACAGCTTTTCAGAATGCAGTTCCGGTGCTAAACACTAGAAGAAGAAACAGAGCACAATTAGCACTAAAGTGACAGGGCCTTTCCCTACTGGTCTTCTCACTAAAGATATAAATGGGATGGGCGTAAACGGGATCATAGTAAGCGGTATTGTTTTTGTTAAAAACAAAAATCAAAAATGAGTTGATAGCAAATAGTACTGTCAGTTTGTCTTATCTATTCATCCAGAAACAATGCTTTAAAAAATTAGACGTGACTATCTTATAAGCTTAGTAATATTTTAATTTATTTTTTCTCTTACATGCTAGTGATTTATTGATCATAGAGGTACCTCTGTACCAAAACACTGTCTCCAACTGTTAGGAATCAGAGCTGATTGCCAGAGCCTTTATGGAGTGAGTCCCACAAAGACAGCAATGATGTTATTCAGTATAAACAAATAAAAAAAGCCTTAATGTCAGAGATGATTGTAATTTTTATAGAGCCAAAGAGACATCACTACAGATGAGAGAACTGACTTTTTGTTTTAACCACTGGGAGTACTGAAAAGTAGATCTAGGTTCCTTTAGCATGTTGCCATCAACTTTTCAGCACATCTTGAATATAAACTGATCTGACTTCTTTTGCTTTTCATTTAATGAAGCAAAGCGAAATGTGTATCTGTTAGGTTACAGACCAGTTCCCTCTGGGAGTTGATGGGAAATTAGCATGGAGACTAACAGTGGCAGGCAGTGTGTCTAGAATTAAACAGTTAGAAAACAAAAAAAAAATTGGAAAAAAAAGTCTTTTTTCTTTTGCTTTTAAATTATGTAATCATTTACTTTTAAGCAAGAAAAGCTATTATTTATTATTGAGAGCAGTAACTCAGGGTGCATTCCGTGATCATTATTTGCTGTTAAAAACATAAAGCACAACATGAAACAAAAAAGTTAACAGATTCTGACTAAGTATACTCCCTACAGACTTTTGCCAGTCATCTAATAATGGTATTGGGTGGGGGGAGCAGTAACAACATGCTTTTTCTGTTCTTGTTTTTAGTGAATTCTAACAGATGCCATAGATTTCAGAGTCAGAATCACAGCATCTTTTCAGGAGTTAATTAGAAATGGTAAAAAATAAATGCAGGTTGACATTGCTTCCTATGGACCATTGTTAGTTGGTAGTACAGTTAGGAAAAAAAACTATAGGGACATAGATTTTAGATCCATGGCATCTCTTCCTGGGTTTCATTGGAAACCTGAAAAAAAATGGCATTTGCCTTTCTTGGATCATTAGTAATTGATTCATTATGTGAAGCCAATCAGTAAAGTTTTGATTGTCTTTGTTCAAGGTGGAACCTACTCTGCCAAAATAAAAGTAGACAGAAATGCATCAGATCTACCAAAAAAGAAATATTCTTAGGGATCTGGTTATTAGAATCAAGGACAGTTTGACTTTGTGAAGATTGAAAGGGCAACATTTGCTGTACGGAGATTCCAGACAAGCAGTATTTTATGGAAAACTATGAACTTGCATAAACAGATGAAGTGCCTCCATCTGCGGATCACCCCACTACAGAGGGGGTTCTGGACCAGCAAATCCAGCTAATGAGTATCCTTCTGCATTATGACTGCACGTATTGCTGAAAAGCTGAAGGGGAAATGAAAACCCTATCAAAATCTATACTGATTTGTAAGCATTAGTTTGCTGTAGAAGCCTTTGCTTAATTCAAACCAAGGGCAGCTGCAGGAGTTATCAGTTTATGGTTTTTCATCAGAACCTTTTGTTGACTTATTTTACAATAATTTTGCTTGCTTACATGTTGAAGGAGAAAGATCAATGGGTGAACTGAAACCTTTAACTTCAAACAGTAGTTTATATCCATTTGCTACACAATTTAATTACATAAAGATAACAGTCAGGTACCAAACTGTGTGGATACACTTAAATGACTCTCATAATTTTAATTCTTTCTACAGTAGATGAAATTTAGTTAAATCAAATGAAGATGGCAGCTCATTAAAACCTGATATATTTCCCATTCTTTTTCATCTTTTAATCCCCTATATAGAAAACCAGATGTTCTATTGAATAGCACTCATTAATTAAAGTCCATCTTCTTGAAGTAATATTTATATTTTTGGTTATTATGAAAACCTAATTATTATACTTTAATTTTAAAGGGATTACTGCTTGGATGTTTCTAAGTGTGAAATACTGACTCTTTAAAATGTTATATATGGGAAGCAGTAGGGACATAACAAGTGCTCCTTTCACTTGAGACTGTTTTCTGTGCCGCCATCTTTCTATAGACTTGCTGGTTGCCCACCTGTAGTTACATCTGTTATCACATCCATTATAAAACCCTATATTTTTGGAGTTTACAAACAAGGACTCATATCCTGCTGCTGATTTTTAAGCAGACCTCTTCATTCAGATCTCTGGGGAACACTGCTTAAAAACTGGTATCATGATGTAGCCTAAGGTATTAAATGTTTTGCTCCATGATAAAACTCAGCATTCCAGACCTTCGCTCAGGAACAAATTAGTTTAAAAAAAAAAACAAAAACCTGTTCAGTTGTAACCACCTTATAACACAACAAAAGGGGAAGGTGCTTTTTGCAGGTGCTCCAGATTTTTGTACTCACTCAACTCAAGAACATTAACTTGCTGAAGGAAACTACTTCTTCGAGTGCGTGCTCATATCCATTCCACTATAGGTGTGCACTCGCCACCATGCACTGGTTCCCGGAACTTTTTTCCCCTCAGCAGATCCCGTAGGGTCGGCTCAGGCGCCCCCTGGAGTGCCGCGCTCATGCCGCGGCACATATGACACCGCCGACCCTACAGTCCCCAGTTCCTTCTTTCTGCCCGTGACTGTCACTGGAACATCTCCTGCCTCGCGCAAGTAGCTTTCCCCTTACTTTTGGACTTGTAATTGATAGTTCTTTGTTAGAGTGGTTAGTAGTGTAGTTAGGAAAGCCCTCCTGACAAAGGGGGCTCGGAGCCCGGGCCATGACCTGCTCCCGAGGGTTTAAGCCTTGTTCAGCCTGTTGCAAGGCGTTCCCAGTGAGTGACTCTCACGACCATTGCCTAAAGTGCCTAGGAAAGCAGCATGTGAGGGAGAAGTGCAAGATTTGTCGAGCCTTCAAGCCTCAGACCCAGAAGGAGAGGGAAATCAGACTAAAGGCTATCCTCATGGACGCGGCTCTTCGTCCAGCCTCCAAGCCACCACGTTCCACTGAGCCACCACGTTCCACAGCACTGAGCGTCTCCTCAGTGCGGAGCACTCCATTGACCTCGGAGTCCTCCTGCATCCCTCTCCGGTACCAAAGAGGTGACGACGCCAGTGTGCAGACCACTTGCGGTTCCCCGCACCGCAGCCGTGGTCAGGATCGAGCCCAGAGGTGCTGAAACTGTGTCTCATCGAGCCAGTCTCTGGGCCCGCACCTGTGTGCAGGGAGCTTCCCCCAACTCCTGGGAGTGGGGGAGTGCCCCTGCAGCAACTGTCGACACCAGAGGCTTTCCAGGCAGCACAGGACCTGATGGCCTTTCCCAAGCTGCAGTCGCCCCCTTCTTCCTCCCCCCCCCCAAGGCAGAGGGGAAGAGGGCCAGTGGCCCGGGGAAAGCCCCTGGTGGTTGGTCAAGACCCCACTCGAAGGAGAGGTCTCCCACCAGACAGGATCTGAGGGTAGAGCATGAGAGCTCCCCTCATAGCTCCAAGTTGGACTCATCGAGCTCGTCATCACCACAGCACCGAGATCAGTCCTCAGCACCACGCTCCAGGCGACACCGATCCAGGTCAGCACCGCACATGAGACTGTCCTCCTGCTCTTGCTTCTCACGTTCGGGCTCAGCACCGAGGAGTCGGAGGCGGCACTGATCCTGATCACCTGGAAGGAAATGGTGCCACAAGTCATCGGTGCCGCGACACCGAACATCTTCTTTGAAGCGGGAATCATCTCGTGGGCATCAATCCCGATGGCACCGGCATTCTTCGTCTTTGGGCTCTTTGAGGGGTCGGAGCAGAACCCGAAGACGGCACCGTCAGCACCGGTCTCGTGGTTTGAGGGATGACCAACACCAACAGGATGCCCTGCCACTGATGCCGATGCCGACACCAGGTTGGCCACAAGGGCCATGGCAGTGGAGAGCGCAGATGGGGCAAGGAACAACCTCAGCACCATCTCTGACAGTGCAGCCGGTGCTCCCCACACCTGCCATAGAGGAGAGGGTCCCTTCCTCAGATGAGGAGATGGACCCCAGGGAAGGTCCTTCGATGGGACCTATTCACCAGTCCTCTGCCTCCTCCCCAGACGAGGCCACCTCCAGAGACAATAAGGCACCCCTGATTGGCTTCAAAGCTCATTAAAAGCTCTTGAAGAGGGTGGCTCTCGAACCTGAACATTGACATTAACGAGCTTTCAGAGGATGAGGATCCCCACTTTGGCTCAGAGGGACCATCAAGGGTCAGTCCACCAGAGGTTCCTAAAACTAGTAAAGGCCCTTTGGCAAACCCCGTCCTTGGTCACTCCTACATCAAAGAGTGCCAAGAAAAAATACTATGTGTCGGCAGCGGGGTTTGAGTTTCTTTCTAATCACCCGACCCTGGGGACCTTGGTGGTGGACACTGAATGAAAAGGACAGACAAGGGTCCCATGGTGCCACCCCAAAAGATGACAGCAAAAAACTGGACCTCTTTGTGAGGAGAATATACTCCAGAGGGGCCCTGCAATTTCACATAGCAAGCCACCAGGCTCTGCTGGGTCACTACAACCTGAACCTGCGGAACTCTATGTGGCACTTCACAGAGAGGTTGTCAAGACCTCTTCCTCCCCGTTTTCTTTTCTAAACCGCACGGGTCGGAGGAGGAGCGGAGATGGCACTCCCTGGATGTCAGATGGGCCCTGGCCTACTACATCGACAGGACAAGGCCATTCCGGAAGTCGACGCAGTCTTCGTCGCTGTGGTGGACCGGATGAGGAGATACCCTGTCTCCACCCATCTCCAAGTGGATCACCGCCGTATCAAGTGCTGCTGTGAACAGGTGAACACGCTGCTCCCAGGAGCTATTTTGGCGCACTCAACCAGAGCCCAGGCGGCAGCGGCAGCCTTCCTGGATAAGGTGTCCCTGCAGGACATCTGCAAGGCCGCCGCCTGGTTGTCGGTGCCTACCTTTACGTCCCACTATGCCATCATGCAGCAGGCGAGAGAGGACGCAGGATTCAGCAGAGCCATGCTGAGGACAGCTCACTGATAACTGCTACCCGCCTCCGAAGTATGGCTTGGTAATCACCTATAGTGGAATGGATATGAGCAAGCACTCGAAGAAGAAAGTTACTTGCCAGTAACTGTTGTTCTTCGAGATGTGTTGCTCATATCCATTCCACACCCGCCCCCCGTCCCTGCTGTCGGAGTTGGCAGAAAGATGGGACTGAGGGGCTGTAGGGTCGACGGTGCCTTATGTGCCGTGGCATGAGCGTGGCACTCCAGGGGGCGCCTGAGCTGACCCTACAGGATCTGCTGAGGGGAAAAAAGTTCCGGGATGATGTGCATGATGGTGACTGCACACCTATAGTGAAATGGATATGAGCAACACATCTCGAAGAAAAACACTTACTGGTACGTAACCTCGTTTTCATTTGGTTCCCCATATGGACTCATTTGCTTTGCCTGATATGAGGAAATAATTAAAATGAATAACTTGTTTCATTCAAAATGAAAAGCAACTATGCATGTTGAAAAATTTACTAAAGGCTCTATAGCGTATGGATTTGTACATTGACCGGAAAGACAGTCCTCGCTCATAAAACAGCTGTGATCATCTTTCCAGTTAATGGTACACAGATTAAGAAGGATTTTCACAAACTAGACCATAACCATTCAAAGAAGCTATTACAATCAGTTGAGTAAGTAATATGCACACATAAATATATTCCCAAATACATATTTACTTCAGAGTCTGAAACTGCTCCAAAGAAGTTCTCTTCACTTAACTAGTTAACAAACACACTCTAGCACTTCCCGTTTTGGACTGTGAAGATCTCTTAAACTCAATAGGGTCAAACTGAATTGGCACTCAGGTGGGAGACATCTGGGTAGCATTTAGATGCTGCACAGAGTGGTGCTGTTGAGGACCTGACATCTTAGAGTCTCTAATTTTATGAGTTAACCTAAGGGTGCTGGCCAACTTTTAGCTCAGATAATTTCCTCTGCAGTTTGGGTTAGATACAGTATTCCTCACTTTCTACTCTAAACTCTGATGTGACGTTGCTGTGTGCTGTTAAACAGTTGCCACATTCCACTGTAGAGGTGGCTGCATTTCTCAGTGGTTGATTAAATAATTCTTACATAATTATATCCCTTTCCTACTTTGAAAGGAGTGAGGCTTAATTAATAAGTGTTTCTAACCTGGTTTGAAATCCATAGAATGTGACAACTGTTTAACAATACACAAGAAGTGAATATAAATACTACATCAAATTGAAATTGCTGGAGGCAGACAGAATGCAGTAACTCAAATTATATTTTGATCAGGCCCCTACTCCAACAAAACAAACTGGAAGCTTCTCCCTTACACATTTGTAAGATAATTGATAACCTGGATAGAAGTCATGAAAATAAAGTTTCCTTATGATCTATTCAGAATATGTGCTAAAATCCTATAAACTGCTCCTATGAACTGATATGACAGAATGCTTTCAGTGTTGAAAATACAAGGCAGGTTACAGAGAATTGTGCCAAATAGTGATTTATATGTCAGGTATAAAGGTTTGCCTCCCCCTCTTTCCCCCCCCCCCAAAAAAAATCTTATTGGAAATTCTCTTCACTGTCCAGACTGCTATATTTCAGAACTGATAATTCATCATTAGTCCTTGACATTTTATAAATCTATTGTAAATGTTGTGGTAATACACAATTCTGCACTTTCTGAAATTGAATCAGGATGAATCAGTAAATACAATGGAATAATACAACGTATTGATCGAGTGCACATATCACAGAACAAGTAGAGTGTTTTATTTGCTACAAACTTTGCTTGTTTACAGATTGTGTTTCGTTCCCAGAACAGTTCAACTATATAGTTTTGCTATAATTACTCTCATCCTATTCATCCTGGCATACTTTAAAAAACTGTACTAAGTACAGAAACAGAGCTATAAAGTTAAAAGCCCAGTGATAAACAGCTGGTCATTTCACATGCATAAAGCAGGGGAGTTGGGCTGAACCAGTCTGTTTGGAAGCGCAAAACTGACATGTCTCATGGCTTACAATTTGATCTAGGAAATTAATGGTAATACTGCTCTGTGGGAGCTGTTGAGTGGGCATGAGGTAAACTGTGGATTATCTGGTGGTAAACATTTTAAAAATATAGCTAAATAGAACTTAAAGGCCTTCCCTTTTCTTGTTAGTACCAGAAACTGATTAACCATTAAACATGAAAAGCTTCATGGATGTTCTACCCAGCAGATCAAAATCAATTTTTTAGATTTATTCATTTTTTTGTTTTTTTAAATATCAGATCACTCTTTTTTATGGCTTTAGGAGATAAATCACTTTTTATTTTTTCATTTTTTTGGGGCATATGGATAGCTAGAGGTCATGAACAGGAAAGGTAATGACATACCTTTATCCATCTATGCATTCAAAGTTAGTGACAATTCAGAGATTAACCTATAATAGTGCAAAAACAATATATTTATTCCCATAGTTCTTTATCAGTTACTTCTGCAGTTGTTGCATACAAATAAAAAATCATTATAAAAATAATTTCCTGAAAACATTATTCATGAGTCCAAAACATACAGTAAAGAGATGCTGTGTACTGTACTGTTCACTGTAGACTGAAATGCAGGTGTTAAGAAAAACAAATATGGTATGGTGGAATACATTTACTCTGTCCTCAATATACATGAATACCCATAGAGTCTAGTATCATCAATAAAGCCTACTGTATTTATTTATTTATACTGTGTCTTTATATCTATCTATCTATCCATTTATACAAATATTACAAATGAAGGAGTGCCTACACTTGGGTCTAGGCACTCTTTGACACATTTAAAAATCATTCTACTAACAGACTACCCATTTGTACAATAATTAGCATAAAATGTATTGCACATTTGTTTCTGATTTTCAGATATCTATTTCTTGTCCATTCTTAATCTAGTTTTAACCCCCACGAAGGCTCAGGATACCCAAAATAGTGAAGGAAGAATTTGAAAAAGAATAGTTATATATTTTCAATTCTTCTTCCATACAAAACAGTTGCAATGCACCTCTGAAGGGCTTTTGTTCTTTGGCCCTTCATTTGATTTTCCTGCAAGAGAGCTGAGATGTTTGCATACACTAGTCTGTAAAGCACACAGTGTACAGCCAGATATTGGAATCCATATAATGAATGTTATAATAATGTCAGCAGTAAAATATAGTACAGATATCTTATTTATGTAGTGCCTCCTGGTACGATCCCAAAGCACTGGACAAATTCTCACACAGCATACCAATGTGCTCAGAAATGTGTGCACATAGGCGGTGGAAAAAACAAATAGTAACTGGGCTTGTATTCTAGCTAGCAGCTTCCCTATTCATCCTTTATTCCTCTGATACACACAAATGATGCACAGTCACATAGAAAACAGGGTATGCTACATCATTGCTACATCATAAGATGTATGCACATAAATATACAGATTTTACTCCCTGATTATTATTAATGGTAAATATTTATGTCATGAAAGTGCCCAAGTAAGAGTCAATCCCTGCCCTCAAAGGTTTACAAACTCAAGCTCCTTAGGCCCTCTCCCAGAATGTCATTGCACGGCTCTTTTGGGGCAGATAGCCTACAGAAGACTTTCTATTTTATTCTGGATAGGTTCTGATACCATACTCGTCAACATCGTTTGTGTGTTCCTTCCAGTAGTACATCAAGCAATGAAACTAACATCTGTTTTGTATTGCTTGTTCTCTCATCTTTTCTCCAGGGGATGGAGCAAGTGTCGTGGAGTGTTTTATTTTGGTAGGGGTTTTTGTTTTTACATATTACGATGTATGCATGTTAGAGAAGGAAAGGTCAAAGAAATGTGCCTTGTTCTTGGAGCCAAGGGTGTGAGCTTTGTGTGGTCCTTAGTTCCTGAAGGAGTTCATTCCCCAGTCCCAGTCTGGCCCCTAAGAAAGTTGTGTCTCCCACACAGATCAGCTTTACCCTTCTTGTGCAGTTCCACTGTGCCAAAGGAACAGGGTTGTTAACCACAGTCTTCATCCCAGAGCTTTAGATGACTTTTTTTAGAACTCATGGGCCTAGGCCATGAAGTGTCTTGAAGCTAAGGACCAAGACCAGGAACTTGATTTGAAATCCTGTGGAAAGCCAGAGTAGAGAGTGAAGAACCAGTTTAATGGGCTCACAGTAGCCAGTGTTGCTGCAGTGTTCTGTACTAGTTGCAGTTTCCTAAACACTGGAGTCTTCATGCCCAAGTGTATTGCTGTCGTCCAGTCAAGAAGTGACAAAGGCATGAATAACTGATCCCAGGTCATTAGCTGCCATTAGCTGAGCTTGAATTTCCCAGGTGACTGGAGATGACAGAAAGCATGGCTTGCTGATACTGGTATGTGAGAGCTTTGTATCCATGAGGAATCCAAGAATTTACCAGTGGACTGAATTTACCAATTGTAGATGTGTACCTTTAACCAAAGAAGACTACGCTGTGACTGTAAACTCTTCAGGATGTTTTTCTTTGACCACCAGCATCACCTCTGTCTTGTGCAGGTTCTGCTTCAAGAAACTAGTCTTCATCCAAGCACTGAGCCAGCTTGGCGGAACTGTATCCAGGGTCAGTTTTATCACTGTTGGTCAGACTATTGCATATTTGAAGGAGGAAGAGAAGATACCTTCTCTCAAAGATGCATTGGCTCTTTCAGTCGGGAATGACATTGTTTGTTCATGGCTCTCTTTCACAAGCCAGAAAGGGCATACAGTAGCAGCACTTTAACTGGGCGTGGAAATGCAGCCACCTGTGGAGTGGAGCACTGCAGCCATTCATGGCATGTTGTACAAAAGTTCAGAGGTCATAGCCAAGAAAGCAGAGTAAATATCTGTTCTTATGAAAGTGACCATGAGATTGTCTCCTTTCTTTGACAAGTACACAAGATGTTAGGTTTTTAGAGTTTTATTTGCAGTACCTTATTATAGTAAATGACATAAAACCTATCCTTAAGCTGATGTAAATCCATGCAACTGTTGAACTCAGTAGAGCTGTGCAAGTTTACACCAGCTTTGGATCTGGCTCTCAGTTATCTCCTTCACAAGGATGAAGGATTGAGTCATCCCAGTGTTATCCCAGGGAATCTTGGTGTTTCAGATATGATCGTTAATTCTACTACAGAAAACTTGGCCAATTTTGCCACAGATGAATAGATATGATTGCCTTACTATTTCAAGTATTCACAGAACTTACTACTTTAGGAATCCTGCAAATACTGAGGTAATATTATTACATAGCCTAAGCCAATTGGTAGCTTTATACAGATTTTGCATAGTACTTTAAATTGTGTATATACACAGATCCCTTCCCAGTGCCCTCTTTTGTAGAAATTCATCACGCATGTACAGTAAGCAGAATTTGAATGCATTTGTTCATTATAGGGGTATCTAATTATGCTGCCTGTAAGGTTTTGTCAGTATTCCCATTGAAAACCCCATTTTTAAAGGGGTAGCAGTTTGTAAAATCATTACAACACTGAATCTAATTTTCCAAGCTTTTTAACCTATAAATCTATTTTCACCTAAGAATATGAAAGACTGTGTTTGTTGAATGCTTAGTTTCTGTCCTCTCACCTCCTTGTTCTTAGGATAGTTTTGCCTATTTACTGCTGTGCTTTCCAAGCTTTTACATTCTGGACTTTGAGTACATGAAAGAATTTTTCATGTACGTCATTCGGATCATCACTAAACTGATTTGCATTTGCTAGTTCTGTCCAGAATCGAATCAACTTGATTATTTTATTATGAAATTAAGCACAGTGTCAAATCTTTCTTGAAATTGAGGCTCTAAGCCAAAAGAATACTGCAGAGAGATTTTGGATATAAATGTTGGCACTTCAGATATTCTATATTTAGAGCCATAGAAGTTCAAGATGGACAGCTGCCTTCCCAAGCAACCTACTATGTATCAATGATCATGAAGGATTGTTCTGTTCCATTCACTGTCTCATGAGATAAAGCTTTGACCACTTCCCTTGAGAACTCAGACTAGTAAATCCCCTCACTCAGAAGTTTTCCTGCTGTTCAGCCAAAATTTTCCTTTTCTTGATTTTGACATTTCTTCCACTGATATTCCAGTGGTGTACAGAGGCATTGTACTGACTGGAATATATTCAGATAGGCTGAGAGAAATTGGTCTTGAAGGTGGTTTGGGGAGATGAAATCCAACTTCCAAACAGGGTCAAGGTATGGGACTGAAACACAGCCTTTTCCCGTACTCCACAGCATGTACTGCAGACTGAAGTTTGGAGCAATGACCATAACCTTGACACACTTAGATGTGCTGTTAGAGCCAATGAATCTGCATAAACATGGAGCCCTTGGCTCCCACCTTGCCACCTTCACTGCCATGCAGTGCATGCAATGGCAGACCCAAGACTTCTTTTGCAGTGTAGAAGGGGCAGGCAGGTAGCCCTTAGTGTCTGCTCTGCAGCCAGCCAACCGAATGCAGGGCTTAAGATTGAGTTCAACAAGATTGAGTTACAACAAGTAATAATGCAGCTTAAAAATATTTTCTGAGCAATAAAACTACCAATTGTGTGTCTGTAAATCGCATCTCCTTTAAACATTAACATAGAGCTCCTATTGGATGGTATTTTAGTCATGGCAAGTAATTAGTGGTCAGAAGGAAATGATAATTGAAGTCTTCCCCATCAACCCAAGAAGATACTGGGATAGGGTGGAGTGCACCTTCTATCTCCTTCTTTTCATTTGGGTGGAGAGATGAGAGAGTGAAGGCAAATGGCTTGATCACAACACTACTGCTGCTCTCATGCGGTCTGATCCTGTACCATTTAAGTCAATGGGATCTTAGAGCATAAGCTGTTTAAGTCAGGGACTGTCTTTTTGTTCTGTGTTTGTACAGCACCTAGCACAATGGGGTGGGTGCTGGTTCATGACAAGGGTTCCTGGGTGCTACTGCAATTAAATAATAATCTTGCCAGTCATATCAAACGGCTCTCATATCATGACTCTCTCTCTGCAATTGCTCACTTCTGTGGTAGGAACAAGGAGTAGCTGGCGTCCCAGATGATCTGTGGTAATAACACAGATGTCAGAAGGGCTACTACACCATGACACCCACAATGGAGTGATCAGTTGGATGAAAAGTGCACTGTAGAGTAACAGGGTCCTTTGCTTCTCGCCAGGTACAGTTGTGTGCAACCTTTGTAATGAAACATGTAACTAGATACATCTTTGAACTCACTGGGTTTTATGCGTCACCACAAAAACCGAATACAAGCCTGGATAGCTGACCCTTCAGTAAGTCTGCGCTGACTGTTGAGCCTACCTGTGGTGTTGGGTGAAACCATGGGAAACTCAGTGAGTTTTTCTAGTTTTCCCTACCCAAACTTAGTGAAACCTGGCCTGAATAGCTAACTTCCAAAGAGCTGTATGAACCTCAGCTAGAAATCTAAACTTGGGGGTGGGGGTGGTGTCACACTTTGAACCCATGGCACTAAAGCTCATTACCCCCTGATCAAAGGTCACAATAAATAAAAATTGCTGTGTGTTCTTTCATCCCTGTCTCCATTCACATTCTTCTCTCTCTACAGTGCTTCTACCATAGCTACATAGGACGGTAGATTGTGCCCGTGACTGTACTATATATGCATTAGCCTTCCTTGTGTACCTACATATGGCCTGCATGAGGTTTTTGAAGGGTTATGGTTAATATCAGGCACATGTTTTAAAGCGTGAGTTGGCCATTCTTATTTAGTTGAGTTTGAATTTTCACCAACACGTTTTGTATAAAGTAATTATTCAAAACAGTTCAAAGTTACAGTTCTCACAGCAACTCTAATTCTGTTACATATATATTAAGGCATAAGTTTCACATATTATTTCTATAATTAAAAAAGCCTTGCATGTGTGCAAGGAGGTTGTTACTGTTGCTGTAGTAACCATATCATTGACTTTCCTGACTTTTATCATTCCTAACCTTTAAATTCTCAGCCATAACGCTGCAATTAACATAGTTATATTGTTATTGCATTTTAATTAGATTTGTGCCTGGAGTCAGATATTCCCTGTTTTGCACTCATGCTAAAGTTTGCCTATCATCCTTCCATTTTGTAAACCCACACACTCTCTCTGATTGTTGGGCTATGTTACAGCATTACATTGTTGCCAAAATATTTAAAATAAGCTATATTTGCAGAGAGAAGGTCAAAGAACTATAGTGTGAGGTGGCTTTTCCTGCTGAAAAATAATGATGTAAACTATAAAAAGGCTCATGTCAGTCCTCTCACCCAAGTATCAGACAGCTTAATAGGACCTATGATTCTAGTTGTTGTGTTCATTTTATGCATGCAATTCCATCCTAGTATATCATTAAAATAAATTTTATTATTATAAAATAAATGTGAAAGACGCATCTTAAATATGAATTTTACTATGTCTTTCATGTTTATTTTTTGGATGTTTAAGTATGCATCTTACTATAAAGTGCACAGTGTGCAACCTTAATAGGCTGTATGGGCTATATTTTCATCACTTGCTTAAAGCCTGAGTGAATGAGGTACTCTGTCCATGTTACTTCGAGGACAAAGAGCAACTTTGCAGCTGTTTCATTCTTGGGACAGTGGGAGTTGTCCATCTTATGCAGGGGTTTTGAACAGTGAGTTTGAGTGGTTTTGTACACGCCCAAATTTCCCTTTACACGGCCTTAGATAGTCACCATGGAGCACAGCTTCATGCTGCCCAGTTTGCTGTAGCCCCTGTTTGTCAGTTCTGTGCTAGTTTTTAACCGTTTGAGTACATGCAAGAGGAGGAGGAGCAGCAGGTGATCAATATTTAGCCCCTTAGCCCTTGCAGGCTGTATTATTCCTACAGACATACATATAGCAGTACATCATAACTAATTCAAACCCTGTAAAAGCAGAGCATCTTGCCAAAATCTTATACACACCAACTAACCGCATCCGGACCTATTATGCAGTCCCCTAACATCATATTCATAGCAGAACTTGAATATAAGTAGGGCTAAATTCTTATGAGGGCTGATTAACTTGGTCTCCTTGATGATTTCCAGAAAGGCAAAAAATCTTCTTTCCAGCTTGTTATAGACTCTCTAGAGGACACTCGCAGCTGTGAGAATGAGGTCTGAGTTTGTTAGGAATGTAGCGGTTCCATCTATAAGAATTATTGACTTTTGCAGCTTTATTGGAAAAATCAGTCATGCATTTCTCTTTTTCAGGGGGTTGGCTATTCTGTGATTTGATTTGATGTTATCTCTGCAGGTTAGCAGCTGGATAGCATCTCTAGTACAGCATCCAGTTAATTGTTTAGCTCTGGCATGACCGAAGGGAACCCAACTAACATTTTGCATTGTTCAAAATGTATTCCACTGATGGGCTGACTGCTCCTTGGGTATGTGATGTGGAGGAGGTGACAAACCATGATCTTTACTTCCTAAGCACATCCTCATTATGAGCATGTACAAAGAATAAGACCTGTCTGATACCATGAAGATTATTTGACAGCAATTCTGCAGTCTGTGCTGGAAACAGATTTTGTGTTGGTCAAGTGGTCAGTTAATCCTTAACAGAATGTAGATCTGTATTTATCCAGATTATGTATAAAACCGATACCTAGCCTACACTGAGAACATCAATATGACAGTGTTCCGTTTCATGTTTCCACTAATACAAATGGTCATGGCCAATGTTGCCCTCTTCTACAGGGACAAAAAAGTAGCCTCGCCCCAGAGAAAACACAGGAGCACACTTACTAAATCTTCCCACACCAGTCCGTGTCATCTATTGGGCCAAATTCATCCTTGCTGCAGATCCTCTGACATCAGAGGAGATACACCAAGGTCTGTATGTGTGTAATATTGCAGTCAGAATCAGCTGTTTTTATTGGAGCAGAAAAGCAAACAGTACTCTCTTGGTACATGGATTCCCCTGCCCCAGTAGGCTCACAAAGCACAGGTGGGTCTAGAGATTTTGATCTGATCTTGTCGAAACCCTGGGTCTGGTTTATGTGTGAGCAGGATCTCACTGAGCATTCTGCTGTTGGCAGAACTGGAATTGGGCCTCATGTAGTCCTTCTCTTGGCCTGAGCTGGAGCCCTCTTTCTCAATAGTGGGGGCTGGAAGATTCAGCTTCTATCCCCTACTTCTTACACCTCCCTTTTTCCCAAACACACACGCAAATATCTCCCTTCACGTGGCTCTCCCTGTGCAGCCAACTCTTCTAGGATATAAACATATGTAGGAGTATGTTGGAAGTATGTGTACATATAAATGATACTACCTACTGTTTATATATAAAGGTCCTAATTCTTGAGTGTAGCTGTGCTGTGTTTAATGCAGGACCACACTGCATTTTGCTTTCCTTGATGCTGAAACCAGATCCACTCCCAGCACAATTTAGAGCAGCTTCAGTGCTGCCTCTCTCTGCCCAGATCCCAGAATGCAATGGTGTCCCAGGTAGGGAGCTATGAGGGAGCGCTTCCCACAGGGATTAATAGAAGCCTCACTGCTTGAATAATAGAATACGACTGAATAAAACACTTGAGAATATATTGTTGGGAACAATCCCACATTAGCAGGGAGATGGACTCTGTGACCTACTAGATTTTTTCCATTTCTGACTTCTATGATTTATGCTGTGACATGATCACTCCTTCTTTCATTTTTCCTTCTCCTGTCTTGTATTCCTCCGCTCCAGAAAGGTAGGTTAAGGACAAATTAAGTATTCCAACGAACGGCTGCTATGGAGACTTGTTTTCTTGCGTATCAACAATTGACAATTTCACATCTTTCCCTCTTCCATTTTTGTATTTTAATTGGGTGCCCAGATTTGGTGGCAACTGATTTCCTGTAAATATCATAGGCAAGCAGCGAGAGAGAGAGATTAGATAGTTACATGGATAAATAGATAGAGAACAAAATAAAGATTAGAAGAGAACTCTGTCATACTGTAGGTCCCTGGGCAATTTAGGGAAATTAGCTTATCATAATTGTTTGCACTATGAGTAGTAGAGTGGAGAGGAATCAGTAACTATTTTAAAACACGATAATAGAGGCTCAAGCTAAATGTATACCTCAAATAAAAAAATCCCACCAGTAAGAGGACCAAAAAATGCCATCCTGGCTAAACAGCAGAGTAGAAGAGATGGTTAGAGGTAAAAAGGCAGCCTTTAAAAATTAAAAGTCAGCTCTTAGATAATAGATATAGGATAATAGAAAGGAGCATAAACTCTGGCAAGTCAATTGTAAAAGCATAATAAGGCAGGCCAAGAAAGAATTTGAAGAGCAACTAGCTAAGCATACAAAAATTTACAGCAAAAAAAAAAAAATTTAAGTACTGCCAAGCACATAGGCCACTGGATGATTGAGGTGCTAAAGGAGTGCGCAAGGAAGACAAGACTGTTGTGGAGAAGCTAAATTAATTCTTTGCATTAGTCTTTATTGCAGATGATGAAAAGTTCCAGAGGGGTAGCCGTGTTAGTCTGTATACAGCAAAAATGAGAGTCCTGTAGCACTTTAAAGACTAAAAAATTTAATTTCTGCAGGCATAAACTTTCATGGGCTGCAACCCACTTATTCAAATTGGTTGAAACTAGTAAAGAACAAAATTATCAGACACATAAGATAAACACAATATGTTGGGGAAGATGGCTTTTATAAAGGAAAATCATGCCTCACTGATCTGTTAAAGTTCTTTGAGAGAGTCAACAAATGTGCATAATGGTGATCCAGCTGATGTGGTATACTTTGACTTTCAGAAAGCCTTTGACAAGTTCCTTCACCAAAGGCTCTTAAGTAAATTGAGTGGTCTTGAGAAAAGAGGGAAGATCCTCTCATAGATCAGTAACTGATTAAAAGATAGGAAACAAAGGGTAGGAATAACTGGTCAGTTTTCACAGTAGAGAGAGGCAAATAGCATGGTTCTCCAAGGAGCTGTACTGGGACCTGTGCTGTTCAACATTTTCATAAATGATCTGAAAAATGCGATGGAAAGTGAGGTGGCAAAATTTGAAGATGATACAAAATTATTCCAGGTAGTTAAGCCCAAAACTGATTGTGAAGAGTTACAAAAGGAACTCCTAAACTGGGTGACTCAGCCACAAAATGGCAGTTAAAATAACAATGTTGGTAAGTGCAAATTGGAAAAAAAAATCCCATTTGTGCATACAAAATGATGGGGTCTAAATTAGCTGTTACTACTCAAGAAAGAGAGCTGGTGTCATTGTGAATGGTTCTGTGAAAACATCCACTGAACATGCAGTGAAGTCAATATAGCTAACCAAAAGGAACAATTAGGAAGAAGCTAGATCGTAAAACTGAAAATATCATAACATAAATTATGCATAAATATATCCATGGTACAGCCACACCTTGAATACTGCGTGCAGTCCTCCCCATCTCAAAAAAGATACATTAGAATTGGAAAAGGTGCAGAGAAGGGCAACAAAAATAATTAAGGGTATGGAACAACTTCCACACGAGAAGAAAGTCAAAAGACAGAGACTGTTCAGCTTAGAAAACATATGACTAAGGAGAGGGATATGATAGAGGTCTATAAAATCATGAATGGCCTGGAGAAAGTAAATACAGATGTGTTATTTATCCCTTCACTAACACAAGAACTAGAGGGTCACCCAATGAAATTAATTGGCAGCAGTTTTAAAACAAACAAAAGGAAGTACTTTTTTATAGAATGCACAGTCAATCTGTGCCATGGGTTGCTGTGAAGGTCAAAAATATAACTGAGTTAAAAAAATTAGTTAAGTTCATGGAGAACAGGTCCATCAATGGCTATCAGCCAATGTGGTCTGGGACACAAGCCCATGCTCTGGGTGTCCCTAAGTCTCCAACTGTGAGAAGCAACTGGCATTGGACACTGTCAGAAACAGGATACTGGGCTAGATGGACCATTGATCTGATCCAGTATGGCTGTTTTTATGTTAAGTATTCAAGGTTGTTGATGCTTCTTGCTTGCCCTTTGCATCTCTCGCAGCTTGTGCAATGAAAGTCAACTAACCAGTTTCACGTTTGAGCCAGTTTCACTTTCACATCCTAACTTCCTAGCACAATGTTTGTTTATGCTTAGGTTAGCTGTTTCTGTATTTGTGCACTGTATGGGAGAATTGTTTAGTGACTTCCTTAGTTTTTCAATATCAACATGTTTAAAAAAAAAAGGCATTGTTGTTTATTATTACACACTGAATTCAGTTTAGTTAAAAGATAAAAGACTAACCAGGCAGTAAATAACTGGTCAGTGCCTACATCTCTACTATGTGTCATTTGTATTTTTATGCCTCTCCTGTGGCTTTAACTATGCCCAGTGGGTGTAGAAATTGAATGGTTAAAAATAACAAATAAGAAATCAAAGTCATGCTCTGATTTCCATACTCCTTGGCACCTCATTCATTATTTGCTAGACAGCACAGAGAATATCAGTAGCTCATTGAAGGAAACAGCACAAAATACAAAAACAATCTGATTATCATCCAGAAGCCAAAAGAAACAGGCTCTTGCTCTGATTGCCTTTGTGGCATTTCTGTATGTTCCTTAGGCACTGCTGTGCTCTGTGCTCCTTTTCCATAGTACCCATTTTATTTATTTCAGCTGTATTGTGGTTGAGATTTTAAACGTAATTTTTAGAGGGACATTTAAAGGTGGAAGTTCCTCAATTTAGGTGGTGCTGATTGGGGGTGGTTTTGTTTTTTTCCTTCACATAAGTTGTATCCATGTTTAAATAACAGAGTTAGCACCCAATATAATAGCTCTATTAGACTGTTAATTTAAGTGCAATAGGGATATTTTCATCCTGGAACTGGTGTAAATGCCATCACATGAGTGATTTAAAACCAGATTGTATAGCACAAAGGGGAATGATTGGGTGCCTGATCCAATGATCATTAAGTGAAAAGAAAGACTCCCATTAACTAGATGACCTGGTTGAAGTGATTTTATGACCCAAATTAGTCCTTTACCATCGTGGGCTCATTAAGTGGGAAAGGCCAAGGGAATCCCTTCTATCCCCTAGCAATCCCATGTCTGGTGGAGAGGGAAGCCATGATGTGATTGTCTAGGAGACCAGGCACTGGACTGGAATTCAGAAGATCTAAGTTCAATTCCCAGCTCCATCCACAGACCCCCATTGTGCTCTCGGCCTCAATGCTCAGGCAGTAAAACATATAAAACTCCTTTATCTCATAGTGGTGCTGTGAAGATCAAATCCACTGACCACTGTGAGCACTCAAATACTGTGGTGATGCGGGCCATGTAAGTGCCTGGAGAGGTAGACATAAAAATTACCTTGCTCGTCCCTCGCTATTTCTTTCTACCTGTCATCTTCCCCATTTTCCCTGTCTAAAAAACAAAACCTGCTTATTACTGTAATCTTTTAAAAACTTGGAAAAAGAGCAAACAGATGAGTCTTGCCCATTTGGGAAAAGGTTTTCAGATTTTTATTTTCCCTGGATGCCCCACTGCCCCTCCTTTCAAGGTACCTGGCCCTGTCAGAACAGGGAGTGCTGCTGATTATAGATGGAATCAAGGTTCAGATTGAAAGTCCAAGTGAAGCAGTCAGTATGAATTTTCACTTTGACCTTCTAGCCACGAGGTGACAAACTATTTTCAGTTTCACTAAATTTAAAAGTAGTTCATGCCAAGGATAACTGTTATATTTGTGTGCGTGTTTGTACGTGTGCGCGCACACAGTATTTTTTTATCATCACTTAGCTGAAAGGGTTTTTTGAGGGGAGGCCATTGGCAGACATTCATCTAAAACAGGGTTAAAGTTTTTCCCTAGAGTCCCTCTATATAACAAATAAATGTACTGAGCACCGTCACTGCTTAGTTTAAATGGGCATTGAATCATATGGTTTTCACTGTAACTATAACTTGAAAATTAGCACATAAGTAACAGGGATGCTATTGTTCACTGTTTATTATGATCTTGCAGTGCAATCTGGATGGATTTCACCTGCCTGAAGGGTCACTGCATTATTCAAATCTAGTATTAGTCTTCAAAACAAACTTAAGTACTGCCATAGATTTTGCACTGGCCCTCCACATAGAAGAATTTCATTCACTGTGAATATAGGAAATATAAATGATGATATCAATGATATTCCAATTAATTATTATATATCCTCATCTATTTTTGTCTCATCCAACCTATATTAATAATGATATTTGTATTTATTATTTGTATTGCAGTCGCACCTACTAGCCCCAGTTGTGGACCGGAGTCCAATTGTGGTAGGTGCTGTACAAACATATAACCAAGAGCTTACGTTTTAAGCATCTCTTGCTCTTTAGGGCATGAATTCTCATTTTCTATAGCACCTAGCACAATGAGGCCCTGACCTGATTGGCATCTCAGTGCTATTGTGTAATCATAATAGCATATAGGAGGTAGGAAGAGTTATTTGGAAATGTTGAAGTTCTGCAGCTCTTTATATTATTAGTAGTGTTGTTGTTGTTATTTCTTTTGTGTGTCCCTTATTTATATGTCTGTAGTAGCCCCTACTTTCTGCTGTGTGCTCTCCGGAAAGGGAAGAAAGCTCAGTTCCCGTCACATTGCTACAAGGAGCTCACCATGACTTATTTTGATAGGAAAGCTTCGATATATTGTTTAACATTTGTTTTAAGTAATGAGCTGGTCATGCCTTGATTCTAATTCCATGTGCAGGGTATATCAGCCAGGTTATTCTTGTTTGAAGTGCTGTGGTCATGTTTGTGTTGAAACTGGCCTGGGAAGTGGGACTGAAGCAATTCTAATTTAGTACCAAACAGTTTGGGTATCCAGTTTGGGTGGTGGTAGTTGTTGCTAATAATATCACCTTTTTTCTTAAACATTTTTTGTGTACCGGTTAAGATTTCCTTTATATCCTCTCTGTTTGCTAAAATCTCTGTTGCTGTCTGTACTTGCATGCCACTGGGGTCACCAGTGTTGTTAGTTGTTGGCTATGCGTGTGTTCTCCCAGCGTGTATGCTGTCCCAGCTCTGCGCAGACAGCTGATGCAGCAAAACATGATTGGATTACTTAATAAGACCAAATATCCATTTCAGTAACAAAGGCACCAGGCCAGATTTATTGCTGATGAAGCATGGTAAAAAGCACCCTAAACGTGCTACGAGTACACTTAATACATGTATTCCTGTGACAGTGAACCAGTTCAGTAAACAGTGGGACTGTCTGTTCCTCACTCGGCCAGACAAAGACACTTTCTTTGAAACCCTCTTTGATACACTGATACAAACAAGTTACATATTGCCCCTCTGACATGGTAAGATACCACCCTCTGGCAAGATACCAGCCTTTACTTTGTAATGGATGGTTTGGTTAAAACATTTCTAGTAGGTCTGTTATTGACTTTTTTATTTATTATGTTGCCATTCTAAGGGATCAGTAAACTCTCATTATTTTTAAGGAACGATATTGTACCATTCCTGGTTTCAGGATGTTCTGGTACTCTCTTTTTGGAATGTGCTTGTATGTTCAATGCCTGTTACTTTGTTAGGAATGTGTGTTTTTGCAATACCCGCTCTGGTTTTGCCAGTTTCTGTGAATCTGCACACAGGTTCAAAGCCTGATTTCTGCTAACTTTGCTTTTTAATAGCAGGGCTTGGTTATTACTTTAGCTTGGGCCTCATGCCTGGCCTATTATACCAGGCCTTATGTCTTAGGCTTTTACTTTCTACTACACAGGGAATATAATGGAGCAATCGATCTGACAGTGGCGAATTTGCCACCGTCAGTGTAGACCCAGCCGCAGTGATCTGACATTACTTGCCAGTGTAGATGTGATACAAAAGTATCTTGCCAAGAAATGGCCTTTTTGACTGCGAGCAAGCTAAGCATATCTTATCCTTGTCCAAGCAGTGAAAAGCAGAGGAATCAATGAAGTCCACTAAAGGACTTGCTGTGCCCATCTAATTGAAGCACTTTAGAGACTTTGATGGTGAGTGCTATGGGGAAGTCTAAGATACATGGAAAGAAAGAAAATGAAACCAGACATGAACAATCAGCCTCACAATTCTGAAATGATAAAATTATACAGAATTTTTTTCCATTGAGTGATTTATAAAATGTCATAGAATCTCAGTCTTGTGGAACACATTTGTTTTTGCATCAGACTCTGATATCAAGGGAGAGAGACTCTGGTTTTGCTTTCTCTTTTCTCTTTGCCTCCTTTCCCAATGTTCTTCTTCCATTTACACATGTGTAAGTGGGTCTTGCTTTTTTAGATCATTCTCCTCCTGTTCCTCTCATAACATTGATCCATTGTTTTGACAAAAATGGTGAAACAATCCCTGATGTTAACTAAAAAGAACAAAAAATATCTTAAATAACATTTTAATTCCCCCCGCACATACACATTCAACCTTTTGCCCCTTGTAATATTTCTGCAGGCAAGCTGTGGACTGAAAGGCCCTGAGACTGAGCTCCCTTCTCCCCCTGAGAAGCAGTCTCTCTAAGTCACGTCGAGGTACACCGCTGCAGAAGTGTGAGAAACTTGTGTTGCTGTTGCCCATGCTGTGCCTGTGCTGTGGATAAATAGGCTGTTAGATTCTGTGGCTGTCAATCTGACACTTTAAACAGGCACTATATCCTTCTGCGTTTTTAGCTTACTTTTGACATTTTCCATTAAACGTTATAGAAAAGATAAGGAATTTTCTGTACACTAGGAATATCTCTGCCTGTCTTCTTAATATGACAGGCCCTCTCTCTGGACCATGACTCTGCATTCCTCTGCAGTGGTGAATTAGTTCTGAGGGGTAGATTTTAATATCCTTGCTCTTGTTGAGAGATATCTTAATCCTTCAGGAGCCTCATAGTTTCATTTGGACTACTAGGGGTGTCATGTGTTACTCAATGTGAGTGAGAATGGCAGAATCTGGGCAAGCTTTTGGTGTCCAATCACTTAGTGCCAGGAGTAGCACTTTAATTCTATGAGTGCTCACGCTGAAGAAAGTGCTATGACCTGGAGCGAATATTTGTAAAATTGGGACCTAGCATTATATCAGCATCTTAACGTTACTTTATTTGGCAGGGCTTGATTTTCATTCTTAAAGGCGGTTTGTCAAAAAGCTTCAACCCCTGCTAGCCAGGTACAAACTCTGAGGGCATGTCTACACTGCAGTCTGCTGGGTGTTCAGCTCCATCTAGGAGCTTGAGTGTATACTTGAGTGACTAGCTCATGCTGCCGTGGCTTCATGGCTATTGTGATTGAAGCTAACTTGGGTCTGTCTACAAATGCTGCGGTCACATCTCTGATAGCAGCATGGATGTGCCCTGACTAACAGGCTGGCGGTGTGAGCGTCAATCATTATGCAAATGCAGAGTTAGGAAGTTATTTTAAAACAGGTATTTTAGACCCATGTAAAAGTTTGTCACACAAATATAATTTAGATTTCTTTTAGAAAGCTTATTATTTACTCTGATGCTCATAATGGAGATGTTTTGGTCTATTGTGTAAACAGGTCTTAGAACCACTTTTTGCTTAGCAGACCATAATGGCTCTCCTGTCTCATAAGTATGTATTTGGAGATAATATTTTAAATGCCTTTTTGTACATTTTAGTAGAAATCCAAAGGAGCCACTACCTGCTTATTCACTTAAAATCATTTTCATAGCTAAATACAGCCATCATTTTAACAGCTTTTTAAAGAAAAAAAATCATTGCCAAAAATAATTAGATCTCATTGTGGTCTAATTATGTGCTAGCTTTTTATTTTTTGCTTTTTTTAAATGGAAGCTGTTTTTATGTTACTGGAACACAAAGTCTCTCTTTGGAAGGCCACAAATTGAATGAACTCTTACAGTGGTGGCATAGTGTTTCCTAGCAACATCATGCCCACACTAGTGCTGCTTCCTTCACTCTTCAAGCTAAAAGCAAAGTCATGTCCATTAATTCCCAGCTGCACCTAAAACTTTTCAGAGATTTTGCTGGCTCCCTGCTGTTCATGTTTTCATCTTGCTCATATGTTGTGGAGCAAACCTGCTACTGTGATCTGTTTATCTCTCTCTCCACAAAAAGCAAATCCTGAGTGTATATTCACAATTAATGTTCATTTTACATTTAAAACAAATCATTTGTCCTACAGCATGATGCCTCCCTTGATGCATTATCATTATAGTCACTCAAACAACATGACAAGCCAAAGATAAAATAAAATGCCTTCAAAATATTTCATATAGTTCAGTATGCAGGCAACATTTTGCAGCTAAGATCTGTAATGCAAAAATCACTTTCTTTCAAGCGAAGGTGGCATTGCGTAGTTTAAATAAACAATGGCAGCAGTGGAAGAAAACTCATAGGGCTTGTTAGTATCTGCTGATAGTTTGTCTACATAGAATGAGTTTAATCACAAAACCCACCACAATTTTCATTCTTATTGGCAGTCTCAGCAGAGAGGCCAACCACTGAGTGGGCATGAAGATGGAATACCCATTTAACTGCTACAAGTGATCAGGGTTCAAGCACAGTGGTGGGGACAGTGTGTAGAAACTTTGACTGCTGCTATCCGTAATGGTCCAGGTCTACAGATAAGCACAGGACTTTAGTGTCCAGATCTCTCAAGCCAGGACTTTCTCAAGCTCACTGTTCAAATGGAAAAAAAAATGCAAAAGAAACATACAAAAATATGCAGAGCTAAAGATGAACAGTGGCAAGTGCATCCCTCACTGTTTTCTAATAGAAGTAACAGTCATTGTGTGCTAAGATAGTTAGTCAATTTCCTTGTACTTGTGCCTTGTGCTAACTTAGACATGGGAGTGGAATAATCTGTTTATTAACAGTCACAGCTCACACTCAGTGAGGCAAATACAGAGAGACCTAACACATGCTGCTCCACACAGTCTCCCAGGAAGATCCAAGAGTGCTGCTGCAGGGCAGAAGTCAAGTCTAGCTCCAGACTGAGAATATAGTTTGCCACGAGAAACAATCTAATAATAGCATCTCAGCCCACTGCTGTCCAGGATAAGGAAATCTCCTCTAATTCATCCTGAGGATCAGTCTGAAAGGTTCTTCTGAGATCACAGTGACTCCTGGGATTATTTGGACTAGGGTTATAGAGAATTAAAATTAACATAGAAGCATGATTTGCTCTGCCAGGTCAAACCCTTGGCCCTTTAACTCCTTCCTCCAGTTATGGCTAAGATGTGATCCTTCAGAAAGAGCCCCATAATGTACATACCCTGGTCTGCAAAGCTGTATATAGGGGAAAACTTGCTGCCTGAGTCCTGCAGCAATAAGATTAAATACCAGGAGCAATTACTCAGTGTTCTATGACAATTATATAGACAGCATGATTAGGAGATTGAATTTCAAACCTTAGTGAGAGGGTTTGAACCACAATGATCCTGTTTCCACAGACGATCAGATCATTTTTTCTATTTCTAGTTGTGTTCTCTCTGCTCTGTATGTCACCCACCCCAGTTTGTCTGCAGTGTGAGAGAGAGGTTTGTTGCCTGACTCTCCAGCCTTCTGTCCTCCACACTCAATGAGAATAGTGGTGAGGCTCAGATGTGGAGTAGATAGTGTAGAGAGGAACTAGTGCTCGCCTGTGTGTGTGTCAGGCTATGAAGTCTTCCCCCCCTTCTTCCTTCCTCTCCATTCCCACCCTTTGTTCTCAGCAGTGGGAATTCCGTCTGTCTGTTTTCAGTGAGTATTCAAGCCCAGTACAATTCTACCTTCTGAAACAACTTTGCCTATGGGAAGTAGATTGACAAATTAAGTTAGCCCATTATCCATGAACATTTGGGTGGTACACACAGACAGCCTACCAGATAGAATATTTCAGTCCCAATTCAGCTCTACTGACACTAAATAAGAGCATAGCTGAAGACAATCACACTATATATAATTTGTGGGATATCCTTGCTAAGATGTCTCTTAGGAAAATATAACATGCTAAATCCTGACATAAATAGATGTAGTAACAAATGGCTAAGTCTTTTAAAGGTATGCATCTATACCTGACTTCTAAAGAGAGACGGGTTTTTTAAACAGTTTTGCTGCATGTTCTTCATATTCCAATTTTATGTGAGGAGAAGCTTTGGAGGATTCTATAATACACTATATAAAAGACACAGGGCATGTCTCCAGCCTTGTTTAAAAATATATTCTCCTGCCTAGACATATATGGAGAAGTTATTTTATATAAAAAATGGGCATAAAATGATCCTGTGTCAGCAGACTGTCGATTGTGTCCACAACAATTAAAAATTATCTCAAGATCTTAAAAATGTCGATCCAGTCACATATCATGTGACACTTGAATGCATACTTTTTATGAAGCTGTGAGATAAATATGAATGTCTTCCCTACCACGCCCCTCCCCACTCAGCACATGCCCAGTACCAGTGAGGGTATTTATTTATCCCATTAGCTGAAGCTGCTTTTTGTGTGCACAGTGGTATGATTTCACCTGCCTAGAGCATCAAATCTTAATGTAAATTAGTATTTCTAGTACTTATCTTCTTCATTTCTTCAACCAGATGGCTGCCCTGATTTGTGCAATGGCAATGGGAGATGCACGCTCGGTCAGAACAGCTGGCAGTGTGTCTGCCAGACCGGCTGGAGAGGGCCTGGATGCAATGTTGCCATGGAAACCTCCTGTGCTGATAACAAGGATAATGAGGGAGGTGAGCAAAAGTCTTCCAGTTCCCAGTCCCTAAAGAACAGAGGGTTATATGCACTTTCGTCATGAGTCACTTTACTACAGAAAGGCCCTCTCTCATGCTATTGTCAATATTGTTGTTACATTTCCTTTGAAACAAATGAGATGGAGAAAGCTATGTCCTTGTGGAAAGGTGGTGTGACCTGAAAAGCCTGCTTTTGAAGACAGAGGACCAGATTCCACTTTGGTATAAACCCCATTGCAGCCAGTGGAGTTTACACCAGTGATGAATGTGGCCTACAGTCTTAGAACTCAATCCTGCCCTCAGATATGCAAGCCCTCATGCCACCTGGTGAATTGTAAAATCACTTACTATGCATATGTGCCAAAGTGTAGCAGCTGATTTAGCAGGATGTTTAGCAACATTTATTCATCTTTGTACCAGAACCCAAGTTCATGCTCTCAAATGCATACACCACATAAGTCGTCATAGCTCACTGTGTCATATTTTCAGAGCACATGCTGAGCTGTAAAGGGCTCGATCAGTTGTGCTGAACAAATCTATCTATGTTTACATCCTGAGGTCTTCATTCAATTTTCACTCTGTCGTTTACTGAAGCAAACTAACATTAAGTAAATTAGGATTTGATCCAAGATGGTTTTCAAGGAGAGATGTAGTACATCTTGTTTTCTATAAACTTTCATTTCAGAGTGAGCAGGCTTAGAGCACAGAAGTTCCTAAAAGCTGTCCAGTGTGGGTGTCTAGTCTCCTGATAAATACATTGCATCGTGCACAGGAAAGGGAAGAAGAGACCTCTAACTTTTGTCAAATGCTGAGGTTTGCTAAATAAACAAGGATCCTCAGAAACTTTCGTTTTTCCTGAAGTAACTATCTTGTATTGTTCCTTACACTCCTTTCAAATGCCAGCCATTGAATCTTCTCAACTCTCTCCTTTTCTTCTGACCTTCATCAAAACCAAATATTTCATGCAGCTTCTTTTCTTCAGTTCGCTACTTTTGTTTGGATCGCATTTATTTTAAAGAGCACGTCTGTTATGTGCTGATAAAGTATTTTTTCTGGAGCAGTAGCTGCAGAGAAATGTTTTGGTTATGGTATTTCCCAAAATTTCAGGGAGACTCTATTCTTTGGATGATTGCTTCAGCAATGAAATTGCCTTTAAGATGAGTTTCCTATTCTTGTATAATATTTAAGGCTTACAGAAAATGTTTAATACACCCAAATCCAAAAAAAGGCATTTTAAGTTCAGTAATGTTAACCAAACATTGAACAGGATTTGGAAGCCATTAGATCTAGATTTTCCCAAGAGCTCAGGGCCAGTTTTCCAAGTGCTCAGTACTGGGAAAAAGATTTTCAAAATTGCACAACTCACCCTGTGAAGATCTCTTTTGCAAACCTGGCCACTAAGGGCAAATTGTGCACTCAAATACACAGATATGAACACACTCAAATGTTGTTGTCAAAGTTGGTATCTGAATCTCAATTTGGCAGCTGTTACCTTACTCTGTAAGGGCCCAAATCAACTTTCATTAAAGTCAAAGACTATATAAAATGTATTTGCCAAATGACAGGAATATAATATTAATCATCACTAGCAAAACATGTGATTGTTAGTTCATCTTAACCATAGCCAAAGGGGAAAGTGTGAAGACTGTCTCTAAATGTGGAAACTGTGAGGTTTATGAGACCTGCAGATCATCTGGTCTCTGAATACTCCCATGCACACTCGATCTATACAAATATTTTCTAACATTGCGTTCTCTTCATCTGTTCCATTTGTCACCAGTTGTAACTGATGACAGTGCTCTGTGTCATCATCTATAAAATGATGGAAACATGCAAAGTGTTGTTTTCGGAAGAGAAGGATCTGCTTCTGTGTTCTCAAACGCAACCCTTATTAAAAAAAGTCTTATAGAATATATTAAAATACTGTAACCTTTCTATAAGTGTTTTTCACCATCATATAGAATATAATAATTATTTCCTTTACATTGAATTTTATTGGATAGTTAAACTTATATGGATATACGTCTTCCTTACATTCTGTATGTACGTAGAGTAGTCTCTATAGAACCATGTTAAACTTCTGTAGAACTGTGTTATTATTGTTTATTACATGTTGCAGGAATGTTATAGGAGTTCCAGCCAAGATCAAGCTACCATTGTGCTAGGCACTGAGAGAGCAAGAGTCAATCCCTGTAGCAAAGAGATTTTAGTCTAGACCATATGAATTATAGTTCATATAGAAAAGAAAGGCAGAGGGTGTGAAAAAAAATAGTATCCCCATTTTACAGATGGAAAACAGATGGCTAGAAAGTTAGAGGTTATAATTATCAGAAAGACTCAGCACCCACAACTGTGGCCAGAATTTTCCAAAGAGTTTAACTAGATTTTCAAAATTGCTCAGCATCCACTGGCTGCTGGCTACCGAGCAGTTTTAAAATTCTGGCCATTTCATGTAGGCGCCTATGTGGAAGCTAGATTCTTTTGAAAATCTAGCCCTGATTGCAAGTACTGAGCACTTTGGAAAGGCTAGCTGGGTATTTTTGAAACACGGCACCACATGACCAGTCCAAGGTCACCCAGGGAGTTGATAGTAGAGCCAGGAATCGAACCTAGATTTCCTACATCCCAGTCCAATGCCTTAACCAACAGATCATCTTGCTCTTAATTGGTTTCATCCTTATTATATTCTGAAGATTTTTTCTTAAGAAGGCTTGAGGAGATACTCAGAATCCATCCACTATCTGTGCTGTTATACAGTGCTCATCATCTGTCAGTGTATTTATAAGGCCTATATGCAAGCTCACCCAACTTTTTTACCATCCTGTGGTACTATCCCTGTACTCTCAATGCAATGTGACTAGAAGTTTAAAGTATTCTCACTCCTGATCACCCTTCAACTTGTTAAAAATGTGACCACACCAGTCTGAGTTCTTGCCTATTAAATGACCATAAAGTTTCTCTAATTCTATGGATGGAGGCCAATTATCTTGAGGAAAAAGCTTAGTGCTTTTAATATCACACATTTTGTGTAATCTACAGGGTTATTTAGTAACTTTTCTGTTGTTTTTTTCTATTATGTCCAATGCCTGGTGATTTCTCTCAGTGTATGCGTTCTTTTTCTTTGTTTTTTTATGTCTAACTTCTAAATTAGATATACCCAGTTGCTCATAAGAAAGATATTAAATTATAATGCACTTGGCTCGCTGTATAATGGCTATTAGCTAGACCCACATCCTTACCTAGGCTGGATTGTCTTGTCATAGCTAAAATCGTTGGGCCAAATCTTCATTACACGGATGTCAGTAGGAGTTTTATCTATGGCTTCATTGGGACTGGAATTTGTCCTTTTGTTTTATAATCTATTCAAGTCAGAACTTGAGCTCTAAATTTTTTTCCAAGAAGGAAAAAAATCAAACTACAAAACATTATACTTGATGTTTCTCTAAACTTTTTGAGACTAAATTCAGTTGTCCCTTCAGTTATTTCCAGAAGGTACGCATTTGTGTCTCTCTCTTTGGGAGCTGTGTATGATTGTTGCTGGTTTACTTCCATATTTTGCGATCAGTATGGGAATTCTATGGCCCTTCACAGGTGAAGTAGGAAATTTGTCCATCATGCTGCCAAAATCAATTTTTGTTTTTTGGCACCCATTTTCTCCAGGAATTATTCCAAGCCCACAAAACAGTCACTGAGTGCTTTCCCGGGATTTGTATGGAAGCTTCAATGAGCATTGTTTAGTGGTTATATCAGGGGACTGGGCATCAGGACTTACGGTTTCTGTTCCCAGCTTTGTTGCTCATTTGCTTTGTATATTTCAACACAGCATTTTGGAGTGAGCTCAAGCCCTGGTTGACAGACTGGGGAAGCAGGGCTCACACTAGTGCTCTAAAAACAGCGTTATAGGCAAGACATTGAAGTTGTGGCTCAGGACAGAGCTCAGGCCCTGAACCCCTCCCTGCTCTGTAGGCTTCAGAGCCCGAGTTCCAGCCCAAGTTGCAACTTCAAAGCAGTGTCTGCACTGCTGTTTTTAGAGCACTAGTGTGAGCCCTGCTTCTCCAAGTCTGTTGTTCCAGACTGGGAGGCTTGCTCCCTCAGACTCTAAATTACTGTGCAGACATATACTTTGTGGCATCATTCAAAACAAACTGTGGCTCACTATTCCCTTCTGTTTATTTCCTTAGTGTTACTCATTGTTTGAAAATCTACAACCATTATCCATATTTTAAGTGCTGCGGGGAACATTCTTATCAGTCTTCCATTGCCTCATGGCACTTCAAAAACTTGAATGGTCTCTGGAGAGTTTGGGATTTGTGCTCCTTGTAAACTATAGGCATTATATGAACTCCTGGGGATTTAGGCACTCAAGTTTGAAAGTGCTGGCCTTAGCTTAGTTTCCCTGTTTGTAAGAAGAGGATAATAATGTGTGTACCACACAGGCAGGCAGTGAGGATTATTTTGCTAATGTTTGTAAAGTGATTGCAAAATGCAAATCTTTGTGGAAGTACAAAATACGTAATAGCTCTTTACCCTCTGTGTTATTTTCATCACTTGTGTGCTGGTTTGTTGTTTCTGGTGGGATTTTTTCAAGATGATGATTATTTGGTACCCATAAAATGCTGAACAAATAAATAGCAAATGTTGTCTGAAGAGTGCCCTCACTTGTTAAATACTTACTAGTGTCTGAGTGAGTGCATGGATATGGTTTTATTGTGCTCACTCTCTGTAGTCTGGAAGCATTCCTGTACAGTTGGCAGGGAGCAGTAGAGCAGTGAGGGTCAAGTTAGCCTTGAGTCCCATCATTACTGCTGACTGCCCACTGAACTCTTAAATCTTTGGTACTGCGCAGCCTCGTAAGCGAGAACTCTCTCCCAGTCTGAGCCAAGAACAGCTCTTACTTTTTCCAGAGATTCTCTCCCTCCCCTCCAGCTGCTTTTCCTGGTATCTTCTCTCCTCTCCCCTCCTGCTAAACTGCTCTAATCTGGAGCTGCATGCTGCATTCTTGCTTTTAGTCTTCTTTTTTTGTCCAATCGCCTGCAGATGTCTAATACTGCTTTGTATGTCTAAGCCCACCACAGCTTTACTTCTGTGACACCAAATCGTGGCTGCCCCTGAGTGAATGAGCAAGATGGGGGAGATAATAGAAGAAGCTCCTTTCTTCCTCTGCACCCGCGCAAGAGGCGGCCACAATGCTTGTCGTCCCTTAACGCTGGGTTGGGTGGGACTGTATCTAGCATGTCTAGCTATACTGCACGTCTAGTAAGGGGGATCACCTACCACCAGGAGAGAGGAGTGCTAAGGAGTGTATACTAAAGCTGGTCCACAGCTGTAGAAAGTATTGCTTTACAGTGGGCTCCTATTTCCACCACCATCCCCAGCATCCTACAGGCATTATGCTGGCATAAACTTCCCTCAGCCACAATTTTCATGCTACAGTCTAGGCTAGAACCCCAAGGAGGTGACTGGCTCTTGTAGACATGATTTAACTCTTAGCTTTCCATATTCTTTTATATTTATTTTACTGCTTTTTATAGCTTACTGCCAAGGCACTTAAGCACTGCCATTGCAGAGAGGAAAAACAAAACGGACAAAATAAAATCAATCAATCAAATGCAAAACAAAATATTATAGGAATGGGGAGAAGGGCTTACATAAAGAGAGTCAGAGCTGGCTAGACTCTCATCTCTGACCAGCTGGCTAGGAAGTGACTTCCAAATGAGGGAATCACCCCAGCTTGTTGCCTTTTGGTTACCCTTTTTACAGGTTGAGATTCTGCATCCTTTAGACTTTTATGCTAAATTTGTTCTGGATTGGAACAGGGGTGCAGAGAATAGGAATAACCAGTTAAACCCCAAAACTGACTGTGCCCTACCACTGGTTCTATTGCTCACTGAACACACTTCGTCCAAAAGCTTAGTTCTCCAAAGGCATTGAAAAAACTCCAAATCACAACAGGTGTAGTATAAATGTTAAGTAGAATGGAATGGAATATAATGGAATCCACACTGTTCGTTGGACAAATCAGGAGTTTTTTCTACTTCTTTTCTTCTATAAATTCCTTCCCAAGTTAATTCTAGTTTAGTGGTTCAGGGTGAACTACTGCCCCTGGATATGTGCATTCACCATTCCAGTGGGCTTCACAGAGAGTTCTGCACATCTCAGAGGGCATATTTTTGTCTCTCGCTAGGTTACTGTACAGCTTTAGCACTCACTATGAAATGTAGTCAATGCTAATTCTGCTTGGCACAATAGGCTAAAGATAGTGAACAAGAGAAAGTGAGCTATCTGCTCCAGTGTGAGGTTTTCTTCAGTTCAAGGATGAAATGCATTTCTGGAGCAATAAATTGTTCAGGGCAGTGTATTTGATCTATTGAAAGGTTGTGTATTTGAGTTTGCTTAGGAAATGTCATTTCTGAAATTAAAGAAAGAAAAAGAAAGAAAGAAACTTGCACTGCTGAAATAAGCATTTGGACAAGCTTTGCTTTTAGAGAACTATGAATCCTGTGATTTGATACTGCATCAGGCTCGTGACATTTAAGATAATACAAGTATTTCACAGCACAAAAGCAAATCATGTAATTTAGCTTGCCTCAACAAGCATTGCCTCAGCAGGGGTCTCTAATTCAGCACAGACAAAAGATTTTATGAGGTTCTCAATACAAATACCCACAATTCTCTGGAAACAGAAAGACTCCCCAGAGTCAATACAATGGACATAGTGCACATAGTCGTCTTTAGAATATCTGGTGTACTGAATGCTTGAAACTTGTTATTGATAGTTTTGAGAGAGAAATATTGTGCAAACTTTTAATAAACTTCAGTGCAAACTTCTCTGCAAAAGCTGGCTTTTAAACAAGTTTAGCAAGAGCCAATGAATCTTTGTGTGTGCTTGTGTGTGTGTGTGTGTGTTTAAACTTAATAAAGTTACTCGGGCATGTTGCATCTTCAAAGCATTTTTCTAAATGTTAACTAATTAATCCTCACAATAGCCCTGTGGGGTCGGTGACTATATATTTTTAAACTCATGCAAGTGATGGGGAAAGTAAGGCAGCAGAATTAATGCTTACATATGACAAGCTTGCACAGGTACAGTATCCCTTCGGTACCAATGTACAAGTTGCAGTTGAGTGCACATGGTTTTTTTTAAATGATTGATTTTTGTTATAGCCATGTTTGTGAGCTCTCTGGGTCTCCTGTGTTCCAAGAGGGTGTGGGTCTGGAGTTGAGCACTCAACCTGTCTTCCAGTGTTCTCAGAGATGCTCTGGACATAGTTGGGTCAGAAGCATGATTAAATTAGAGGGCACAAGTTAAAAGGTATTCAGCCTTCTCTTCCTCCTTCCACCTTTTGCTCCTTAGCACAATAATAGACATTGCTTCCTCTAAGTGCAAGAACCCTGTGAATCTATTGCTATCAGCAGAACTAAAATCCTCAAAGTAGGCAAAGAAGGTGTAGCTCAGTTGCCCCACCTGCTCCAAACGGGCCAGTAGAGTTAACCGTCTGCTGGGAGACCTTTTCTACACTCCAAGAGACTTTGCGCCTGGAGGGGCTCTTATAGGGCCCATCCTCCTCCATACCATAGGTTATGGCTTATACTCCATCTTCTTCAGAAATATTGCCTGTCCTCTGAGTTAGGCTTGCAGTTTTCAGAGCATTCATAGCAGGTCTTTGCTAGGGCTTAAAATGGAACCATATAAATACATGTAATTTTATATAAACATTTCTTCACCTTGGTTAAGCATCAGCTGGTGGGGGAAATGAAAGTCTGCAAAAATTTGACACGTGTGAACATCAACGGTGAGGAATTATTTAGCATGATTGATGCGGGTATAATTATTAAGGTGTTCTAGTTATGAAAGTGAACATTTAGGCTGAATCTGGAGGTAAAGCATCTTGACAGTGAAATGTATAAATCCGTGGAATAGTCTGCCTGGGGAGAGGTCACACTTTTGCATGGGACTTATGCCAGAAAATGTACTATAGGAGATAACCCTGCATTGCCAGAGGAAAGGACAGTCTTTTGATAATCTGACGGATCAGTTCCATCTCTGACTATAATGTTCCTTTTCACTTTGGCATATTGATGCTTCACATGCTTGAAATCAAATAATTACAATCTATATAATGTGCTCTTACAGTCGTCAAAGAGACTTCTGCCTGCAAAACTCTTAGTAGCTGCATCCTTTGCTCCCTAACCTTTTTTGGTATTTAGAAATATTTAGCAAAACACCCTGACTGAAGAAATTCACCTGGCTCTGGTGAATTCTCAGAGAACCCTCCACTGAGCATGCCCCAGAAAGTTCTGTTCTGGAAACAGATAGTAGAAAGTATCCTGTTGATCGTAGTCATAGCAGTTGGGCGTACAGGGGAGGGGCAGTACTTCTAAATCCAGGTTCCCATAGGTATTCACTGTGGACGCGCATGTATTCCATGCTCCTTGGACTGGAAATTCTTCAACAGTAGTGTCCATTGATCTGCACCTGCGTGCTCTACTTCCTCATGCTGCAAACCAAGAGCATGAGTATCAGCACAGACAGAGCACATCTTCAGTTCCTCTTCTTCCACTCACAGTCTGGGATATAACCCTCCTCTGTCTGAATTCTCTTCCTACACTCAACATTTATCTGTAAATAATTGTAAATATTTATTTTTATTCTTTCTTTTAGATAGTTAGCTTTAAGTCTAGTGGACTTATAGAGAGACAACGTAGGTGAGGTAATAGCTTTTACTGGACAACTTCTGTTGGTGGACAGAGCTCTTCTTCAGAGCTGGGAAACTTAGGTGTTATCATGGAATACAAGGTGGAACTGATTGCGTAGCATAAGCAGTTAACACATATTTCAAAGGATCATTCAAGGTGAAGTGGCCCATTAACAGCCCTCCAGTCACAGGGAGCAAAGTGGCAGGAGGAGCAATTGGGGAAGATGCTAGTGAGTTATGGATTGTTGTAATAACCCATAAACCCTGTGTCTCTATTCAGTCCATGATTTCTGGTGTCTAGCAAAGTTATGCATTTAAGCTTCCAGGCTTATCTTTTGAAAGTGTTGAGGAGGTTTCCTTTGAGGATGAGGATTCATTGGTCAGATATAGAGTGATGGCTTTGTGAGAAGTGCTCACCCACAGGTGATGTGGTGTTTTTGTCTTACCATTTTCCTGTGCGAGTTCATCTGAGATTGTAGTGATTGTTTGGTTTCCCCCACATAGTTGCTATTTGGGCATTTATTGCACTGGATGAGGTATGCCACATTTGTGAAAGGCATGTGTAGGACCCTGGGATCTTGAAAGGTGTGTTGTGGGGAATGTTGATCATTGTCACAGTGCACATGTTTGCAGTTTTTGAATCTGTTCTGGCAGGGTTTGGTGCCTGCTTGAGTTGTGTCCTGGTCTGGGGGGAGCTTGCTTCTGGTAATGAGCTTGGACAGGTGGGGGGGTTGTTTGAAGAGCAGAAGAAGGGGTTCTGGAAAGATTTCTTTCAATATGGGGTCCCCATCAAGTATGGGTTATAGTTGTTTGATGATACTCCATATGGCTTCCAGTGTGGGGTGGTAGGTGACCTTTAGAGGTGTGCAGTCAGAAGGGTTTTTTTCCTATACTGAAGCAGGTTCGCTTGGGGCATATGGGTGGCCCATTCTATGACACGATCTGTTTCTCTGGTGGAGTGCCCTTGTTTGACAAAGTAGGTTTGGAATGTGTTAAGGTGTGTATCCCAATCTTTCTCCTTGGAGCATATCCTGTGGTATCTGAGTGTTACCACAGATATAGATACCAGATTTCTAGGTGTGTTTTCGGTGGTTACTGGATCTGTAAAGGTAGATGTGGTGATTTGAGGGTTTCTTGTATATAGTTGTCCGTAGGGTTTCATGGCTGAAGATGATTGTGGTGTCCTGGAAGTTGATGCTGGTATGGGAGTGTTCCAGAGAGAGTTTAATGGACAGGTGATGGTTGCTGAAGTTCAACACCCACCATCTTCCCTCCAGACTTCTCAGCCTTCTAAAAAGGCATTTTTTTGGGTTGCTCAAGAGCCATCAACCAGTTGTTTTGTCACCACCTTCACCCATGTTTTGCAGTTGACTAGCCCATTTCTTTCTATGATGGCAGACCTTAACCTTGAACAGATGGATACTGGACATTATTTCTACTGACTGTTTCATTGAGTTCCTGAACATCCCACCTCCCAACCATCACCTTTCTTCTCACAAGAGGATTCTCATATCGGACATGGACTCCTTGATCCAGCTAGGATCCATATAGTCTGAACCATATTGTTCTTAGACTTTCTATGGTCAGGGTTCCAGAGAGTATGTGTTTCTACATCCATGGTCAGAACCATTACTGTATGCCTTACTCCTATCCACCTCAGCTAATGCCTCCAGAAGATCCAGAGCAACAGTAATTCTAATAGAACATGGTGGTCCTGTCAGTTTGGGTTCACCCTGGCCCTGCACTTGGCCCACCCACATCCTGGGATGCCATAAACATTTCCTCTCTCCAAAAGAGTTAGAACGTTCCTGTATCCTGTACTATCTCCTCTCCCTAAAGGCACTGGAACTTTTGATCAGCTCACAGAGAATGCATCTTTTAACTGTCAATGCTTTTGACCCTCCTCCTGTTTTCACTCACCCTGTGATAGCCTGGTTCCTTAAAGGCATTTTCAGAACTTTCCTTCCAGTATCTCAACGTATTCCTTCTGAGAGCTTAACTTAGTACAAACAGTGCTTCTGAGGCTACCCTTGGCTTCCCGCTTTTTCCTGTATTTATTGATGAAGGTAGCCTTCTTGACAGCAGTTACCTCAGTGAGGAGGGTAGGTGAACTTGGTGCCTTCATGGCAGACCCCTTTATACACTCTTTCACAGAGACAAGATCTACCCCCAGCTACATCCTAAGTTTGTTCTCAAGGTCCCATTAGAATTTCATTTGAATCAAACTATACATCTACCCTTAAACCTCACTACAATAGAGATGGCAGGAGATTACACTCTCTAGATGTTTAAAAGATCTTGCTTTTGACTTGCATCAAACAAAGCCAGTTCAAAGATCTCCTCAGCTGTTCATTTTACATGCCAAGAGAATGAAAGTTGAGACCATCTCTTCTCAGAGACTGTCAAGGTAGATCTCTGGCTAAATCCTCCTCCATCATCTATCAGCTTGCAGAAACTCCTCTGTATAGCATGAAAGCTCACTCAGTTAGAGCATAAGCTGCCTCAGTGGCATCACTGCAAGGTGCATCTCTTTCTGAAATCTTCAGAGCAGCTACTTGGAGTTCAGTCCAAACATTAACCAGGAACTGTGTTCTGACTCAGGCCTCAGTAGACGATGCGTCCTTTGGTTCAGCAATGCTGTAGACTGTGGTGCTGGATAGCTCCTCACACGTCATCCTAAATCTGAACTGCTTTGGATTTGCCCATAGTGAAGTGAACACCTATAAGAAGAAAGGGAAGTTACTTACCTAATAGTAACTGGATTTCTTCAAGATGTGTGGTCCCTATGTGGTATACACAACCCAACATCCTTCCCCTGTGCTTTGGATCCTCATGTGATTTGTGGTAGAGTAGGAAGGAGAGACACCACTTGTGCCCTCAGTTCAAAGTACAAGGAGATGTGGTATGTAGGCATGGACCAATGGACATTGCTATTGAGTAATTTCTGGTCCCAGGCACACAGCGTGCATGAATACCCATAAGGAATACTGATCAGGGCCACTTATCTCAATGAACTCCAGTTACTCTAAGGTAAATAATTCCCTTTTCTCAAGGAGGCAGGTCTCAGACCATATACAGATTTAAACATAACAAACATCTTGAACTGCGCATGGAAGTGAAAACTGCAAGTAGTCAGTGCAGAGTATGGAGTACAGATGTTATATGCTTATCGCAGGCCTCCACAGTTAGGAGACAGAGAGTATTCTACACTGGCTGACGTTTCCAAGGGAAGCCATAGGTACAACGTATTGCAGTAATCCAGCCTTTTGGTGACAAAGGCATAGATGACCATAGCATAGGCTGTGGGTTAGGCATAGATGGAAAAGACCATTAACTGAGAATCCAGGAAAAGGGTTGGAGCTAGTAAGCCTTCAGACTGCGTCAAAACTATTTTGGCAAAGGGCAGACTCCCTCAATAGAGGCAGAAGACCCAGGCCCTGGTCCTTCTTTAGGTGCTTCCTTTTTTCAGCTGCTATCATTTTTGTCTTATTCAGCTGAGTCACACTCAAACACACACACACATTTGTTAATTATTCTTGATTCTAAGAAAGGAAAGGAGTCAGAACCATGTGTGACCTAGAAGCTCTCTTTCAAGGAGTACATGCTATAATTTTTGTATTGACTCACAGCAAGACATGAGCTGTCACCAGCTCTAACACATTTGCCTGAACATTTAAATGTCTGTATGCTCCAATTCCTAGTGCCAATGCACGAACATCAATAGGGATCATATCACTTTGAATTTATCTCTGTGATTTTGGCTTTGTGACAAACTGGAGAGCTCTGGGTGAGGAAAACCATCTTCTTATTGTCTTCTTTCAACCTTCTGTCAACCAACATTTTTCTTCTACTTGTTAATACAGGATTTAGTTGTTGCATGTGTGTTCTAGGGCAGCAAATCTTCCATGACAGAATTGTACAGTCCTTGCAGCTCTTTCCATGCCCTCAATCATCCACTGTAGTCTCATCATGCAGGGCGAAATTCTGTGCCATCTCACATGAGCCCAGAAATTGGATGACTGGTATAATGGCAAAGTGATGTAGATTCCAGTGATGTGGAATTCTGCAGTAGTGCAAAAGGTAACTTCACTGATATGCCTGCTTGGCAGAAAGGGGATGTAGCAGGCGAAGGGGTCCTGCTTGGCCAAAAAAAGGATGTGACCCACTAAACTTAACTTCAAGTGGTGAGTGTGCAATAATGTGAAGGAAGCAATAATGAAGAGCCAATAGTCAACTTGGCCAAAAAACAATTTATGATAGAATAAAGGGAATGAGTTTTGTAGAGTGGAATACCCTGGAAAACGCATGGAGTGACTCTAACAGACTTTACATCTAAGATGAATTGGGATTCTCTCTTTTGGGGATGATTCCCCAGAGATTTTTGCAGGCGAGCAGACTCCTTCCATCATTGCTACAAACCAGATACAAGGACTTTGCAAGCATTTGTAATGTATATAATCTTTTAACCAGTCAATAACTCTCTTCTTTTCTTTTATTAATAAATCTTTAGTTAGTTTTCTAAAGCTTGGCTGACAGCATGATATTGGGCAAGATCTGAGATACATATTGACCTGGGGATAAGCGTCTGATCCTCTGGGATTAGTAGAACGTCACATATGGTGAATTAGATTTTCGGTAACCCCTCGCTATATAAGACCTGTTTGCCTAGATTGGAGCCAAGGGCTGGAATGCCTAACAAGGACTGCGTTTAGCTTTTTGTTAACCAGTGTGGTACTGCAGAACACTGATATTGATTTGGTGATTCTGCTTATAAAATAAACCACTAGTTTTTTGGGACTGTCTGTTCTATTTCTTGCAGTCTGCCCTGAGTGTGGCATTCTCAGCATGGCCCCTCCCAGGTACCCAGTGTGATAGAGTCAGGCCAGAGAGCTACAAAAGGGTACTTGGGGGCAGGTATGTCAGTCCTAGAATGTTAAAGGCCCTTTTCCCTGTGGCACGAGAGGGCTTACTGCCAGTTAATTAGAAAAACCTGAGCCAAATCAAAGGCTACACCCACAAACTCCCAGAAGGCTTGTGGCAGCAGGAGAGACCTTCCCAAAAATAGGAGATAGTGCTTCTACCCAGGTGGGGAGGAGCAGAAGAGGGGTTAAAAAAACATCCAGACATCAGCTTGGGGGAAAAACTTGAAACCGCTTTAGCCCCAGGGTGACACCGCCAGATCTACAGCTCCAGCAGAGGAGCCGGAGAAAGGTACTCCCTGAGGTCTGGGCAATATAGACTTACTGACTCACCTCCTCTCAGTGGGATGAAGGGGCATTCCACAGGCCAAACCAAGGCCAAGGACTCATACAGGGTGGGGCAGCTTTACCCCAGACCCGTTCCACCAGAGGAGATCGTTGTTACCTGTCAAGACTGTGGGGCTCTTTTGCCACACTGGTCACAGGGAGCACCTTGCGAGAGTATTGTTGGAGCATCCCTGTATCTCTCAATGTTCAAGGACAGACAGGTATGTAGAAGCAATTCTTGAGGGTCATTATGGCTTTTCTTTACCTCTTGTAATCAGAAATATCACTTAGCAGAGATGAGAGAGGAACAGTTAGGGGTCTCAAATGTGTCGGCAGCCCACCTGGAGGAAGATATCACAACCTCTTCTCTGCACTATTTAGGTCTTGTAATGAGGAAACTTATCAAGAGGGAGAAAAAACTAAATACTCCAGAAATTCAAAGTACACAAGTGCAACTTGATTATTTGTGGTTAATATTTTAAAATTCTGCTGTTGTGCAGCAGGCTTAGATCAAAGCATTTAATCTGTAAACGTGCATATGCATCATTTAACAATAGGCAAAGAAATGGGTGAATTCATTAACAAAAAGTGAAGCCTTTAAAATGAAAACCCTGTCAGTTAATCTATTGCTAAAAAGGCTTGGTAATCGGAGTATTCAAGAGTAGCAGTGAAGAGCTAATCTTGTGCTGCCAGTTGAAATCAAATCAAAGTTTCCTATTTCATTCTTCTCCAGGTTAAAGCCAAGTCAAGAGTACTTTCAGTTATTTCACTCTGACTTTTAAATTGTTGGAAGGGATGCAGCGTCATGCTGACACCCATAGACAGTAGTTTCCCCTGGTGTGCAGGTAAGAGTGGTTCAGAACTCTGCTAACAGGCACTGCATCCACTTTAAACTCTGATGTGTCTGCTGTGAAGAGCAGCTCTGCCTGGGTGAAACCAATTAAAGCTTCTGTCATCGGATTAACAATATAAAAGTGCTCAGTCCTGCCTAGAAGGTCCTGAACCCATCAAAACTCTGGAATATACATTTTAAAAACCACAAACTAATCTCTAGTAGACACAAGAAAATGCTCATTGCAGAGTTTTTTGTTGCAAGAGTATATGGCTATGATAGCTCTTATTTTAGGCAACTAACTCTACTGTTGTTTTGCTGGTTGATTTGGTGATGTGGGTGTATATTGGCAGAAGCAGCCAAACTTTCTCATTCCAATTTAAATGTCATTAAACACAAGGAAATCAAACAGCAATGCAATGAATTACACACTTGTCCCCGTAAACGGTAACAGGTATGAAATGAGGTGTCTGGATGGCAAGTTTTGGCATAAATAGAATAGAAATGCAAATTGTCTGGGCATTTGCACCCAGCACAATTTATAAAGGGTGGCAAAGGTGTCTTTGTACTCTTTTCAATCATGCCACTGTTACATACTGGGCTAGTCCACAGTGTAAATATAGAAAGCAGCCTGAAGTCATAGCCTCAAGAGGCCATTCTAACAGCCTAGGATCAATGCATAGGGACAACGTAGCCCGACACTTTGTCCGCTGATGTTGTCCTCTACTGCACGATCAGGTTTTTAGGTGGAGTTGGACAGGTGCAAATGGCAGCAGAATTTGTCGAGTTATTTGTTTGTTTTAAAGGTGCGCATGTTTTTTTTATCATGTTTTGATACTTTTTCTATAAATTCTTCAACTTAGGCACTGAGGTTTTTTATATGGAGGATGTCCTACAGTATGCTAACTGTTGCTCCTCCAAATCTTTGGAAATGAGATCATTTACACCTGTTGCTTTAGGTTTGTGTGGGGAAGCTGTATCCAGGCCTGATCCAACTGCCATTGAAGTCAATGGAAAGTTGGATTAAGCCTATATGTAGATTGTGAGAAGCTCTGTTGTTCCATTCTTTTTATTTTATTGGATTTTGTATTGTCCCTCCCTCACCTCCCACCCCCCACAAAAACAAAAAAACCAGCAGTGTATTTTGTGCACTAAGATCCACTTAGTTCTAGCTCTCTTGGAGATGCAGGTTTGGAGTTACCTCTGACACACAGCTTCTAATTAAATGAAGTGTCCTTGCTTCCATAGATATGGTTACTAGCAGATCTGAATTAACACAATGAGCATAATAAATTAACATGATGAGAATAGTGAGTTATAGTTAACTTCTGGGATGTTTAGCAATGTTTACATTCCCTTTAAATTCCCATTAAGGATGATGTATCTTGTGTACTGCCCTGTAATGTTGTAATTTAGCTGTGGTGTTTTAAAGGGACTTTTTATTCTCCTCAAATTTATTGTGAGGTACAGTAAATTAGGAAATGTTAGAAAGCAGTACGATGTCTGAGACAAGCAGATTAAGTCTAAGTTTTACATTGCACACTGTAGCCATTTCTGAGGACCTAAGTGTGTAAACATGGGTGTGTATGTGTATATATGTATACACACTCACACGTATCTCTCTCTAGATAGAGATAGAGATATATATAAAATCATCCCTTGTCAAAGGAATGATATGCATGTTTCTCACTGGTATTGGATGGAGACGTTTCTAGTCTCCCAGGTCCTGAACTGGCAATTCAGAACAGTTTGATTGCCTTCTTGATTGTTTGCGAGATAACTGTAAGATTGGCAGTGACAGGGTAATTTACTGAAGATTGCAATGTCAGAGTATATCCAGGGGGGCTTGCTGGCATAAAGATGTGATTCTCATGACTGACAGGCCACGGGGAGATTGGTGTGCCAATTTAAAGTTCACGGTGTCGTCAAAAGTGTTCAGTTGCAGCAGCCCATAATCATGCTGCATGATGAGGTCATTATAGACATAACATATGCTCACATATCATAACAGGCATAGCAAAAGTGGGCACTAGCTTGAGCAGGTAAATGTAAATTTGTAGAAAGGAGTAATTTGTATCCTATGTTTTGCTTCTGTTATTTCAGATGTATTGATAGGATTCTCTTGACTGACAGTCACCTGAATAAAAGCACTGAGCAAACTAAACAGTGGAGAATTTTAAGTTCACGGTTGTGAAGATGTCGCAAACCCAGAAAGAGCAGGATGCTGAGGAAGAAAGGCTCAAAGCTTAATAGGAAAACTGTCTTGAGTTATTATCTGAACCCAATGATGTCCTCACATTGATTATATAAAGTGGGTGGTAAATGGACTGCTGGAAAAAAAATTCCCAGCTCCAAGATGGAAGGGACTCCAAGATGAATGGGGCTCCTAATGTGAACAGGCCGCTGACCTTAAAGAAATCTATAGCTCTAACAACAAGGGAGTTCATCTAACTTAAGAAGTTTCCAAAGATGCTGAATGAAAACACTGCCAACCTGCCTCAGCAATTTTATTTTTAAATCAGAAGCAGTCATTTTGATTGCAATTGCTTTCACTCAATTCAAGCACGATCTGTGGGAGATAAGGTGCTAATTGCAAAATTCAGAAAGCTCTGACTAGACTCCTCCACCTGTGATACAGTCAATCTAATGGTATATCAAAAATTTGGTAAAAGATACAAGATTTGGGGATATTCATTCTGTCTTATTATAAGGAAATAATTATGTGGTATTAACTAACTCACTGGAATGGTTTGTGAACTACATTATTCGTTATGTGTCTAAGCCATTCATTGCTTCCTACAGTGATGTCCAGATTTCTAACGTGAGGGAGAATCTTTGAAATTAAACTAGTCTATCTGAAATTTTACAAATTTAAATGTACTGGAAATTGAGTGGCTGGTTTCCATAATTTTGTATCAGTAAATAACGGCAACCTTCTCATTTGTTTATTGAAAGGAAAGTAATGTTTTAAAATAATTGGACCTTAATTGCTAAATTGCACTGGAACATCAATGAAATTACACATTTCAATTAGATTAGTGATACCAAATGAAAAGGGTAATGCTTAAAAATTATGTTATAATGTATTTTAAACGTAGGGCCAACTTTGATTCAGCAGACTAATATGCATGGTTAGTAGCTGTCTCCAAGTTGAAAGTTCCATTCTCGTTTCTGCTGCTGCTAAGTAGACTAGAATTTTCTTAAAGGCAAGTGAAATGGCTAACATAGTGTAGAGCTTGCTTATGACTGAGCCCTTCTTATCCAAGCACATTGTTGTCTAATTGTTCAAATGTATAGAGAAAGGGGAAGGAGAGAGCTGAATATTTGAAGGGAAGCATCCCAACAGCAGCCCCATTATCACCTTTGGCAAAATAGGTAGAAAATATAATTTTTCTTTTAATCAGGTCATGAAAATATCCCCACTTTATTTTCTCCTCCAAAAAAATAAGTAAAACCCAGAGCAGATCCTCAGGGGTCCTGCAACTGTAAAATCACAAAGCAAAAGTGAAAACTTGGCAACACAAAGGATCAGGAAAGAAACTCCCTGGATTCTCCCTCCCCTATTCAGTCCTATTGTTCCAAACCACTATGTGTCCTTAAACAACTTGCTTAGTTTTTCTGGACCTGACTCTCCTCTCCCTTACACTATTGTAAGTAAGCAATTAACCCAAGAAAATCAATAGATTTCATTGAGAAAAGAATCTCAGCTTCATCTTCCCCATCTATATAATGAATACAATGATTTTTACCCATCTCACTGAGTTGTTGCAAGGATTCAGTTGTTAAATTTGTCCAGTGCTTTGAAGATGTGCACTAAGTATTATTATTTGGTAGCACAGTACAGCTGGCTGAACTTTGATGTTCCCCCTTTTCAGATGGCCTCACTGACTGCCTAGATCCAGACTGCTGCCTTCAATCTACATGTCAGAATAGCCTGCTGTGCCGTGGTTCACGTGATCCTCTTGACATCATACAACAGAGCCACTCTGGTTCTCCAACTGTGAAGTCATTCTATGATCGAATCAAGCTCTTAGTGGGGAAGGACAGCACTCACATAATTCCAGGAGAAAATCCCTTCAACAGCAGGTAGCAGCCATAAATATTACATTACATTGGCCTGGATGCAGTGTTGGAAACATCCCTCCTAGAGATTTTATTCACGTTTTAACGTGAAATGGTGCTTTCAGTGGCTATTTCTGTTTTTGTCTCAGGGAACAATCTATGGAGGGCATTCTGTCACAATTTATTAATGTTGCTTTTATTTCATAACATTACACTTTGCATTCTATCACTCCGGCAGAGCCTAGCATGAAGTTCTCTATACTGAGAAGGCGTAGCCCAGATTTTTAACTCATGAGAACTCTACGATTTACAGTGAGTGGAGAAATGGACACTAGTTTTTAATTAACAAGACAATTGTATTTGTTTGGTATAAATAAGACAAATATCAAAACACAACTTTGGAATAAAGAAGTATGATTTTTTTTAAAGATAAATTAAATTAGGTATCTTTGTTTGGTTTATCATTTATTCATTATATAAATCCATTTTACTTTTAGCTGGCCCATTATAACACCACCATATCAAATCAGTTTTTCTCTTTTCTTTTAAGCTCTGGGCCTGCTGTGTATTTGGTTGCTAATTCTTTATTTATAAATAATCTAAAAGCCAATTCATCATTAATTTATAAGTGATGCTTCAGTAAGATTAAAACAACTGTTTTCCTATGTACAGGTTTTATTCAAATGTGTCTGTATTTTAGTCCTTCACAGGGAAACACTTAGAAATTGATGAATAAATTCATTATGTTCATATCTTCCCAGTCAAAGCTGAGGAGGGAGCTGCATCTGGTCTTGTGCCTATGCATGGCACTGGGTATCAGGAAACCTGATTGTTCCATAGACTTCTTGTAGTGACCTTGGGCAAGTCACAAAATATATCTGTACCTCAATCTCTCCATCTGTAAAGTGAAGATAATAAGATTTCCCTCTGTACCAAACATGGCTTTGTTACATTCAATCCATGTGCTGTTCAGATACTACAGCAATGGGTGACATAGAAAACCCTATCAATTACTAAGTAGGCTTGTCTGAAAAATGAAAAATATTTCTATTTTTCACATACATTTAGTGTTTGTTTGACATTTCCTGACCACCTCTGTAAATAAGACTAAAATCTGCCCTTTGCTGAACTGATGCATGAGGAGAAAAGCAGGCACAGAGCAGAAACAGATCAGCTAATGCACCAAGCTGTGTGACATGACCAGAAGGGATATGATCAGTTCAGTGGCTGAATTGACAAAAGAACTCAAGTGTTGTGACTCTCAGTCCCATGTCTTCCCCACTGACTTATGGTGTCTCTTACAAAGTGTTAGTGAAGCTTTCCTCTGCCTATACAGTTTAGAATCTCTAGTTGTATTTGGTTTCACAAATTGGAGGAGGGTTAAGTTAATGCTAAAATCTGTCCCAAAAACTTTACCACTTTAACTCTCCTCACCCGTTATGCCTCAGTAGTGCAGGAACCTATGGTCAATCTCCCATGTTACAAACCATAGGTCTTGAAAAGTCTAAGCTCAGTAATTCTGAAATTCCATTTGTGGCTCACCTTCACTTTCTCTTCTTCTCTGTTCATATCAGGAAAATTAAGTCTGGGCTTGTGTGCATAAATTTTTGTGGAAGGACAAAGGGTTAATGATAAAAACAATTCCTACTAGACAATAACAATAATAATAAATAAAAATAGTAAAAAACCACAAGCTAAAAAGCATTCAGTGTATTGTTCGCCAGGCTTCTAACTTAGAAACAGCCCAATGTACATTTGTGGATATGGGTGGGGTTTTCAACAGTCCCCAAGGGAAATAGGCACCCAAATTCAATGGGAATTGGGCACCTAAATCAATGAGGCTCCCCTGAAAATCTCAGCCTTGGTTTAAAAAATATTGCTAGTCACCTAGGATAAATTTTTCAAAAGCAGCTGATTGATTGATTCAGGAGCCTAAATCCCGTTTTCAATAGTGAAAATCAATGGGACCTGACTAGGGGCATACTAGGGGCTTAACTTAACTTAACTAGGCAGCTCTCTGCTTTATATAGCCAATAGGAGATGCTGATGAGAGGATTGTGTGTTAAGCCCTGTCCCTCTCATGGAGCTGGGTGCCTAAGTTTGGCTGGCATGCAGGAGTCTCTCTCTCATAGCAATCCATGGACGAGGGAAGAAAATTGCTCCTCTACTTAACTTAACATGTGGGGCATCATGGTGGAGGATGAGAAGCAGAATCTCCTTTATGACCCGTAACCTAATGATTAGGTTACTCCCCTGGGATGTGGGACACTCCCAGTTCAATTCCCTCCTCTGCCTGAGGGGGAGAAGGGATTTGAACAAGGATCAGCCTTGTCTCATGTGAGTGCCCAAACCACTGACTCTATAGTGTCTCTGACCCCATTAATATTGAATTATTTAACTAAAATGGAGCAACTTCAATCGAAGAGATTGAGGGAGACCCACATCAGAATATTCCATAGCCCCGTGCCTAGGGCTCACAACTGAGAGGCTGCAGATCCTTGTTCAAATCCCTTTCCTGCATTAGGCAGAAGGAGGACCTGAACGAGGGATCTCCCACATCCTGGATGAGTACCCTAAAGGTTATAGGAGAGGTCGTCATCTTCTTTCTCCTCCCCCAGCTGGTTTGTGTAGATCTAAGCAACCTCTTAGCCCTCCTACTGGACCAGGCTTGCACGCGACTAAGGCAGCTAAACGCCTGCCTTCTCCCAGTTGATGAATCATTCCAAGGCTTAGGCAGGGGAAAGGTGACCCACTCCCTAGTAAGGCAGCAATGCACGTGCTGAGAGACAGAAACACAGATGCCCAGGGAACTTTTACTGCAAAAACATAAGTGTCAAGTGAGTTTGGGCACTTCTGGCTGTTGGTGGCAGCTGAGCAGAGAGATTCTGGATTGCAACAGTGCCTGAAAATGGGACAACAGTGCCAAAATCTGAGAATTAGGTGCCTAAGTACCTTCGTAGATCTGGGCTTTAGGCACTTTTGAAAATGTTTCCCCAAATGTCAAATTATCGAAAGAACCAAATGTTTATGTGCATGCTAAAAATCCTATAATGGGGGTCTAAAGTGCTGACATGGCCTTCAGAGAAATGCTGCCAAGGGGTTAGGCCCCAAATTACATATTGTCATAATCTTTGGATGAAAGTCCCATGAATTCTAATAATCTCTCTCCTCCTGAGCAATTTCTGCCACTCAGTTGCCAAGAAATGGAGAAGAAGGGGAAGAAAATAGCCACTACAATCCTACAAAGTATCTTTTGCCTTCTCTCTGTTGACTTTGCAGGAACAGCTAATAATAAATAACATGATTCCCAAAATTATGCTTACCTCATTGCTCATTCTGGTGCACAGATAAAGATATGGTGATATGAAGCTGCTGAACAAAAGCAGCCATGTTAATTTATACTGCATTCACATTTGACTCCTATTATGTGAAAAAAGAAAGAAAATTGTTTGAGGAATATAATTGTTTTAATGCTTAAGAGGGAAGAGCACACAAAACAGATTTTAAAAAAAACTTAAATGGCATCAATAGAGAACCATTATAATTTATACACTAGCTCCTATTATCTGTGGTGGTATCATTGCAGATGCATAATCATCAATAGATATGAACATATATCATACTTTGCTGATCATCTTTCTGTTTGTAAATTTACTGTACATTAAAGGCATATGGCTGAGGAATTTGAAGTAATGAACTTGTTAAAAATTACATATGATGGAAGCTATTTTTCTACAACATTTTAAAAGCATGATTAATTAATATATCAAGTAAAATAATCTGAGGAAAAAGAAAAGTAAAGATATTTGGCTTGTTCCAAAATATTCCCAATTATATGTTCTGCAACATGCATGGATTTCTATTGAGGTGAATATCATGCTATAATATGCTGATTTCTAAAATTAGTATTTTGCCAAGAAGGTCAAGAAATCTTGATTTGGTCATTATTAAAAAAGCAATAGAAAGGATTATTTTCATGAACTGCTAATGTTTCTCTGATATCAAGAGAATATTACAACATGGATGGAATAAAAGAAAAATGAGGAAACATTTGTTTAATAGCCAATGGAGTGCACTTAGAAATTCACATTAAAGCATTTAAACAGTTCATAAAAGGACCTAAAATAATCTTTGGTATTGCTAATAAAGACGGATGTTCCCTGAGGTCTGCATCCCTTCAACATTTGAGCTATAAGGGATAACAAAAAGCAGTATACCTATCCCAAAATTAATGTGAATTTTGACAAGTTTTAGCAAAAAGCAGGTCAGTTTAATCCCTTAGTTTTAAAACTGGGACTTGGTCCAAGAACCTTAGGTGTCAAGAATCTGTGTCTGCCAAATTACCTAAGGTCTGTTAAGGCCATTGAATAGCTGCAGACCTGCCAGTACAGGGTCAATTCAGAAATGAAGCTTTTCATTATCTGACTTCTCTGTGTAACTGCAAATTGAAGCTGGTGGAAAATGTTGAAAACCCTTTATGGTAAAATGAAAAGTTTTTACTTTGGGCTTAATAGTGAAATCTCTGCTCAGTTTTTACTTATCCCTTTCTCAAAACAAACCCCCAATTGTTTTCCCGCTGACTGAGTGAAAACCAGGTATTGGAGATCAGGAGTCAGGACAGTGTTTGCAAATGTCAGACACTTACAACTTGGATGAATTTACACAACCCTTAATTTTGAAAATTAGTTGTGAAAACTGCAGAAATCCCATCCCACCTCTCTTCTTTTTGGGGTGATTACAGGAGTTGACGGTGAGAGATTAGTATCCTGGGAAAGAAAAAAACTGACATTAGAGAGAGAAATATCCAAAGTAGCAGTAGTTTTACAGTGATGATCCATAGCATGCAACGAAAGTGGAATAGCTCTTTACGATTTTGGTGATCTCATAGTCACATAATATGACAAAGTTGAAAAGTTGACAGAACATCCACCAATGGAAAAAAGTTGTCAGAAAGCAAACAGACCTTGTTAAGTTTTTACCGACACTGACGTGAATGGTGAATAGCTCCACCGAAATCAGTGGAGTTGCACCAACGTAAAATCAGTGGAATTGAGAGGTAAATCTGACACAAAAGTTGCAAAGATATCTAGGCACCTAAAGATACAGGTGGGCATGTAGTAAGAGTATCTGAAGTACCTAAGGAGGTTAACTTAGTTTTGATTTCAATGGGAATTTAGCACCTAAACTGCTTAGGAGCTTTCGGAAAACCCTATCTGCATGTTTAGGGGCTGAAATACCTTTGGAAATATATTCCTACCTGCCTAAATCTTCTTTGAAAACAGGACCTAGGTTCCTAAGTCATTTAGGCACTTTTGAACATGTATCCAGAATTTTTTATTGCTAGAATGAACTTCCAAACTCCTACTTCTGATGAATCACGTGGCATTCCTTTTCTCTACACTGAAGTGCTACCAGACCTGAAAGAATGATTCAATAATCATAGTTCACCTACCCACATAAAGACATTAATCTCCATTCAGCAAATATAGACTTCTTTATATGGATTAAATATGAATATCTTTGAATACATATTGATCTGAGTTGAAGACACAGAGATCTGGGCAATATTCTGATCTGAGTTCTCTTGGTGTAAATCCAGAGTAAAAATTGGATTTACACTAAAATAAATAAGATCAGAATAGTGTCTGTAGTCTGTTTATAAACACCACAACCCTTGTTTTCATAGATAACATTAATTGTGTTTCTTTTTCAGTCTTGTGTCTCTTATAAGAGGCCAAGTAGTGACTACAGATGGGACTCCACTTGTTGGAGTCAACGTGTCATTTGTCAAGTATCCAAAGTATGGCTACACTATCACTCGCCAGGATGGCACGTAAGTGTACTTATTTCATTCCACACCTACTTAGTATGTAATATCTGTACAGATTAACAGATGGTGCTATCTAGTGGAATCATGTGGTATCATGCATGGAATTCCTACTGGGCCAAGAAGCTATCAAGTAAATACAAAAGTAATTTTTCATATAGCATTTTGAATACTAACTGAAAGTAAATATGAAAAGGCTGACTTTTGATAATAATGTGTTAGCAGTCAGACTTCCTTTCAAATAAATTGCCCTGTATCTATGAAAGCATTTGTGGACTACAGCAATATCCAGCTGAGACCAGAAATATTTCATTTTAAAATGCAAGGCAGGCCAACACCCTGCTGGAAAAAAGTATCATTATAGAACAGTATATTTTGTTAAAAGTTCCCTTCTGCCTCTATCTTTCCTTTTTGAAGATCCACTATCTTTAGAGTTTCTTCAGGGTAGAACATAATCAAAAGATTCTAATTGAATATACTTAGACAATTCCCCGCTGTGCAAAGAACTGCTTTTTTCCCTCTTGTATCATCTGATTTGAAATGCACACCAGTTCAGCTCAAACAAAAATGAAAGTGTCATGGTTTATCTAATTTATTGGACATGGCACTATAATAAAACATCTATGGCAAATGCACTGTAAATATTTGCAGTATTATGTGTATCAGTCCACACAAATTTTGAATAGGAATAACTGAAATAAATAAACACAGGAGATACGTGAATTTCCATACAGTCCAGCATGTTGCTCCATTATCACACCAGTGTAATACAGAAGTAATTCAACTGTGAATCAGGCCTGGTTATGTTATTGTTTTACATTATTCCATGTATTGGATAATTCAGTTCAATGCATTGCCAAGGGACAATGTGACAAATGAAAAATTAAACCATTCTCTAGCTTTGTTGCAAAACAGATCTGTGTTTTCATTTATTTAGGCCAGATTTCCAAGAGCTAATGGGTATGCACATTTACATGTGAAAATTATATTTGGGGTGGGAGTTGAGAGTAAATGTTTAGTGCGTCTTAGAGGCAATGTGTGGTGAGGGCATGCAGGGTCATGTGTCCCCGAGATTTCTGCCAGAGTTTCTATACCCTGTCCAGAACCCCACTGCATACCACCAGAACCTTTAAATTGTGCCCCCCTCATTATCAATAGCTTATGAATATATCTCTGGTGCTTCTGAAAGGTACTAGATCAATGGTCCCGTAGGCAAAAATTCTCTGTTGAGTCACAGAACAGACACAGCACAAGTTTCCCATCACTTTTCTACTAGTGCCATATGCCACAATGCTGTTCTGGGTGGACAAACTCCAAGAGAAAAGATAATTCAATGTCCAAGCTCAGTAAGCCGTTGTGGTTTTTGCTGAGGCTGTTTACAAGGTTGCTGATTAACAGCAAACCTGGTGGTGGGTGTGGTTTTGAGTTTGGATCCTTGTTCACTTAAGCCATAGACTTGAAAGAATGACTTTAAATTACTTCTGATCTTGTCTGAATTTAAACCGGCAGCTTAGAAGTTAAAGATTCCACTTTCCGTTGTGAATAGGCTGAGCCAGGATATGTGTTTTAAATCTTATCGTTAATTTCCATTTGCTGGGAATGCTATCATTGTGGAACTATTCAATCTGGTCACCTCTTATGTTAAGACCACATTTTCCTAGGTTTGACTTGATTGCAAATGGTGGGGCTTCCCTAACTCTTCACTTTGAGCGGGCCCCATTCATGAGTCAGGAAAGGACGGTATGGCTGCCGTGGAATAGCTTCTACGCCATGGATACACTAGTGATGAAAACTGAGGAGAACTCCATTCCCAGCTGTGACTTAAGTGGCTTTGTCCGTCCTGATCCAGTCATCATTTCATCGCCACTTTCAACATTCTTCAGTGATGCTCCTGGTCGGAATCCCATAGTACCAGAAACCCAGGTATGAATTGTGGGAGTCAAAAGAATGTAGAAACAATCACTCACTCTGATAGCCACACAGCAAAGATGATACAACCAATTATCAGAGTTCAACCAGCCACTCACAGGACTTCAACTGGGACTTTTGTGTATCCATTCTAATAGATGAGATGAAAGATAGACTTCTCTAATGAAGCTTGTAGAAGCTGTGCTAGGCTTATCTTACTTGGACATCTCTCTCTTGAGTACCTTACACTCTCTTCTACTGCCTCTCATTATCACATTGTACATCAAGTCCTGTGTGTCTCTAGCTACAGCTGAGGCTATTTCAAGAGAATTTTGCAAAAACTTTGTGTGTGCAACTAACCACAAGCTGCTTTCTTTTATGCTAGTCATGGGGATAAAAGATAAGGAGTTATTTAATGATCTACACTGGTATTATTATTATTGCTCATTTATTCCATCTTGGCATCCCTCCTGCTTTATACTGATTGTCAGTGGAAGTCGCAGGTTCGTATAATTGCAGCCTCTTGTGGCCCCCATGTATATAACTAGCAATAAAGCCTGTTGTTTTTATTTACACTTTTTCCAACAGCCTGTTTTCAAAAAGAAAACATAACAATGACACACAATTACTAATCCAGAAATCATAACCTAAACTGTATCACTGCAGTATGGCAAGGATACAAATTTTCAGCCATAGAAAGTTGTTAATTCATAGTACGATGCAGACAGATATCTCTCCTAAATAAAGTATAAAGTGGCAAGTTTAATATGTCTATTCTGTGTTTCCATCTAGGTTCTTCATGAAGAAATCGAGTTCCCTGGCTCGAACATAAAGCTCTGTTATCTGAGCTCCCGTACTGCTGGATACAAATCTTTGCTTAAGATCACCATGACCCAATCTCTTGTGCCTCTGAATCTAATTAAAGTTCATCTGATGGTAGCAGTAGAAGGGCATCTGTTTCAAAAGTCATTCCAGGCATCCCCCAATTTGGCATATACATTTATCTGGGACAAAACTGATGCATATGGTCAGAAGGTTTATGGGTTGTCAGATGCTGTAGGTATGTCATGACATTGAAACTCTAATACTTACAAATGACAGTGTAGAGCGTATAATGGCTGATTTAGTAGGAACACTGCAATAAGTACTGTTGCAAGAATTTACATTTAGACCAAATGCAGACTAAGCAAATCCTGCCTTCTTTATACTATTTTATCCTTGGATTATGTCTCATTCACACATTTAGTGGAAGATTTGATCTTCATATACCCTGTTTGGTAAAGAGTGATTCTAACATTTGGAATGGCAGTGCATATTCTGGTCCATTTGGAATCTAGTGCATATTGTTGTTAGGGCTTGCCTGTATTGTACACTTACATTTAAAATGGTATTTTCTAGCAGGCGTCATTCCAGCAGTTTTACAGCCATTTTAAAATTGCATAGTTAGAGATTTTTATTCTAGCAAGCAACAAAAGGAATGATCTTAAAAACCTCTGTAACTTTTATAGTTGTACCTGAAAATGTGAACAATTGATGTAACAGTGTTACAAATATGCATTAAAGCAATGCGACTCTCAAAAGAAAACCTTATTTGAAAGATCTGCTTGCTGTTATTCTAAAGACTTAGGTCTGGTCTACACTGCCACGCCGGGTTGACAGGAAATACGCAAGCTCCATACTGTAGAATGAGTATCTCCCATCGACTTACTTATACTCCGTTTCTGCGGCATCTTCACTTTGCTGCTCTGACAGGAAATGCCCTCTGGTCGATGCAGCATTACTCTTTTCTGGGGAGATGGAGTTACTGCATCAAACAGAGAGCACTACTGGGATCAACTGAGCAGGTCTCCACTGGCTGGTCAGTCGATCCTGCTGTGTCAATCTCTGGAGCACGATGCAGCGGAATCAGTCTAGACATACCCTTACACGCTATAGCGCATCTTCTCCCAGTAATTCATAAATCCCATATTAATGTATGTTGTGTGTGTGTGTGTATACACACGCAAATGCAAGATGTTGCCCCTTCCATAAGCTCATTTTAAAGGAGCTGTTATATACCATATGAAAAAAGTCCATTAAATCTAATACATAAATGTGGTGAATATCAGGCTAATTAAAAGCAGAATCCTGTCCTGTCATTTAATAGCAGAATTTTTATTAGATTTTTTTAAGTGATTTTTCCTACTCTCTCCTCATCAAGCTGGTCACTTCCCAAAGCCAATTATTCAATGAAAAGGTCATCAGGTCCCTATAGAGAACAAGGGAATCAAGTTTCAAGGTTGAATTAAGTCAAAGATCTGAGTTTCATATTGTGGAATAAGGAAGGAGAGTATAATCAGTCCGTCTCATGGAGAGGATTGTTTGAAAAGCTGTCCTGTCATTTTCATCCATTGCGTACGCAGTAATTATCACCATTTCCCCCCCAGTTTCTGTGGGGTTTGAATATGAGACTTGCCCCAGCCTGATCTTATGGGAGAAGAGGACAGCGCTGCTGCAAGGCTTTGAACTCGATCCCTCGAATCTAGGGGGCTGGTCTTTGGACAAACACCATGTACTTAATGTCAAGAGTGGTAAGTTAACTGATTTCGTGAGGTTTCTGAACTACATACCGTTATACCAGCTTCTGCCTATCTGTAGAAACTTGCGTGGTTTATATTTAAATTCTGAAAAATCCAGTTCCATTACTTTTCTTGCTACATTTCTGAAAAGTTTTGTAAAGTCAGAAATGGTTTTTGTTTCTAAGAATACTTGTGTTATTTTACCAAGAATGGCTTCCTACACTGTCACAGAGCAACACATTCTTAAATTCCCAAGCTTTCCCTTCTGCTCCAGTGTTCTTTTTTCTTCCTCCCCTTATTCTTCCAATCTTCTCCATGCCTTTTCCTGACTCTTTGTGTTTGCCTTTGGCCCCCGTAATCCTCCTGAAAGATAAACTCAGGGAAAACTCTGACGTAAACTGGGTGAGCTGAGAGATCCCAGTCCCATGGTAGTCATAATATAACACTAATTGGAAATAGGGAACAGGATTTTAGATAAGTTAAAACAGGCCAGGGATGTGGCAATCAGAGGGACCATGTGGCATCAGAAGAGGACTTGGAAGTCCCCACTTACCTATTGGTGATAACGCAGATCTACTACAAAAAACACTGCCAAGTGATCTAGCCAACTATTAAATGATGTAAGATTGATTAAACAAATCCATTTACCACCCTCCCCCCCTTACCCTGCCCCAACCGCTTCGGCCTAGTGAGTCAACACTCCAAAAACCAAAATCATCTCCTACTTCCACACTTTTTACTTTTGGAAAAATTTGCAACATTTAAATGTTCTTTAGTGTAAAGGTTTTACATTTCTTTCAAGCCATCCATTCCACAGCCACAGCAAGCAATCAACTACCCAAAGATGTTGCTGCAGCACTAGCAACTGAAGGAAGTTCTAGTTCATTGCACAAGAACTCTATCCCAGGCAAACCTGAAAAAATACCTTCTTTGAACCTACCATGGTGTCAGGGACTTACGATATTAGGTGCTGGAAAATGTCAGGACAGTAAGCTAGTAACACAAAACCCAATGAGAAATACTTTGAGGAATCTCTTCTGACATACAGGGTCTGAGCAAGGGAGATGCACAAACAATAAAAGCAGTTTTCAAGTATGAGACAATTTGTGGAAATGTTTTCATCAGTTTTGAAGACATCAGGAAATAGCGTAGTAAATTTCACTGTCACTTTAACTTTTCAGCCCTCCTCTCATTGAGTTCTAGGAGTAAATTATATATAAATAGTGTTTCCACATTTTTATCTTCTGGCAGACTCTAGCTTCTGCTAGAAGCTGGATTGAGTTTTTTTGTGTTTCTTTCATCAAATTTACTTGACTAGACTTTAGGCAGGGTGAAATAATTTCCAGAAAAACCAAGAACAGGCTTGAGAAAACAGTGGAGATAATGGGAACACCCTTTTTTGGTACATTAAAGCAGTTACTCTGGTAAGTGCCAGTTTTGACTATGACTGTAAATGTCATTTAATGAGCCAAATGAAGTACTGGCTCTGCCAGTTTGTGAAAACTTATTTAGGCATTTTAGGCCATCAGTGATTCCCAAGAAGCTGGAAAAAAAGAGTTTAAGTAGCATTTAGGGTCAGTAAGAGTCTTTAAATATCAAAGATTTCAGCATACAAGCAATTGTTATTGTTTTAATTTTCCAATTTTTATGTATGACCCATGTGATTGTGTAATTTTTCTGTAATTAAATTATTAGTATTATTTATATTACAACAAGCACCTCAAATGGGCCATGTGCTTCAGAGACATCTAGAGAGACATTAACCCTAAAAGCTCACAGTCTGGAAAAGGATAAATGCCTCTACAGTCATAACAGAGTTAATTGTGCATTGCAAAATAAAGCAAAGCTCCATTAACTACTTAATATGCAGTTGGTAACTATTCTCTCTTTCTCTCCAGTTATTCCTGTTGGTCTATCTCTAATAGCTATGCAGGCAGACCTAAAATAGTTAACGTTCTTCACATTTTTTACCAATAGGACTAAGAGAGTTGGAGACTTAAAATATCCTTGTTTGTGTCCCTCACGAACCTTTGTTCAGGAACTTTCTTTCTGTTCTTTGCATGAGCAAATTGCAGAATAGTTAATTGCACAAGAAGCCTAGATGTAGTGTTCAGAATCAGGGAGGTCAGTTTATTTAAAACATACTTTCATGGATGTTATGTGGTAGCTTGAGCTTTGTGGCATTATACCAGCATGTGCATTGCACCCTTGCAGAAGGCGTGATGTTTGTTACAGCTCTCAGAGGTGACAGTTGCACTCATGGCTGCGCTACAAACCTCTTCACTTAAAAATACAATTGGATTTCCATCTGAACATGCAGCTAATCTTTTCCTCCATTATTTTCCATACCATTTGGCCACATTATAATCAGTCGCTTTTCCATACTGTTTGGAGGTGGGGTATCCTGGCAGCCTACAAGAAGCAGGACTCACATTACCCCTCAAGGGTGGTTGGCTGGGGGTCCCACTTCAGACATTCCTCCCACCCCCAGAAATGGGGATGTGCCTCTGCCTTTCATGCTTTCCCTCTAGCCCTTGGAAGCCTCTTCAGCCATTTTTCTCTTATCTCTATTTTTTCCTTTTTCCTCCTCTTCTCCTTCCCTTCATCTCCTTTGCTGTCCCTTGGATGAGTGAGAAGGACAGTGGAGGAGAAGGACAGAGGGGGAGAAGCAGAGAAGTGACATATGAGCTTCCGCATAGAGGAGGCAATATAAACTGGAGGCAGAGGGTCTGGCTGAGGCTTAGGAGCTATGCTTATCAGGGGCAAGTGCTCACAGTTCCTTGCCTCTTTGCTTTGCTTTGCTGTCTAGCTGGTGACATTGTAACGTGGCCTTTCTTTAATCTGCTTCTGTGGGATGGGAGACGAAAGAGATGTATGACAATGGTTTGACTCAAATGACAGGATACTGTAGTGTCTCCTAAGAAGACCCAGCATTACACCTTTAACTTTACTGCTAGCTGAGCAACTCTTGCTCTTGCTGCCCTGAAAACAGCAACTATCCCTCTCCCCACTATAATGTTGTGAGACCGTGCAACTGAAGGCGCTTCACCTTACATCTCTGAACCACTGTCATATCAGTCGTTAAATGCAGGCCCTCCAGAGGCCAACATTCCAAATTGTCATAGTAACCACTTCTGTTTCCATGCACTGTTAGGTATACTGCACAAAGGCAGTGGAGAGAATCAGTTCCTAACTCAGCAGCCGGCCGTGATTACCAGTATTATGGGGAATGGGCGCCGAAGAAGCATCTCCTGCCCAAGTTGCAATGGTCTTGCAGAAGGAAACAAGCTTTTGGCCCCTGTGGCACTTGCAGTGGGAATTGATGGAAGCCTCTTTGTTGGGGATTTTAACTATATTCGGCGCATCTTCCCATCTAGGAATGTCACCAGTATTTTGGAATTAAGGTAAGGTGTCAAACTGAGCCCTTTGACTTTATGTAGCCTGTGCAGAAACCAGACTTTCCCGTTCCTTTTCATAGTTTTCTAAAACATTGTTGTATGCCACATATGAGTTTCCAATGGAGAAATGGGGCACAGAGAAGCATGGCTCAACATCTGTGGATGATAGAGCAATGAATGTTAATAGAGAAAAAATCTGAAGATGATCAATGAAAAAATCAACTTGTTTTCTCTTTTTGATAATTACTTAATACAATCTCCCTTTACTATTAGACAAAGGCTAGCTAGTTTTCAAGCCTGGAATTGACTGCCTATCATTGGTGAGCCACAGCAATACGTCAGTGCTTTAAAAGCCTTATGATGAGTTCAGAAGAGTTTTTGATATCAGCATTTTTGATGGCCATCATCCCTACTCCTTTCCCTCTCCCCGGCATTTTTAAATATCTTTCTTTAGGTCTGGCCTGTGCAGTTAAAATCAGGTTGATATCACAGATCCATATGCATAATCAGGGTATGATTGTTCTTAAAAAGTATCTCACATGTTCAGTTTTAAGAAAAGAAAGAGTGATGGGGGATGTGATAAGTCTTCAAATATGTAAAGGGCTGTCATAAAGAGGACTGCAAGCAATTATTCTTCATACCCACCGAAGGTAGGACATTAAATAATCAGCTTAATCTACAAGGCAGATATAGGTTATATATTAAGGAAAACTTTAACTATAAGGATCATTAAGCACCGGAATCAGCTTCCAAAGGATGTTGTGAAATCTCCACCATTGGACGTATTTAAACGTAGTTGGATGAACACCTGTTAGGGATGGTCTATGTTAACTTGATCCTGACTCAGCACAGGAGACTGGACTTGATGGCTTCTTGAGGTCCCTTCTCAAGAGGTTCTATGATTCTATAATGTTTATAAGTGAAGGCCAACATTTTCAAACTGAGGTGCCTAATATCAGGCATTTATTTCCATGTCACATCAGCATTTCTGAAAATCAGGTCACTTTTGTAAGTGTCTAGCTGTAGGATCCCAAATTTGAAAATGTTGGCCCAAAGCTTACAAAATTACTTGCTTGACCACGCTTCCCTTCTGTCTGTGTGAGTGAAGAACAAGTATCAGTCTAAGCCTCTTCAGAATAGGGAAAGAAAGTAAGAAAGCACATCAGCCAAGGTCACGGTGCTAATCCTTTCTTTATGCTTCTGTCCAGCTGCCCTTGTCTTCTATTAAAGTATGTTTTCCATAGCATAGTTTTCTTGGCCTCTGTAACAATTACTGGTAATGAACAATGAAGCTATTTCATGTTGGGTACTGTTGAACATTTACAACAGGTTTGATACAATATTTGGACTTACATTCATAGTTTAACTCTCTGTTCTCAGAAAGGAATCTGGGTCCAATCCTGCAAATGTTACTCATCCTCGCTCAAAAGAGTGGTCCCATTAAAGTCTGTGGGACTTATATGAGTAAGGGTTTGAAGAATTGGGCCCTTAGGTATGAATAAGACCAGAACCCCAAACTGGCATAGAAGCTTTAATAAAATTGCAAATAATATTTCCTTAATTAATAACAAAATAGTCCTTAATTTGTGACAGATAATGAACACCGAGCTGGTTTTACATATGCAGTGTTAATCATGATGAGTAACTCCACGGAAGTCAGTGAAGTTACATCAGTGAAAAAATGTAAACAAGAACAGAATCATGCATAATATTTTTCTTTCACTAAGCAGTATAACATTTGCTCGAGACATCAGCTCATCTCACTGGCTGATAAGAAGTTTGAGCCAGGACTGTCACATGGCACAATTTACTGAACCTTGCAAAGTTCCAAGCTTCCAACTGTACTTTAAGATTTGCAGTTCAGGAATTACCCACATCATTGTTATTCCACTAACCATGTATTTTTAAACATAATTGTGTAAACAGAAGAACATACAGTAGGTGCAAAAAATATATTAATTCACATCTGGGAGTGCAGAGGGCACTTGCCTTTTGGCCTCGTGCCTAGACAGCACACTAGGCATCAGTTGACACAACACAGTTCATATTGTCCAGTCTCTTATTACTTAGTTATCAAATAGCACTAACCAAAGAATCACTTTGATCAGCTTAGAAACATTCTTGATGAATGGCCACATTTACAGTCAAACCTGCTTTAAGCAACTACCACAGGGACTGGAGAGGGGGAAATGAGCTGCTTAGTAGAAACTGGTCTAAAGGTTAAAAAGAATTTGTCTTGGAAACTACTTTGGGGTAGTTTAAAGTGGTTCCTTTCAACTGTTAGAAGTGATCCTAGTGCTGGTTTCACCTCTCCCACTGTTCTCTGTGCTAAACTGCCAACTTCTTCTACTCTCCAGCACACAAGATGAACATATTTCCACATGATGATTATTTCAGTGATCCAAAGTTTCTTGCAAAATACACCTTGAGGGAGGGTATCGTAGAGGGAATATCTGGCGATTACAATAACCCCTTCATCCCTAAACAAACCTCAGGCTAGAGCTGAAAAGAGATTTCCTCTCCTGTGTCCTTTTGTAAAATAAAAACAAAATGCTATGTTTGCTTTACCATCTATTCTTCAGCTAACTGTTTGTTCTTTTTTTTCCCCCCTTCTGTTCCCTTTCTATAAAGAAATAAAGAGTTTAAACATAGGTAAGACCAAGAGCTCTTTCCCATATAATTTGATACAGTTTGTTTGCTTCATTGTGTTTGCTTTTTGTGTTGTGCTTCTCGTGTAATGTTATGTTTTTCCATGTACTAAATATAATAACATTTTATGTGCTAATTGTGTGTTATGAATATGATATGCGTTAGCAATTATGAAATGTAGTCAAAAAGAAACCAAATAAGTTCTGACAGTAATTAGGAATTTCTAGCAGAATACACGTATAATGAATCCAAAGATAACTTTTACATAAGCATTTCTCCCTGCGGTCTGTAATTGGTCTAAATGGTTGAGGCAAACTACAGCAGTAGCTTTTGTAAATGCTGGACAGGGTTCACAAAGGCACTAATGAACTGGAAATGGGTCAAAACCCATTTTCAACTCATTAATAATTCTTTCTTTCCTTCTTTCTTGTTGTTGCTTTAATACATTGACTGTTAACAATGTGGTTGTCTGGTTATGTCCAGCAACCAAATTGATTAGTTAATTTAAATGGAGTTTAAAATCCATTTCAAAGATCATAAAGAGAGTTCAAGTTCTTAGGAATGATGGGGAAGATTCTCTCCTTTTTGTCCCACATGAGCACTACACCTACGAGGTGGGGTGTCCAGCTGGCATAGCCAGCACTTGTGCCTTCCTCTTCGCAGTCCCCACCAGCAGGGGGTGGGAAGGAGTAGAACCAGGAGAGTGATCAGCATGTGACATACTCTGCAATCCCCACCTAGTATATGGTCTCTTGGGGCCCATAGTCTGATGGTTCCCCATCTCTACTGAGCCCAGTATAAGATGGATGCAGTAGAGGTTTGGGGTCTAACAGTCTGATTCCCCTCTCACAATGGAGTAAATTATGAGGGAGGCTAAGTTAACTCATTATTTATATGATTATTTGTGCTGGTGGAAGGTCATTATTTGCAGGTGTAAATCAAACTAATTGTTAGGAAGCCCAGAGCTTTCTGTATGGGAGGCTTTTCTGAGTACTTAAATCTAAAGAAATAAGTGAAATAAATGGAGTTACTCTGGTGTAAGTGAAAGGCGAATCAGACTTTAAGACACACTGCTGCCTACGCTTACTTCCAGGCAACCAGCTTCCTGCCAGGCTGAGTCCCATTGACCTCAGTGAGACTGCTTATGGAACTGTTATGTTCATGAGTGAGCACCACGGGATGAGGCCCTTATAGTCGAGTAGCTCAGAGCAATTCTGATTATTTTATTAAAAATCTTTTTAAACAAAGGATTCGTTTCCTATCTTCATGTCAATCTAATAAAGGAATGAAAGGGAATATTTTAATAGCAAAAATAACGGCCGGTCAGTGCTAGCTTGGGAACATTTTTTCTCCAGTATATGATATGTCTGTATTTGAGGAAATAAGCCATTAGGTTCTTTGTGGGAATAATGAAAGTGAGTCGTAGATATGTCTCCATCTGCCAGAGTTTATTTGCCCCATTATCAAATTTGGAGAGAAAAGCCCCTCAGATCTTGTGAGCCTGTTGCTGTGTTTGGTGGATAGGCTCACAGCCTCTCTCCACTTACTCGGCTCATGATGGAGAGCAGATACATATAACAGGTCTGCATCTGTGCCAATCAGTTGCTGAAACAAAAGGTATTGAATGCTCTGAATGAGATCACTGCATCATGACCCTAGCGTAAATGAAATTCTAATGGCTGGCAGAGGTGGTGGCATTGGAGGTGAGCTTAGTGTATAAATGGCTGCATAAGAAAGTTAAGAGGTCCAAAAGGAGCCCTCAGTTGGCCAGATTCTGCCACTCTTCCTTGCAATGATTAGTACATTACGTCCCCTTGATTTCATGGTAACATCTACTTGCAGAGTGATGTACTGCTTCAAAGTGAGTATGGTGACAGAACCTGCTTTTCAGTATTGGAGGAGAGCATGTCTAACAGCATGAAAGGAAAAGAGGGGGGGGAGTCTCAAAACAGCATTTAAAACCTTTTTTTTTTAAGCTGAAAGGCCTGGTATTTATCTGCTGGAAAGCTAAGAGGTCCTGTTAGTTAAAGTCAACATTTTATGGGTTTTTCCTCCAACCCAGGACTTAGCCAAGGCAAAGATGAAAAATTCAGCTAAATATTTTTGGTGGGGAAGGAGAAGGGAAAGGAGGTGATGAGATGTCCTAGTGGGAAGACATTCTGCTGTAGAAGACAAGACAAAGGATTGAGAAATTGAGTTCTAATCCCAACTGTTCCACCGATCTGACTGCATAATACTGCACAAGTCATTTAACTGCTCTGTGCCTCTGTTTCTTCCTCTGTGAAATGGGTATAACAGCACTTAACCATTTCTGTAAATGTCTTTGCGATCCCTGTATGGGATAAAGCTGCCAAATATTTTCTATTTATTTATTGTACTTTCCATCTCTTCATTTTTATGCTCCTATGAGTCTTCTGCAGATGGTGTTAGCTCTGCCCATTTAATTTCAGCCAAATCAATACCCTTCTGGAATCTACCATTTTAGAGGAATGTGGTATTGACTCAGAAGCATGCCATCCTACAGGCAGTGTCAGTCTGTTGCAAAAGAGGATTACAACAGAGAGTGCTTTCTCTGTCCCTCCTCACGCCCCAAAATCTGGCTGTCCTCACATATGCACAGTTGTCTGTGTGCTACTGATAATCCATCTGCAGAAGGTGCCAGTTGCAATACTTCCAATGAGAATCTAATCAAGAAATGGCTTATTTCCTCCATCATAATTTGCCTCAACATATCCTCACTCTTGGAGTTGTGCACTTTTGCCATATGAATCCAGGAGTGTGGATATTTGGAGGCAAATAACTCCACTTACTGGTAAGTAATCTGCCTTTTCTCTTGCTGTGCTAGTTTGTCCTCCACAAATTTAAAATCTCCATTGACATTAAGTAAGATCACCAAAGGCTCACAAGGCTGGGAAACATAATAGAGAGCTTCTTTAAAAACACATTAAAGTGAACCCATCTTGCCAGGCGAGGTTTTGCAAATGTTCCTCTACTGTAGCTCTAGTTATACATATTAATGTCGGAGACTGAAAAAATTCACAGTTTGCAAATCATTTGTTAAAATAGTTCCAGAATTTGATAAGCTATCAAAAATTATAGTTTCATTAGAGGTGTAGTAATGCATCTGAGCATCCACTTTTATTACAAATCATGACTAGTCTATCAGGAGCAAAGTAGCCCAAGATAATGCCAAATACCTGGGCTCTCTCAGAGTTTAGTTACACTGCCAACTTCATTTACCAATAATGATGTTCCATATTTTATCTGGCATAAGAACAAATGAAAACAAACTTGCTTTAAAGATAAATGTATTATGCAACTACCTCCTATTTCTGTAATCCTCTTCATTAATCTGGTGTCAGGATATTCATGACTCAGGGGCTAGTGCTTTGATCTCATTCCTGAGATTTCTGCTTTCAAGAGAAGTACAAGAATAACAACAGTTAGAGATGAACCAAAGAAATTTGGCCTGGAGCAGATACCTCCAACTATTGCCTGATTCCAAATCAGAGTGTAGCATCTTTTCCCATTTCAACTTATTATATGAGTGCTGAATAAAGAATCTAATGCTCTTCACTAGTTCACTTCAATAAATTAAACACTTGCTTTGTAGAAACTGTTTCTGGCAAAGGAATAATAAAGAGATGTAATAGTACATACTGGAAAAAGAAGTCTTTTCTCATCACATTGGTTCAACACAGTTGGTGGAGGATTTAGAGCTTCACTCTATGAGCAAGGCTCCTACATTGTCTCACTTTTCAGTACTAATCCTTCTGAGCATGAAACCATTGATACTTAACATTTAGGAACATTAAATGCCAGATTTATCCATCTAACTAGGCTAGTCATCTTTCTGGCAAGATTACAGAGATAACAGTGGAAGGAGGGAAGGGCTTTTTGCAGTACATGTTTTTGAGTACACCAGTCAGCTACTCAGCTTTCTACTTGCTTGCTGGGATCTACTGTGTATGGTTTGGCAGGGTGGGAAGAAAGTGATTTTAAAGGAGGTGGTGGGGGACAGGCTCCACACTCTTCTGAAAATATTGATCAATCCATAATCAGAACCTAGACACATTATCCATTTTTCATTCTTTTCTTCTTTGCACAGAAACCAAGCCATTTGTAGAGCTTGTAGCTACTGTAATTTTAAAAGCAATGTACCCAAATGAAGCAGTAATATATCAGTACTGTGGGAAATAAAGGGTTTCAAAGGAAAATAAAACAAAGTCCTTAAATAGAAGGAACTCAAACCGTTCAGAATATTAAGAAGTCAAACTGTCCCTTTCGGTTCTTTAAGTGGCAGTCTAAGGCCCAGGATGTTTTTAGATTGTTCAGCCATCTCTGTTTTCTGTTTTCCCCTCGTAAAGCAACAATCCTGCCCACAAATACTACCTGGCTGTGGATCCCGTTTCGGGTTCATTGTACGTATCGGACACCAACAGCCGACGAATTTATCGAGTCAAAGCCCTCACTGGTGCAAAAGACCTGGCTAGTAACTCTGAAGTGGTGGCAGGGACTGGAGAGCAGTGTCTGCCTTTTGATGAAGCGAGATGTGGAGACGGAGGGAAGGCAGTGGACGCGACACTAATGAGCCCTCGAGGTAAAGGAAGTAAAAGAAAATGGAGAAAGCAATTGTCTGAGGCTAGGCTGGCTCTGGATATAATTATCTAGTAATTAAATCACTACTTGCTTGGTAATTTTTATTCTGTGCTTTAATCACAGTGGATTGGCAAGTGATCATGCTTTGTTTAGTTAAAGCAAACTTTATTACCCCTTCGCTGTTTGCTGCAAAAGGAGAACAGAACGTGATTTAACTGACTAGTGCTTGTTCCAGAAGGAAACATGCAAACTGGAAAACACACCATTGTTTGAAACACAGTCCTTTCAGGGGTGGGGGGGATGCCTGCTGTGGTGGTATTCTTAATTTCAGTCTCATGTTCTTTAGCCTGTTCCTACAAATGGAAAAAAATGGATCTGTGTCTTTTTTTTTACTTCTTTATAATTTATAATAAGGAGCCGTAAAGGATTGTATGGATGTCTGGGGGTTTTTAAGTATTTTTTTCCTCTCAAACATAATCAGGAATATAGTCTTGTCTTCCCTATTTTACTTGGAGCATTGAAATAGGTGGCTTGGGAGCTGTCTAATTAAAAGGGTAGGTTTGTGGAGTTTTTAGCAAAAGAGAGTTTTTCTTTCAATGATTTGAGTCAAGTAGGTGTTAATAAAACCAAACCAAAAAAAAAAAACCCCCCCACGAAGGCTACTACTCTGCAAGCACTTATCATAAGGTTAGCAACTATGTGAGGAGCCTGAATGAACGCAATGGGACTACTGGTATGTGTAAAGTTAAGCACATGCATAAGGGCTTATCTACACCTAAAACACTGCAGCTGCTGTAAAGCTTCAGTGAAAATTCAACCTAAGTCAACAGGAGGGCTGCTTCTATCAGCATAGATATTCCACCTCCCCAAAAGACGATCAACCTAGCACTTCGCATCTCCCATCAACCTAGCACTGGCTACAGCAGGAGTTCAGTTGGTGTAAGTGCGTTGCTCAAGAGTGTGAATTTTTCACATTCGTGAGTTTTGTAGTTATACCAACCTAATTTCATAATGTAGACCAAGCCTGAGTGTTGGCAGAATAGAGCAAACCCATTCACCGAAGTCATTTTTGATGTCTCTGGGATCAAAACCTGCAAGTTCTTGAACTACACACAGTCTTCAAGGAGAAACAAGAGTTTTTGATGCAAGAACCAAGGAGAAAAAATCTTTCTTTAAAAAGAAAAAAGTTTCAAGTTTCTTTATACATTATACAGAGGCAGAAAATAGATCAAAATAATAAGTTAATGCAAGAGTCGAGATTAAGGATGACTTGTTAAAAAACCACAGGGTAAATCAGCATAATTCCATTGACTTAAATAGAGGTACATTGATTAAACTGGGGATCTGGACTGAAGAGTTAGGGGCTGGGGGCCTGAAAAAATGGGGATGATCAAAAAGCAGCACCTTGTAACCATCCATATTTGGAAAAAACTTGTCAAAGTATGAGACCAGAGCACTGATTGTTGCCGGTTTTGCACACCTGTAGGAATTGCAGTGGATAAGTATGGGCTCATGTATTTTGTTGATGCCACTATGATTCGGAAAGTTGATCAGAATGGAATTATATCAACTCTGCTGGGTTCTAATGACTTAACTGCTGTTCGACCACTAAGCTGCGATTCCAGCATGGATGTCACCCAGGTAGAGTTTTACTTCCTCTTTGTGTATGTGTCATACAACAGATGGCTACTTACTTTGGATATTTACCTGACCATTCTCCGTAGAAAATTCAGTATGTTAGACTCCTCTGAAAAGGGATTTAGAGGATATTGATGACATTATTTAGGGCAGGATAAAAGTTTATATAATTAGTTACTGAAAAAAATGGACCTACCCCCTTGCAGTGGTTAATACACATTATTTACACAGTTATAGAGAAATAAGTTTGAGATAATGGAAAATATTGTATAATTGCCTTTCATTTTTCTGTACTTACTGTAGAGCTTCAGTAACGTATCATTCAGTCCTTTGCAGATTAACTAAAGCTTGCACTGTCCATAGCTCTAATTTGTACATACCAAGTATTAAGTACAGCACTTAGTTCCATGATTTACTCTGTTCAACCATTGACTAATTTGCAGCTGTTTCACATATAATTATGTGCTGAAAGCAATTTATTTATGTAATATGAGTTTTACAATAATAATGAATTATTGTGTGGTTCGCAGGTGCGGCTCGAGTGGCCAACTGATCTTGCTGTCAATCCAATGGATAACTCGCTTTATGTCCTGGAAAATAATGTCATTTTACGGATCACAGAAAACCATCAGGTTAGCATCATCGCTGGACGTCCCATGCACTGTCAGGTTCCTGGGATTGACTACTCCCTTAGCAAACTGGCCATTCACTCTGCGCTGGAGTCAGCCAGTGCAATTGCCATCTCACACACAGGAGTCCTTTATATCAGTGAGACAGATGAGAAAAAAATTAATCGACTACGCCAGGTAACCACCAATGGAGAGATCTGCCTCCTAGCAGGGGCAGCTTCAGACTGTGACTGCAAAAATGACGTCAACTGTAATTGCTATTCCGGGGACGATGGTTATGCCACTGATGCCATCTTAAACTCCCCATCTTCCTTAGCTGTGGCGCCCGATGGCACTATCTACATAGCTGACCTTGGAAATATCCGTATTAGGGCTGTTAGTAAAAACAGGCCCATTCTTAACTCTGTCAACCAGTACGAAGCAGCTTCTCCAGGAGAACAGGAGCTGTATGTCTTCAATGCTGATGGGATCCACCAGTACACCCTCAGCCTTGTTACTGGAGAGTATCTGTATAATTTCACCTACAGCGCCGATAACGATGTCACAGAGGTGATCGATAACAATGGTAACTCCTTAAAAATTCGCCGGGATAACAATGGAATGCCACGTCATTTACTGATGCCCGACAATCAGATTGTCACACTGGCTGTCAGCACTAATGGTGGACTCAAGGTAGTGTCTACTCAGACCCTGGAACTTGGATTAATGACTTACAATGGAAATAGTGGGCTCTTGGCAACAAAGAGTGATGAAACAGGGTGGACGACCTTTTATGAGTAAGAAAGTTTTTTAAATCTATTGAATATGCATTTCTCTTTCAAGCGAGAGTGGGTAGGGCCTAATATAATGCAATTCAAATCAATGGTATTCTTTCTATTGGAGTCAATGAATATTGGATCAAGCTTTTAAATCTTGATGTAGTAGGGTACTGGAGCCATGCAAGTGATTTTGTTAACTTTAACAGTCTTGCATAATGGGCTAATGCTAACACTTCCTGTGAGCTGCTGAGTACCCTAAAATCCCACTGTAGAGTATGGGTGGGGAGAGAGCTCCCTCACCTCACAGGAAATTACTAGCACCTTGCAGGATCAGTAACTTGCATTTACACTGCTGTTTGCAGGATTGGGTTCAAGTTTCTTCGCCATAAGTGGGACTGAAAAGAATTCAAGTCCCCTTCTCCAACACGGACTACCCAGATTATAAGACAGTAAATTGTGGTTAGACCCACAGGGCTTCCTCTGTCAAGAGATTTCAATATTAGTTTCTTTTGGAACTCAAATTACAAGTCTTGCTGTTCAAATGTCAGGATATTGGACCCATATTACATATGGTAGATAAAGTGTTGATTAACTTTACTGATTGCTTATTCTTGAGATAGGTGAGGAAATTAGATCTGAAGGTATCTGTAAGACCACAGTGTGACTTATATAATTTGTAGATAGCCAAAAAGCACACTGGTTTTCATGAACAGATAGATTAAAAAAAGACAGAATTTCCTCTTTAACTGAAATGGATCAGAGATAACGTGCCTAGGTATATTAAAAAGCTGGAAAAGCAAACCAGATTTTCTCTAACAATTATCCTGTCCTTAATAGCCTTATTGGAATTTACTTGGCAAAAAGAGAGTTTCCGAAAATAGGTGGCACTATATATACTGAATATGTAAAAGTGATCGTTTTGGCTTTTAGCATTACAGTTAACATTTATCTGATACATTTATGAGAGAGTTTTTCCAAGTTAGTACATAGAAAGTATTTGTTGAGATTTATTTACAAATGACTGGGTCTAGATTTGTTTTTCTAAGATTGTCCTCTAATGGGTTTGCACCTCTAACATGCCAAAGTATCATATCTTCGCTTGCTACTGAAACACTGCAACTTTTTTAAGGAAAAAAAAAAATAATATATGAACATCACCATTTGGTTGATCTAGCTGAGAATATAACTGAATTATCAATGTGCATCAGCATTTTCTTTGGTTTGTGTTTGGTTTATAGAAAACAAAAATAGTGCCATCTGGTGGTCACTTTGTAATTGGACCACTACATTGAACATCTGTTCATTTTCATATATCCTATTGATAAAGCTGCATAATTGTTCTCTTTAACATGTAACAGGCCTGTTCTTTAACATATGTCAGTTATTTAATTATTTTACACTACTGAGGCACAAAAGAGTGCTAAATACTGCTCACTGAATCAAATTAATGTTAACTGGATCTGACTTTTGTGAAACACTCTTGATGAGATGTAGATGGGATTTTAGATATGTTTTTACTTACTTGTTATTGATCATCAGTACTTCAAAGCTCAGTATATAACAGACAATATCAACTAGTTTCTTCCCTAGAAACTAATCTTTAAACCAAACAGCACACGTTTTAATGAATGGATGCAAAATAATGGCAAGTGCCCAGATTTAAATAAATAAAATAGCAATATTACTATAATTAGAATAATTATAAAAAATTTTAAAAAACTAATTTAATTGATCATTAAGAAATATTTTTAATTACAAAAAATCCAAAATTACAATACTGGTTTACCAAACGGCAATAAAAATCATGATTGGCATGATTTTATAGGAAAACTTCTGATGTTTGCTCAGACTACTAAAGTGGAAATATGACATGCATATTTTGTGATGTGCTGGCACGCATCTTAAAAGTATTATATATTATTTTACAGTGTTCATATAATTGCTAAGTGCTTTCAGTTTCTATTCCAAGTGCTAAGTGCCATATACTATTATGCTTGGTACTAAGTAGTACAGGATTAGGCACTAGATTAGTAAATTAGTATGTTTGAGAAAGGATAGGTAGTAGCTAATTATATCCTCTGTTTTGCAAGTGTGTATTGCAGCTGGGCTAAGTACTATGTACAATAGTATACAGCAAGTACACGAGAAAGGTTATGCTTTCTGTTTATCTAGAATGTCACCATGTGTGTATGCATTATAGCACCGTGATCATTTTCTATACCCTTGCAGCCCAAGTATCTTTCATGTAATTAAAGAACAGAGACATATGATCCACTCTATCTAGGTTAAAAAACATCTGCAGTATGCTTTCTACAAAGTTGTCTGTGTCTCTGGGGTAATTTTAGTTACAAGAAGAATGTTCATTACACCAAGTGTATGGAAACACTGTGTAAAGAGTGAAATTTAACCCAATGTGTAAGATGCAAATTCTCCATATGGAAAAGTGTGACAAAGGATAAGTAGAGGCATCTAGTTGGAGCTGACCCTGGGTAGCCAATTTACTGTGACTCTTTAACGTGCTCAGTCCATCCCAGCACAAAACTGTTTTGTTAATGAGACAGTAAGAAATATAAATAAAATATAGCAGAATCTGTGTCGACATAGCACACCATATTAGTTTTCATTTTAGATTGAGTATATGAAGTATCTCCAAAGAGGTAATTCTATCTCTATAATTGCCTCATTTGTTTATGTAAATATAAGATCATAGCAATTAAAGATGGAAAAATCTATTGGACCATCAAGTCTGCCCTCTGTAAAGGCAGTATGTGTTGCCTCCAACACCATTACCTCCTCACATTCAAATGCAGATAATCAGTCTCCCTTATCACAACAGTGGAGCTGTGAAATGACCACAAAAAAAAATCTTCTAAAAAGTAACATAAGATGAGTATTAAAGGTTAGGAATAAATGTGAATTTATTTCAATGTATGTATAACAATTGCCCTATTGAATTACAGTACTACCTCATTTGATATCATTGTCTCTTGTGCAACCTGTATCGACAAAGAGCTTTGCAGAATTTTTTTTAAATGCACTTAATTCACGGTATGAATAGTCAAGACTCATGAGTAATGTAACAGCTAACAGCAGGCTCGCATAACATAACTTAAGTGTGATTTTGGGGCATGAGGAACAGATCTTTGAAGTGGTCCCTGATGACATCCCACTTGGCCGTTGGAGTATCCCAAAAAAGTGTTGCAGTTTTCCGTTGAATCAGATTTGTTTTTATAAGGCACAGAATAAGGACATATTTAAATGTATATGGAAATGCATATCTCCACATTTGGTCAAAAGCTGCTGTTACACCTTTACTGTGTTTCATATATGAAACCAACCTAGCTAAATCCTTTATACAGGCTGTCAAGCAGTTGCATATTTTAAACTTCTAAGGATCAGAATGCAGGCCTGAAAGAGTGCACAGGGCATTTAGGTGCTCAAATGCTAAAGCGTGGACACATTATAAGAACTCTGTATAGAATACAGAATAGAATATTGGCACAAACATGCAGAAGGAATACTCAGTGTAATCTATGATGCCTGGGACAATTTGAGAGGTTTGCAAACAATGTGGCAAAAATGGTGAAAGGATCAGCTAAAACTTTCTATGAGAATATTATTTATAACCCGAATGTGTATACTGAGAGATGATTGAGTCTATATGCTTGGATAATCGCAATGCATTAAATCTTTGGAAAACCCTGTACATGCCAACTGAAACGACTTCACCCATTAACCAAAAAAAAAAAAAAAAAAGGATCCATTCACCTTTCCCTTCCTGTCATGTTGCAATGGTAATAACAACTCTGGGTCAGAGCATTTCCTGAAGATTAATAGCTCCCAGTTGAGTCTTAGACACTAACTTCTCCCAGGCACTCATCATTTCCCAAGAAATCCTGCTCCATCATAGTCATTGCTTAATAAATGCAGTTATATCTGTCTGCTGCCCAACTCCAGGAAATATTTAAGTCAGTTTATGAGCCACCAACATCACCCATTAAGGAAGCTTTTATCAACTGCCCTATGCAAAATCAATGATGTCCCTATTTGCAGGGTAGTTCTTGGCCTCACACCCCATTAACTCTGCTACTTACTTTCACTCCTGGGCAATATTGTAGGTACATCATGAGGAAAAACCATTGACATCAGTGGCAAAATATCCATTAACTTCAGGGAAGCCAGGATTTCACCCTGGCACTTCATTTTAAGAATATAGGAATTGCCATACCATATCAGCGCAGTCCAGAATCCTGTTTCAGACAGTGGCCTCAACTAGATGTTTAGAAGTGCAAGGAGTTCCACATTGTGGTGGTAAAAAAAAAAAAAAAGAATTTCCTTTTATCCGTTCTAAATGTGCTGCCTTGGAGTTTAATTCAAATTCTGTTTTTTCTATTGGATAGGAGTAAGTAAGATTGTCTTATTTAACTTCTCTGTACATTGATGATACAATTTATATGTATCATTTATACAAAGATTTTGTATACCTCTACCATATTCCCCCCATAAATTAAACAGCCCCAGTCTCTTCAGTAACTCTTTTTATGATTCTGGCTTCATGTTTCTAGTAATTTTCATCATTTGTCTCTGAATCCCTTCCATTTCTGCTACATCCTTTATGAGATAGGGTAATCCGAATTGAACAATGTGTCCTACGCAAGAGCATACCTCTGATTTATATAAATGGCATTAGAATATTTTCCATATTTTCTATTCCATTCCTTATGCATACTAATATTTTGTTTGCCTTTTGACTGCCCCTGCACTTTGAGTAGAGATGTTCCATGAGCTGGCCACAGCAATGCCCAGTTCTTTTTCTTGCATTAATTTAAAACCCACCAATGTGTATGAGCTGTTCAGATTATTCTTTCCGATTTGCATTACCTTGTATTTGTTAACAGTAAATCTCACCTGCCGCTGTGCATTCATATAGCGCTGTGAGGTCACTTTAAAATACCTCACAGACATTTCTAGTCTTAATCTAAATAATTCTGTCTTCTGTAGATTTTGCCACCTCATTGCTCTGTCCCTTTTTGATTATTAGTAAACATATTAGACCACACTAGTGCAGGTACAGGCCTTTGGGGGGGTGCCCTATTAATCTTTCACCAAGCTGAAGATTGCCCATTTATTCTTGCTCTTTATTTTCTTTTCTTAACTGATTTGTGGCAGAATTTTCTGAGTACTTCTTTTTCTTTATAGCGTCTTCTGAAGGACTTTTTCTGGACTTTCAAAAAGCCTTTCACAAATTACGTCAACTTATTCTTATCCAATATCTTGTCGACAAAGAATTCCAATGAATTACAGAGGCATGATTTTTTCTTTACAAAAGACATACTGGTTAATCATTATGTCAAGAATTGCTGACAGGAATGTAATGCAGGTCAGACTAGAGCAGGGGGAATCAATAGGCAGACCGCAGGCCAAATCTGGATCATCAGATGCTTTTGAATGGACCCTGAAATCTTTCTATTTATTTAATTTTATTATCGTTTTTATTATTATTTTCTGTGGAGTCTGAATCTTCACTATATCTTGACCTTGACAAAAATAATTGATTATCCTTGGACTAGAGGATCACAATGGACCTCACTGGCCTTAAAATCTGCAAATAATTTTATATTAACTTATTGTTTCAATTAGTTTACCTGTTATTACAATAGGTTTCAGGAAGGTTCACTGGTCCATAAAGTGCCTTTTTTAAAGATCCGTACAAATTTGTACCCTCCTATATCTGACTTTGATAAAAGATTTCATATTTTTGTCATCCGATTGGCCACTGTGTTCATCATACACTCCTGATGACTTGTTGCTCTTTTAGTCCCCAATACAGTCAAACACTTTAAGCGTGTAAGTAGTCACTTTAAAATCAATGGAGTAAATCACATGCTTAAAGTTAATCCCATGCTTAAGTGCAAAGACATTATTTAGTTTCTGTGCACTACCTTTATCCTCCTTAATTGTTCCCTTTTATACTTTTGGCTGTTTGTTCTTCATATTTCTTCTTTGCCCACTCAATTACCATCTTACATTCTAGCTGCTATAGTTTATGCTACCTTCATTAGGGTTGGATTTTCAGTTTCTGTAGATAGCTGTTTGGTTCTATTATTCTCTTGTGCTTTGCCATTTGCCTATAACTTTATCTCGCCTTCCTGCTTCCTCCTTTGTTTAGGGTGGATGGAATATACACTTTGGTTGTGGGTGGATGGAAAATTATTGCTGGAAATAAGGAACTGTAAAAAAACAAGGTGTCACCAATGTGTATTGATTTTGTGGCTACCATCTCATTTTTACCTGTTTGCCCCTAAAATCCCAGTGAAAGTTTCTTCATGGTATTCACACATAAATTCAAAATATTAAAAAAGTTAGGGAGGAGAGAATTATTTAGCTTCAGTCTGTTTGAACTTTTTATTTCCTCCAGACTTAACTTTTAAAAATGTATGTAATCAAAAGGGATCAATGATTCAGTTGGCTCTTGGACTAACCTTTGTTCTTATTTTTTCTGCCTCTGGAGACCTGAATTCAAATCCTACCATAAGATACAAAAGCATCACTGAACTTGCATGGTGGTTTAAAAACAAGATCAGAGTAAGATGACTCCCCCACCAGTCTGCTATGGTTGTCAGCCTCTGCTCCGATAAAGCTCACGACTGGAACAAAAGGGCAGTTGAAAGTTCAAAATGGAGGTGTATTGTCAGTGTGGAGAGGCACCTTTTGCTAAACACCTGCTTGCAATATGACTTGTCCGCATTATTAATGCCCAAATTAATGGTCCCAAGTGGATTTCTTTCTTTTAATCTCTAAAGGCAGGTTTATCTCCATGTCCCCTGAAACCACACTCAGTAGTTCTCACTGACTATGGTGATACCTCTTGATGTAACTGTACTGTGAACACTATATTGTTCTACATAGCTAATCCAGGTGTAGTGGCTTGCAGATATTAAAATAGATATTGGTTCATTAAAGGTAATTCTCTTGGCCAAATACTATTCTCAGTGTCAACACTGTACATCCAGAATAACTCGGTTGGCGTTTGTCTGGACTTACATTGGTGCAATAGAGATCAGAATTTGTCTAGAAAAACATTACTTCACAACCACAGACTCTTTTCAAATACAACATTCTGAGCAACTCAAAATGTTCTAGAAGATTGAGAGATCTATTTCATGCCATATTTTAGCAAGATTCTGCTGCATTAATAATGTTGACTAAAGGAAGGCTATAAATATACTCATGCTTATTTTGCTCTCATTAATTTATCTATTAGCTATGACCATGAAGGACGCCTGACTAATGTAACACGTCCCACTGGAGTGGTGACCAGCCTTCACCGGGAAATGGAAAAATCTATTACCATCGATATAGAAAATTCCAACCGGGATGATGATGTAACAGTCATTACCAATCTCTCCTCTGTGGAGGCTTCGTACACAGTTGTTCAAGGTACAAGAGTGTACTTTTCAGCACATTAGACACAAACACCAATATCTCTTTAGTACTTGAAGGCAGCCATTCTCAAAAGACTCATAAGTGCCCTTTGAGAAGGAAAAAAAAACAACATAAGGTTCTTGAGGGAACCATACATACTCTGTGAAAATGTCAAGACCTCAGGGCAGGCCGGGGAAGTTTTGTCTACCCTAGCTGAGTCAAATACGTTATGATCTTTATCTGTTTTCAATTGGCTCTGCTGATATCTTTCATGTCAGGTTTACTTTACCCACAGCCAGAGTGTATTGCACTCCAATGCAATGTTGGCTATGACTTCAGTGACAAAAAAGTGGATGTTTTCAAATCATTTTTGACATAATGAACACGTATAAACTATCTCACTGCAAAATCCTGGCTGAGCCAAGGTGCAGGCAGATTTTATCTGAGGCCTGGTTTACACTGCCAACAAAATTTGGCAGCAGTCTACGGGAGTTACACAAGCTACGCAAAGAAGCTTGAATAACTCCTGTTGACTTCATAACTTTTGTTTAGCCCTCTGTCTATGCTGTGCCACCGGGAAATGCATGCCTGTCAATCCAATGCTATGCTTTTTGGGGAGGTGGTTTTATTAGATTGACTTCTGGATCGATTGAGCAGGTCTTCACTGCTGCTCAATCAAACCAGATAAATTGATTTGACGGCGGCAAATTTGCTGCTGTCAGTGTAGACATCGCCTTAGTGTAAGTAGATGATGTCAGCCCCCAGACCTGTCATCCTTATTTATCCAAGTTAATTTTTTTCCAGTTAATGGAATTGCTCATTTAAGTAAAATGCAGGATCAAGCCCTTTTCTGATACCATGACAAAAAAAAATAGTGTGCCAGGTGATTTCAATACAATATCACCATGTCAGAGAATGCTACCACAGCTGGCATGCCACAGAAGAGATCAGCCACACAGTGGTTAAATGTTCTCTGTGAGAAACTTTCTGACATGGACCAAATATTGTATATGACACAGTGTAAACAGTAACTGTTACCAAAGATAGATTGAAAGGAATTTAGTGGATGATGTTTTTTTAATTAAGAGATAATGTCACTGGAGTAAGAACATTGTCATAGGACAATAGTCTCCTTCTGACATATAAATGTCAACATTTATAGACTATTATGCTCTGACACCTCCTGTTCCAATGACTTTATTTCTGTTATACCAAATGATTAATTATGTAGATGCTGTCCTTTTGTCAGATGGATATTGATGCTTAGGTGGCAGCTGCACACTAGTGAAGTATTGAAAAGCTCCATTCAGATTGTCTTACAGAATGGAGCTGGCTGTGTCAACCAGTCAGAGAATAACATGGCTATAAAAGTACAGTTTTATTTCTATAACTTTTATCAGTAAGTGAAAAAGTCCAGACATCTGATTGCACAGCTTCTTTATGGCGGGATGAATACACACACACAGGATTGTGGCTGCCAGCTCGTATTGTTGGAATATCACACCTTTAGGATTTAAAGCTAATCTTTAACACTGTGCTGTGTATCTGCTGAGAGGGCAGTTTTTAAAAGACAGAAAAAGAAGACGAGATTACTTATTCACATCTGACAAAAGATTCCAGTGGTCTCTTTTTACATCAGAGTTTAATAGGCTAGTTGTTCATCCAGCAGTTCAGTTAAAAATAATTTTCCCCTGAGCTTTGCTCATATTAAAAGAACATCCACATAAATTATGTGGCTGAAAGACATCAGCATATGTTTTGAGCTACAATTAAGAGTAAATGAAAAACATAGCGGTATAAACCATAGCATCTCTACAGGCTCTCAACATTAATACCATTGTTCTTTACATAAATTGGTAACATTGGTAATATCCATTATAGCATCATGTAAGTAAGTAGCTAAATATTATTTTCCATTATTTTACTAGATCAAGTGAGGAATAGCTACCAGCTCTGTAATAATGGCACTTTGAGAGTGATGTATGCCAATGGAATGAGCATTAGCTTTCACAGTGAACCTCACGTCCTGGCTGGTACTGTAACCCCTACCATAGGACGATGTAATATTTCCCTGCCAATGGAAAACGGCTTAAACTCAATTGAGTGGCGTCTGAGAAAAGAACAGATAAAAGGCAAAGTGACTGTGTTTGGAAGAAAGCTCAGGGTAAGTGGAACTCACCATTACAACAACAATCTTTTGTCTTCTATATAGACAGTTTTCTACTCTGAATATTGTATTCATCATAAAAATGATTAAGACAATTAAGTGGACAGCAGCGGTGACATTTTATATATTTGAGAGGCCAAATAAACAAATGATGTAATTGCTGTTACCAACTATCAGAAGCTCCATCAACTTGAAGATTCAAAAGAAGGCTGGTAAAAACAACCAGTATGGGGGTAGGGGCCACTATTTTGGTGGAATTGTTATCTTTCTAGTGATATGCAATACCAACATCCTGACCACTTGTTGTCTATCAAGATACTGTGGTACTCTTCACAAGAATTCCGCTGTTTCTCCAAACAAAATTCTAGTTCATGTAATTACATTCTACTAACCTAAAGTCCCCCTGCAATTTCACTGAGAAGTATTTGTCTTTATGTACTTTCGGAAACTGCATGGCCGTGTTCAACAGTGACTGTTTTCCCTCACCCCTGCCCCTCCCCAAAGTGATTAGAATTTCACTTGTGGATGAAGTGGCACTGGTATGTAGAGATCGGAAGGGATACTGGGATGAAAAGTGTGATGTGTCTCATCCAAAGCCCATTCAAGTCAATTGAAGACTTCTGGTGGCTTCATTGGGCATTGGATCAGGCTCTACATAGAATCATAGAAATATAGAGCTGGACAGGACCTAGGACATCATTGAGTTCAGCCCCCTGCATGAGACAGGACCAAGTAAACCTAGACCATCCCTGACAGGTGTTTGTCTAACCTGTTCTTAAAAGCCTCTAATTAATGGGATTCCACATCCTTCCTTGGAAGCCTGTTCCAGAGTTTAGCTACCCTTACAGTCAGAAAGCTTTTCCTAGTATCTAACCTAAATCTGCTTTATTGTAGATTAAGCTGGTTACTTCTTGTCCTACTTTTAGCGGATATGGAGAATAATTGACCACAATCCTCTTTATAATACCCCTTAACATATTTGAAGATGGTTATCAGGTCCCCCTTCAGCCTTTTTTTTTTTTCCAGGACTAAACATGGACAGTTTTTTAACTTTTCCTCATAGCTCAGGTTTTCTAAACCTATTAGCATTTTTGCTGCTGTCCTCTGGACTCCCTCCAATTTCTCCCAATCTTTCCTAAAGTGCGGTGCTCAAAATTGGAGACAGTATTCCAGCTGAGGCTTCACCAGTGCCGAGTAGAGACAGCGGTGGTTCTCAAACTTTTTAAATGGAGGGCCCATCAACCCCATGGACTTTGTATAATAATTATGCCCCTTTACCCCCAAGCTTCCTCCCTCATTTTCAGAAAAAAAAATAGTGCAGCAGGCAGGGGAACGGGGATCAAGGGTGGCAGCAGCTGCAGCAGCAGCATGGGAAGCCGGCAGGGAGTGTGATAGTAGCGGGAGGGTGGGAGGGGACTGCTGCTGTGGGAGGGAGGCAGGAGGAGAGGCAGCTGCTGGGAGCAGTGGTAGCATGGTGGGGAGCTGCTTCTGCAGGAGGTAGATGGCGGCAGCTGTGCAAAGTGCGAAGCTGGACCGGCTCTTTCTTCTGCTCTGCCAGCAGGGCAGCTCAGGTAGGTGTTGGGGTGGGGGACGCTTAGGAGGGGAGCGGAGGCATGGGGAGGCTGCTGCGGGAGGTGAGCCTGGCCCTGCTGGTAGTGGCAGGGGAGCGGGAAGTTGGGGTGGCAGCAGCTGGTGGAGCTGGAGATAAAGCTGAGCCAGCTGCTCACCCAGCATGCCCCCCCAAACTCCATCCATGGCGCCTCCCACACAGTGCATCTCACGTCCACTTTGAGAACTGCTGGAGTAGAGCAGGACGTTTACCACCTGTGTCTTACATACAACTTCCCTGTTAATACACTTCAGAATATTAGCTTTTTTTGCAACTTCATCACATTGCTGATTTATATTCAGTTTGTGTTGCTCTATAACTCCCACATCCTTTTCAGCAGTACGACCAGCTAGCCAGTTACTCCCCATTTTGTAGTTGTAGATTTGATTTTTTCCATCTTAAGTATTTTGCACTTTTCTTTGAGTTTTATCTTGTTGATTTCAGACCACTTCTCTAATTTATTAAAGTTGAATCCTGTCCTCCAAAGTGCTGGCAATCCCTCCCAATGTGGTGTCATCCATAATTTTTATAAGCATACTGTCCACTCCGTTATCCAAATCATTAATGAAAATATAAAATAGTGCCAGGTCCTAAACTGACCCAGTGGGATTATCTAGATAGATACATCTCCCAATTTGACAGTGAACCATTGATAAGTACTCTTTGACTATGGTTTTTCAAACAGCTGTGGCCCCCCTTACAGTAATTTCATGAAGTCCATATTTCCCTAGTTTGTTTATGAGACTGTCATGTGAGATAGTTTGAAAAGCCTTACTAAAATTAAGCCTTACTTCCCACATCCACTGGGCTAGTAACCCTGTCAAAGAAAGAAATCAGCTTGGTTTGGCATGATGTGTTCTGGACAAATCCATGCTGACTGTCCCTTATAATGCTATTATTCATTCAGTGCTTACAAATTGATTGTTTAACAATTTGTTCTAGCATCTTTCGAGGTATCAAAGTTAGGCTGACTGGTATATAATTCTCCAGGTTCTCTTTGTTCCCCATGTTAAAGATAAGTATTATGTTTGCCCTTGTCCAGTCCTCTAGAATCTCACCTATCTTCTCTGAGTCATTGAAGATAATTGCTAACAGTTTCAAGATTGTTTCACCTAGTTCCTTAAGGAATTGCATAAGGTGTTCTTATCATTAGATATTATACATTGAATCAACTGCTTAGTTATTTGGAGAGGCAAATAAAACAGGGGATGTTACATTGTAACATTCTCCTGGTGTCTAGTGGTTAGCAAATTTTCAGCACTGCGTTATCAGTAGCATTCCCTGTTTTCTTTATGCTGTCTGTATCTGCAGAGTTGCATGCGCTTGTATTTTTTTTAAAAAGACAAAAAATAGAATGAGATTAGCAGCTAAATCCTTAATGACTGGATTTCAGGACTGTGTAATTGATTTTTGATATGCTGTACTGTAGAAGTTGATTATAAGTAGTATTCACTCTTTTCTAAGATAAATCAGCTCTGCATTTTGACTAGGTCTTCAAAACAAAAATAAATGAGACCCTAAAATAAAATGGCTATAATCCTTACTCTAAATATTAATAGAGGTACTTGTTGTAATTAGCTGAAGTTAAATGCACAAATCTTAGAGCTGAATCCTTGCCAGAGTTAGATTTTCTTGCATCATGTATATGCAAATCAAAACACAGCTTTATCTAGCAACACCTCAACATTTAATTGTCTGGTGTTAGTTCCTGTAACAATAATCACATATCCATTTAGCTCTTTTAAATGGAAATTACTATGAGATTATAACAGGTTGAGTGGACTGAAAATGCAATTTGAAAATGAGGGAGAAAGCATAGAATTTATTTGCATCTCATTTATTTTAATTCATCTTTGTAAACTGTTTAGTGAATAAAATAAAAACAACTGTATTGGAAAATTGTGAGGGAGCAGGTGGGACACAAGATAGACTGTGAGGTGCAGCAGCGTGGGATAGATCAGCATGAATGGAGAGCACAACAGATAAGTTGTAGCTTCCGGTGAGTATTTACGAACACTCACATATCCCTCAGTTAAGGTCCAAATTTGGGATAGAAACACCAAACCAGAGGCACGTGAAAGGCATTAGTGTAGGATTCTGTCCTTGTATGGGATTAATTTCTTAAGGCAAATACCATTTTCAATATTAAATCTCCCTCTTATAATTACTCATGTAAATATTAGTAATGACTGAAATGAGATATCAGCTTTGTTTATGGGACACTAGTACATTTCAGTCTCATATTCAAGGAGCTACCTCTTGAGGACTCACTGATGCAATCATTCCCTGATTGTTGGTGCTCAGATACTATGGTGACGGGTGCCAGTAGAAAAACCTACCTCAGAACAGCATTGGCATGTTGTGTGCTATCAACATTTTGATAACCTCACACATCCACATTTTTCTTGGAGGAAAACTCTTGCTGCTCAATATACAAATAGCCACTTGCAATTTACCACATCAGCATTTTGGTTGCACAATGTTAGTAATTCTCTAGTTTATCCCAGCCAGGGTCATGGGGTGGTGTTGAGTGTAACATTGCACCATTAGATATATGAGCTTTGTCTTTGTAGTTTATCCCAGTATTCACATGACTTATGACTTTCTGAGAAGTTAACATCAACCTAACCCTCCTACTTGTGAGGCAATTGTATGGAATACAGCTGCCTGCACTCCCTGAGTAGAAAAGAGAAGGGACTACTAGTGCTGAGAGCAGGAAAAATGTCATGGTAAGGCTAGGGAGTGGCTCTCCCAGAAGCACCAGCTCGTAGTTGGAGCAAGAGCATGCTACACTTTCTCTAACAAGGGCCACAGTGAGGATACTCCCAACAATGGCTGTGGAGGCATTATCCCTGCTCTTACTTATGCCAGCATAAAGCTCTACTGCTTGTGGGGAAACCTCTCCCTAATATAGGATCAGGATCAAAGAGCCATATTTAAGCCTACATAAGTCAATGCATCCTGTTTCTTTATATTGACCAATTTATGTCAGGTATTATTGACACTGGTCGTTATCAGTAGTGTGCTGAATGCTGTGTAGGCAATTTAATACAGAACCAATAGAAAATTACGCTCTCGGGTTTGTTTTTTTCTTTTTGATTTGTTTTTGTATACACTGTAATATCACCCAAGTGAATTTTGCTGGAGATGCCATTAACCAGCTTCTAGAAGAGCTTTTCCCTATTGTGACTTGCACAGCAACAGCAAAAAGAAGCAGCAGATGTGTGTGTAGGTAGCAGAACAAAAGCAAAATAGTTTGCTAGATAATCTTCAGTCATGATAGTCGTATTAGTGTTCCCAAAAGAAGTGGGAGTTAGTCATTTTGTTTGGGTTTCTATATAATTAATATGACATTGCAATTATACTCTGTGGTGTTACTTATTTTACAAATGAAAACGAAGTTCCTGAATTATCAAACAGGTGCTTCTTTATTCTCTGAGTAGTGTTTTTGTATAGCTATTCTTGTGTATAATTTTTCAGAAAGCTAGTACTTCAACTCACTGTGACAAAAACCTAGTAACCTTTGCAAAGAAGATGCAACTTTCTTCTGAGCAAAAGGGGAGAACACTTAAACTCTGGTTTACTGGCAAAGGCTGAGTGCAGAATACAGCTGCTGTGATGAGGCAAAAATGTCAAGCTGTTCATAAAAATGCAAAACTCTTAAAAGAGCTGAATTTTCAAACCATTTGTTCCCCCTCACTCCCTCCAGACAAAAAATATCCAAGGTAAAGACAACAGAGGAGCTAAAGCTAGTTATGAGGTGTTGTGTCTGGTGTGGCCATCCATAGGCTCAGGCAGCAACTTTGTTGTTCTCCCACCACTGACTTTATAGGATCATAAACTGCAGTTCTGACAATGGACTTTTATTGCTCTTGTATGTTTGATAACTGTGAGCACAGCAACATCACATGCTGATGGAAAGCCACAATGCAACATATAGTAGTAGAGAATTTATGATCTAGTAATTTTAGGTCTAGAAGGAAAGAAGACTTTTAAGAACAACATGGAAACTTTTTAAAGCCCTGTAATTAAGTTAATTGTATTAAAAATAATTTATAATTCCTCCTCATCCTCACAGATGCATCTGACTGATAGGAACTTATTAGCCCAATTTATTTGAGGAATTCACCAGGAAAATGTTTTCATAATTTAGCTACTCTAAAAAGAATTGACATTTCAAATAAAGCTAGAATTTTTCCTTTAATTGCACAGACAGATGTCTTTAATATAACAGTAAGCTACTCTCTATCTCTCCCAGTATATCTTAAAGTGCAGGGTTTCCATGGACAATTGACATGCACACAAATTTTGCCACACAAAAACGGCAGAAACTTCTGAACAGCTGAGTTCTGTTTCCAAGACTTCATTTCTATTAAAACCTGGAATAAGAAGAAGAGCATTTCCTTTCCCAAGATTTTCTCTTAACTACGTTTAATGTCTTCATGTCAGAACTAGTCTATTTGTCAATACCAAAACCTTCTGTGGGAAATCCCACATGCAGAACAATTTCTAAGAGTTACTGACTAAGGAAATGAAAACCATTAAAGAGCTGAATTTTATTAACTGGAAAAAATCAGACTGAGGAAAAAGAATGATAATTAAAAATAATTATTTTCTTATGAACACAAAATTGTATTAATTTTTAAATTGCTTTTCATAGAACTGAATTCCTTCAGAGTGAGTTGGGATGGGAATTGGGTTTACCCTGCCAGTGAAAATAATTCAGAATAACTTTTATGTCCTCTAGGAAGGCTCAGGATTAATTTACATATTGTTTGATGTGCAGTTTAAATTTGGATAAGTGAAAATGTTGCTTAATCAAAGCTACTGTAAAATATAAGCTGAGGAACAAATTCCCAGGAACTGATGAATACTTCTTAAGTAGTCATTGCTGTCAAAAGATATCTAATTTAAAGACTTCTACTTTATTAATGGTGCATTCACAATTAAATTACTTAAGAAGCTTTATTAGATTACAGTGCTGGCCTGGATTTTCTGGGGCTTGGCCTCCAGTGAGTATACTTATTTACCTTTCTTAGAGCATTTGCAGTAGCGAACACTATAGTTAAGGTTACATATTCAATTCCTAAAACCCTTTGTTCATGTTTGCTCACAACTTTCCAAAAGCATTTCCTGTGAGACTGAAACTTTTCATGCTGTGCTGTTTGTTTTTTGGAAGGCTTACTGAAGAAAGTGAGAAAGTGAAATATATTTACTCAGCTTAAATACATTTATGGGGGGTGGTTTTTATTGCTTGCTAGGGACCTTAGCTTGCCAGATGCTGGGAGTTCAGCTTGCTCAGCAAACACTTGTGGGATCAAAGCCCTAAGCCTCAAAAAGGACTGAACAAAAAACATTCTATGTGCCTGGACCTCTGAGGAAAAAAAGCCTCAATGTTGAAAGTGGGGAAAGTAAAATGAGAAAATGTAGTAGGCGTTGTGTTCTCAACTTGGGGGTTGTGACTCCAGGAAGGGTCATGGCAGCCCTTCTTTTTCTAAGGCTAGATCGAAGGGAGTGACCTCAAAGCTCTTTTCTCCTGTACCTTGGTGTCATGGTATGAAAAAATGTTGAGAATGTGAGCAGTTGAAAAATTACTTCTGGGCATACTCTGTGGGTATTTACTAAATGTTAACAGCCTATAACAAGACCAGGGGCTGTTACCTAGAGATTACAGCTAACCCAGATTGCATGAAGGAGATTGTAAATTGTAAAATGTCTCAGCAAAACACTCCTGCATTTTTTTAAGTAAATTCTGGGAAATTTAATTGTTCTTTCAATTTATTAATATTTTCACAATTGCAGTTAGTATGGGCTAGGATTTACTGATTCACTGAACACAGCCTTCTTCCATCTGCATAGGTCCATGGAAGGAACTTATTGTCCATTGATTATGACCGAAACATCCGCACAGAGAAAATATATGATGATCACCGAAAGTTTACACTGAGAATAATTTATGATCAGCTAGGACGTCCTTTTCTTTGGCTACCCAGCAGTGGGCTTGCTGCTGTCAATGTTTCTTATTTCTTCAATGGACGACTGGCTGGACTTCAACGCGGTGCCATGAGTGAAAGAACAGATATAGATAAACAAGGCAGGATCATATCCCGCATGTTTGCTGATGGGAAAGTGTGGAGTTACACATACCTGGAAAAGGTAAGTGACTTAATTGAAACTACAGCATTAGTTACAAAGGCCTGGATGCACAAGAGGTGTTAGGCATTGTGATGCTGAGCATCACAGTGCCTAACTTTTAGACAGCTAGAAAATCACTGGATTCACAAAGCCTATGTTGGGTGCCTATGCTTCCTATACAGCGAAGGGGAGAGAGAGGCTATTTAGACTGTTGTTCACAAAAGCCAGTCCGCTGCAAGTGAAGTGCAGCCTAAACTAGCTAATGGGACATACCAGTGGCGTACCGTGGCTCTCTGGTGCCTGGGGGCCAATACATGTATTTGAATCCCCACCTGGCAGTGGCACTGCCCCCAGGGGAGTCTGCGGGCCTGTTTTCCACTCTCCCGTGTGGGGGCGGCGGCAGTGGCGTACCAAGGGGGCCTTGCACCTGGGCGCCAACCTGGTGCAGGACATTGGCCAAGCCCTCCTCCTCAGAGCTTCCCCCCTTCTCGCCCGCTGGCAGCCATGCCAGCCCAGCCTGCAGCTCCCTTGTTGCGGCCAGTGAGGGGATGGAGAGGACAGGAGGCAGTCAGCAGAGGGGCTGGTCACAAACTTGGCCAGTCAGAGTTTTTGACACTACAGCTGGTCATCACAGCTGCCAGGGATGTGAGTGGGGAGGGCAGTTCCTCCAAGGGACTGGAGAGAGGCCTGGCCGGTGCCCCGGGGGCATGGCCTGCTCCCTCCTCCCCTTCGATACGCCACTGCGACATACCAACTGGAGAAATGTGTGCCCCTCTTTCAGAGATAAGCACTTCAGTCTGAGGTGCAGGGAGGGGCCTGTCTCTGTTAGCAATTCACAGCCAGTAACCCTCTTTGGACTTAGATACTTGTTCTGTTTTTGTAAGAAGCTGGAGCTGGAGAGAAATCTACCTCATAACTTTAGCCCAGGTGAGTACCCTAACGGCTGGCTCATGGGAGACCCCTTGTTTGTCCCCCCTTCCTGAGGGGGAGAAAGGATTTGCCATCTCCCAGGTGAATACTCTAACCACCTGGCTATAAGATATTCTGATGGAGGGCTCCCTAAGTCTCTCCAGAGTGCAGCAGCTTCAACAGGAGAGACTGATGGAGACCCACATTAGAAGGCACTAACCACTGGGCTAAATATTATGAGGGAGCTCTTCCTCCTCCCTCTATCCCCCCAGCCCCAGCTGTTTTGTCAGAACTTGCCTGAGATATGCTCAGAGAGCACCCACCAGATTGGGCCCCACATGAGACTTAGGCGACAGATTGCCTCTCTGTCCCTGGTTTAAGAATAGCTCGGGGGCTAAGGTGGAAGCAGGTGCTTGGATGCCTGGAGGGAGACAGCAATGTACAAAGGCAAAGAGGCAGAAGTATAGGTTCCTAATGAGCTTTTCTTGCAGAAACTTAGGGATAGGATGATTTTAAGCACCCTGATTTTAGGCAGGGTTACGTGGGAGTTTTGAGCATTGCAGTGGTGCCAAAACAGGGACTTAGGCACTTCATTCTCTTATGCATTCAGCACAGAGATTCTGCTATTACATGTTCATTCTGACCTTCATATATATATATATACACATATAAATGACCTAGGATTCTTAGAGTTCCAACGGTTAATAAGCCTTTTGTGCCAGATCTGTGAATTTTTTAGTTTTTCATTTAATCAAAGGAAATACTTTGTTCATGGTTCAGCTCTTCTGATATTTCCATAAAATAGAATAGGTCACCGTATAATAGCATAAACTAACAGGAAGAATTTTACTATTTTAAAATGCATGACTAAACCTGACAGAATATCCCAGTAGCTGCAGATATCGCATCTCTAATCATTATTTATTAAATGAAAATATGGTGATTTATTTCTATTTAGCCTAATTTAAGCCACTTAATCTTGAAATTTTATCTAATCTTTAAAAACATTGCACGCTATGTTCTCTATTCCCTTCCCCACCCCCAACCCCAGTCTATTGTTTTAGGTATGCTAGAACCATTCTCTCTGCTAACTTCTACATACACATTTTACAGTACTCATTGTAAATTACAACTGCCAGAGGAGTTATAAATTAGGGCATTAAGTTCATTTCCCCAAAATATTATAGAAAGAGGGTGGAAGAAGTTGATACAAATGTTCCTTCCATTTCCTTCTCAGGATTGATCTTTTTTTCAAAGAGCAAAATTTACATAGCAGATATATTTGGATCTTATTTATGTGTTTATTAGTGTAACAGTGAAACCTATTCAGTAAATTTCTTGATTTAAAAAGTTGCTTTGTCCCCCATAAATTCAGGAAGTGAAAGAAACTGAAAGACACTAAAAATATATCATTTGTCTTTTCTCTTTAATAGTCCATGGTACTACTGCTTCAGAGTCAACGGCAGTACATCTTTGAGTACGATTCCTCTGACCGCCTCCATGCTGTCACCATGCCAAGTGTTGCTCGGCACAGCATGTCCACTCATACATCTATTGGCTACATCAGGAATATTTATAACCCTCCTGAAAGCAATGCTTCAGTGATTTTTGATTACAGCGATGATGGGAGGATTTTGAAAACATCTTTTTTAGGAACTGGTCGACAAGTCTTCTACAAGTATGGGAAACTATCCAAGTTGTCTGAAATTGTTTATGATAGTACTGCAGTTACTTTTGGATATGATGAAACTACTGGAGTCCTGAAAATGGTTAACTTACAGAGTGGTGGCTTTTCTTGTACAATCCGCTACCGTAAAATTGGCCCACTGGTTGACAAACAAATCTACAGGTTCTCTGAAGAAGGTATGGTCAATGCAAGGTTTGATTATACCTATCATGATAATAGCTTTCGGATTGCTAGTATCAAGCCTATAATAAGTGAGACACCTCTTCCAGTTGATCTATATCGGTATGATGAGATCTCTGGCAAAGTAGAGCATTTTGGCAAATTTGGAGTCATCTATTATGATATAAATCAAATAATTACTACGGCGGTGATGACACTGAGTAAACACTTTGATACCCATGGGCGCATTAAAGAAGTTCAGTATGAAATGTTCAGATCACTCATGTATTGGATGACAGTCCAATATGACAGCATGGGAAGAGTAACAAAGAGAGAACTGAAGCTTGGACCTTATGCCAACACAACCAAATATACCTATGATTATGATGGAGATGGGCAACTCCAAAGTGTGGCAGTAAATGACAGACCAACTTGGCGTTATAGTTATGATCTCAATGGGAATCTTCATCTCTTGAATCCAGGGAACAGTGTACGATTGATGCCACTACGCTACGATCTAAGAGACAGGATTACACGTCTGGGTGACATGCAATACAAAATCGATGATGATGGGTTCCTATGTCAACGAGGCTCAGATATATTTGAGTACAACTCCAAAGGTCTGTTAACAAGAGCTTACAACAAAGCAAGTGGATGGAGTATTCAGTACCGTTATGATGGAGTAGGGCGAAGGGCTTCTTGTAAGACTAACTTAGGGCACCATCTTCAGTACTTTTACGCTGACCTTCACAACCCAACGAGAATGACACATGTTTATAATCATTCCAATTCAGAAATTACCTCTCTATACTATGATCTACAAGGCCATCTCTTTGCAATGGAAAGCAGCAGTGGAGAAGAATACTATGTTGCCTCTGACAACACTGGTACACCACTGGCAGTATTCAGTATTAATGGCCTCATGATCAAGCAACTTCAGTACACTGCATATGGAGAGATATATTATGATTCCAACCCTGACTTTCAATTGGTCATTGGATTTCATGGAGGGCTGTATGATCCTCTGACCAAACTGGTTCATTTTACTCAAAGAGACTATGATGTTCTCGCTGGGCGTTGGACATCACCTGATTACACAATGTGGAAAAATATTGGTAAGGAACCTGCTCCATTCAACTTATACATGTTCAAGAGCAACAACCCTCTCAGCAATGAACTTGATTTAAAGAATTACGTAACAGGTGAGAACTCATTAGTGCTGGTTTGCTAAAAAGCTTTATTGCAAATTTCTAAAGTTTAGAATTTTGTGTTGGAAAAAGAAATAGATCGAACTTCTCTATTCCAGGACTTTCCTTCCCGTCTCCTCATCCACTTGCAGAACCCTTCTCCCATCAAGCTAGAACCACCTTCCCATTCAATTCTATGAAAAGGACAGCATAGTCTTGACCCCAACACTTGGTTGTGACCCCCAGATTCAGAACCTATGAAAGAGAGGCACACATGGTATTAAATAAAAGGCAATTACTTTCAACTAATAATAAATGCTTAGTTTTTATGTAGCACTTTTCATGTAGATTTAAAAATGTTGTACAAAGGATGGTACCATTTTCCCCACTTTGCAAAGGGAAAAGATGAAGACAGATGAAATGGCTTTCCCAAAGTCACCCAATGGCAGAGACAGGAATTAGGACTAAGATCTCCTGACCCCCAGTCCCATGTCCTATCTCTTCAATAATATTCTCGGAATTACTTACTGCCTTTGCCCATAGACACATCATCAACTACTATCAGGAGTCGCACTGATTAAACATTAACTTCCTCCAGTCTGCCTTTAAACTCCAAACTGTTTTAGCTCTTGCTTTAAGAAAAAAAGAACCTTAAACAATGTTCTCTTTGGAAGACTGAGGAACATCTGTAGTGTTAGGATGTGGAGATAATAAATCAGTTTAGATTGCATATATTGGGTTTGGGTGAAACATCTAACTTCCTCTCATTTACTACTAATTTGCCACTTAGTAGGATCACATAGTACTTGAGCTAGCTGCAAACAATGTTTTAAAAAGAAAGATAATTAAGATGTATTCAGGAGAAACTCTTTGAGAAGAGAGTCTGCAGCATGCTGTAATTATAGCAACAGTACAATTTTAAAAAAAAACTACCACAATTTTAGAGGCAAAATCTCAACAAAAGTGTGACTTTTCTTCAAGGAGAGTTATGACTTAATTCTTTGTGACTGTGACTATAATGTATGTGCGTAATTCCTCAGGTTGCCCTTCAGCCGTATTTTATTCTAAAGACACTGGTATTTGCTCTTTGTAGTGGGAAAGAATTTATCAGTGATCACAAAGACCTTGAATTCTTGGGGTCACATTTCTGTGGTCCTTAATTGAACAGAACTATCAATATCAGTCAGGGTTTGGCTTAGTTAATAACTGCACACTTTGGCCTCTAGTGCTTAACTTTAGAAGACTCTAAATCCAGTGGGTCCTGTCTCACTTAAAGAGATTTCATTGCACTCAGAAGATGTTATATTCATTTTCATTCATGCATCCACAGAAGAAATTCAGGAAAGATGCACTAATTGCTTGTACAGTATGAACTTTTAATTCCACAAAAAATGGTTTATTGCTAATGCACATACTTGCGGCTATCATAGGATCCCCTGGGCTAAAAGAATGTTCTTGGACAAGAAGTTATTATATATGGAGTTAATTTTCATAAGTGAGAAATAAATACAACCTTCATGCACAGCCCGCTAGCCCCATTTACTGTTAACACTGATGCTGATTTGCTGACAGCTTTTTGCCAAGGGAGAGAATTTCTCCAGCTGTGTAATGACAGCCTGTGAAGAACATTAGAAATGGAAAATAATTAACTATTAGAATGAGAGAGTGCTGCCTCTTTATTGCTAAATGAGGACAACTAAAGTAAATTGTTTGGGAGATAATGTTCTACCATATGATATAACAAATTGAAGCCATTAGAAAAAGAAGTCATAGTCCAATGCAGTACATAGCTGAAGGGAAAATGTATAATATAATGGGAAATCTGTACAAAATTATTTAATGTATCACAGATAGAATCTGAAATTGTGTATCATGTTATTTATTTCAGTATCTAGGAGAATACTTACATGTTCAAAACTTCCCAACCTTCCACAATTAGATTTTTAATGGCTCACCCCACCCTACTCCACCCCTAAAAGTTGCTTGGAAAACAAGCTTGAAACATGCCATGGATGTCAACAGATTCAAGCTCTGGTGAATGAAGTGAGGGATTGAGTTTGACACTCACTGTCATCAGTTCCCCTTCCTTTAAATCTGGGGTTTATTATTGTCATTTCCAATCAGTTTATCTCAGCAGCCAAATAATACCTGGAGAGAGGAAGTCTCTAAATCAGGCACAAGAGCTGGTCAACATTTTTCAAAACAATTAAAAAAAAAACCCCAAAACTAATGTTTTTTCAATGAAACCCCAGAAAGTTTTCATTCTCCCTCCCCATTTTCAGTGGCAAGAAAGAAAGAAAAAGAGGGAGGTGAAAAAATTAAACATTTTCAATAAAAATAATCCAAAAGCCATTCCTCTTCATAACCTACAGACTGAATATTTTGAATACTTTTGGAAAAATCCTTTCAACCACTTTAGTCATGTTGCCTACTGCACTGCTGGAAGACACCACAGTAATAACTGCAGAATAAGAACCTATATAGAATACCATCTGGTAGTCAGGATCCAAGACAGGTAGAGCTTTTTTAGGGGAAAAACCTTGGATTTCAGAAAAAAACTGATATTGGAGCATAGGAGGAATGCTCACTGTGAAACATCACTATGTAAGGCCTTAATCCTGCAAAGAATTATGCATGTGTTTTAACTTTATAAACTTGACTTGAATGGAACTAGTCACGTGCTTAAACCTTTCCCAGAGTAGGGCCTAAGAAGGGAACCGCATTTTGTGCCAAAGGAAGTTTCCAAGTGTTCTCACAAGCATTCACATCCAGGAAAACAGTATCACAGGGCATAGCTCCAGTGCACTAATCTAGTTAGGAGGTGACAGAGCTATGGATAACTATGATGAGCTGTAGCAGATGTTTAGATCACTCATATATTGGATGTCAGTTCCATATGACAGTATGGAAAGAGTAACCAGAGAGGGGATATAGAATCAGAAATGGAGGGCTGGAAGGGTCCTCAAGAGGTCACCTAATCCATCCGCTGAAACAGGATTAAGTATACCTAAACCATCCCTGACAGATTTTTGTCTTAAAAGCTTCCCTTGACAAAGATTCCACAACCTCTCTAGGTAACCTGTTTCAGTGTTTAACTATCCTTATAATTATGTGTTGGCTATTTAGAATGGATTTAAAATACTCATTCTTGCATCAGTTCACCCTGGCAGAGTACGACTATGTGAGCTGCCAAACAATAACAGGTTAGAAATTCTGAGGTCAAACTCTGCTCAAAATCCAGAGTTTAGGCCATATATTCCCTGAGATACACATTTACCACACATCTTAATTTCTCACTCATGTATTTACTTTTGATTTTTAGATGTGAAGAGTTGGTTGGTGATGTTTGGATTTCAGCTCAGCAACATCATTCCAGGTTTCCCTAGAGCAAAAATGTACTTTGTGCCACCTCCGTATGAGTTGTCAGAGAGTCAAGCCTGTGAAAATGGACAGGTATCCTGAAGTTCTTTGTCTTAAAGTGATTTTATTGGGCTTGTATTGTATTTGGGTATCATTTTATGACTATAGACATGTGCATTCTACTTATGGTAGAACCTAATATGTGTTCCATAGTAATGTGAAATTCAGTTATAGTCAGCTTTTGTAGTACTGAACATGCCATCTTTCTTGCCAACCTAGATTATTACCATAACTGCAATATCTTTAGTTCTTCATATATAAACACCCTTGAGTTGTTACTTGATTAACAATGAAAAAGGCAAATCTAAAGATATATCTTACCATCTGTTCTATCTATATCATTAATTCTTATGCATTTTAGGTATGGTTTGTAATTACTGCTAAAGAAAAGTTTTACTCATTATCACATAGGGAAGATTTGATATTTTTTATTTGTTTGAGGGTTTAATTTTTAGTGGGTTTGGGTTGTCAGTTTGGGTGTTGCAATTAAAATATTATACACTGATGTTTACTTCTTTGCAGATTAGGAAAGTCATGCTTTCACAAAAAAATACACTTGAAATTACTTATTCAAGTGCTGGACTAATTTCTGGTCTCAGAAGTCAGTAGAGTTAGTCCACATTTATAGCAATGTACATAGTTTTATGATAAATTTTTTAGAATCATCTAAGTCATTTAGGAACCCAAGTCCTATTTTCAAAAGTTATTAATTTTGGCCTGGTCTACACCTAAAACTTAAATCACTCAGGGAGGTGAAAAATATTCACCCCTTTGAAAGGCATAGTAAAGTTGACCTAATCACAATGTAGACACCTCTAGATCAGTGGAAGAATTCTTCCAGTTCACCTCGGTACTGTCTCTCGGAGAGGTGGGTTTACTACAGCAACAGAAGAACCCACAGATGTGTTGCTATAACATTCTAGTGTAGACATGTCTCATTGAAAGGGTCCTAAGTCACTTTTGAAAAGGGGACTTAAGTTCCTAAGGCACTATGGCACATTTTGCCCCTATATCTTCTGTGTAGGAATGTTCAGAAATCATATGCAATCTGTTAATAAAGTAGTTCCGTTGGTTCCACTAACCCTCTTTAAAAGTGTTAGTTGATTGGCTCCTGAATATTCTTGTGATGGGCATGCTATAGATACTCAAGATAGCTAGATCTTTGAGTATACTATACAAATATTGTATCTGATAAGACAAGTGCACAGAAAGTATTTCTACCTGCCATTAATCAGTTCTACAATACTTTGAAAAGTGAGTTCTTTATGTTGGAATGTACTGCTCTCTTTAGTTGGTTACTGCATAACTCTGTACATTATATAGGCAGGCCAGAACAGTTTGAGTGATACCTTATAATTATTTACAGCACCATTTCTCATTGTTCTTTTTAATAAGGTTTAAAATGGATCTCTGAAGCCAGTATTTTCAAGCTGTCTTGAGATATTATTTGTTTATTTTTGCAGCTAATTACTGGAGTCCAACAGACAACAGAAAGACACAATCAAGCATTCATGGCTCTCGAGGGACAGGTCATCTCTAAAAGATTACATGCCAATATTAGAGAGAAAGCTGGACACTGGTTTGCAACAACTATTCCCATTATTGGGAAAGGGATCATGTTTGCTGTGAAGGAAGGCCGCGTAACCACTGGCATTTCCAGCATAGCCACCGAAGACAGCAGAAAAATTGCCTCTGTGCTTAACAGTGCTTACTACCTGGAAAAGATGCACTATAGCATTGAGGGAAAGGATACCCATTACTTTGTGAAGATTGGCTCGTCCGACAGTGACCTTGTCACCCTGGCGATGACCAGTGGGCGGAAGGTACTGGACAATGGAATAAATGTTACAGTTTCCCAACCAACCCTCCTTATCAATGGAAGGACTCGAAGGTTTACCAATGTTGAATTCCAGTATTCTACTCTGCTTCTTAACATACGGTATGGACTGACCCCCGACACACTGGATGAAGAAAAGGCACGAGTGTTAGACCAAGCTCGACAGCGAGCCTTGGGATCCGCATGGGCCAAAGAGCAGCAGAAGGCGCGTGATAGCAAAGAGGGCAGCCGCTTATGGACTGATGGAGAGAAGCAACAGCTTTTGAGCACAGGAAGGGTTCAAGGTTACGAGGGATACTATGTACTTCCAGTGGAGCAGTACCCAGAGCTAGCAGACAGTAGCAGCAACATCCAGTTTTTAAGACAGAATGAAATGGGAAAGAGGTAACAAATTAACCTGCTGTCATCCTCTGCTGGATGAATCAGTAGTCATAACTGTTATCTCCTCTCCTAAGGAGATGAAGACCTAATTGGGGGCACTAGGCTGAGCTACTTTGGGATAGTAAGTGGCAAGAAAGCTCACATTTTTTGAGTTAAATGCTACTGTTCAAGTGATTAAAAACCACATCCTGAAGTGGACTAAAGCCAGACTGATAACTTTAACCGTACAAATTAAAAAGTACCCCTAAAAATATTACCCACTTGTTCTGGGTCTAAAGAAAAAAAAAGAGAAATAAAAATAGAAAAAAGGCCTCATATTATATTACCTCACTCCATTCACACGTGAGCAAACTTTAAGAAATCCAAGAGGGCCACCTTCACTAGACCAGCTGATGAAACAAAAATGATTCAGACTGCTTGTTTGATAGATATTCAAGAGGTTTTCATTTAAAGCAAAATACAGGTGCATTTAAAACATGACTTTGGGGTGATTTGTGTGTAGTAGCTGGAGGAAAATGAGAACACGAAAGAGCGCACTGGAAATACTAAATTTAAAAATGTATTTAAAAAAGAACAAACCTGCACTTGCACTCAGACCCTGCATTTGTCTGGCCTGAAGTTTAACTTATTCAAAGAGGGCAGAGTGTAAAGTTAAATTCAAAATGGTGGCTATAATTACTACAAATAAATTTCATACTCTGTTTGTCTTTAAAGATTCCATTGTGGACAGTATAACACAGTTACAGGGTGTAGTCTGTTTAGATTCAGTAGTTTGTTGGTATCAGTTCCAGTAGAGCTGTGGGCATTGTGTTACACTATTGCAAATGGGCACCACTTCAGATCACCCTGTACATACATCAGCCAGAAGGCACAATCACTGTTTCAGATTTTAAAATTATTAGTGTGTTTGTTTGGTCAAGAAACTGAGACAATCACATTACGGTCACCACAAAAAAACAAAACAAAAAAAAAACAAAAAAAAACTAATAAGAACTTTGGTACAAGAACTTTTTTGTAATATACATGTATGAATTGTTCATTGAGTTTTTATATTAATTTTAATTTGCTGCTAAGCAAAGAATAGAGACAGGCAAAGATAATTTATGGCAAAGTGTTTAAATTGTTTATACGTAATAAAGTCTCTAAAACTCCCGTGAATTATTTGTCTCTATTGTGGAAATATTTTGAGAGAAAATTGTGCAACTGTAGTTCTACCCTCACTGACTCAGTTATAGGAGCAGGACCATAATCGCTTTACGGCATCCTACCTTTATCAAGTATGCAGCTGTTTGCATCTTCCATTGTACAGACTGCGGGCCTACAACTTTTCCTATTTACATTGGAGTACATTGATTTAGTGGAGGTTTCGCTGGACTCATACTAGTGTACTATGAGCAGAGTTTCCCCTAGTGACATGCCATTCCTTTGGGTTTGTCCTGACTTGCAATGGATGGCTGCACTTATCCTGCACACACAAGAAGAAGAATGGTAACACATTCAAAGTTGTTGGCCCCATTAGTGAGACATGTGGAATCAAATATGAATGCCAGCCTTTTAGAACCTTCATTTAATTCTAGTGACTACCACTTTGGGGTTCTTAATTCAAGTTCAAACTCCTACTGTTTATTCTATAAATAGTTCCAGATTGCTTGACACTGGCCAAATTTTGTATGGCTGAAGGAACGCTGATATGCATCTGAGTAATTCTGAAGTAGAACCTTTACTGAGTTTTATTGTAAATGTCACTCTTTTCCCTGAACTTAGACAGTATATTCACGTTATGTAGAAGTTTAATTTTACTTTTTTGAAAGGCTGAAGATAATACATTGCCATTGCCACTGTTATCAATGAATTCAATATGTCCACTAAAGAACTAAACTTACTAGGCCACAGTTTAAGAAGTGACCCATTGACTTCAGTTGCATTTTTTTAAAACACACGCACACTTTTGTTAACTGCCTAACTGCATCCTCTATGACTGGTGAACATGTAGTTGTCATTATTTCCTTGTGCAATTAATACATTGCTTGAATTTTATTTTTGAATATGCTTCAAAAGTCAAGTGATTATCAATAGCCATACAAAACAGATTCATTCTGTTAATGAAAAAGGTTGAGAAACAGCTAGCCATGAAAATAAAGTTCAATATTTCTGCTACATGCAAAACTGGAGGAAAGTTTGAAGCCCCTCTCAAATGTGACTAACACTTCACTCCTGGGGATAACAGAAGGCAGTCTAACATTTTCCAATGTCCTCCTGCTTTTAGTTTACTTATGTGATTAGTCAGGAATCATCACAGAATGAATTTAGCGATCAGTTCTACATTTGTGATTTATAATCCAATAGTTGTGATGGCAGCAGAGACCCTTGCATTAATTGCAGGCATGAATTCATTGTGTTCAGATGTGTTGCAATCAAAATAATAATGTACTTTCAGCACTTGGTAAGTGCAGCAATTTATTATCATCTAAACATAACTAGTGTAGCAGTTGCTCCATCTAAAATATGTTTAATACAATAGAATCAAAAGCTGTTTGTTCCCCTCTGTTGAATGACTTAGTACATATTTACTATCCACATGTGGACTATTATGTTGATGTCACACTAACTGTTTTCATATGATGTTGGACTTGATGCTTCATTTTATTAGCTGATTCTTGATTACAAGTGGAACCTGCTCAAGGACTAAACAGGTGAGTTCAGCAATGGGTAGCAGTTGTCAAAGCTTACTTTGCTTTCAAAGTAGGTGTAAAGCAATAGATCTCAAAGTGCAAAAATAGCTTAAAACATTCACACCTTTGTGTTATTTCTGGCTTTCACCAATTCCTTTATTCCTGTATTGAGATCCAGTGTATTTAAATGCCTAAAACTCAGAGTCAGTGCTGCATCGTATTATCCCTCTGCATTCTGATAAAGCAAAAGGGGTCCTGATTATCGAGAAGTGGGAGGATATATTTTACTTCTACTAAGTGGGGATGAGGGGCTGTCGTGTTGGCAAGGATAGGACTCAGACGAAGTAGCTCTAACTTCTTTGTGCCTAAGCTTTATGTCACCAGTATGAGCTGATTAGTATTAAGCACTGGCATTCCAGGGTTGATAAACAGTTATGTGATTGCATGAGAAATATTTCTGGGTAACAAGAGGCTCCCTAATAAATGCCTCAGACAGGAATAAAGGAAGGTGACGGATTGCTTCCAAGCTGCCACAGACTCCCCCCTCATAGGGGGTACTTGGGATTATTTTCATATAAAACATCAGCCACAGAGCTCTAGCTAAGTAACCACCATTTGAAGAGAGCAAATATTAATAGCCACTAGGCATGTGGGACCTAGGCATGAAAATAGATTTGGCCCTCACTGTTGATTAACTAAAGTTTTTACTGACAATATAGGAGTTGGAGTTACACAGAGTAATGAGTGCAGTGTGAGTGTTCTAATCAGCATTGTTGACTACAAAGTTATGGAAGTACCCTATTGTGCACAATGGCTACTTGCTAGGTTTTCCCCATGTAATTGCAATAGGGAAAATCTTCTAGCATATTTTACTTTCCCATCAAGAAATGTATTCAGCATAAGTAGGATTTTGCAGGCTTTGCTTGCAGGTGACAGAGACTGCATCTGCAAGGAGATTGCAAACCACCCTAAGTATTGCCTTAAGAGGACCTATGCTAAAATGTTAACAGAGCTGCAGCTGGCCCCCAACTCCCTCCTTCTCCACCTAGTGATTTCTAAGTAGAGCTCATTGGAAATGGTTAAAAAACAAAAACCCAACTCCCGCCGCCACACACACACTATTTAAATATTAGCCAAATTAATATTTATCAGTTACTATTCACCTGTTTCTATTTAGAAGTTCGGGGCAACAGTGGGGGAGGATTCAAATGTATTTGCATGCCTTAACACAAATGCCAATGAAAATCAACAGGATTTTTGCTTTTCCTAAGTCATTTGAGTATTTTGAAAACACCAACCTTTAATAGTACCTAGTCTACTGGAATCCACTCAGCCTCCCAATGAAATCTTTGAAGTGGACTCATGGGAACCTCTGGCTCTTCTTTCCTCCCCCGACAAGCACTGAATGCCACTCGGAATTCCCAGAGACAGACACCAGGTTACAAATATGCCTGCATTCTTAGATCAACTCTTACCCATTGACTATTCTGCTAAAGGCCACTTGCAGTCCATTTGTAAGCATCTCTCTCATCCCATCCACTCCATTAAGCTTCTTCTCATGTTTCCTTGGCACCCTCTTCCCATGTCTAAGAATGTATCATAAATCTGCATGATGCCTTCCAAGACTGCTTGTCAAGACCTCTGCAAGTTATACAATTGCTTACAGAAATCTAATGCCCCTAGGAATGCTATCATACAAATAAATAGTACTCCCCATGCCAATGACTGTTTTGTAGGGAAGGCCAAAATCAAGCCCTTAGAATCTTAGCCCAGAAAAAAATTCTGTGCCCTTCACACAATAAAGAGCCCTATACTTCCATTCATGGGGCTTATTGCTGAGTCTTGGCCCTACCTTTTTTAGACGCTTCTCTACCCTAGAAACCAGGGCAAAGAAGCAGTTTTCATTCCTTCTCCAGCACTTCCACTAATCCGAGGGTGTCTCCTACAGTTTCAGTAGTCACAAAGCTATATTAAAAACAAGTAGTGGGAGAACGGCAAAGATTGGAACTCTGGTTTGGTTTGAATAGGCATCTTAATACTCAGGTGCTTTGCCAGACTTTACAATATAGTCACCCATTGCTCAAGCTAAACATGAAACTGGCTGGTTATCTTCTTGGGTAGGAGCAGTCAGAAATCTGACTCCTGCAGTGGTCTGTCTGGTCTCCCCCACTTCCCTTTGCTGAGTCTCCTTAGTCTAGTCCTCGCCTCTGGTCTCTACAGTCCCTTTACTTTCCCCTTTGTCTCCCATCACCACCAGCACTCCTGCTATACATCCATACCCTCATACTTCTTTAGAGGATTCTCATTTCTGCATTTTTTTGCTCTCTCTCTTTTCGCCCGCCTTCTTTCAGGCTTACTTATGGTTAGGGTGACCAACTAGCCCAATATTTGGGGCTTTTTCTTATATACACGCCTGTTACCCACCACCCTGTCACAATTTTTCACACTTGTATCTGGGCACCCTGCTTATGGGATTGTGAGTAACCTAACACCAACACTAGATTGGAGCAAATCCTGTTCCTACTGTGGGAGAGAGATTTATGTGATCACATTGCACTCTGCCAGGTTGGAACACTGGAACTGAGGCAACTAGACAGACCTGCCTTTACATTTGTTCCACTTAAAATGCATTTGGTCATGTGCCAGACTAAGGATACTTGCTTCACAGAAGGCTTTTCTCCCAAGCCTGCTCTCTCAAAATTCAATGCATTCCTGGGTGTCACATTCACACTCTTGCTGGCCTCACTCTTCATTACATGTGAATAGTAGTTGGCTTCTGTCTGATATATCTGCAAACAAGTATGAAATGGTCCCCCAAAATGAAATGCACTCTAGCAGCACATTGTAGCTCAGCAATTCCTCGTGTCCCAGACCTGCTGAGCCAAAGTCTGCTTGTATTGAGTGGTACCTTACTCTGCAACTAGCCTCATAGAAATCAGTGGGACTACTTCTGAAGAACGGTACTCCTCAATGTGAATTAGAGGATGAGACTTTGGCCTGTTGTGTATTTGCAGCATGTGTGGTGTTTGTTCTCAACTGTGTGGCACACAAATCTGCTTTCACTTTTCAAATGCAAAACTCAAAGGGTCATGAGTCAAAGGTCTGCTGCACAGTACACTTTAAAACCTAAGAATGTGCTACTGGTGCACTAAGGTAGAGAGTATTTAAGAACATGTTTCCTTAACTGCTATCGTAATAGTTTAGATTTTTATAATCAAAAGAATTCTACAGGTCTAATTCTGCATTTTAGTTTGAAATAAATCAGAAGTTAGTTTTGCTTTACCTGTTGTCATGTCTTAGCACAATGAATAGGCTGGGCCATGGTTGTGAATACATAGAAGAATGTTTGATTTTAAAAGCCATCTGCTAGCATTGCTTTTTACAAAGTAATGGAAATATTTAAAACTTGGTTTTGGGAAATCAAAATTGTGTGTGTCAATCTCAATGTGACAGGGTGCCGTCAGAACATACAGCTTTTTTCTTGAAACTGTATCATCACCCTTAAACCACATGGTGGCAGTTTTGTCTGCAAGATGTTCATAAAGTCACCACTCTGTTTTTTGATGGGATGAAAAAAATACATTTTAAGCTTCTTCATTTGTTTTACTCAAAGTGTTGCAGTCTATGACAAGACAGCCCAAAGCCAGTGGATCCAAATACCCCTGAAATTTGAGAGAAAGGAGTGTAGAGAAGGAAGCATTTAGAACCAGTATCCTATTTTTTTGCAGGTGAGTCCAGGTCTAGCACCAAACTAGCTTCCTATCCATCAGTTCATTTCAAGAGCAAGGTGAAAAAGATACACACTTAGCAACAGAATCCTGTGTACCTGAAGAATGTTAACCGGTTTGGATACTGTAGGACTGTTTCTATAGTATGCTTTTATTAACAATACATTAGAAGCACTCTGGTCTCTGTGGAATCTTCAGGAACTCTACTATAAATAATAAATACTCTGTAAATAAATACTACCCTTGGGTGAAGCGTGATACTGTTTCCATGCCCAAGAGACCAAACTAGGGACTCCTCTCAACTCTTTCTGGGTTTGTTGGTCAAGTGTGTTTAAGTTAATCAGCAAATTTCCTCAAGGATCCAAGTGCATTACACCTAACCTCTAAGGGCCTGGGAAGAAAAAGGTAATTTACAATTCAGGACTCTAAGCATGTCTTTTGCCCACAGGTTGATTCTCTTGTTAATAGTCTAGCAAGCATATCTAGAGGATATATTAAGTGTAGATCAAACATACAAGAGTGTTCAGCGTTGGTTTGAAATTTCCAAGTTAGGAAATTCAGAGGGTAAGGTCCCAGCTATTTCCAACTTCATTGCCTTGCCCAACTGAGAGTTTTTTACTATCTGATCACAGCAGGTGGTTGTCACATTGTGTAGGGACAAGCCCTCAAACTGGCAGCAAGAAGACTAAGGAGCTCCTCTGGGCCTGTTCAACACCAACGAGACACACCTGCAAGGCTTGTTCTGCTCTGGGGGAGAGGAGGGTTAAAAAGGGAAAGCCTGCCACAGGAAAGGGTGGTGATCAGGATGAGGGTTGCTCTGCTTTTGACAGTTCGTTCTGCCTCCTTGAGGAGCCTGTAACAAGCCTCACTGCTCCCAAAGCTGCAAGACACACCTCAGAGCACATACAAGGAAGGGCTGGAGGTAGACCTCTTTTGACCAAGCCCAAAGTGCTGGCCCAGAAAGACTGCCTAAGTTACAGGTCACCCTTACCTCTCTTTATTTTCCTATAGACTTCCCTCTCCCATAAGGAAAGAAAGAAGGGAGAGGACTTTTCTTTTGTTTGCTCCAAGAACCCCTTTGGGTATCCTGCCTCCTTGCCCTGGTTTCTAGGATAGAGAATTGTTTAAAACAGTAGGGCCAGAACTGGAGAATAAGCCTCTGGAATGGATGTTTAGGGGGGTTGTATGAAGGGCATGAATTGTTTTTCTTGGCTAAGATTCTCAGGACTTGATTTAGGCCTTCCTTACAGAAGACAGTGTAAGGTCTTAAAGTGAGGTCTGGAGGGGACAGGGAGGAGGATGGACCCTGCCCCATGCACACATACTAAGGTAGTATTTATTTTAACTATGTGAAACTGTGCAAAGGGATCTGGATCCCTGCCCACCTGAGCACATTAATCTGAGCTCAGTGAGCAAAGATTTTTTTCTTGAGGCCAAAATCCTTTTAACAATTAACTTTCTCCTCTTCAAAGAAAATCAAGAGTCAAGGTCCCAACTGAGTTTAACAGAAAATTTCCACTATAGGAACATACTGGTTTGGACCAGGGGACGATTTAGTACAGTAGCATCTTTGACAGCTAGTATTACCAGAAGTGTCAGTGGAATATGTGAGAAACTGTACTAGGCAGCTATAGAATAATTTGCCCAAAAGGAGGGTTTCTTTCTAATCCCATTAATTATGTTCTGAAGCCGGAGGGTTTCTCTTTTTCACAATTTAGTAATTTTAATCCTTACTACTCATATATATATATATATATATGTGTGTGTGTATGTATGTATGTATGTAACTAACCCACCCTTTGTGAATCATATTCAACTCTGCCTCAATGAAACCTTGTGGCACTAAGTTCCGGAGTCCAATTGTGCAGTGTAGTATTTAAAAAATTAATTGTTCAATACAATAATGTTAATGAGGCTGTTTATACATCACTTTGTCCTCTAAACCTCTGAGCTGTTGGAACTGTAGCTTTGCTGTTGGTATTTCAAAGCAATGTCCCTCAAAAGCATGCCAGAAATTACCACAGTACATCAGAGTTCCAATTGGTGGCATGATGTCAGTGAAAAATACACCCTACCAGAATGGGTGCAGTCCTGTATGTTCATGTGCGCTCAATGGGGGGGGAGGGAAGGATATTCTTCCTGCAGAACATCTCTGCTCTTGCCCCCCCCCACACACACACACAGAGAACATACAGGGATAAGAATAGGACTGTATAGTTACCTGGGCCAGTAAGCCATTTTTTATGATCACAGAAGTAAAGGATGAATGAGAACCATTAGATAATCAAATCAAATCCCTCCCCCTGCCAATGTAGATCATCTCCAAGACAGGATGTGCTGGACAAAGTTTGACATTTAACTTAATCAAAAGCCATAGAAAAACACCTTTAACCACCAGCCTCTCAGTGAAGACAATCCTCATTGCTTTGGAGTAACCACACAGAACTCTATCCTGACAGCTTCATCTCAGAGCATTTGTTATGATTAAGGCTTTATTTAAAAAATTCTATCAGAGCATTTACAGGGGGCCTGCTTTACACAAGATCACTGCACTTAGCAGGATTAGAGATGTGATTCTGAGCTTTGTGTTTGGAATAACCTAAGGAAATGATTATTTCATTATTATTCCAAGCAACAGAGACCTTCGCTAGTATTAACTGACATCCGTGAATTGATCACATAGCACCATTTGCAATAAGTTTCTTTAGAATTGACAGATAAATCCATTACACTAATCTGTCTAGACTGATAGAATTCATTTAAGTTTATATGTTTCACAGGGGGTTTGATATATGGTATATAGACAAGAACCTACAGCGCTTTGGTCCAGTCAGATCCTACAAAAAGTCAACTACCCAGTCAACTAGCACCAGAAGGCCCAGGAGAACAAACTCACATTACAGATAGGTCAATATAAACCAGATTTATCTACCACGGCCCACAAAAGGGCATGTGGGGATGCGCTGCTTCAGGGACCCTACCAGTATCCCACACTGGTGGGGCATTGTATCTTCAGTTAGTTTATAGTAATTTCTCAGTGTAATTAGAGTCCTGGCCCAAACCTTCAAGATTTCACTGCACTCCCTTTTGAGCCCCACCCCCAGGACTAGATGATTAGTTTGCTGTCTGATTCCTATAAAAGTCTGTTCTTACTATCATGTGAGACTTGCCAGTCAGTGACTCAAGCCATGTTAGGTTTTGTTGTTTTTTTTTAAGCCACTTTAGTCAGGGAGCAAGCACAAAGGCCTGGGGCCCATCAAAGATTGCCATTAGCAAAAAGCCTGGATAGCTGGAGACAGGACACTAGGTGGGGGGGAAGATTGAGTTACTACAAGAATTCTTCTGTAGATATCTTGTCTGGCGGGTCTTAACCACATGCTCAAGGTCTAGCTGATTGCCATATTTCCCCTGATTCGGATTGGTGGAGATCCTGGAGGGAGAAGGGGTTGCCTTCCTCAGCAACATGGAGCATGGGTCACTTGCAGGTCTAAACTAGTTTAGATGGTAAATTCTTTGTATCTTAGTCTTTAAATCATGATCTGAGGACTTCATTACTTCAGCCTGAGATTAAGGGTCTATTACAGGAGTGGGTAGGTAAGATTCTGTGCCCTGCGATGTGCAGCAAGTCAGACTACGTGATCACGATGGTCCTTTCTGACCTTAAAGACGATGAGTCTAAAAGAGGCCAGTGGTTCCCTCTGTGCAGAGGGGACTTCCTGCCTGCCACTGTCCCTCCCCTGAGGAAGAGGGGCTGAAATACCTGTGTGGCAGTACTCCCTCCTTTACCCCTGGGCAGCACTCTTTCAGGCCTGGGATCCACAGGCGGGAATAGCACTGTGTCATCCCCTACTGGCCCTACAGACCATAGGGTGGGGTAGTTAATAGAGCAACTGGCAGTATTACTTTTGTGGCTTGCCCCTCTCATAGTCTTTGTAGGCTGGTCCACAAAGGTACTTAGGCAGCTGTCTCTATAGGTGCCTAAAATCCTACTCACATTCTCAAAACCAAACACTTAGCTGCCACCTAGGATACCCTAGACACCTACGTTCCCACTAGTGGACATGAACAAAGCTGCCTAAGCACTGATGCCACTCTACACCTAATGGAGGCTTCACCTACTTGCAGCCCTTGCTGAAGTCAAAACCCTAGAGCAGTCTCAACCTAGGCATTCCACCCCATAGCTTGCCAGCAGGACCAATCCTGTGTAGACACCCTCAGAGGACACTTGCACAAAGATAGATAGGGCAGCAGGTCAGGACATGTGCATGCCTGAGCACTAAGCATTGAAATTCCTATGTACCTTTGTGGATTTAGCCCTTTGCCGCAGAAAGTCAGCAGCTATGACTGCCACACACTGGGAACAGACCTGTCGGGTAAGAAGGTGCTATTTTCACCGTGTCACTTTTCTGATCATTACAGCACAGGTTTGCAGACATGGTTCTACCTGGCTGCAATAAGCAGGTGTCTTTCACAAGCCAAAGCTTTGGAAGGGAAATAGGAGACGATTAAGATTTGTTGGCATCTTGCAGCCCTGATCCCAGTGCTGAATACAGCAGAGCTAAGTATAAGTTGTGCTCTTTCAAGACCTGTGTTTTTACTTACTATTAAATCAATAGCACACAAAAGCCTTTATCCAAGTCTGTGGTCCGATGGAATCTCACCATTGATGCATTTACTGGTAAGCCTCTGTCCTACTGAAAGAAGGACAATAAGCTACCCTACAGCTAAGACAAAGCTGCCTAAACAAGTCTCTGACTTAGTGGCAGCAAAGATATGTTCCTCTGTGAGGTTTACATGCCATCTGTTGCATTTGACTGTTTCTGAGCTGACAGAGACAGGATCTTCCACATTAGAGATAAGATCTCACATGCTGCTCTCATCTGCACACTCCATAATGAAGTGCCCAACCCTGTCCTTAAGGTGACAGCATCAATAATCGAAATGAAATATATACATACCTCTAAGTTCACTTCTAAAAACAATATAAAATTCTTTCAACAATGCCAATTCCTCCAGTGATCAAATACATCATCTCAGGGACGTCTGACCTTTTTTGCGTCAGCCCTCTCTACACTGGTGCTGCTGCCATTACTATCATCAGAGCTACTGAATAGGTGGTAGCAGCAGTGGGAAGTGTCTCAGAAATAATCCTAGTATAGATGTGATACTTACCAGAGGCGTCCAGGGTTGTGAGGCACCTTGCTACCATCTGCCCTTCCCATGACGAAGTCTTATCTGTGTCTGGTGAGGATCTGCTCGCTGACTCCATCAACTACAGGCAATATAGACATTTCCCTTGAGGCACTGCACTCTTCCTCGCCAGATTAGCATGGGGCACACCCCAACCCTTAGTTTTCTGAATACCACTTTGGAGTGCTCAGTCCCCATTCCACTAAACATGCTCAAACCTCTCAAGCTCTACTCCCAAAGGAATAGTACACGCCTGCTTATAAGGTCCAACTTAGGATCACCACTCCATTTAATATACAGCACTTAAAGAGGGTGCGTGCAAAATATAAGTTTAACATCAAAGAACAGCAGTTTGAAAGATAGTATGCATATTGGAAACAAATCGTTACAAAATCATAACTTGCTTTCTAGAGCCCGTATTTAACACACACAACATCCCCTGTCCCACAGGATAGCTTAGCCCAAGCCCTTTTCCCAGCATTTTCAGCCAAGATGGCTGAGATACCCCTTTCATAATAAGGTCAAGCCTGATGGCAGCTTGACTTCACAGACAGAAAGATACCAGAGAGTTTCTGCACCCCTAAATATACCAGGTGAACTTCACCTGGAAATAGGATTCTCCCTCCCCCACTGTTTTACCTCTTCCTGTTAATTTCCTTCTGAAGTCTCCGCAAGCTCTTCATTTGATTTTTATATGCTGATAGACTTCTATTGTGAGACCCGCAATAGTCCATCAGGAGATATGTGTCTCCCACCTCTGTCTGGAGAAGTTTCTCTCAAGGCACACTGCCTTTGTGTGGTGTGCCTTTAAGTACAAGAACATACTTTTTAATGTGTGCGTGTATTAGAGACCTTACCTAACACTCTTCTAGTGAACCCCGGAGCTGCCTGTACCCTAGAGCCCACTGCCAGTTGGCATCAAGAGGGAGGTCACTGGGCTGCAATAGACCCCCTTCAGTGGCAGTAAGGCATGAATTGTGCTTCCATTGACACCATGAGGTGGTTCAATCCAATGCTCATTCAACTCAATGGAAAGAGTCCTGACTCTCAGTCAAAGGGTCACATGGTAGGACCTATGTGGAATTAACTCCACAGACTTCAGGAGGGTTACCCTGAAGCCACATTGCTACAAGCAGCAGAATTTGTCCCCAGGCATGTAGCCCTATAGCATGCCATTTAGAGATAGAGAATAATTTTAAGGAAATGTGAAAGATTCCATTTAAACTTGCTCCTTTTATAGTTAGTACATTATATGCCAACTTTTAGACTGATGCAAGTGAATATAGCCAAGTTATAAACCTTTAGTAAATAGGATTTGCAATGTAAGTGGCAGCTAAGCTATTTATTGTAAGCAGAGGAGGATGCTGATATGACAATGTATCTACATTACGTTGTTACAGCTCAGAAGCATTGTTACTGGAGAAATTACATTTGCAGAAGTTTTTCACTCTTTAGAAGAGAGCCTCTGGCAGTATTAATGTAATTAAGTAATTGCAGGTAACAAAAAATTCTACCTAAACAATTGTTTGTTATAACTGTCCATTTGGTCAAATTAGAGTCTGTGTATCCCATGGAAATAGCCACATATACAAAATACATTAACTCCCACAATCATGCAAACTAAAGAAAGCGTAGTACCATCTTCCACCCCAGATATGTGACTGCTTAATCTTGTAATTAACTGGCTAGCATTTATCACTGCCCTCTTCTGATAAAATCAGAATTGTTGTGTGTGTCATAAACCCTATAGCACTGACAGGTAATTGAGATTTCCCTCTGCCTCTAATGGCAGTAATCTGTGATTTTTATTTTTATTTTTTTGAGCAGCAGCATTGACATGCTATACCCCCAGCACAAAATGCCAATGAAGTGACAAATTATGTGGTTCTTGAGAGGTAGAATGGTCTAGTAGTAAGGGCACAAGCCTACCACTGACAGAATAGCATTTGTGAAACTACAGCGAGCAGAGGGGTGAGAAGAACTGAATCTCAGCGCCTGGCTGGTATTCCTGAGGGCACGCTGTTAAAGACTGCAACCCGCAGCCCTTTCCTTGAGCTAGTTAAAGCTACAGTGACATGCAGTATTGCCAACCCCACACATTCTAAACTCAAGAGTCAGACCCCAAGATTCCCGAGATTGGCTTGAAAATCTTGATTTTCCAAAACACCACATTTGGGGGTGGGAATGAGGGGCAGTTGCCTGCTGTTTGTGAAGCTGGGGGAGCCAAGGGAGCAGAACTATGAGGTAAGGTCTGGGTGGGGCAGGCAGATGTGTGGGTGAGAGCTCCTTCTAGCAGGGAGCCAAGTCACCTTACCCAATACATTTGAAGAAGTGGGTAACACTAATTGTCACCCATACACATGCTCTGGGCATGGCTGGGGGTGTGTGTGCAAAAATCCAATGTGGACCAACAAACACAGATTGCTTTAAGAAATTTTGTGGGGTTTTGGGCCAATCGTGATCTTTTTGTCATCTGATTTGTGATCTTTGATCTCTTGAGGTTGTGAATACTGCAAATGTGCATCAAAGACTTCAATACAGATGAATTCTGGTACCCCTGTACAGATGCCAAGAAGCGAAGCACCAGAGAAGGGAATAAAAGTCAGACTTTGAAGATATGAGAATTGTAAAAGGCCTGAATCAAACTCCTCAATCTTTGGGTAAGTAGAAATATGGATCCAGCTTTGCCTCCAATCCCCATGTTCACCGTGACCATTGTGTCAAATAATGAAAAATAGCCCAAACCTGAAGATTAAAAGTTAAGTGGAAGCTAGAGCTGAGTTCCACCCTGGTTGTGGCAAACTTTGTCAGAGTTTTGCAATAAGTAACTTTCCTTGTCTTTATTTGAAACAGTGAGGGTCCAAACCTAGAACTATTTATGCAAATCAGCCACATTATTCCCCATCCTCTTCTCCCAAATTTGAGAGGCTTTTAGATGAATGAGACCCAAATCTCTTGGCTTTGTTTAACTAAACTCCACGTACTAAGGTGTGGCACAGCCACCACCCACTTTTGGCAATCACTGTTGAATAATTAGCGGTAATAATGAGAGAGTGGAGCATCAGAGATGTGCCAAAGTTTCCCAGGGTTGTTGCATACTTATTCTATTGTATAGTTTTCATGTTCATACAGGACAGTGAATTAGATTCTGTTCTGACTTATGCTGATGTAACTCTAGGGTAATTCCACTGATTTCATGTTGCTCAGATACAAAACCAATCAGCACAGTTTAAATACCTAGCTAAAATCTGGCCTGTTATGGGATACAGTCATAAGCAGAGGTTTTACCAAGATATAGTAAGGTACTATTAATGTACAAAATATTAGAATAACCCTTATCATTAGTATTTAAAAGAATCATCCCTCAAGGTGAACCACTTAATGACGACTTTTCCACAGAAGGCACATCCTCTCCACTCTGCTAAGTGGAGTGTTACCAAGCAGGGAAATACCTAGATCACGCAAAAGAGGCTCAAGATGATAAGACGCTTAATTTTTAAAGTAAGCCTGCTGTATAAAGGTGTGAGAAAAAGTATGGGTTTTCCTGGTAGTCTCAGTGGAGGTATTACTTATGACTATGAACCTGTCTTTAATTGTGAGTGATTAGTCTTTAGACAGCTCTTCTCCTGACCATTTACTCAGGCATTTGAGTTACAATATTAAAAATTTCCAACAGCCTAAATAAAAATCTTTGCCCTGCAATCAAATTTCAGTTGCATGTCATCACTTGATGTCACGGTCTTAGCAGTTCTCTACTCATCTAGAGTTTCTTTCTGGAAAAACAGGGTAGACAAGACCTGAATTTCTAATGTAAAAAACTACACCCCTTTCAGACTTTTTAATAAATCATAATGAAGCAAGTCAGGACACAAAACTTAATAACTTTTCCTTTATGCTACAGTGGGGAATTAAGCAGCCTGAGATTTTTCTCTCATTTTTATTATTTTTTAGCCTGAACAGCAAGGAAATTTGCGAAGGGGGGGGGGAGAAGGAAGATTGAAAACTCAGAACAACAATTACAAATGGCATGTGCCATCAAACAGACTTTAAAAGATAATGATTTGTTAATTGTCACTAGAACTGGGCAACATTTTGGGCCAAAACATGCAGGTTTAGTGACACTGAAAAGTTTTGAGAAGTTGTATTGGTTTCACCAATTTTTTTTTACTGAAACAACCTTTAAAAAAATTCAAAATAATTGAAACACTGCATTTTGAGTTTTTTGAAGTGTTTCAATTTTTCAGTGGGAAATTATTTTCAAAATTCCCTTTAACTTTATTTTTAAAAGTCAACGTTTTAAGATGGTGCAAATAAAAATGAAATGTTCTGATTGTGAAGACAAAACACTTTGTTCAAACAAAACTATTTTCAAGTTTTGGGAATTGCCAGCAAACTGAAAAATCCATTATTCAGACTGCACTGATCTCCACATATTCTTCATTAATAGCCTATCTAGGCACAGCATGTACTCCTCAGGACTAGAACAGGTATCTCACTAGGAGCATAGTTCTGTTTCCGATGGATTCAGTGAAGTCTGGGCAGGCACAAATAGCAATTTGGACTTCATTCTCAGTAGCAGCTGGGAGTTCAAATGGAAGTTGAGTAGCCAGGGGGAGTTTCAAAACTGTGTACTGCTGCACCAAAGCAATCAGACCCTATGGCTAACCCATAGAGTTGGAGAACTCCAAGGATGCCCCTAAAGATCATTTTCAGAAGCATCCAGGGATAATCAAAAGTTAGACATAAGATAGGCACAATTAATCCAGAATGTACAACATTAGGTGCTCGGGCAGAAGGTTTCCATTGGCTAGACATTTAAACTACCAGTCAGCACACAGACTAAGGACACACATCCTTGACGCAATTCTTTTACTGAGGGTTTATAGGATTAATACAGAGAAGGAGGAGGGGAGTCAAGGTTAAGGCAGTAATTAGGAGGCTGTGGAAAGCCCCAGACCAGTGAGTGGTTGGGATGTGAGTTACTGTGACTGCCTCCATCTTGGGTCACATCACTTCACTGAATCCAAAGCATGAGTCTGTACAGCTCAAGTGGCAGGCTACACTGAGGAGGATTGCAGTAGATTCACATTGGGCACAGAGGAGGACACCTAACACACACTGGCCGCAGGGTTACATAATGCAGGGAATTTTGGAAAAACACTGACAATTTGGGGAATCAGGCTGAGTACAGTTTTACTTTTTGACACTGCGGACTCTGTGTCAGACTACAAACTCCATTTTGAATGTTAAGCTTGTCTGCCTTCTCTGTCTTTTCACCTCCATATGGGACTGAAATTCCAAAGGGTGGGGACACAGGGCTAACAATGGAGGGCTGTTAAACTTTCATGGTTTTCTATTCACACAGAAAACCCCCTTGGACAAGGAGATGGCTTCTGTCCAGCAAAACCAGCCTGTTAATTGAGCTGGTAACTAATTAAGATCATCTTGTGAGGGACTTGAATCACCTGACAGTCCCTTGACTGGAGGTTATAAAAAAATATTTTTCACAGGCAACTTTAGAAAGAGGTAGAGGGGAAGAACTAGAAGAGCTTAGAAGCAAAAGGCTGGCTGCAGGAGCAAATAGACAGTCCATCTTCTAAAGGAGAAGTCACATGGGGAGAGGAAGGCTCATGGACTCCTTAAAAGAATCTGACCAAAGCCCAAGAACACTCAGGAGCAGCTAGGAAGGTGAGGCAGGGAAATGTGTATAGGTGTTTTATTGTTTTGTCTAGATTTGTATATTTCTTGTTCTATTTAAAATAAAGAGTAATAGTTTTAGAAGCCTTTGCACAATCTCTGTATTCTATGCTTAACTATCATGTGTCCCTCAAGAGATAAAAGGGAAACCAGAATGCCCACAAGGTTGAAGCTCTGAGAAACATATGCTTAAGCAACTGGTGTCTCTTGGGAGGTCAGAACTGTTCCTGAGGCCTAGGGCAGCTGGACTACAATGTCTCATTTCCACAGCAGCGTAACAGAAGGTGCATCCAGGAAACCTGCAAGACAGGCTGAAGAAAGAGAAATTGTGGGAGCCTACCCAGATTAAAGGAAATTTAAAAGCACATAGTTGCGGAGTATGGGACCTTTACAGAACAGCCTAAGGGGCATCCAGCAGGCAGAGCTTGACCAGAGCTGTGATAAGCACCAAAGTCAGGCTGCAGTAGAGCCCCAGGTCTGCACTTCGCAAAGCTCAGAGAAAGGAAGAAGTGGGCAATGGTGGCCAAAGTGCCCTTATCCTTTTATGAAGATCTATTATCTTCTGAGGACCCTAATCATGTTCAGGAGGCCCAGGTCATACAAAGATACAGGCTAACCCCTGGAAACCTCCATGAAATGATGGGGGTTGGTATATAAGCCATGAGCCTCTGTACAAGTCAGGGTTATCACAGCATACAACATTGTAGAGAACCCCAGGGACACTGTTATTACTAAACTTTGCAAACTGTAGCATTTAGAGTCACAGATCTGTTAGCTTTCCTAAGGAAGGGCAGCCTCAGCACCAAATTGTGTGTCATGGAGAGCTTCCCATATATCCTGGCCACTGTAGATGACTCTAGGAGTTGGTGTCAGAGGGAGCACCTCAACTCATTGTGCACATTTGTATAATCTGGGGATAGCTAGCAAAAGCTACATGAGTTTTGTTTTTTTTCCGTGCAGGTGGGCAGTACCTAGGAACATACTTGACAAGTCTCCCCCAGACATTACCGGGAAGACATATCACACACCATTTTAAAGAGAAGCCAAGCCACATACTGTAATTGCCAAGATACATGTTATAACTCAGAGTGGAGCCAAACATATGACCTGTCTGCTTTGATGGCTCATTGTGTTGCACAGGTTACTGCCATGGGGAGTTTAAGTTGCCAGCCTCACAAATAATGATAGAAATAATAATTACATCTGAGAATCTCAGAAGTCCCCAGCCTGAATCACTTTTTATCCTAGGAAAAAAGTTCAAAGGAAAGGCTGCAACTAATTTAATCAGAGACTGTCTGTAGTTATAGACATGCCAAAGGGAAAGCTGTAATAGCACATCAGAAAAGCCCTGGCTATTAGAGAGCGAAACCCAAAAGTAGGCAAGCCTTTGACACATCAACTGGTCACACCAAAATTTCTCATGATATTTAAAGATAACTGATGGTTCATGTCACAGAGAGATAATACAAGTTTGGGCTTGTCTTTAAAGGCTCAGAGTTAATTTTAATAGCACAAAAAAATGGCCAAAGCAATTCCTCTGATCACACTAAATCCTAATTTGTCATTTTATATCATAAGTTATATTAAGGCCCCAATTCTGCAAGAATTTTAGTCACATACATAACTTCATTCATATCAATAGTCCCATTGATTTCAATGAGACTACTCACAGGTGTGGAGTAATACATGCATAAGTGTTTGCAGGAGTGGGACCATATGTGAAAAACTAGTCCTAGATTGCTAGCACCTCCAGTTTAATTAGAGCACTTTAAACAACATGACCAATCCAACCAGTATCAGTTACTAATAAACAATTTGTATTTGCTTGCAAGACAACATGGCTCAGAACACTGCTTGGGTCACGGCCGACATACTGTTAAAGAAAAAAATGACAGTTCTAGATCTAGGAAAAAACACAAGTGTTCAGAGCACATATGGTCAGATCACCCCTCCTGTTTCCCCTCTCATGCACTGACAGGGGTATGAGAGTTTGTCCCTTTTGTGTTTCTGGGACTTCAAAAGGCTCATGATAGTGATTGGTGACTATCACCCTTTTGTTAAAGCTATTATTCATTTATAACTAAACCTGCAAGTAACTTCTACTTCTGCAGTTTGAAAAGATTTCTCTTATCATATACACTAAATAGATTTAGTTTATTACAAAATCCATGACACCACTCAGTCTCTTATCACTGTATGAAAGACTGCAGACATCAAGCAATAAGACAGACATTCAACTACAGGAAGATTTAAAGGGGGGAAACACTATACCAAATTCGTCCCTTGAGTAATTCCACTGTACCCCAGAAATTTATTCAGTCCACTGAGTTTAAACCATCTTGCACTGGAATTTCATAATATGAATCCACAAAATACAGAGACACGTTAGACAACTGGCTTGTGTTCACCACTTGTTTTGTATGAGTATTTTTCAACTGTGGAGCTGGATTCTTATGAAGGACTAGGAGCTAGTATGGCTTGCCTTGCTGAACAGCCCCATATTACATTGTAAATTATTTGCTAATATTTTCCATTGCTCCTTTAAACAGTGGCTGCTATTAAGGATGATATAAGCATGGAAAGGTGGGGCACTGACACACCATTAGCATTGTCCTGCCACAAAGCCATCTGTCCTATCATAACTTTGATAAGAGCTCTTGCAACATGCTTTCCCCAGTTCACACTGATTTTAAAGGTGAATTCAGCTTTTGCATTCATGTTCTATGAACATTTGAGGGACCCATTTTTACTAGCACAAATGTGCGTGTAAGACAAGTTCTAGAGCACACATACTTCAGTACTTGTGGAAATCAAATTTAAGATCTGTGTGCATCAGTATACATGCTAATGTTCAGAAGCTATGTTTTAATATATAATAGCACAGAGATCTGATTCCCTGGTAAATTCTAGCAGCAACCGTTACCACAAGAAAGCTTTTCTAATCTGCATTCAGAAACAACCCCAATTCAGCAATAAGCAGATCTGAGACAGTATGATTAACTATACAAGAGTGAGACTACTTTAGTCATCACTGTAGGCTCCGTTTAAAGTTAGAAGTAAGCAGTCCCATTACAGGCCACCCTTAGACTATGTTGCAAGGGTTTGGTGACTGCAAAAGTCCTATTAAATCACTGAAGAGCTCAGGGTTAAAGTGTAGACTTGTCTCTTACCTTGATGCTAATTTCTCCTCATAGTTGAAGACCTCTTATCCAATGGTCTTTAAGGAACATGTCATGTGGAGTCAGGAGAAAGAATATTCTTCCAGGCTATAACTTTGCACTTACTCATCTATAGTAAAGATAGGAAGTTGGTTTCCAGTTTTAAAAATTTTTCCATGCACAAATACAAAGTCTCCATGAAATGGAATCTGTGTTTGCCTGTATCTCCTCTAATAGGCTGCACTAAGATGAAGACAAACTGGCTGCCTGCCTGAGCAGATAGCAAAGTCCCTGGAGATTTAAATGTCCATACACAAAATCTCTTGTTTTGCAAAACATTAGCAATTTACTAGAACATTTCTCTGTCAACACACAAGACACACTTTCCAAGGATGGTAGCAATGTCTAGTTACTAATTCTTCACTTTCCCTCATTTTGTTTAAAGTACTACCAATTTGTTCCTTTTTGTCCTCTGCACAGCTTGAACAGCTCTCTCACTCTCCTCTCCCAATACACATAAAGTGTCTATTACTACCAGCTATGGATAGTCAGATTGCCATTATCTGGCAATATGAGACACTTGTGAAGGCTACTGCTTCCTTCTTTAACCCCTGCCTGTCCTTTTTATAAACTAGGGGGCTTGTCTTTAAATACCGCACAGGTCTAGATTTGGAACTAGATTAAATAAAATGACACAAACACATATAAAATTTGGGTAATGTTATGGGGTGTCTCTTCCCAACCCAAGGCTTGCAAGGGCTAAGATGACTATTTGGGCCAATTAACTCCGCAGGCTGCACCTGGAGGAGGAGCCAGGGCAGGGATTTAATTCAAAGCGGTTTAGCTGGGTAAGAACAGGCGGAGTTATATAAACCAGGAAGCTGGCCCTAGAAGGGGCTATAGGGAAGTAGGTGACAGTTACTTCTAGGGGTGGGATTAGTACTATAACACGTAATCCAAAATTATGCCCAGGGAGGAGGGAGTTAGGAGACTGGCAAACCCCAAAAGGGGGGAAGGTAGGTAGAAGCTTGGGGGCAAAGTAGTAAGGAATAGGAGTGCAGGCCTTGGCTGATGATTAGAGAACCCCTCACCAGGAGCCTAGAGAGGGCCTAGGTTCCCTTACCAGCCACTAGGAACAGGCAGTGGTCCCTCTGCAGTGGCATACTGTGGGTCTCCGCTGCCTGGGGCCCAATGCTTGCATTTGTGCCCCTCCCCCTCTCCATGTAGGGCAGGAGGGGTACCTGGCTCCCACCAGATGGTGCCACCCCCAGCTTCCCTGGGAAGTTGAGTGGTCTGTACCTGCGAGGGGACACACTGCTTTCCTTCTCCTGTGCCCTGGGGACTTTCTGGCACGCATGGAGGTTGTGGAGTCCTCCCGCACTTAGCCATGACATGGCACCTGCCTCTCCCACTCCAGCCCCACAGTACAATAAATCTGGTACCAGCTCCCCCAATTGGGTGGGGGGACAACCTCCCCCCCTACCCCAGCCAGAGGGTAGTGGGGAGGCAGGGAGTTCCTCTTCCTGGTCACCTACAGCTCCCTGCCCCCCACCTGTCCTTGGGCTCTGTCCAGCTGCCTGCACGTCATGAAGGGCCCAGGAAGTGCCTCTCCCATTGGTACACCACTGATTCCCTGGGATAACTTGTTCTGGGAAGCCTGTTAACTCTCTCTCCCATTGCCCAGCCCTCAGCAGGGGACACACTCATAGTGACCTGACCAGAGGGCCAAATCACACAGACAAGGCTGTAGTTCCTAGAGCAAGAGGATGATGGGGAGGAGAGTGCTGCAATGCCTGACCAGAGCTACCACAATAATCCCCAGAGCACTCAGGACGAGGCACCACTAGCAGTGAGTGCACCCCAGGACAGGCAACCAAATTAAAATCAAGAACTCCTCACAAACTAAGCATGCACTGAACATGGTTCGGCGACTTGTTTTCCCTGCCACATCTTTTGAGTGTGAAATTCTCATCTCCCACACAAAGCCTGAACAAAGGGACGTGCGTGAGAGACCAGGTCCTCACGTAAGGTATAACTGGGCATGAGCACCTTTGCAGCTACCCTGTGACAGCTGTAGAATTCATAGGCTGCAATAGAAAACGATGCAGACGCTTTCAAACTCATCCATGCAGTGTTTGTGACCAATGGGGCTGCACAGTAAATGAATTCATCTCATTTCCTGTGCCCTCATACAAACTGTGGCGCTAAGCTGTGATGTTCCCTGCACCACTTCCCCTCAACCTGTACTCCTGCTTGGGTTGGGGTCTTCTGCAGCTAGATAGAGGCTGCCACAGGTCCCTGTCTTCTATCCAAGAGCGTGTAAGAAAACCAGACAGTAGGAGGCCTTGGCTAGATGCTTAAAAGTATTTGGATGCCTAGTGATGCAGATAGGTGCCAAGTTGGATTCAAGGGATCCAGGGAAACTGATTTCAGTGGGAGTTAGGCACCTTATTACCTTTGAGGATATGGGCCAGTCTACTGGCCACTTCGCCCTGTTTTCATATTTTTATGCTTATGTACTATACTTAGATACTGTGACAAAGGGTGCTTTAGAAATGCAGATATAACACTAAATTCTCACAGAGTCGATTAGTGAGCGTAGATTAGTATAACTCTGGGAATACCAGTCTTTTTTTTGAAGATTCTCCCACCTTTCATTGTCTCACTAACATTTGCAAGGTGGTTAGATTCTGCTGTCAACTTTGATCATTGTATTTTGATATTTGCCCAATAGAGGGAGGATTTAGGCTTTTATTTTCACTTTTGTTCATTATGAATCTTTGCTAGGTGTATCTTTACTCTAAGTAATTACAATAACAATCCGTTCAGGTAATACTTTTCTTTTTAATACCAAATTTAGCCTGTTAGCTGGTTCATTGGTTAGGTACTGTGTTGGTTTGTAACAGCTCCAAAATATAGACTTTGGTTTGGTGCTCATAATACAATATGCAGTCACAGAACGGAGTCTCGGTTGTCCATGAAACCCTCTTGCTTAGGTGTGCCACCTAAATTTCTTGCTTATATTACTTTGATGCATGTTCATTTTGTTTCCTAAAAAATGAGTGAATTTTATGTTTACAAAATTGAATGCCTAACAGTGCAGACTAGAGTACACTAGAGTGCTGACTAGAGGTACAGTATAGGCAAGCATTTGGCCAGTGCACCTCCTTTCTCATCAGCAATTTCTAGTCCACTAAATCCAGTTCCAGTTTACAACTGAGCAGATGGATGAGCATGCCAAAGTGTGTGGTAGTGATTACAATATGCACAAATGCAATTGATTAATATTAAGTGGGAGGTTGAGTTTTTGATTTTAAGGGACTTAAATCCCTTGATTGCTTGAATCTCATAATGTATTTTTTTTTATAATAGCTATTGCAAACCCAACATCTCCTGCTACTAATTATAGATTATTACAGTCCAAGATAGATCATCTGGATGTGCTATATCTTGACTTTAGTAAGGATATGATACTGTCCCACATGACCTTCTCTTAAACAAACTAGGGAAATATAACCTAGATGGAACTAATAAAAGGTAGGTGCAAAACTGGTTAGAAAACCATTCCAAGAGAGTAGTTATCAATGGTTCGCAGTCATGCTGGAAGGGCATAATGAGTGGGGTTACGCAGGGATCAGTTCTGGGTCTGATTCTGTCCAATATTTTCATCAATGATTTAGATAATGGCAGAGAGAACATTATCTTTTTTAATTAATCATTAATTTTGCAGACATTACCAAGATGGGAGGGGTTGCAAGTGCTTTCGAGGCTAGGATTATAATTCAGAATGATCTGGACAAACTGGAGAATTGGACTGAGGTAAATAGGATGACATTCAATACAGACAAATGCAAAGTACTCCACTTAGGCAGGAACAATCAGTTGCACACATACAAAATGGGAAACGACTGCCTAGGAAAGAGAGCTGGGGGTCAGAGTGAACCACAAGCTAAATATGAGTCAACTGTGTAATGCTGTTGCAAAAAAACAACATGATTCTGGGATGTATTAGCAGGAGTGTTGTAAGTAAGACATGAGTAGTAATTTTTCCACTCTACTCTGCGCTGATTAGGCCTCAGCTGGAGTATTGTGTCTAGTTCTGGGTGCCACATTTCAGGAAAAATGTGGACAAGTTGGAGAAAGTCCAGAGAAGAGCAACAAAAATGATTAAAGGTCCAGCAAACATGACCTATGAGGCAAGACTGAAAGAAATGAGTTTGTTTAGCCTGGAGAAGAGAACACTGAGAGGGGATATAGCAGCATTCAAGTACATAAAAGGTTGTTACAAGGAGGAGGAAGAAAAATTTTTCTTCTTACCCTCTGACGACAGGACAAGAAGCAATGGGCTTAAACTGCAGCAAAGGAGGTTTAGGTTGGATATTACGAAAAACTTCCTAACTGTCAGGGTGGTTAATCACTGGAATAAATTGCCTAAGGAGGCTGTGGAATCTCTATCATGGGAGATTTTTAAGAGTAGATTACGCAAACACCTGTCAGGGATGGTCTAGATGTTACTTAGTCCTGCCACGAGTGCAAGGGATTGGACTAGATGACCTCTTGAAGTCCCTTCCAGCCCTATGATTCTATGTTCTTCACTGTTCTGTCTGTAAAAAAGCAGCCTGAAGACAACTATTATTCAGACTTTGGCTCTCCAAGTCCAGTAGCTGGATGTCATTTATCTGTCATCTCTGACCTGCAGAGTGGACTCTTTCAATAAAGGTGTAGGGCATATATGTATTGGTATTACATCTGAAGTCTTCTGCCTAGCAATAGAATGCCACAAATAACCAATAGTACGTGTGTATGAGCATGTCTTCCTCTAATGACTGGTCACAGTAGCGCTAAATCTGTTATCTGTCAGCGACTCAGTTAAAGGAGCAATCTAGCTCATATAGTAGAGGCCTGTGGTTTTGATGCTGACATGCTGGGTTGGAGTTTCACTGAGCACTCTATGTATATGCTGCTACAGTTACTTACATTGGTCACAACTAAGGATTATTAAGTGCTGATTAATGGGATGAAAGAATTGAAAAATCTGCATGTGACTGGTGTTCCTGAGGGAGCTAGAAGAACACAGTGACCCTGAACAGATCATTTAAAGTCTTTGATCCACCTGTGTACATACACTTTGAAACAAGTTCTGCCCTCAAACTGATTTCACTGGGTTTGCATGTGTTTGCCTGAGAGCAGAATTTGGCCCCTCAATTTCAGTGTACAGTCTCCCTAGCAACTAAGGAGAGTGCAATTCATGCACCATTCTGATGATCTGGTGTATTTGTGGGACAAACAAAAAGGGCATGCAGAGGCTGTTCTAGGAGATACATAAAACCTTGCAAGCAAATCTTCCAGGCTAACTCTCAGTGGGCGGTGTCATCTAGGGTGATTAGATGTCCTGATTTTTCGGGGACAGTCCCGATATTCTTATATAGGTGCCTATTACCACCACCCCTCCTCCACTGTCTCTATTTTTCACACTTACTATCATCCTTTTGTCATCCTTTTGTCACCTGACTGTGGCCTGCAGGCTCAGGCACATAGTTGGTTTGCTATGGAGCCAGCAGCAGAGAACACAATATTGCTTATTTTGTAGGGTTTTCTTGCTCTCTCTCTTTCTCTGTGTGTGCGTCTGTATATAAAAGCAGGACAAAGCACTGGCTACATCTTGTTGCAAGGCCCGATTTTGCAAAGTGCCCAGCCTTTTGTGTGTTGTGTCCCCTAACTTCCACTGGAGACCATGCAACTAGGGGTGCTCAGCGCCTCATAGGAGAGGAAATGCTCAAACCACCATGTCCCATATGTGGCCAGACGATACACAGGCTTCTACACAAGTTCTTCAATTCTATGTCAGTCCTGACTTGCAACTCATTTTTATTCCAGTCTGTGGCCTCTTTAGAACAAAGAAAATCAATTTGTGCTATTCAATAATGCACCATAACTAACAAAACTAGACTGGCACACCACATTCATCTTGGCTTGTGAGCTAGACTTGATTTTGAATCCCACTATCCATGGCTAGATGACTAAAGGAGTAACCTCCATTGCAGCCTATTGATTGGTTATGGCACCAGCAGAGTGTGCTAGACACTTCTCAGATACGTATGAAGATATGGCCCTTGTCCCAAATAGCTCACAAGCTAAATAAAAAGCATTAGCACTCAGCAAGGCAGTAGTATGTTAAACAAATGTTTAGAATCTAGATGTCTCCCATCTTAACTGCTATGACATTGTCTGGCGAGCTTTTCATTGGAGAGCTCCTGTGTGTGTTCTGCATATGCTTGGAGAATTTAATCATCTCTGAGTTACTGGTACAATACACACTTGTGGTATTTTAATTCATCTGGGTTTAGCAGTCTCTTACCATCTTTCTGATTGTATGCTTGCCTTAAAGCTGCTCTAAGAGCCACTAACATCATTGTTCTAAGTATACTAGAAATGTTGCTGCTGTCAGACCTTCTGGGAGACGGTTTACTATTGATGTATGATATCTAATCAGAGAATTCATAGGTTGATCTGCACTATCTAATAATGTTGCATAATAATTATATGCAGATTGGTTTGTAAATCTGATATAAAATAAAGAAAAGGCCTAATTATCATCATTGCCTAACTAGTACACAGCAAATGGAATTCTTAGGCTTACTCCTTTAAGGACAAATTCTACCTTTGGATACGTGCATATTATTCCCATTGAAATCAACAAGTATACTATATATATATATATGAGTGCTTATGGTCATACTATATAGCTGGATCTCATCTATACAAGAGAAGCCAATTCAGGTTGTCATTGCTTTTCTGCACTGAGGGAAAGTAGGGCATGATGGTAGCTGGAGTTTATCAGCAGGCCATAGTGGGGGAAAGAGTATGCCCAACAGTGTAAGTAAATGTATAACTGACATAAGCAGGAACGTTCCTTGTGGTTATGTGCCATTTGCATTGGAGAGGCAGTGCTATGCCTATGCCTCTTCTTGGGCAATGAATGCTGCCAGCAGTGCTAACATACCCCTGTCTTGTGCTCATTGTGAACTGGCTTCTCTGTTCATCTCCTCCCCAGGTAATCTGTGTCCACAAAGACACTTTTAAGTTGGCCTACAACTTGTAAGCATTAGGGGATCCTTGAAATGAAAGATGCAATGGCCAGCATCTTTAATCCTGGATGATAGTTATGTACCAAAATCCGTATTTAAAAACATAAAGGGCTCCTGACTTTTACAACTTGCACCAACTTCAGAGATTTGCCTGATCCATCTTTAAGTATTCCATCTCAAATGTACATGTATTTCTGCTTCATCCTCTTTCGCTTCCCATGAGACATGTTAGGTATATAAACCTACCCTTTTATTGCTCCATCTGGGAAATAAGTGTTTATGTTCATGTGCTGATGATCTTCATTTAGTTGAATAAGAATCAAATTTCTTGTTCAATTCTATGGGCTCTCTGGAGTTCAAAGGTATAATGATAGTAGAATTTACTACCACATCACAATTCAGGATTGGGGCATAAAGTGGAAGTCATAAAATAGCATCTGGATTATTTAATCAAGTAATAAAAGTTCCTTAAGGAAAGTCCCAGTCAGATGGTAGATGTCTCCCTAGGGAAATGATACTCCTTTAAATAAACATTGTTTCTTTCTTTCTTCTAATTTGCATAAGAAACTAATCATCTTGGTGGGATTACCACCTAATTAACACCTGCTCCAAAGACTTTTTAACTTGTTTATCTCACAATGGAACAACTTCAGTAGGAGATATTGAGGGAACCACTTCTCCCACCCATCAGAATATGGCATAGCCTGCCTGGTGGGGAGAGCACCTCCCTCAGATGGAGGGGGGACTTCAACTGGGGCTCTCCCCAGAGTGCCATAACCTGAGTGCCATAACCACTGGGCTACAAGTTATGAGGGAGGGCTACCACCACTATCATTTTGTGTAAGCTTAGCAAGCAGGGGCTGATCTGGTAGAAGTATCTGAGAACACTTACCAAAGCAGGCCCTGCAGGAGAGTAAAATGGTTCCCCTGGTTTGTGCATCACTCTAGGGCTTAAGCATCTTGAGATGTGGCAGAGGGCAGCAGTGCACCTGCTCAGAGTCAGAACCATCAGTTCCTTGGGAAATTTTACTGCACTGAACAATTTAGGCACTGAACAATTGTACGTGCCCATAGGGTTTTGAGGCCACTGAGCAGGGGTTTTGTGAATCCCAGTCATGCCTGATTCTAGGATTTAGTCACCTAAAGTGGCAGTTAGGGGCCTAAGTCCTTTTGTGAATTCAGCCTGTCAATGCTCTGTGCCTTGGTTTCCCCATCTGTAAAATGGGGATAGTGACACCTCCTTTGTAAAGTATTTAGAGATATACTTAGATTTTAAGCTCTTTGGGGCAGGGGATGTCCTTTTGTTCTGTTTGTACAGCAACTAGCACAATGGGGCCCTTGTCCATTGCAGGGTTTCCTGTGTGCTGTGGCAATACACATACCAAAAATAATATTCTACTAGTTAAATGTTCTAGATAAAAATAGGATGGTGGTGGTATTATTATTTTATTAATGGATGCCCAAAAGCCACAGTGGCAAATGTATTAATTCTTATCTGTGACCAGCTAGAAACTGGCAAAAGACTGGCTACCAGACTCAGACATTGCCACTGCACTCTATAAAGCTGCACCCCGAGGGTTAATTATTGCAACTCTGATCTAGGAATAAAGCCACACACCATGAAAAAGCTGCACCTATACAAAATGCATGTGCTTGGCAACACGGATTGCCATGAACACATCACCCAAGTGCGCTAGTCACTACATTGACTCCTCACTGAACAAAGAGCAGAATTCAAGTCTCAGTCCTGATATTCAGAATTCTCTATGAAATTGGCGATAGATAGGTGAGATTCTTACCTCTTTTTCTAGGACAAGGATTACCCACAGCGGCTGTGCTCCTCCACAACAGAGAAATTGTTAACCAATAGTGGGAGGCTTATGAGCATAGGAGGCTGAACTACAAAGTAATGCACAATGAAAAATAATCCCAACTATACATATACATCGATAGGTTCCAAAGTAGCTGTTACCACCTAAGAACGTGATGTTGGAGTCACTGTGGATAGTTCTCTGAAAGCTTCTATGAATGTTCAGCAGCGGTCCAAAAGGCTATTAGGAACTATTACAAAAGGGATAGAAAATAAGACAAAGTAGCATAATGTCACTATATAAATCCATGGTGTGCCTATACCTTGACTACTGTGTCCAGTTCTGGTAGCCCCATCTCTAAAAGAATGTAATGGAACTGGAGAAAGCTCAGAGAAGGGTAACAAGGCTGAACAAGGATATGAAATGGTTTCCATATGGGAAGAGACCAAATAGATTGGGGTTATTCATCTTAGAAAAGTCGACTAAGGGGAGATATGATAGAAGTCTGTAAAATCATGAATGATGTGGGGAAAAAAGTGAATAGAGAAGATTTATTTACCTTTTCACACAATAAAAAAAGCAGGGATCACCTGATAAAATCCAGAGGTAGGTTTAATACAAAAAAGGAGGTACTTTTCACACAACGAATGTGTAGAACTCATTGCTATAGGATGTTGTGATGGCCAAATATATAATTGGGTTCAAAAAAGGACTAGATAATGGCTATGAGCCAAGATGGTCAGAGATGCAACCCCATGTTTAGGGGGACCATAAACTTCTGGCTACCAAAATCTGGGAGCGGAAGAGGGGGTGATTCATTCCATGATTACCCTGTTTTCTATACTCCCCTGGTATGAGGCACTGTTGGAGAAAGGATACTAACGAGATGTACCATGGTCTGACCAGTATGCCAGTGTCTGTGTTCTTAACTTTCACAGCATTTAGTCTGAACCTAAACTCTGGAATCCACTCCTGTAACAAAAGTTCTGTTATTAGAAAAGTAGTGTGAGCAACAGCAACACATTTGTATCTTGCTAAAAGAATAGAAGCATAAGATAAGTTTGTTAAACAAAATTTATTTTGTTTAATGCTCTGTTTGTTCAGAATGAAGCATATGTTGTTGTCATACTAACTTTGACAATGCTTGGATAACTTGTGTCAATAAAGATATCTAAATGATTCATTTTGAAGTGGTATGCCAATAAAATCTGTTTCAGTTACAAGAATCAGGTATATGTCTAATTTCATCAAGTCCTATGAATAAGCTTCTCAGTTACACCGTTCTACATCTAAATCCACAAGCCTGCTCCTTATAAAGATGAGAACTTTTCTCTTTCATTTCACATAAATCACTTAAGATCTGTGCTATTCAATAATATGAACTGTATTTTCCATATAACTTACTCATATGGTTTTTGTATTTTGTTTTCTTTCAAAATCATTCCACCGATATAGTGGATAGTAATTTTAAGATTAGGTTGTTTTCTGATCTGATTTGATTTAGTTGTGGACCATTTTCACAATATAATGCAAAAATTAAAGGACATGTTAAAGAGTATCAGACGTGCTCAATGTTCTTATGAATATTTTGAAAGTGCACAGGCATGTGATAAGGAAAAACACTTCCTATTGGCAAGTTTTCTCATCTTCTGGGCAAATACAGTGAGCCAGAAATGAAGACATTCCAAATGAAGTCAAATTGATTGACACTCTTGCTGTATCTGTATGTTTGGTTTGGGTTTTTTTGCAGGTTTTTGTTTTTTTGGGGTTTTGTTTTACCTCTGCTTTTTTAATTGAAAGGAAAGAGCAGTGTGGACCAAATCCTAATTCCACTGCAGCCAGTGGCATCACTACTAATGGCTTCAGTGTGTGCAGATCTAGCCCTATGTCACAAGAATCTAATTTAAATAGGGGTGAATTAGCAACAGATCCTTGGGCTCCCACAATCAGATGGGGCACAGATCCTGCCTTGAATTAGAGGCTGAGCAGCAGGCAATAGCAGGGTGGGTTTGAGCTTTCTCGGAGGTCATAAATGGCAAGGAAATGAAGCACATTAGGCTAGGAGACTTGGATTTGGGCTAGTGGTAGCTGCAATTTCATTGGACCCTCTCTCCTGTATAGTTTTAATCCAATGTGTGTTTAAATGGTGTCAAATGAGCAGTAAGTACCACACTGTTCAATCTCCTATCCTCTTGGTTTAAGAGGACATCAGTGCAGACAGGGCAGAGAGCAGGCCCAATTTTCCCACCAACCAAGAGTGAGAAGACCACAGCTCTCTTATTTTATGTGAATGGGGGTTTGATGCTGGCAGACCAGGTGGCAGCTCTTGCCAAGGCTTTAGGACTCAGCAAAGCACTGACAAATTCATTGGTAGAAACCAGTCCCGCTCACTGGACTGTTAGTGTGTTAGTTTGGTTAAGCTGGGGACTGCACTTATAACAATGTATAGTGTTATGACTTTATGAAATGCTTATAAATTGTTATATGTATTAATCCTACTTATAATGTCTGTAGCTTCTGCTATAAGGCATAATATGTATGTGTTTGCTACATAGTTCAAAACAAACATTTTACAGCTATATAACTCACCAAACAAGAAAAAACTTTACCTAGTGTAAAATATTTAATCCCTATGAAAATATTACCTCTTGCCCATCAGCAAGGACTATTAAAAATGGGCCATTGTGGGACATCACAGTAAAACACCTTAACTGTCCCTTTACACCCGTGAAGAGGCTATGTGCAGAAGAGCTCATCCCATCAGCTTGAATTCTGGAAGAAGGAAAAAAAGATAGTGACTAAGAAAATTTTTCTTCTCTTTTGCTGTTTGGACTCAGACAGAGCCGAACTACGAAATAGAAACAGAGATTCCCAGGGTCATCCTCAGTTAGCCTTGAAAGACATTCAGTGCTGACAGATTACTACAACTGTCACCTTTTAGAACTGCTGATTATAACTCATTTGCGTACATATGTTTGCCTGCTTTAACCTGTAAATAACTCTCTCATTTTGTTTTCCTAGTTAATAAATCCTCAGTTATTTTGCTATAGGTTTGGCTACAAGCACCATTTTTGGTGTGAGATCCAAAGTAAAAAAATGACCTGGGGTAAGTGACTGGTCTCTTGGAACTAGAAGCAACCTGTATCTTTTGTGATCTTTGTATATAGCAACCAACTGTCAATAAGTCCAGCTTGCCTGGGTGGCAGGATACACTGGAATTCCCAAGGGGACTATCTGTGATTCCATGGTAAGATTGTTATAGTGCTTCAGGAGTTACTGAATTGGTGAAATGTAATTACAGAACACGTAACCAGTTTGGGATCTCTGCCCTGTTTTTTTACAGTCTGCCGTGAGGCTGGCACGCATAGTCTGAACCACTCCAGACAGCATGACGAGGAGGGTCTAACAAAATACTGAAGATAAAGGGCAGATTGTAAAAGGTAATTTGTTTTAAGTGGAGAAAACAGGTGTGTGACCTAACACCACCTGGAGGTCATCAGAAGGAATTTATTCCCTCTTTGCAGACCTGTTTGCTGAGAGATAAATATCTTTAATGCAGGTGTACAAAGTGCCAAAGATTGCAAGGTGACATGTAGCAAACAGACAGCTGAATAACTTATAATCACCAGCCCTGATAGTGAAATTCCACATGACTCATGCTTCTATAGCAGGTGTCCTCTTGAGAGTCACATTCCACTGGGACAGAGCTCATTTTAAAGAATGTTTACATTGGATTTAACAGAGATGCCATCCCAAACTTACCATATTGTAGAAATGGCTGTTGAAAAAGCCCTCGAGTGTTTGTCCTTCTTGTAATTATTTATTCAATGTTTCATAGAACTGCCTGTTGGGAAAGTCCTGAGGCACTATACCATTATTATGAATGTAAAGGTATCTAATCATCCCGCTCTTGCTTACATAACTAAACCTATCTGAGTATGGGCACAATCATGTACCTGTTGTTCAGAATTCTTAATTAGGCAAAAAGCCCACTGAATTGGGTGTCAAAATATTTCCCATTTCAAAACACTGATCCATGTAAAAGCCAATGCATTTCCCTATAATACATATGTCTTTATTGGATAAAGGCTACAGCCTCTAGTGGAGTTTGCAAATATAACATGGGGGAGTAGGGGAAAAATCTCTGCTAACATGGAGTTGGCCTCACATGTTTTAGAGAAAAACATTATTATTCCAAACCTGACTTGTTGGATTCCTTTAAGTTTGCAGCTAACAGGAACTCTTATTCATGATTTAGTATTTTACATGTTTGATTCCTTATTTAACCTCTCAGTCTCTCCACAGTCTTATGTTGAAGAAGTTGGAATAGATAGCTCCATAAATTTTGTGAAACTTCTTAAGGAATCATTTGGTTTCTTTGAATTACTATGACTGTTTAGATTTCTTTGGTAACTGGATGCTGTTACACTGCATCATTTGGCCATTCCATACTTCCACTGCTTTAGGTAATATCTATTGGATAAAATTCATGTTTGCTGTAATGCTACTGATGTCAATGGAGCTGTGCCTGGGGTGGCTCAGAATAGGTAGAGCAAAGCCCTGATCCTCAAAGATATTTAGGAACTAACTCCCATTGATTTCAATGGGATTTAGGCACCTTAAAGACTTGGGCCTAAGGCCCCAATCTGAGAAGGTATCCTACACGAAGTCCTATTGATTAAGCCTTACCAACATGATCCTGTCACAACTCTTGAGGTATTTGCTGTTTCTTAATTTCCCCAGCTCCCAGATTCATGTGATTACATGAGAATCTCAGCTTTCACTTAAAAAAATAAAACATGTTTAGCTTTCAGGGTTGTAGTGAAAAACTTCAAGACATGGCCCAAGTGTACCCTACAGCCTCAAAAACTGGGAGGCAATTAACAGAGTACCTCCACTTTACAATTTTTGAAAAATCTCATGATTTTTGGAGTAAATTCATGATTTTTGAAAGCTTAGGCCTGGCAATTCTCCTGACTTCGGTTTGATTTGCAGAATTAGGTTCTATATTACTAATTCTTCTGATGACAAACAGGATTCCCACTGCTCACTTTAAATGCACAATTTTAAGTCTATCCAAAAATAACTACCATTAAACTACTATGGAAGCAGGTTGAATTAATTTCCATTCATTCTCAAAATCCTTCATTGATTTGTCTGATGAACAGGCACAATGAGCCAAGCAGCTGTTTAGTGTTTACTTTTGCATTTCCTTCCTTCCCCCATCTACATTTTACCAATTGCTTTGAAACATTTATCATTATATATTAGCTTTCCACACTGAGATCTCAAAGCATTTTGTAATTACTTCTCTTAGCTCCCACTGTCATATAGTGAAGTACTGATTAAAATCGCCATTTTAAAGATGTGTCAATAGAGTCATATTAGAGCTTCCTCTTCACAAGAGAATTTTGCAAAAGTTGCAGAACCTCAGCTTTTATTAAAAATTTTGAGTTCTCATGGTTGCAGAGGAAAAAAAAGTAAAACATGAAACTGAAAGGGTCCAACATTAGAAAACAGGTAAAGAGAACTAAGGTGTTTTTTTTTAGCATTGTGGTTTTGGGTGAGCCTTATCAACTCATTATCTGAGACTGGCAAAACTGAAATTCCCTATTAATATCAATGGCATCCATAGGAACTGTGTATTGTGTCAGGTTATCTGGGGTGGAAATGGAAAGCCCCAAAATAAAGACACAAATGCTGTAAAGAAAACTAGAGTTCCAGGCTGTGGGCTACTCCTGATGGAAAAAGTCCAAGGCTTCCTGTTCTGGACAGCAAACCCTGTCAAGCATCTTTCACTCTTTACAACAAAGAAAATAAATAAGGAATTGAACAGTGTTATCTGCAGGCCTTTTCGGAAAGAGTTCAGTCACTAAGGGCTTGTCTCTCCATGTGAGCACTCTATTTCAGAACAAAAGTAACTTTATACCAGAATAATTAGCGCACTTCCACATCAGAGTAATTCTGGAATAAAATAATTTTTATTCCAGAATATCATCTGTTTGGAAGCTACTCCAGAATAGCTCATATGGTCAATTTTGCCTTTTGAAGAAGTCCTACTGATCCAAAAAAACCAGCCCACTCCTGGGGTTCTCTTAGGTCCAGCAGGCTCCAAGCCAGACTAGCTGTAATCGAAGCCCATTCTCTTTTCCCTCTGAAAAGCCACTTCTCTACTTCCAGTTTCTGTTTAAATAGCCACCTTCCTAGGCTCAAGTGAAAGATTCCATACCATAATTGGCAGGTAACATAGGCTTCGTGGACTGGTCTCATTGCCTGCCTCTTGTCTCCCAGCTGCAGTGTGGGGTATGCACCTCCAGGACACGTGGATTCTGGTGTTTTCACCATGTTAATTACATACCAGTGTACACACAACCTCAGTGACTTGAGTATTAAATTTTAAGATTGGAACATAAGTAGATTCTTAAATAAAACACACCAGGCTTTGGCCAGAAACTCACTCTTTATTTTATTTACAGTGATTGCAGCAATACAATGGCTGCTGCTATCTAATAATTTATAAGATAGTCTATTAAAATGGACTATACAAAGGCTTGGCATAACTGGGTTCCTAGGTGCTTTGGTAATACAAATAATAATAGATGGATGGCAGTGGGGACAGCATCAAGATCATGCACTGAAAGGGAGCCAGAAACAGAAATTAAGACTTAATAATGCCTGTTCCCTTCTCTGTCCTACACACACCACTTCCGTTTACATATGTAAGAACTTACCTATGAATCATCTCTTCCTTTTGTATGCTTGTGTGGCAAGAGTCACCTGTTTGTTTATTACTTCATAATTCAAACAGATTGTGATAACACTGAATTCCTTTGCTGTGAGTAGAAGTGGTAAAAGGGGATGAGTTACAATGCAATAAATTCCTGCTTACGTACATGCATACATTTTAATGAGCAGACATTTTCAAGAGTTTTTTTTATAAAAGCAAAACAAAACAATGTACTAATAAAGGGCTTTCACTTGAAGTTGAATATGTTTGGAAACATTTTCCTGAATATTAAAAAAATCCTTTTAAAAACAATTCATCAAAGGCATAAATACAACTGATGATAACTGGAAAGGAAAAGGCATTTCATCAGCATTTCTACATTTCATTTAGGGTATTTTCTGAGCAACTGAAAACAGGTTTAAAATGGAAGTTCCTGTGTAAACTTAACTACAGGATGTAGTACCATAGAAGACTATAATATATGAATACACACATGCATTTTGCTCTCACTGTTCTTGTTTTCTTTTTTCCTCATCCTTCTCATATGTAATTTTAAAATTTTAATTGAGGCTGAGCTTTGTCTGCTATAATATTACCTACCTCTCTTATAGCACTTTTCATCTGTAGACCTCAAAGTGCTTTACAAAGAGAGATCAGTACCATTAAATCCAATACAAAGATGATTAACTGAGGCACTTGCCCATAACCAATCCATGGCAGAATGGAGCCCACAGGTAATGACGTTCAATCCAGGACCCTTTAGTGGACTGCACCGCCATAAATAGGTTTGATCATTTCTAATGGACTGACCTGCTCCCACTAATGTCAATGGTAATTTTAACATAGGGACACAGGAATTCCCATACTGGATCAAGTCAGGGGATCATCCAGTCCAATATGTTGTCTCTGGCAGTGGTCTGTCCTAGATGCTTCAGAGGAAGCTGCAAGAAACTGCATAGTGAATAATTATGGAATATCCAATTATGGAATATTATGGAAGCTTCAGTCTAACTCATCTTAGTCAGTGACAGGTTTTTGCCCTGGAGTTATGCCTTTCTATCCCATCTAAAATTCATTTTTAATTCTTTTCTAACAATGATGATATTTCATTTTCTACAAATATGATACCTTTTAAAAAAAATCTACTAAGCCCTTGGCCTCAATGATATCCAGTGACAATGAGTTCTTCACATTAATCAAATTTTGTGTATTTAAAAAAGGGGATTTCCTTTTATCAGTTTTAAAATACGTTGTTTTTCAATTTCATTGACAGTCCCCTTGTTTTCCTATTTTCAGAAAAATAAATGTGGGCCTTATTTACCTTCTTTTATGGGCAATATGAACCTTTCAAGACCCAAAAGTGGTTAATGTTTTCCGGTGCCCCTGTTTTGCCTCACCAAAGAAAGTTCTGTCTAATAAAGGAGACGGGGCAGATAGGACCCAGAGGATGTTTCCCCGCAGCAGCTCAAGAGAGCTGCAGCCAATCAAGAGGAGCATATATAAACAGGTAAGCATGGTGTGTTGGGCATGCACATACTCACCCTCACTCACTTTGTGATCAGCAGGTTTTCAATATGTATGTATTTTATTTGTGGCTTAACTACTGCTCTGAACATTATTTTTTCAGTGGGTAGGTTAACGAGCTGAGGATTTTATGACAGGAGTTCACTATATGGTTTAGCCCTTTAAAAATAAATAACTATCCAAAAAAAAGCTTGTCTTTTCTTTCCCTGTTCATGAGAAGGGTTCTGCACCTAGTTCTATCACATCTTTATACCATTTGTACATCTTATCATATCTCCTCAGTTTTCTTCAAAATCAAAAGTTCTGACCGTTTCAGTTAGTTTCTGTGTAAATTTTCCTCTGCCTCTAGTATTCCGAATGGTTGTCCCTGAATTTCTCTACTTCTGCTGTTTTTTGAGGTATGCTATTTTTTCCTCTCGTACCTTATAATTCCTTATGCTTGTTTGCTTTTTGACCACTCTTGTACACTGGCCAGAGGCTTTTGTTACACTATAATGCCCTAGCTTTTCTATGAGTGGTTGTTACTTTGGAACCCAGCAAAGTGTGTTAGTAGTTCAAGTGTTTCTGTATCATGAAACTGTTAACAATTAATGTCACTTGCCATTGTGATATTCATTCAATTAACTTCGTTAGGTCACTCTGAAATACCTGTCTTTATGCTACACTAATCTATTCTTGTGTGTCCTTGACAAATTTCGCTACCTCAGGGCCCTTCTCAGGTCACTAACAAACTGGTCAAATGCTAGTCCTCACACTGAAGCTGGGGAACCTCACAATTAACATCTGCCATGTTGAAAATTCCCCATTTATACCTATTGTTGTCTTAACCAGTTTCTCATCCATGACAGAACACTTACCTACCAACCCTTGTGAGGACTTTATTAAAGTCTCTCTGAATGTCCAGTAAATTATTAGTGGATATTTGGCTGATATGCTCAAATAGGTAATTCTATTAGAGGCACAGCTTGCTTCATGCATGATCCTGAGCTCCTGCGGATCCCTTTGGAATCAGCTAGGTTTGGCATTAGGCCCTGGAACATATTTTCTATGGGAAGCAGGAAAAAAAACTTTCTACTTGAGAAGATTATCAGTGAAAGGGTTTAGTACCTTTGTGGATCTGTGCCCTAGTTTCTCTAAATTCTCCTCTGAACACACTGGCTCACCCTACCAGCTTTAATCTGCGACCCAAAGCTTTGTTTCTGAAAAAAAGGTGTGGGGTGGGATGGAACCACTACTAAAAATGCCACCCCAAAACAAACACAAGCTGTCCTGTTGTGAGGTATTCATTTTGTGATTCACTGTGACTTTCTGGATTGGAATGATATGGTTGAGATCGTAAACTCATTGGGGTAAGGGCTATGGCTACTTAACAGGGTGTACAGAGCAGCCCACATGGGCTTGGCAAATAATAAATCTATGCACTTACACTGCACTCTCACAAACCACCATGTTACCCTGTAAAGGTCAGTATTTTACAGGGGGGAAGCTAAGGCCACGGTTATGTTGCAGGGGAGGGAGCAGAGCAGGGAATCCTGCCACTCAGTCCCCTCTTCTAACCACTAGCCCGGCCTGCCGGGGGGTTAAAGGCTAGCTTGAAATGCCCCAGCCCAGGACTGCCGGGGGAGTGGGTGCCTTGGAGCCCCCCTTGTGCCCTGGACAGAAGGGAGGTGCTGCTGCGGGCCCCCAGCCGGGGTCCGGGACACGGGCGGTGGTGCGGAGGGCCCGAGCCCGGCCCAGCAGGGGAGGGCAGTGCGGGGGCCCAGCCGGTGCCTGAGGCGGGCAGGAGTTACTAAGGCCCCCCAGTCGGCGCCCGGCGGGGCAGGTGCGGCTCTGTGCCCATCCCCCAGCGCCTCCCCTCTCCTGGGCGGGGGGAGGTGCCGTGCAGCGCCCACCCCCGTGCCCCGAGTAGGGGGCGGCGCCTGCCGCCGCCGGTGCGCCCGCCCGTGTTGACGGGAGCGGCGGCAGCAGGGCTGCGGGGGCAGCGCTCTCTCGTACCTGCCTTCCCGCGGCACCTGGAGGCGTGCGGCGAGCCCAGCGCTCCGGCAGGCGGGGCTGGGCGGGCCGGGCCGCACCGAGCCGGGCGGAGGTGCCGGTGCCAGGCTGGGCCGGGAGCGGGAGGAGGGGAGCCACCCCCAGGGCCCGAGCGTTCGCCGGGCTGCAGGAGCCGAGCGGAAAATGGAGGCGTGAGGGGAGCCGTTGCCTCAGGGGCGCTGGACAGCGGCGGGGAGCCCGGTGCCGGCTGATCGCCCCGCTCCCAGCGCCGGGCACCTGGCCTCCAGTCCAGCGCCGTGCATCGCCCGTTTGCCCCCCGAGCGGACGGCGGAGGATGTGACTTCCGCCGGCTCCTGGCCGCGGCGGGGCTGGTCGGTGCTGCCCCCAGGGCCCGGGGCCTTGTAAGGCGGGGGATCTTCGCCCGCCACAGCAGCTGCTTTCGCTCTTGCGAGGAGCAGAGGCGTAGCTCTTTATGGGGCAGTTCAACCCGGCCTGGAGAAGATGCCAAGGAAGGAGCTACCTTTGCCAGAGGGCTGGGAAGAAGCCCGGGACTTCGACGGGAAAGTGTATTATATCGACCACACCAACAAAACCACCAGCTGGGTCGACCCGAGAGACAGGTATGAGGCCAGACCGGTTTGACGTGCCCTAGGAAGCCAGGCAGGTGCACGGAGACAGGTCTGCTCACCCAGCCACAGCCTGCCCTGGCCCGGAGGGACGGGGCAGCGCAGGAGCACAAAGAGCCTAATGCTAAAGGGACAGTTTCTTGCTGAGACCTAAGCCGGGGCTCATTGGACTGGCCCCGACAGCTGGCCCAGGAGATAGCTGTGTTTGTTTGTTCAGCGTGTGTTGTTTCAGTTGCCAATGGTGCAGACCAAAGAGTCTTTATTACCAAGAGGTGTTAAAGCGCCCAGCACTGAGTGCCCGTTTACGTGGCTTGGATTAGCTTTACTTACCCCAAACCACTTCTCTTCTACGTGGAGGGAGCTCTCACCGCTTTATAGGATATACTGGCAAACCTTGGTAGTAAACCCAGTGTTAGGGGCTACCAGCGCAAAGAGGCTGGAAAAAGTGATGTAGTTGCCTTGAATTTTCCTTGATCCCCACAATCTTTTGTTAGAGCTTGACACTTAATAGTTTTCATATTGGAGGAATTGCATGTTGTCTTATATACCAGAACATATTTTCAGGGGCTCCTTGTGCTAAGCTGCTACGCCTGGATAAGGTTGTTGGTAAACAAGTTATTTGATTTTGGACTGGTCATGATTAATAAATTTATTGATCAACCATAGTATGTATTGATTCTGAGTGGAACTTCTAAGTGCTACTATAATACAAATTAAGAATTGTCCTGGTTAGGATTAAATTCTCTGCCCTGCCCTCAATGTGTGGGATGGGATTTTAAACTCAGGTGTGAGTGTTGCCACTTCTGCTGAAGAAAAGCTAATACACACAACTGAGATTTAAATTGTGCTTTGAAAAATTCATCATCTCCCCAGTTCAGTGACAATGTGTGTAGTAGAAGGACAACCAAGGTGTTGTCCTTTCCTATAAGTTTACTTAAATTACAGTAAGGAATGACAGTAGTTCAAATACAAATTGAGGTTCTGTAATATTAAACTGGTTTCAAAGACCTAAGAAATGTTGACTCAATAACTATTTGTTAGATTGAATTGTACAGTATAGTATTAATTAATCCGTTACATTACTTAATCAAATGTATTGAGCAAAGGGGACCATTACTGTTTCAAATGTTTTCATACTGTACTTAAAAGAAGCTCACTCCCCCCACCCGCACTGCTGCTGCCCCTTTCTCCCCCTCCCCCCACCCCCTGCCCTGCAGCTTCAGTTCATTGAGATGATTTAGCTTGTCTTTGGAAGAGGGGATTTCCACTTCTGTAACTTTGGCTACTAAGAGCTATAATGTTCTTGCCCTCTGATCATAGAAAAATGACTTAGTTTTGATAAGTGTAACTGCACCATGATAATATCTGACTATATAAAATGTTTCAAATTGTGATCTGGGGAGTTTATCTTGGTTGCTTGAAATTTGTCAGACTATTAACATTTTTCTTTGGGCCACATTCTTCCCCTAGTCAGACAGGTGCAACCTGATGATTGTCTTTTTCTTATTTTTGCACTGCTGATACTCAGAGGTGACTTAAGCCTTTGTTTAAGTTTGTTAAACAGTGGAAAGTTAAGTGGCAGTATAACAGCTACTTGGTAGCCATTAGAATGTTAATGAAAGTGAGAGACATCCCTTGGCTGATGTCATGACCTTCTAATTGTCTTGCATGCTATTCTGAACCTCTTGCTCTGCTCCAAAAGACCCATTGCTTTGAAGAGTTTGCGAAGATCTATGTTTTGGTGTGCTAGAAATCATCCTCTTACGTATGTCTCCATCTTCCCTATTACCCTTCTAACTAATTTAAAATTCATAAAGCCACTATCTCATTCTCTCTCTTTCAAATCTCTCTTTACAACCTGCCTCTGCAATGATGTATGGAAATCACTTCTCTCTGGCACTGGTAGGGAAAGTAGTCAGCTGAACTGTTCTGTTTTGCTCAGCTTTCCACCCATCCCTCAAACTTAGTCCCTGCCACAGAGAATTTATAGTCTATCTTTGTTACTTGATGTCCAATGTCTAGCACAATGGGGCCTTGATTGGGATTTCTAAGTGATATTACAAATATTTCAGGGAAGGATCCTTCTTGACCCTCTTTGCCTTGAAGTGTGCACTACCCTTGTATTGACCATTACTATAAATTACACTCAAGGTATTAAAAACACCTGCTGCATGCACCATACCAGTTACTTGTCAAATGGTTTGTCTATTTCAGTCTGTAAGTCTCTTTTTAAAATTTTACAGTTAATGTTAACTGCATGTATCAATTCAGTTTTCTTGATAAACTGAGGAAAAGTCACTGAAACTGTCAGTTGTACTATTTCTTTAAGAGGAGATGGCTTAGGAGAGAGAGATTTTATTAAAATGGCTTAACAAATTGTAATTACTTCTGTTTTACTTCAACTGAAGATGGGGAACTATGCCTCAAATACTGTTAAAATTTCTAAATGCAATAGTGATCTAAATTTATAAAATTTCACACTTTGTACTTTGCTGAAGTTTCAGGATTCTTGAACTTAGTGAAACTAATTTTTTCAGAAGTTCATATTACAAAACAATTGTAATGAGCATAAGGTGTTACAGAATGCTACTGTAATAATTTTAAATAGAGTATGTCTTAAGACAGTCTTTCCTGTGTGATAATTACTGGTCTAGTTCTAGTTAACTTTTTTAATTGATTATTTTTTCGCTCAGCAATAGATTCTTTTAATTAGTTTTCCATTATATTTGTCAGGATTTCAGTGCCCACACATTCATTTGATTTTAGCTCAGTTATTCATCTGACAGTCAAATGTTTGCTAACCACAAGAATGAATGATTTGTCCAGTTCCTAACTTTACAGGATTTCAGGGAGCATCTGCAATCCAGGAGTAATCTTTTGTGTGCATACTGTATTGAATCCATTTTAAGATTTCCCTTTCAGTAATGTGGTTGAGGAGCTACCAATAATACAGTTCTTGCCAGTTTTTTGCCCACTTACAGTAAGAGGGAGAGTATACAAGTATAAATTAATCCCAACAGTTTCCTGTATGCCCTTATTCTTCTAACGACACTAAAAACATACAAAAAAATCTGCTGACACTAGTGAGGACTAATAGTGGCTTCTAAAAATCCGGGGCTTTTTCCACATAAGTAATCACAATAAGATATAAACAATTAAAATAGACAAAAATGCCCCTTATTTTAGGTGCGTGTGTTGTACTACTGCAATAACGTGGACTGGGTGTTTACTGCTCATAACTAGGTTTTCACTGTTTTGTAGGAAACTATCGGATATATGAAATTTTTCAATAGTATTATGCTAGAAATACATATGGTACTGACAAACCTTGAATTTGAAGCTATTCTTTCACTGGTATGAATCAAGAGTAATTACTGGAGTAACTGCAGTGTGAAACTGGTGTGAAGAGACACAGGCCCAATATATTTTCAGACTAAAATTATTGTTTATGTAGAATTGTGAGATAGTTACTCTAAAATTACTGGAACATAGTTCACTCTGCAATAGCAGTCTGTAAATAGTCAGCTTCACTATTTTTGTGTGGGTTTTTCATGCATCAAAAGGGCAGAGATATAAAAAAAAAGTGGTTGTAAAACCACAGATTGTAGGGGATATGGAGGCAGATATGACTTAAAACTCCTTTTGAGCTCACTTCCTTCAAATTGGCTAGATTTCAAGTTGACATTGACTATATAATATCTGGTCAATTCATTCGGTGAGCCACAACTGGTAACTAAAGATAAGAGACTCAACTTCTAAAGCTTCTCTAAATCTCTCTTTCCAGTTTAATTTAGTGTAAAGAAATATGATTAGGGATACTGTATAGGTGCAGTGCTTAAGTTTGTCTGTTTAGTTTTTGTTGTAGTAGTTGATGTTGGATTTGTAATTAGAAATGCGTTGTAATTAGAAATGCGTTGTGTTAACTGAAGCTTGTTAAATTAATTAGTGAAGACGTGTGTCTGGATGCAGACATAATGGAGCACAAGGGGAAACATTAGACACTTAAGAGAAGTGATGGGCAGAAAGAGGTTTCTATAATCCATCTAAGAATCAGCTGACCTACTAAAGTTGATTGTATGAACGGAAATTATCCAATTTCACTATAGAACAGAATCTTTGGCAATTTTTTTCAACAGCCTATTATTCTCTTGTCCATAAGAAACGTGGTATCACAGCATCTTCTTGTTTATATGTATAAACAAACATAAGTGATATGTGACAGCACTAGAAGGATTCAGAAGTTGACTCTCATGCTGGATAGAATGAGTCAAAAATTGTCTGATGTGTTGCAAAAGACCTGCCTTCAAATTTCAAAGCCCTGAAGGCTTCTGTAACCTTTAAAGTGGTGAGGAAGGGTGGTCTAACTAATAGCTAATGCACGTGACTTGGAAGGTAATTGCTCTGAGCCTCAGTTTTTCTGTCTCTATTTAATGGGAAGGATACCTGCTTAACAGGGATGTTATGTGTCTTAATTGCTAATTCTATAGATTTCTGAGGTCCTTGAATAGACAATAAGAGAAGTTCAGAATATTATAATTGTTTGCTACTCTGGGGAAGTTGATGCCCAGTACAACTTCAGAGCAATTCCTGCTGAGTGATTTTTTACGTTGTTAGTAATTTGCATGTATGGCATCATTTTAGTTGTAATTATTGTTGTAGTTCATCATTCCATTAATGCAAATAGGTTGACTATATAAAAATGAATGTTCACATCATGGTAAATCTCTTCCCCAGTCAACATAAGTTTTAACCCTTGTCTACACTAGAAAGTTTTGTCGACGCAAGTTACAGTGATCATCAAAAAACGCTGTAATTAAAATGCTTGTCTGTCTACACAGCATTCATTGTGTTGCCAAAGAGTGTCCACACTTGTTGGGTCTAGCACTGACATTCAGAGCAGTTCACTGTGGATAGCTATCCCACTGTGCATCTTGCTACGCTGTGCTGCAAGGGAGTTGTGGGAAGGCAGAGAGGAGCGCAGCGCATCATGGATGCGAGCTCAATGTCCCATAATGCAGTGATTTTTGTTCTGTCATTTCATGGTTTTCCGACTGCGTTTCGCAGCATTTTTCAGTGGCCCCAGATTTCCTAAGTGCCTGCCATCTCCATCTGAAAGGATGGATCCTGCGCTAGCTCCCCAATGTTGTTGTCAGTGTTCTGAATACATCGTGGCTGGTCATGCAGTATATCATGAGCTCCCAATTGTAACTCGAATCCTAGACACCTAATCAGCTGTGTGCTATGCAAACAAACAGTACTGGATCACTGTTTGCATTCATGGAGCATTTGCACACAATGCACCGCTGCTTTTGGGCATGAGAAACAAGCACTGAGTGGTGAGATTGCATTGTCATGCAGGTCTGGGATGACTAGCAGTGGCTGCAGAACTTTGAAATGTGTAAAGCCACCTTCATGGAACTTTGTGTGGAGCTTGCACCTGCCCTGTGATGCAAGGACACTAGAATGAGAGCTGCCACATCAATGGAGAAGTGCGTGGCAATCACCTCATGGAAGCTGACAACTCCAGACTGCTACCAGTTGGTCATTAATCAGTTTGGAGTCGGGAAGTCCACCGTTGGAGCTGTCTTCTCGCAAGTGTTCAGGGCTATTAATTGGATTCTGCAATGAAGGACTGTGAGTCTTGGAAATGTGCATGAAATAGTGGATGGCTTCACAGCTATGGGATTCTCTAACGGTGAGGTGATACATGGCCCTGAACCATCTTGTGACTGAGTACATCAATAGAAAGGGTACTTCTCTATGGTACTGCCGGTGCTTGTGGATCACCGTGGGCATTTCACTCACATCATTGCAGGTTGGTCACGGAAGGTGCATGATGCACACATCTTGAGGAGCACTGGCCTGTACAGAAAGCTTCAAGCAGAGACTTTCTTTCCAGAGCAAAAGAGTCAAATGGGGGATGCTGAAATGCCCACAGTGATCCTGGGAGAGCCAACCTACCCCTTACTGCCATGGCTCATGAAGCCTCATATGGGTAACCTGGATAGCAGTAAGGAAGCTTCAATAACAGTTTGAGCAGGTGCTGAATGACCATTGAATGTGCTTTTGGCAGATTAACATCTTGCTGGTGATGTCTTTATGGCAGGTTAGACCTAAATGAGGAAAATATTACCATAGGTATAGCCAACTGCTGTGTGCTCCATAATATTTGTGAAGCTAGGGTGAAAAGTTTCCCCTTGGCTGGAGCTCAGAGGAGGATCGCCGTGTGACTGAATATGAACCACCAGATGTCAGGACTATTAAACGGGCACCAGGGGCCATTTGAATCAGTGAGGCCTTGAGGAACTGTTTTGACAATAGGCACCAATAAGGTGTCTTTGTAAACAGCACAGTGCCATGCTATGACTGCTATCCAGCTTGCACTGTGTCAGTGTTAGGTGCAACCACCATGTGGAATAGGCAAATAAAGACTGCTAGGTGTAACTGCAGCTGTCATTCTGGAAGCTTTCTGAAGGGGTGGAGTGAACAGAATACTGAGATAGGTCGGGAATTTGGTAGGAATATGTGGGTGAATTTGGGCAGTGCATGGAAACGGGACACTCAAGCTGGCAAAAAGGTTCTGGGTGTTTGTTTGGGGTATTGATGCAGGTAGAGAGGGACAAAATTTCAATTTGTGCCACCATTTTCCATAAGCAGGGGCCATAGAAGCTGGTATTTCACTCCTGAGAGTAAGCAGGGATACTAGGGTGCATCTCCTCCAGGCGAACAGCTTCAAACTGGGTCCCTATGATGCTCACCTGTGTGCCGCTTTGGTCCCTGTACAAGTAAGTGATTGCCAATTGCTGTGGGAAAGTTTCGTACAACAGGGGGAAGAAACAAAGTAGCTGTGCCAAGGAATCTCTGGCAGAAGATTGGCTAGTACTTCTAGGAAAGTTTGCTGGAGATCTCTTTGGAGGATTCCCATGAATTCTCGATGTGCATTAACACACTTTTCTGCCACACTGTCCAGCTGAACAGGGAAGTGGGAAGCACATGCAAACACAGCTACTCTTGTGCATTTCTATCCCTTCAGCCAGCTATATAATGTAACAAAGCAAAGGACAGCTTTATCTCATGTAATCAAGCAGCATCAGCTCAAAAAAATCACTTACCTGAGCTCCTCTTTCCTGCATCCTGCACACCAGAGTTGGAGGGCTGGAACTGGCTTTGAACCCTCTGGGGTTGAGAAGAGGTCCTAGCTCCTCATGTCGGCAAATGACTCGGTCCCCTGCTCTGCATCATCTTCCAACTTGATCTCCTCATCCACGACTTCTTTGTCAGGGTTAAGTCCAATGTCCACTGCCCCTGGGCTGCAGAGGTATCCAAGGGTCCTCTTGGTGATGGAGATGGGTTGCCGCTGAGGATGGCTTCCAGCTCCCTATAGAAGCGGCAGGCCTTTGGCTTTATACCAGAGTGACGGTTTGACTCCCTAGCCTTTTGGTACCTTTGCCACAGTTCCTTGGTTTTTTGCACTGCACTATGTGTCCCATTCATAGCCCTTCTCCACAATTAAATGAAATATTTGACCGTACGTATTGAAGCTCCTTTGGCTGGAGTGGAGCTGGGACTGAACAAAAGTTCCGGTGTGCTCCAAGCGGGAGACTGTTTAGTGCATGGAGCCACTATGGTCAGCTGTGAAGATGAGATATGAGGACTCCAAGCAGAAATTGGAATTTGAAAAATTCCCGGAATTTTGAAGTGTGTGTGTGGGGGAGACAGATGGCTGCAGGGCAGCCAAGTTCGAACTGATGGCCAGAGCAGTCAGGATGGGCATTGTGGGACAGTTTCTGGAGGCCATTTACTGCGCCATAACGAAGTGCAGTGTTGACACTGATGCTTTGTCACTAAACATTTGGTGCAAAAAGCTTTACTACTTTCATCAGGGTGGTTTTATTTTGTTGCAGAATCAAGAGAGTTGGGGGGATTGTAGTGTGTACGCCACCACTGTTTTGGTGCAAAAAGCTGACTTTTGGTCCACAAAAGTCTCTAGTGTAGACCAGGTCTTAGACTAGAAAGCTATCAGACATTGCTAATGGCCTGCTAAGTTACGTTACCTAGTCAAGTGGCTTAGTCACCGTGTGTTTCTGCAACATGAAGCTGAAGTAGCTACTTATTTATGAAACTATGAATGATGAATTCTGTCCTTAGGGCTAATTCAGGATTAGGCTTCCTATAGACTATTGTTTCAGAAACCTGCATTATTCAGTAATACATGTTCCTGAACCAATCACATTCTTTGAGTGACAGCTTCCTTTGTGCTGACGCAGACCACTCAGCGCACATATGATACAATAGAGCTAGAGTTCTCATGGGCATTTTTCTAATGCAGAGGACACACCTGCATAGTAATTTAGGACCCAGGTTTTTAATTTGTTTTTATGATTACCAATTGGCTTTTATATCAGATAAGAGCAAAATTCTAGAAACATGACAGTTCAGGCTGGCATCTGATTTCAAACAGCTGTAAATCAGGAATTGCACCAGTACAAAATTAGCTTGACTGAGACAAGAATCTCATTCCTCCTTCTAGGATAGGGAAGTGTGCTTTGATTCCAACAAGGGTATTGTCCTTGGATCCTGCTGGGGAAATGGGGGCACTGGAGTCCAAAACCCCATGTCCCTCTGGAATGAAGAAGGAGCATGTCCCCACTGCCTCCTCCAATTTTAGGTCCTCACCACAGTAAATAGTTCTATGCCTTTATGCCACGGCATGTCTCACAGTCTTCTAAGGCTGCCTCAGAATTAAATCAGCTGGACTCTGATCAATTCACCTCTGATCACTGGGCTCACAGTAGCTGTGAAAACTGGCAAGATTCTGACAGTTCTCTCACTCTTCTGCAGCTTGGCAAATCTGCAAGAAGCATCAGAGGCACTAGAAATGTCTGTGGACTCTGGAATACAACAAAACGTCAGCTAGCATTCCAAACGTGAAGGAATGTGATCTCTGCAATCCTAAGGGCTAGAAGCCCTTATAAAATGAGAATTTAGATTTTTGCAAAAGTTAACTGTTGCCTTGTTTAGCTCTCTATTCCAAGGTCAAATGGATTTCCAAGCCCTGGCTGTATAACCGTTCTGTAGTCTCATAACTCTTCTGAAAGGGAACAGACCTTCCAGGAGTACTTGACTAATAGAAGAATGATGCCATTTAGTGAAAATGTAGAGCTCTTATTTGCTAGGTTGAATTTCCTTGTACAGGGATTAAGATTGAACCAAATCCTTAGAATTTAGGAGTTACTTAGTTTTGAAAATTATGGCTAGAGAAGGGTTAGACCCAATGTATGTATTGCAATACATTATCCTATTATATCCTAAATACATTTTTCAGGTTTGATGTGATACTTCAGTGTGACTGGAGTCCTCTGCTTGGTTTTACGTTTGAAACAAACGTTCACAGACATAAGTATAGCTCTATGAATCACTGTCCATCTCTGCTATTGGCAGCTCAGTACATTAATCTGCTTCAGTGGAATGCAATTAAATTTAGCTAACTAAAATGTGAAAGCTCTCCAAATGCCTCAAAATAAAAGGGCAATGAGAAGCACAAACAACAAATAATGGTGCAGTGCTGATTTGCAAATGAAAACCAACAGTGTAAGAAGGAAAAATCTCAAAGATGTGGGGCATCTCTCCTCTGCTTTTGTTCAGTATCCAGACTACTTTCATCATGCATACTGGAAGAAAGAAATGTGGTTTATGCAGCTTCAGGCTTTCCTAATCTGATGCCTGCTGTTTCCCTTTTTTATTGGTAGCCAGCCAAATACCCAGTTGTAGTTATGTGAATCTGTTTCCTTCTCACATATACACTCTCCAAAGATAGTTGTTTTATTCTTTATAAAGAGCAGTCTAAGTTACTGCTAAGAGCCAGAGTACAGATTTCACAGGACTGCATGAATCTAGTCTTGACTATGGGTGATAAAGGGAACTGAAGTCCCTTCTCTATGACAGTTTTGAGCGCTGGGAAGGGTTGTGCTTGAATATATTTGTGGGGTTTTTTTTCAGAGCTGTAGAGTTGAGTGGGTTTGTACATGTGTATGTGTGTACACTGTGTATGTGTGTAACTGGTCAAGAGGTGCTTCTAATTGAAGCAAGTGAATCAGAGCTTGAATGAGGAGCTAAAAATCAATTTAACCTCTTCAGTCATGTAAATCAAACTTTGTTTTGCTTATCTAAGACTAATAAGACAAACCCCACATTGGAATTTGTGATAGTTTTATTGTGCATTGCAAAGACTACCTTTAGTACAGCATTCTGGTTTTAGTTGAGTGTTCATACTGTCACCTATGGGTTGGGGGAGAAGCATTGCTGTTAAGCAGGTATCTCACAATTTACCCTCTGAAATATACTGTTATGATTTTCATCTTAACTATAGTAGTCTTCATCTGTCACTAGTTTTGTTTCTGCATGAAAGAAGCCATGTTTTTCTCCTGTTGGATTCATATTAAATAGGCTGCATTACTTGCCTGTTCCCTCACTGATCTCACTGCATGGCCAACTGACTAGGTATATCCACTTTATTTTATAAATATTAGTATTAAACGAGAGTGTGAGCTGAAATACCAAACAATGTTTCACTTCTGAGGGAGCTGGACACCAACCAAAAGAGGGTAGGTAAAAGGACAAATTTTTCTTCCCACCTATTGGGAAGAATACGTGTAATTCAGATGAAAGCTACTGAAACTTGATTATTTTCCAGACCTGGTCCTTGCTTGTTCCTAAATCCTTAGTTCAGAAATTGATGGCAATGTGCACCATGGTCATGTGGTAAATTTCAGAGAAGGCATAACCATTTGCCTCTGTCTAGAAAAAGCCCTGATGTACACTACAAACTTACGTTGGTATAACTATCCATACCCCTGAGCGACATAGCTATACCAACCTAACCCCCATAGTGACAGCACTATGTCAACAGGAGGGCTTCTGTGGACATAGCTTAAGCCTCTCAGGAAGGTGGAGTACTTACGCTAATGGAAGACGCTCTCCTATCGATGTAGGTAGCATCTTCACTTAATGCTACAGCGGCTGCACCGCTGTAAGTGTGCACAAACCCTTGGTGGTAGTCTGGAGGGGAAAAAAAATCTACGTAATTCATCATCAGTGACAGTACTCTCAAACACCCCTCCAAGAGAACATTTCTCTTCCTTGCCTGCTCATCTCCAGGAGATGATGCCTAAAAACTCCTTGTTAAATCTTCAGTCAGGTATTATGTCATATCTTATTAGTAATTGCTTTGGTTAAAACATGGAGTTACAATTGAAAACTTTTTGATATATCTCCTTTTCAAAAACTTCACTGCTATGAAAGCATTAATATATTTTTGGGAACTTTTACATCAGCCAACTTCAAGACTCGGCTAAAAGAGTTACTTTATCTGATATCCGCAAGCTTGCTCCTCAGTAGTCAACTCAAATATGGTTGAAGGTCTAGATACAGCTGTCTTGTATCCAGACTTCACAATCAAATTTGACTCATAAATATTGAAAATACAGAATATTTGTATTAGTTATTTATTACTTTTGGTATGATTTCAAATTAGGACCAGAGAACAGCTGTCTAAATTGAATAATCTCAGCTCTTACTCACAATGAACAGTCACTTTGATATTTCCTATGGATAAATTCCTCTTTATTAATAAAAGTAGCTAAGGAAACAGCCTCAGTGATAGGAATTTAAAAATTTGTCCAAAACTGCCAAGGTGGCCTGGATACATGGGTGATTTTTTTTTTTTGTTTTTGTTTTTGTTTGGTGACCTAAATTAATTTTAATCAAACAGTTACTATGACTGTATTTGGGCTCCAGTTTTGTTTTTTTTACCAGCTATTTGGATGGCCTATTGGTAACCCAACTGATCACAGCTTTTAATTATTATACATAATAATAATAAGCAAAATTAGGGAAAGTTAGTCCAACTTTAGAATTTATCCTTTGTCTTTTATGTTTCCATATGAATTCTAATCATAACTCCTGCCATTTTTTTAATGTCATGTCTAGAATAGTGTCAGGGATGCACTGAAACAAATATAATAATTTTGGGGGACATTCATCTTTACCAAGGCTGCCCTGTCAAGCCAAGATATCTCATATTTGTTCTATTCCTCCACATCTCTTATTATTTTATTCCACAGCACAGAGTAATTTGTCTTTAAAAGATTTCTGTTTTTGTCCACAATATTTACTCCTAAATATTTTAAAGATTCCTTTACTCATTTAAATGTATGTTGCTGACAACAGTTTGTTTTGCCCTTTAGGGGAATATTCATTGTTAAAATTTCAAATTTACCATAGTTTATTTTGAAGCCTGATCCAGGCCAAATTCCAAAGTCAATTGTTCTATAATTTTTAAGGATAATGGTTCCTGCAACTATAACAAGACATTGTCAGCATATCAAGCTTTTTTGTGTTTTGTTGCCCTTTACAGAAAATGTGAGAAACAGCCTCTTGGTAAATGGCTTCATTGCCAAAGCAAACAAGGGGGGGGGGGAGAGTGGCAACCCTGTCTTGTACCTCCAGACAAATTAAAAGGAGGGGATTAATGACCGTTAATCAAAGCAGATACTCAAGGAGGAGCATACAGGGCCCATATGCCTGTAGAAAACTGAAGTCTAAACCCAAACCTTATCAAAATGTGCTTGGGGTTACTCCCACCCCGCTGGTCAAAGGTTTTTCTCAGTGTCCAAAGAAAGTAGTGTGCATGAAAAATTGCAACAAATAACATTGTAACTCAAATTCAGAGTTATTCTGATATCAGATAAATGCCTGTCAGCAACAAACCCAGACTGGTCAGGGCGAACATATCTGGGCAAGATGACCCTCAGTATATTTGCAGCACCTTGGCAAAAATTGTTAATTAAAGAAATAGGTCTGTATAATGCACAGTTGTTAAGCTATTTTCTTTCTTTAGAAATTACCACAATTTTTGCCTATTTCCATGACTCTGAAATCTCATTCCCCTGTAATATTCCACCAAACAATTCATTTGAAATAGGGACCACTATTTGCTTTAGCGTTCTAGACTCCACAAAAAATTCATGGGGACTTGGAGCTTTGTTGGATTTTAAATTCTTAATTACAGCTTCCTTTAGAGCAATTTGCCCATCAAGAGCTGCTACATCATCTTCTGAGAGGGAATGTTGTTTCATGGTTCTCAGATATCTGTAAGTTCATGATTTGGATGTTCTGAAGTATACAAAGTATGGAAAAAGTTAGCAAATGTTTCAGAGATCTGTTTGATGCCAGTTACTAAATCTCCCTTTTTATTTCTAATCAGAGGAATGCCTGATTTATCCTGTTTCTTTATTAACTTTCTAGCTAAAAGCCTGCCAGTTTTATTGCCCTTTTCATAATATTTTTGTGTTTGCTTAGCCCTACCTGTTTGTAACAGGTTAAGCTTCACTCTTATCTTTGTTTTTCTTATAACTTTTTTGCAATTCTTGTCCTAGCAACAATTGCAGCTTGAGCAGATATAAGGAACCATTTCTAGAACTATTTTATTTGTTTTATTGTGGTGTCTATGCTTAACATGGCACCAAGATTACTAATGGTCTGAATGTTTGGGAGGTTAACTGGTAACATGCAATTACCTTGAACTGCATAACTGCCTTCAGTAAGGCACTGTCTCAAAGAGAGAGCATTGAGTTTGTTAAGCTTATTTTATTGAAAAGTCAGTAGTGCAACTATACTAATTTGCTTCAATCCATCTTTTGTAAAGTTTTCCTAGCTTCTTTTTTTCTCTTCTGTGTGTTGCCTTTTGGATGATCTTATATTAAAGTGGCCTTTCCTATTGTATGCATTCTGATAACACTCAAATGCTTGTGCATAGTCTTTGTACTTTTGACTTCTCCTAATTGTTGTCTACATTCAAGTAGAAACGTCTAGAAAGACTAAAGTTGAGTAAAACCTCTGTTTTTTCCATTCTTTAGCACAGTCAGTCCAACTGCATTTTACTTAAATTGCCTTGAGTTTGTTCAAGTTTCTGAGGCAAGACTCTACACTTGCATATCATGTCACTAACCTGTAAGATGATCTGACAATGTTATCTTTTCAGTGCATCCAGGATAGTAAGGTCCATGCTTAATCAAAGAGATACTGCTTCATTCTTTAACAACAATGAGATTAGAATGCTGTAAAGCTCTTTAGTCAGGATTTCAGTAGTCAGACCTGATCTTCATTCAGAATGTTGCCACCTATTTTTTTTCTAATCTGATCATTTGACTCTGGCTTTCAAAGCTTTTAACTTGTGTATTAGAATTTAGTGCTGCTTCTGGGTCTAGTCAGTTAGTGTTTTTTACTCATGATGGTTCTTTTTTCTAAGTCAGTGTTTCCCACTGCTGTGGCAGTGTGCTGTCAGGCCTGAGCAAGTGTGCCATGGAATTTTTTTAAAAACTACTTGAAGAGTTCTGGATTGGCTCATGAATATTCATTTTGAGACTATATGGTGGTGTGCCTCAAAATAATGAAAGGTATCAAAGTGTGCCACGGCAGAGAAAAGGTTGGGAACCACTGTTCTAAGTACCTCTTTGTTTCCTTTTTGAATATATTCACAATAGTAGCTTCTGTTGCTCCTTTTTATTATCCAATTTTTCACACATGACCCCTCAGTGTAATAAGGGACACATTAGAAGTTGACTACATATGTGAAATGTTGCTTTGAACATACCCTGTGTAGGAGAGACCAGAATCTCTCTAAATAGAGAATTGGGTATAAGTAGGACATAGCTTTAAGGTAAATCAGATTTGTCATGAATTCACTTTGAGTGAAAAGTCCTTGGATCATGCCTTGAGTTGACTCATTTTAAAGTTATTTGTAGCCATATTCATATAGACTGAAATCAGTGGGTCTACTCAGAGTATTGTACTACTCAGAAGAATTACCATACTGAATCAAAACAAAGATCTGTCTGGTCCAGTATCCTGTTTCTGACCGTTACCAGCACCTGATACCTTAGAGGTAGATGTAAGAACCCAGCAGTAGGCAAATGTGGGGTAATTAATATCTTCCCTCGCCATGTAAGGTCTGATCCTGATCTGTAATAGAGATTGGTTTAAACCTTGAAGCATGAGGCTAAATATCCATTCCACAAACTTGTTAGACTTGGGGGTGTGAGTGTGAATGTGAGAGAGATGCTTGGCCTCACTAGCTTCTTGTGGCAGTGAGTTTCACAAATTCCTTACACATTGTGTGGGGAAAAAAATCTTTGTTACGTTGCATTTCCCACCTTTTAATTTCACTGAATGGCCTCCTGTTCTTATGAGACAGGGAAAACAGAAACTCCCAGTTTATCTTCTCTAGACCATTTGTTATTTTATGTACTCTTGTAAGGACCCCTCTTCATCTCCTTTCTATGGTGAGCAATCCTAGACTTCTCAATCTCAGTCCTTTTAGCTTCTGATCATGCTTGTTGCCTTTGATCTGATCCCACCCTGTTCATCAATTTCCTTTCTGAGATGTATTGCACACAATATTCCAATGAAGCCAAAGCATTAATTTATATAAAGGTAACTATAACCTATGTATCGCTGATTATCCCATTCCTTATGCAACCTGTCGTCACGTTTGTTACTTTGATCACAGGTGCATGTTGAGGGGAGTTCTCATCAAGATGTGTCTAATGACGCTCAGGTCCCTTTCTTGAGTTGATACAGTTAATTTAGAATCTGGTAAGATGTCAAGGTAGTTTGTTTTTCCCTCCAGTGTGTGAGATTTTGTATTTGATGACGTTGAATTTACTTTGCCAATGTGTTGCCATTCACATAGCTTGTTTGATCCTGAGTAACCTAAATAATTTAGCCATCTGCAAAATTTTGCTGCCTCAGTTCATGCCCCTTTTTGAGATATATCAAGCAACACAGAACATTGTATGGAACCTTGAGGCACCTGTTCCTAACCTTTTCCTTTCTTTCTCTCCCCCAGTGACTGTTCCACTGTGGATAAATACTTATGTAGTCATTGGGTTGAGGAATGACTCTGTAGCCTTCTGGTTATGGCACCCACCTGGGAGGTGGGAGATCTGGGGTCCAGTCTCCCTGCTGTAGTCACTCTTTCATTATTCATCCACACTTCAGACAGAATCAACAAGAGACTGAGGAAGGCCTACATCAGATATTCCATTTCTCAGTGGTTAGAGAATGTCTCCTGTGAGGTGGAAGATGCCTGCTCAGATCCTTTCTCTCCCTCTCACAGAGAAGGAGGAACTGAACCTTGGTCTCCTTCATTGCAGGCAAGTCCTCTGACCACTGATCTAAAAGTTCTAAGGTGGGGCACCTGTGGGACTTCCCTTTGAGAGCTTAGTGACTCAGCAAAGTTTTCTTAATGCAAAGTATAAGGAGTAAAGCATAACAGAAGCAATTTTTAAAACAAAAGCTTTATACACTATCTCCTTCTCTGGCTAGATTTTGAATGGGACCTGATTTGGTAGGTGGCCTGTGAGAATACCTACCCAATGCACAATTTGGGTGGCTGAATGCCTAACTTTCCTGGTTTGTAAATTGCTCTGGGCCTTAGGTGAGAGGTAGGCCTCTGAACTAGAGGGAGGCAGTAGTTTGCATGCCAGAGACAGAAATGTGGTCACCTGAAAACTTAGGCACTGAGTCATGTTTAGGTGCCTACAAGATTAAGTAGCAGTTTTGTGGATCACAGTGGAGCCAAAACTGGGACTTAGACACCTACATTTGGAATGTAGTTGCCTCCTAAGTACCTTTTGTGGATCCCCCCTAGTCTATTGTTGACTAGATTTTTATTTAATTCCTTCATCTGACACCCTACTATAGAGAACTTACCTCGGTTCTTATCCTTTCCCTGTTCTAGTTCATTTGCAATTTGCACCCTGGCTTTCATTGGATATGCCAATAGCATTGTGTTATGCAGTCCTTTAACAGATGTCTGTCTGACTTAAGTGCTCTTCAGCTCCTACTGGGTTCTCCCCTTCACTGCCCCCTCCCCAATTATTTATTTTACATGCCACAAGTTTGGTTTTTTTTTTTAAATGGAGACCACCCCTTTGTACCACCCCTTCTCCCAAATGTACCACAATACCTATTAAATCTTCTTCTTTCTATCATCTTCAACCAAGCAATAAGAGGCTGAAGTTCCCTCTGCCTAGTGGGACCTGTGCATGGAACTGGAAACATTTCAGAGAAGCTACTTCTGGGGCTCTGGACCTAAATCTTCCACAAGTAGCCTATATTTAGCTTCCAGGAACTCTCTCCTACATTTCCTGTATATCATTGGTACCAACATACATCATTACAGCCAGCTCCTCTCCAGCACTCATTAAGAATGTGTAAGTGTTTGTGATATCTGTTGGGAGCAAAGGTGGAAGGTTAATCAGCAAGTAGTTGTTACAATAGTCACAGTTATGGTTGCAGGACTAGCCACACCTGGGAGTCCTCTCTGGTCTCTGAGGTCACTCACTTCAGATCCCAAGCCACATACCTTAGGGTGGAATCGTGTGATTCTCCCATTCTTAGACTGGATTTGTCATCTGTTCTGAGGTGGACTCACTGAACAATATCCCTAAATCATGTATTTGAACAGTTCTGCCCCACTTCTTTCAGCTCAGCAACTCTGGTCTCTTTGGACTATGAGCTGCTTGCATGGGTGCATATATATAAACCACTTGGCCGCAAAGGAAGTACTCTTACATCTGGCACTCTGTGCAATAAATTGGGTAGCACCCACCCTGATTAGTTTGTTGCTGGTCTCCTGCAAAGTAAGATTGTTATTTTTAACTCTGAGTAGAGATGGATTTAACTTTTGTGGTCTGTTAATTATTCAGGGGAAAGGTCTTAGTTTAAAGGCTTTTAATTTCTCAGTCTACCAGCCTATTAATCATTAAATTTAGAGCCTGCTTCTCCTCAGTGCCTAACTCCCACTTAATCCAAGCTCCTCTGTGCTCCTCCATCTGTTGCCTATTCACTCTGTCTGGGGCCTCTCTTCATTCAATGTGAGAGGAGGCAGAATCTGGCCCTAAAGACTGTTGGATGATGCCTCAGGTGGAGTGCCCGAAAACTGCTCTTCTTTTTCTTTATGTTGCTCCAGTCTTGGTGTAGGCTTACACTTATTTTAACGCACAACATTTGGGGATCTGGCTTGATCATCTAGGTATTCTTTTCTAATTAAGAGTACAATATTAAGATAGGGAGCTTTTAAAATCAAAAATGTGTTCACAAACAGACTTGCAATGAAATGTGTAAATTATATTTCTGTTCCAGCATAGACAAACGCTTCAGATATCTTCGTTTTCTGTGATGTTCTTAGAATATTTAAGCAGACTGGCATTTCAACCTGAAACAGCATTTCAAAACGTTAATGAGGTTCTGTATGACGGCTAGAAAAGAATATTGGTTAAATGAGTTCTCCATGAATGACAGCAATGCAGATGCTTATATAACTGCACTGGTGATGACACAAAAACTTTAAGTAGGACTCTAGTCCTGTTCAAGAACACTTTAAGGTTTTGCCTTGACAATAGAAATCTGATTCTAGGGCCCAGTCCTCCTCTAATGCTGGCATAAATCAAAACTAACTCCACTGAAATAATACTGTTTCACTGGTGTACGGTCCTATGAACCTAAATACAGCCATAATTACAAAGTTCTGATCACACTTAAGGCTTCTTGTCTCCTCTAAATTATACAGGCTAGATACATTTTGGTGTCTTAAGACCACAGACCCACTTGTCATTCTACATCTTCATACCCCCCGCTTTGCTGAAGTCTTTCTCATTCAGTGTTCATTGCTCATAGCTTTCTCCCACATGAGATGTCCTTGCTCACTACTCTTAATACTACATATAAAACATATTTCAAATCTCTGAGGAAACCCCCTGATATGGCTACATTATATGCACTATACAAATACAAGACTGCTCTTGTGCAGTTCATAAACTTGTTTCTTGTATTTGGAACCTATTTTAAATCATATTTTTAAAAGCAGGAAATTAAAGATCAAAGTAGACTTGTTTATGCATAGCATACATAGGTTAAAGAGGATAAACAGTCTATTTGGTGAAATGTTATAGGATTTATGTTGCAATGATAAATGGCATGTGAATATGTATGTGTAATTAAAAAACCCTTTTAAAGATTAAACATCTCCATCCAGACTCTACAAAAAAATGGCCTTCTTGTTGAAGATGATGGCATACTAAAGGGACCAATCCTTCACTGGCAGGGGGATGGACTGGATGACCTCATAGGCCTCTTCAATTTCTAACTTCTGTAAACTTAATTAACAGGGTCTGCTCGTTTTGAAAAGCAAACCATTTTCACAAGAATAACCAATAGCTCTTCAATGACTATCTGAAGCAGAGACTTACAGAAAGTGTTTATTGTTATGTGTGTGTGTGTGTGTGCAGTTGGGAGATTATTAATGAATATAGTAAAATTCTACTTTATTGGAACTTCTGTTATGGATTCTGTTAAGCAATCTCCCTATCTAAGGTACTCGCAAATCTGACCAGTGACACATCTCATGCTTCCCAAGAACCATGTGAATGTCTAATTACTGAAGGAACTGAATCAGTAGTAGAGAGTGTATATATATGTTAAGTGGTGAAGAATGGTACAATGGATCTATTCAGAGATTCATTACAAAACTCAGTGCAAAAGGTTTACATTTTCTCCTAAACAATGAGTTTCAACAGTCAATGTGTAATTTATTAAATACTGACATTCAGACAAGTGAGAGCAGAAGGAAATAACATTCTAATAGCTGAAGGAAAATACATGCAAGGTGTAGACTAGACCCTTTCAAAATGTGGGGCACGCTCCCCAGGGGGGCATGGAGGAATGTTGTGTGGGGCGCAGAGAAGCTCCCGCTGCCCTGGGGCTCTGAATGGAGAAGCCCTCCCAGCCTGCTGCAGTCCCCAGCCCTGACTGTGGCCTTGCTCCCAGCCCATCTTTGGGGGACATGGACAGTAGTAAGGGGAGCATGGGGTGAAAAGTTTGGGGACCACTGGTGTAGACTGTCCATTGTGGGTGAAACTTACTCATGGTGTGGAAGGTCAGCAAAGCCTTCTGCACCTCTTGAACCCTGTGTGGTAGGTGTGGGCACAGTGTTCATGCAGAGGTGAATCTGGTGGGCAAAGATCAGTCTGGATATCTTTATTGTTTTACACCTGTCTTTAAAAACATTGTACACTACACACTGTTGTATGGCTTAAACTACAGTTGATGTGTCCTAGGGCTCTGTGAGACAGTTAAAGGATTTTTCTGTACTCTGAAGAATGTCAGTTACTAGCTTTTACAACCAGGAGAAATCTGATTGCTTGCAGTGTAAATGAAAGCATTGTTACTAACTTCTGAGCAAGGATCTCAGAGAATCCACAATCTGAGCACTTGCATCCACGGTATCTTCACGTGGGTAATCGGAAGGGGACAAAAACTTCATTTGGCTTGTCTGACAAGGCAGCTTAACTGGTGAAAACATGCAGGCTGCAAGTGTAGATGTTTTCTCAAATTAGTTTCTTGTGCAAAACATTTTGGCTAAGTATGCTTCCAACACCTGGCTTTCTAAAAACACAAAAATTGTAAATATAAATGCTTCAGAGATTCTTCTAACTAAAAATCTAGAGTAACAACCGAGTTCTGACAGTAAGTACTACCACATCAAGCATACAAACAAAGAAGAATATTAGCTCCTGATGCAACACTGTAGCAAAATCTAGTTCCAGTGTGCATAGATGTGCCTCTAAGTGGATAGGTGAATTCTGAAGCTAAGAAATAGGGAGGAAGAAAAAATGAAGTGGGTTGGGGGACAGGCTGTTTCAGGGGTTGGTAATCCAATAGGACAAATAACTGTACCTTAGGTAATCAGTGGCCCTGACCTAGCAGGGGAAAATCCACAACTGTGAATACCTCCTGAAGTTCTGCTACCTTCCAGACTGTAAACTGACTGACTCTGAGGCTCTTAGGCCAGGTTTCCAGTAGGAATTTTTACCTGTATAATAATGTTGGTTATGATTGTAAATCTTTTTATTACTTTTTTATATTAGCAAAAATCACAGGGTAGATGCAGTTATAATGGCAGAAAAGCTAAATGGGGAAAAAAAAGACTTGTCTTATTCAAAATAAGAGTGTCCACGCAGAATTATAGTGATATGGGTCTGTTTCTACAGTGCCCAGCATGGTGGGGTTCTGGTCCATGACTGGAGCTGGTATGTGCTATGGTAACACAAATAATAAAATACCTCAGTACATTTCTCTATTTTGTAGACAAGCCCCAGTCAGAAGGGATGTATCAGTGTCTGTCTGCGTAAAAGGTAGCTTATTTTGTTGTGATGGAGCTTTGAATGTTCATTGGCCAGTTGGAAGATCTTATTTGTATGCTGGTTTGTATAACCAGCATTGAGAATTGGAATCTCATCCTGACTTGTAAGAGCACCTGTTCAGGAATGTTAGTGGTCATTAACACTTGCTTCTTTGTGGGGACTTAAGATTGTTTTTTGATACTTGAATGGGAGTCAGAGGAGGAAGAACAGAAATAAACCCCTCAGTTGTCTTGTATTAAAATCTAAATTCAGAAACTCTTGACCTGTAGGTAGACTTGCTAGCCATTTTTTTTTTTTTGGTGTGAGGTAGGCTTGATATCCTAGCAATTCTGGGTTAATAAGTATCACCATTGTGAGTTCATCATGCTTGCACACTGCTTCAGAAGCCAATCTCCAACCTTTCTCCAAGCTTTTAAAGCAATAGTATTTGATAGTGACTCCTCTTGCAGTGTGTGTTCAAAGATATGAATGATGAAATGTAGATTGGGGTTAGTTTAGAATCAAACACTTCTAATTAGGATGCACTTTACATGAGCTGCCTCTTCTCCCTTTTTTCCACCCTGACACCAACCCCTTGTCTATGCTAGCAAAAATGAAACCTGTAATGCTCCATCAGTGCAACCACCAATATTAGGAATGATAGATGCTATAAATTAGAAGTGTCTAAATTATGTCTAACCTTTCATGCAACTCATCTGAGTTACTATTGTGGAGCTGTGCTGGTGGTAAACTAGAGCTCATTGTTGCTAGTGTAGATGTAGTCAGCACTTCAGCCCAGCTCTCTCACTATGGATATGTCTACACTGCAAGTAGACACCCACAGCTGGCCCATGCCAGCCCACTTGAGCTCAGGTTAAGGAGCTGTTTGATTGTGGTATAGACAAGTAATTCTCAAACTTTTTGTATTGGTAACCCCTTTCACACAGCAAGCCTCTGAGTGCGACCCCCTGGTGCCTGCAGGCTCCCCACTCCCCCTTCTCTCTTAACTCCTGCACCCACCTGGGGAAACTGATCTGCATGCATGGAGTGGCTAGTATTGCTGCTCACTCCTTCCCACAAATGCTGCTCCTTTGTGCACCCCTAGGAAGCTGGGGGTTGGGGAGAGGAGTGTGAGAGCGAGGAGCACCAGTTTGAATCCAAACATCTACACCACAACCAAACAGCCCCTTAGCCTGAGCCCTACAAGCCCGTGTCAGCTCAAATGGGCCAGCCAGAGGTTTTTAATTGCAATATAAGCATACCTTCTGTCTCTACTGATGTTCTCAGCTTCTCTTGAAACACACCTCTGCATGGACCAGTTTCCCCATGATTCTCTTTCCTGTCCACTGATTTCAGCTGGAGTTGTGGGTGCTTAGTATGTCTAGAAATCGGGACCGATGATGTGTCAAGTTGTGCATCCAAAACTTGGCCCTTTTTTATGTCAAGAAGACACACTTGGAGCCTCATCCTATGTTTCTGACTGAGAGGGAAAAAAAACTCCTTTTGATCTCTGAAGAAGGGAGTCCATGTCAGCTTGCTGAGGCAATGGTATTTGGTCCAAGAAGCATTACTGGGGAAGTTTCAGCAATGGTATGGCTCCAAAAAAGAAAATGCTCTGATGAAAGTAAAGGTAAAGCTTAAGGTAAGACAGAAGTTATAGAGTAAAGTAGAAAGAATAGACCATGGTTGAATGGTCCTAGACCCAGCCTGCAGGAGCAGAGAGCCATTAAACTTGTGATCAAAGTGACAGTCTAAACAGTCATGGGTGGTGGTTTTACACTAATCACCACAGAAATAATAGAATAAGGAAAATGTTTGCACTATTGTTGGGTACTGCTGCATTTAACCCTTGTGTACCATGCTGATTCTTTATGGTGTCTGGTTTTGATGGTTTAATGGATTTATTGTGGCAGACCCACACAAAAGTGCTTCTAGCATGATAGGAGCCAATTAAATTTGGGGTGGGTAGTTTAGTGCTTTGAAAGGTGTGTGGGCTTGATTGCCATGCAATGTAATTATTATTGACATGGCATTTTTGGGTAGGCTGGTCTCCCAGGGTCACTGTGGGCATCTCAACATCCCCTATTGTAATCTTTTTGTCTGGGAAAAAGGTCCTTGCTTGTAGCTTCCAGTATACCCCTGCATTCCTGAAGATACGAACATCATGCGCCTCTCCTGACCAACTCACATTGATATCAGTGAAATGCCCCCAGTGATCCACAAGCACCTGCAGTACCCTAGAGAAGTACCCCTTCCTATTGATGTATTCAGTTGTGAGATGTTCTGGAACCAAATCAGAATATGCGTGCCATCTATTGCCCTGCCACAGTTAGGGAATCCGATAGCAGCAAATCTGTCCACTATTTCACACACATTGCCCATAATCACAGTCCTTCACAGCAGAATGCAATTAATGGCCTTGCACGCTTGTGATAACACAGCTCCAGCAGTGGACTTGCTGATTCCAAACTGATTGGTGACCGACCAGAAGCAGTATGAAATTGCCAGCTTCCACACCGTGATCGCCATGCGCTTCTCCACTGAGAGGGCAGCTCTCATCCTGGTGTCCTTGCACTACAGGGCAGGGGCCAGCTCCTCACAGAGTTCCATGAAGGTGACTTTGCACACTTGAAACTTCTGTAGTTACTGGTCATCATCCCAGACCTGCATAACAATGCACTCCCACGACTCAGTGCTTGTCTAACGTGCCCAGAAGCGACAGTTCACTGTGTGCAGATGCTCCGTAAATTACAACAGTAATGCAGTGCTGTCTGTCTGCATGTCACTCAGCAGGTCAGGCTCCTCGGATTCTTGTTCCTATTCGGAGCACATGATATACTGCGCAACCATGTGACGTGTGAAGAATGCTGAAAGGAACAGTGGAGAGTAGTGCAGGATCCATTTTTTCAGATTCAGATGGCGGGCATGCAGGAAATGGCAAGGAGTTGTTGAAAAAAGAGCATGAGTTACTACAAGCAACGCAATGAATGATGGCACAGAAATGCATTGCACCATGGGACATTGAGCCAGCACCCAAGGTGCTCTGCACTCCTCTCCCCCATCCCAGAATGCCTAGTGGCAGAAGCTGCTGAGTTGCCCGGTGGGATAGCTGCCCACAATGCACTGCTCTCACTGCTGATAATACAACACCAAGCGTGGACGCTCTTTTGTGATAAAATGAGTGCTGTGTAGGTTGGTGCGAGCACTATAATTATAGTGTTTTTTTTATCACTGGTATTCCTACTATCGACAAAACTTTCAAGTATAGACATGGTCTAGAGAACTCTAATGTTCTCTAGCTGTGCCACAAGTAGGCAAGTCATTTTGAGAGGAACTGTTGTTAGTGAATGGGCTAGGAAAACAAAGTTCTGTCTACTTTGCTGAAGTAGGCTGTTAGGCTTGGACTGAACTGGCTGATTCTGAAGATAGTATCAAGCACACTGGACACTACTTTCCTTGAGATACCCTTGGCTCATTGTGCTCTTAGATCTGAGGGAGTTGCAGTTACTTACATTTGTAAGAGGGCCTTTGTCCTTCTGATTAGTAAATTTGGTGGAGAGGTTTGGGTTGTTTTGTACTGGCCAGATTTTGTTAACGCTTCCCCTTATGAAATCAGGATACCAGCTGCTCTTACGCAGCAGCAGAGGCCCCTCTCAAGAAGCCATCCTGTGAGATGAACAACCTTACCAATTCCCTCTTGATTTCTACCGTAGAAATTTCTACCATCCTACCGTAATACTGAAATCACTGCAGTCACACTGAACTTGTCTGTGACAGCATACCAGTCTGACTTTAGGCATGAGTCTACTAAAGTAAAATTGCCATTCATTGTTGTCTTATACTGGGGGGGCGTAAGTATCAAACCTTGCTGCATTTTTAACACTGTCCTGTAGGCTTTAATTTTCATCTATTCTAGCCAGATCGCACAGATGAGACCCACAAGAGTGTCTGTTCCTTCTTGGAAATCCCACCTGAGGTTCACACATGCAGGGCTGAAGGGTGCCATTTTGTCCAAGTATTCATTGTTGTGGTCTCTTGCATAACTGTATGCTCAAACCATTTTTAAAGGATATATTGCTTATCCATTTGCATACATTTAAAGTACATTTTTTAAAACAATATAGCTTAATCCCACTCCCACTGAAGTCAATGGGGAGCAGGATTAGGTGTTTAGAAATAAGCACAAGTAAAGCAATCAAAGGGAAACCAGTGTTTTTTAGGGTTGACAATTTACAGCATTATCTGTCTGGTAAATCCCTAGGACAAGTAGCTCCATCTGGCATCCTCTCAACTGTACTTCTTAACAGTCTAGGAGTGGCTGCTGTCATAGCGACCCAAGGATTCCCTCTGTGCCAGAGCAGAACCGGGAGGGACCTTAGTTTGAGATCAAACTCTTGATTAATTGCTTAATAGCGAGTGGTGCTACAGGGTTACTAATGGCAGAAGCAGCTCAGCTAAAGTAATGCAAATTGCCAATTTCAGTCTCTCAACCTTTTTTACACTTTAAAAGTGGGCCTGGCTTGATTTGGAAGGGAAAAAAAAGTTTTCTAAGCTAAAGTCTGTGCAGTATCAGGTTGATGCAAATGTTTCTTTATGTTGCAAGTGTCAGAAAATACTGAGGGTTAAAATCCAACATTGAGCAAGCTTTAAATTAGTGAAGTTGTGCATGCAACTATAGGTCACATAATTGGTTTAATTCTTAGAAATCCATGGCTTTAACAGATATTCAAATATACTGAGCACAAATACCTTGAATATTTGTATTCGACTTGCTACTTCTTGCTATGTCTATGCACACAGTTTCAAATAGCGAGGTGCATGAAAGCATAAATCTGAATGTTTTGGCAGCTGAATAGCAACATACTGCCAGCCTACATACTTAGAGTATTGTATAGTTATCCTGTGTTGTAAATATGCAACAAATATTATTGAATAATTATCTCTAAGTTACAATATTCGCTGATTTTTCTCTTTTATCTATCCCTAGATCATGCCTGTCCTTGAGCTCCCAACACAAGCACATGTGCAGGCACCCACACACTCAAACATGTGAGAATGGGCCACAATTAGAGTAATTCCTGTGCTTTCTAAGGCCCCTTGGGGTGTAAATTCCCTCAGAAAGGATGAGGAAGGAGGTGGGTCTGTGGTCCATTGCTCTTCCAACATTGGCCAGCAGATCTGGTTTCATAAGGGACCAGATATTGCATTCCATAAAGGGAAGTAACAGCAGGCATACTGCATGCCAGGGGTCTATGGGGAGCACAGTGGCTCTGGGAAACGCCCCTGGAGCAGGTAGCTCCGGTCACAGCCTCAATGCAGGGCTTTGACTGACTCACGTAGAGCTCTAGGTTTGTTAAACACCTTAAGTGATGCACACCACTGGGCTGTGACTGAAATGAGTTTTCTGGGCATCAGATTGTCAGAACTATTGCCTTTCCTGTCTGACCAAGCTAATGGAGCAGGGGAGGCAAAAAACCCAACTCACTTCAAGACTCGATACATTTATGGAGGGAGGAGGGAATGGTACGAGAAGACTGCCTACAGTCGCATGTAGTTAATCTACAACTGCTCGCAGCAAATATCTCTAGTGGCAGGTGATGAGACATTAGCTGGGGAGGGCTCTGAGTCACTACAAAGAATTCTTTCCCAGGTGTCTGGGTGCTCGGTGAGGGCTCGAGAAAAGCTGCCTACAGCACCTGGGATTCCCAGGCAGTCACCCATCCAAGTACTAGCCAGGCCTGGGACGGTTTACCTTCTGAGATCGGATGAGATCGGGGACATTCGGTCCGGTATGGCCATCCAGGTGTCTGGGTGGTGGGTCTTGATGACATGCTTATATATTTACATTATATTATAATATATTTCATATTTAATATTTAATTACATATATTTAATATTATATACATATTTGGGGTTGGGAAACAATTTTCCCCAAGATCAGATTAGAAGAGACCCTGGGGTTTTTTCACCTTCTTCTGCAGCATGGGACATGGGTTGCTCGCAGGTTTAAACTAGTGTAAATAGCGGATTCTCTGTAACCTGAAATCTTTAATCATGATTTGAGGACTTCAGTAACTCAGCCAGAGGTCAGAGCCAGGAGGGGTGAATGAGGTTCTGTTGCCTGAAGTGTGCCGGAGGTCAGGTTAAGGTCAGAAGGGAGTATCATGATGATCTAAAGTGAGTCTATCTTGTCCTGCTGATGGGTGGGTCAGCCTGTGAGTTGTCTGCTTTGGGGTTGTATGTTAGGGAAGCCCCAAACAGCTACAATGCTTAAAGATAGGCCTGATCAGTTCTCTGCAGAAATGTGGTATTAGGCGCACAGTAAGAATTGTGACTGCAGACCTTTTCTACATGATAATCGTTTTTTTCCTCCTACTATGCCACCTTCCTGTTAGCTCCTACAGACAAGTATTTTGTTACTTTTTAAGTGCACTGTAGATGTGTTAAAGGGTTTGTCCTCATCCTTATTCAATAGAGCCATGGTACTATTTGGATTCTGGCCCATAGCTAAAAGCCCCTCCCCCAGTCTAAGCGGAGGAGCTATTGAGCCCGAGACTCAACTGATTACAGGGGACAACAAATGGAAAAAAGAAGAACAGGCGTTAAGGGCTAAACGGAGGGAACCTGAAGGGGATGGCAAGCAGAGAACCCCAGACAGCACCCACTGCTCCTCAAAAGTAGCTAAGGAGTCAGCAGACGCAGCCCAGAGGAACTCTGCCCGGGTACGTGGTTGGACGGAGGAATGGAAATAGGCCCAGAGTCGCAGAGCACCTCCTCAGTCAACATCCTTTCCCTGGAGTTATAGATGGCCACCTTGGCCAAAGAGCGGAGGAGGTTGATGAGGTGGACCTGTAACTTTGTGAGGCCACGAATGGGGTGTGCATATATCAGAAGGTGTGAGGAGAAGTGCAGCCAGAACCTCAGGAGGAGGTTCTGGAGGAGCCAGAATAGGGGCTGCACTGTGGTGCACTCCAGATATTCGTGTGCCAGGGTCTCCCTCACACTGCAAAAGGGACAGGTATTGGGATGAGGGGTGAACCGTTCCAGGTACACGCCCATGCTCACAGCTCCATGAAGGAGCAGCTAGCTAATACCCATGGCAGGTGGTGGAACCCAGGTGGAATACAGACTAGCCCACCAGGGTTCCTTACCCTCAATGATTGGTAATTGGGCAGTTATGCCTAACTATTGGAATAACTATTGGTCTTCCAGAGGCAGGTAATATTAATCACTTCTGAAGAGGAAGGTGTTTACCAGCCTAGGTAGGCAATTCAGAGCAAATAACAAGGCTTAGCTTTACTGGCTCAATGGAATGTGACAGGTTGATCTGGTATCCAGGATACATAGAGGGCAGGAATATAAACAAGGGCCTATCGCTACATTCTTGGAATTTCACTTCAGCCCAGGAGACAGGAGGGAAGTGAACATAACCTTGAACTACTTGCAAATTCTTGTTGAGATAAAAAGGTGCAATCAGTGAGCACATTCTTCCTAAAGAAATGCACTTTACACTAACTATACTATCAGTGACTGTAGCCTGCTATATCTGTAACAAACAGTTTCTTATTAGAGGTCCTGTAACCTTAGTAGGAAGTTATTTTCTTCTGTGGCTCATGGAAGATGGTTATAAACATTCCCCTATTACTTTCAAGTGCATTTTTAAATGAAGTACAGTAATCTGATAAAAGTGTACTGTGGAGGGATATGGCATCTGGGCAAGGTCAGAATGCTTGAGGAAATAGCAGTCAAGACAGAAGTGTGTTCATTGTATTGTAGAATAGCTATGGAAATCCCAGTGCACATCCCAGTAGTGGTATGTAGCTTCATAACACAGAGAAAATATAGGACCTGCACTGAGCAGTGGGAGAAATCCCCTTCTCTATCAATATATCCAAAAATTATCAAACTTGTACCACTGATCCTTAAGTATGCACTTATCCTCTAAGCTCTGGCCCTGCTGGTTGTGTCTACCAGTATGGGGAGAATAGTAATACTAATTCCTCCCTAAAAATGCTTTCCACTCACTGATAGAAGGGCCACCAATGTTCTCTTTAAGTTCCTCCCATTCCCACTATTGTACTTATCATCTTGCTTTCAGCAGTGATTTATTGTTTACTAATTTACCACAAAATCGCTTGTGATAATCTCACAGAACTATGCAATGTGTGCGCACATGACAGTCCTGTTTGAATAGCAGTAACTTGGGCAATGTCACAACTCATGACCAATAATTTGTCACTACTGTGTGTGTATGGATAATACAAAATCACATAGCTTTCCAGTTTGCAGGTGGTGATATGGTAGTCTCAGCATTTAGCTTAGAACTAGGAATATGCCTCTGATATAAACTGCTTAAATCTATTTAATGTTTATTATCTTTCTGGAGGAGGGAAGGAGAGATCTCTCTGTACAGTATGGGCTCTTTCCTATTCCTGATTAAGTCAGTAGTAATGTTCCCAATGCCTCATCCTGATCCCGGTAAAGTCCATATATATTTGTGCCAGAACAATAGAAGAAATAAGTTGGTTTTTTTATTTAGAAACACCATAGTATCTGTGGAAGAATGAAGAGCATACTTACCATGTGAACTTATGTTCATTTTTCAATTGTAAGTTGTAGGCAGTTGATGCTAAGAAAATCAGGGCAACTGAATAGTCTCTTCAGACAGAAAATGATCCTGATCCCATGACGAGAACTTAGATTTATGTGCCACTCTGAAAACCTCGTTAATCAACTATGGAAATTCATTTTCTCTCAATATTCAATAGCATGTTATCTACTTAACCCAGAGCTCGACAAACCCCCATGGCGCCTAGAAATTTTGTTCTGGTGCCTAGTTTTTTCCCCGGGGGAGTGGCCATGGCGCTCTGGACACAGTGCCTCCTCTCCCCTGCTGAGCCCATGTTGTGGGGGAGAGGCGGGGCAGGAGTGGGAGGGGAGAGCAGCGGCTGCGCTCCGCCCAGGGCGCCCCACTGCTGAGCCCACATTGTGGGAGTGGGGGGGGGGATGGGGTGGGCCAGGAGGGGAGAGCAGCTGTTGCTGTAATGCCAAAAACAGATTTTTTTTATTCAGGCTGTACTGAGCATGCTCACAGGAACTGAGCATGCTCAGTAACACAGGTTTCGACACTGAGCATCTTATGTGCCAGAAACAGAGATGGGTCACAAAATCTGCCGGACAGAGCTTTTGGCACTACACTTCTCCTGAAATTACTACTATCCTCCTTCTTACTCTCAGCTAATGTCCAAAGCCACAAACCTGATGTACTGGTACATTTGATTTGAGATTAATTTTTTTTTTGGCCTTCTGCAATCTTAAACCAAAGATTATATGCTAATTATCCCATCTGTTGACATTGTGGTTTCTCTTGAATGTAATCTTTGACTAATGTCCTGTATTTCTCATTTAAACAAGTGGAGTTATTTTAACTTAAATCTCTACCAGATTTCTATCTAGAATCTTGAGTGAAAAGCAGAATCTTCAGTTTCTCAAAGCTTATTTTTGTTGGGTTATAAAAATGTAATCCCTCAAACTATTAATAATAAAAACAAAACAATAACCAGGCATCCTACTGTGATAAGAACAAATCACTAGAAGAAGAGCATCATTAAACACTGTCTCATGCACATATTCCCCCCTATAGTTCTGAATAAACAATTTGTGTGGTCATCCATGTACTGTTGCACAAATTTCTTCTGTGATTTATGGACTAATTGCTTCTGCTGAATTAGTGCTCTGAGCTTAAATCTTCATGTTTCTGATTAAGAGCTAATTAGGACCTGTGCACTTGTAGTTCAAACTTTCATACTACCAGGAATTCTGTACTATCCCCATTCTTATGAAAGTTCCCCAAGGAAATGGCAGAGTATATCTAGGATGCAATTCTTACTGAGGTGCACCCCTCTTGATCTCAATAAAGTTGCATTATTGTGACTGAAAGAAGAATTTTGATTCTGGGGCCCCTGTTTGGTGCTGAACCTGAGTAGTTCACATTGACACCTTGAGGTGGGTAGTGCCCAATGCTCTTGAAAATCAGAAACTCAAGGAAGAATATTACAGTTTGCTTTTGTGGTGTTTGGAGATGCTCCATATTCTTGCTGGAGTCTTTTGATAATTTCAGGAGTGATATGACATCCATTTGAAGAACAACAGACTCATAGGGCGAGATGTTATTTGAGAATGATAGGGAGAGCTTTTGTGCTATAGTTTCAGTAAACAGATTGTAAAGGAGTGGAGAAATTATATGAAGAAACTTGATGTAAGCGGGTCTCTTTTGTCTAGAATTTCTGGGGGAGTGTCACAGTGTGGCAGGATTTATGGCTTGCATAGAGATTCAAGGGTCTTCTACTATAGGATGAACCAGTAGGAATTTAAGAAGAATTTAACCTGCAGACCTATTGCGGCAAGGGTAATCTCTCCTTTTCACCACAGTATAACAGGTGGTCAGGAAGGAGCTAGGTCAGACTGGGAGATCCTATAGGAACAGCGGGGGAGTTTGGGGCTGAGGTTTATGTTTTGTCTTGCTGGCATTTGGTTTCATTAATCAGTTTGACCTTTTGCTATGTTCGTAGACTTCATATGGAGTAGGGTAGCAAGACACTTTTGCTTCCCATGTGTCCTCTAACAAGAATAAGTTTGTATTGGGTGTACAGAGATTTCTAACACCGAACAGTGTAAAATGTAACAGGTGCTGATAAGATTTGTACAGCCCCCTCATGTGGCTTTATTGCATAGTCATTAGTTGTTTAATGGTATATATCACTGATAACTGGTCAGGGATCAAATCATTGTAATAAGCAGCTTACATCTTGCAATTCTTAAAAAAAGAAAGCCTTTGTAACTGGGCTTTAAATTTAAGAAACGCAAATAGGAAGGTAGTATGGCCCAGTGGAGAGAACACTGGACTGGGACTCAGAAGCCTGGTTTCTACTTCTGGCTTTGCAACTGAGTTGCTTGTTAACTTTGGGCAAGTCACTTCACTGCTTTGTGCCTCAGTGTTCCCATCTGTAAAATGGAAATTATGACTTGGCTCCTCTTGTAAAGTGTTTTGAGATCTACAGATGAAAAGCACTAAAGCAGAGTTGGGTCCTTGGTAGTGTCTGTCTGACTTGCTCTCTTCCACTATTGGAGCAAAGATTAGTGCTAGAAAGCCCTCTTTGTACTTGGCAAAGGTTGCATGGAGGAACGGTATGTAAATAGGCAACTAGTTAAATAAACATTCAATAAAATATTTTAGACACTGATAAACTGAGATATTTGTCAGTATCTGGAGACACTGTGGGAGAGTAGTGTGTGTTTAGGCATCTTATAAGAGGCTGGACCCCTAAGGCCTAGTGAAGCTGGACTCCTGAGGCATAGTGTTGTTTTCCTGTCTTGCTGGAGGATTTCTATAGAACTCCATAGGCTTTTTGCAGAGCCTTCGGGTTAAAGCATATTTGTTAGACTTTTGGACTGATGATAGTGTAGCTATTAAGGGCCAAATCCTTCTTCTCTTAAATGCATACATGTGACTTATTTAACCTCAGGGAGGACCCCACATGTATATCCAACATCATTTAAAATGAATCCTCATAAATGGAACAGGAAGACTGTAGAAAAGGAAATGGTAAGAGGAGCAGGTGGCTAAGAAAGGAGAAGTGCTGGGGCTGCCTTTGCGCTTATCTTTCAGCTAGAAATCAAAGATGGCAAATCCATTATATAAGTTGGAAGGACAAATTTGTGTCTAAAGTGCATATGTGAGATAAAGATCATGAGCAGTGATCAGGCAGAAGAATTGAAGAATTTAACTGCTTACATTTAGGACAGACCAATATCTTAACTCTAGATTTAGTCTCAATGCTTCTGTCAAAATACATTGTTCTCTTGTCTGGTTGAGATTAAAACCTATGCCATTACCTTAAAAATAAATTGCTGATGTCTGGGTAGCCACATGTCTCATTTATCAAATGTAAATAGCAGTGTCCAAATCACTTGGGCTTTGTCTTTACCACCAAAAAGATAGGGGTGTGTTCATTTGTGTATATGAGAGACAGAACACAGGATAACAGGTATCCCTCTCTAGGATCCTAGTGGAGACAAGACACCTGTACCTTTTACCATGAGATTGACTAGGAGAGGTCAGCATTGTACCTAAGCCTGTAATTAACGTCACCTACCTGTCTCACAGGAAAAACAAAAGGTGTCTTATCTCCTCTAAGATTTTACAGTAAGATAGTTCATGCATGTTCATTATCTCATGGAAAAAACCTACCTTCTTTGAAGTGAAGACATGATCTGTTTCTTCCAGCACTCTTGGTTTTGGTGTCCATTTATGATTTTTGATCACAGACTGATTTATTACTAGTACTTATCTGTCATGGTTTGAATTTTTATATTTCTATTAGGTGGGACAATGAAAACTAATGAAATCAGTAATGCTTGTTCACAGTTTCACTTTCAGGTTCTTAGTGCAACATTATTGGGGATATATTTGTTTTTAAGCCACTGTTTCTACTAGAATTCTAAAAATATGGGGGGAGGTATTTTCATGGTATCTGTTTAAAATATTTGATTTTTGGTTCAAATTTGAGTTGAGTATTTTTTCAGAAGCACACTGGAAACTCAAAATCTGACCAAATTTGTATGTTCAAAAAGAAAAAAAAAACACTCCCAAACAAAACCTCTAAGTTTCAGTATGACCTTTCCTGGAGTCTTCATGTCAATTTTTGTGTTTTTACTAGCCCATTTGTTCTATTTCTTAAATATTTTTATCTTCCTTGTGATTGTGAAATGTCCACAAACAAGGACAATTCAATAAATATACTGCTGGTGTGCTATGAAGGATCATTGAAAATAATTACAATTAAATGATGCTTGTCCAAGTAAATGGATAAAACTGACATTGTGATGCAAATCTCTTATTTTGGTGCTTACTTGCTGGTTTGCAAGTTTTACTAATTGCTAATTTGCACTGAAATTCTTTTGCATCAGAACCTGTATGCAGCTTCCCTTCTCTGTATCAGTCAAATTATAGATGCACTTCAAAAGCTTTTAATTATCAGTTAGACTTTATAATACATATAACCTTGGGTAAAACCCAGGTGGCAAGATTGTATGGATAAACTTGACTTTGCCCCCTGTTTCTCATGACATTTTTGCACAGTTTCTATCCATACACTCTTACTTGCTGCTGGTTTTGACTTTCTCAGTAGTTTATCTGAATTTCTATTTGTCCTGATTTAGGCATTCAAGGAAAACCATTAAATCAAAGCCAATATCAATACCAAAGATTATAGGGCTATGCCACTTAGTAGTAATGCTGATATTAACTTCTAGTGAACTGCAACTTTTTGCTGGGAACAAATCCCATCATGTTGACTTAAATCAGGGGTTCTCAAACATTCTTTTGCTGGGACCCTCTTTGAAAATATTTCAGGCTACTATAACCCCTTCCCTCCTCAAAAAAAGTGATGACCCTCCCCGTACCATGCCACCCTTACTGGAATACATGGGGACTGACAACTGGTGACTTCTCCATAATAACCTCGCGACCCCCAGTTGAGAACCGCTGACTTAAATGTTAGTGGGATTTGGATATTGGTAACAGCATGCTGCTTACTGACAACTTTTTGCTTTGCGTTTCCTGGCTGCAGCCCCACAAACCTACCTGTGGCAAGGAGGAGCGGCTGTGAGTGGGGCAGCCGCTGAACAGGGGACTGCAGCCCAGGTGTTTGGCTTTCCACAGCGTGCAAGGTCTCTCTCTGTACTCTTTGGATTCTGCCCTATCCCTAGCACCAGAGGCCTCTGGGCTTGGCACATACCAGCGCTTTTTTCACAGGTTTGTGGGAATGCAGCTGGAGAAGGAAGCTTTGGGATGTGCTTGAGCACTGGCTGCAGGCAGGCTTGCAGGGCTGCATTCAAAGAAGGCACATTCCAGAGCTTCCTTGCCTGGCTGCAGCTCTGCAATCATGCGTTCCACTTATTGGCAACCTTTGGATAATAGCAAGTTGTTGATTTTTGTTGAGTACTAGGAAGTTGCTAATAACCAGCATCTACTGTTTGTGGAGTTGGAATCTTATACATTAACGGTTTTTGGACCAATTAACTAAGTGGCATAACTTTTTAAAAACTTTCCTTATTCATTAAAATACCTACTAAAGTCTCTTACCACATCTTTACAATGAAATCTCTTTAGTTTGGAATAGAAAAGCTAGAGAAGTTCCTTGCCCAGGTTAAGGTGATGAATACTTTTAGGCACATGGAATATCTTAACTTTTTCCTGGAAGCCTTGGGGTCCTCCCACATTTTTTTTATTTTATAACCAATAACCTTAAGAGTGGCCATGCAAAGGTTTGATACCATTATTTGAGGCTTCCACTGAGCATTACATTAGTGTCTCCACATTCATGTTAGCTCAGTCTGATGTGGGGGACAGGGCTGATGTGCCCTGCAAGGTTTCATTTCATTTGAGCCTGTGTTTTTTGTGATAGGATCTGAAGGGACTGGATTGGCTACTGAAGATAAGCAGATGCCAGTTGATGATCATGATGCTGCTCTAAGGCTTGTTTACATGAGGCTTTTTTCTAGTTCTATCTGTATATCTCCTTTGTAGGGATCCTCTTTCTTATTCCAGAATAAAATGGGCCTTTTTTTGACTTCACTTAAACTGCTTCCAACACAACATAAGATAAACCAGGAATAAGAGTTGCCACCTGCTGTCTAAATTCACACTATACCTTATTAGTACTAGTATAATTTTCCCATGTAGACAAACCCTGCCTGAAAGGATTGGGGGACTAAAGCCTGAAGAAATGCAAAAGACATATAAACCATCTCTGAGATAAGGACGGACATTTTGGGGGATGTTATTTGAAGATAAGCAAAGATCAAACGTTTCCAGATCTGGAGTTTGTTTCTCTCTTCTCTGTGGCCTGGTCATCTGTCATGGCTAAAAATATTAAACACTAGAGGAAGATGCAAGAAACGCATTGGTTGATACAAAATAATCTGCCCGTAGCAGAAATTTCTTCTTATTCCAACTACTGACCAATGAGGGCTGTGTCCAGAAACATGGGGTTCATACTTCTGATAAAAGTTTTAGCCTATCTAATGTTATTCTGGATGATCTTCTCCATAAAAAGGCTCCATGCATATAAATGCCTAATCTGCTTTAAGCTTTTGGTCTCTGTCATGTGGAATAAATTCCACATGCTAATTAATTACTGAGTTTTTTTTAAATCTTAGTTTTTAAGGGTACTGCTTTTCACTGACTGCCTCCTTGTTGCTGTGTCATGAGGATAAATAGAAACCATAACATTATTTGCCCGTATCACGTCTACGATTTGTTCCCATTGTAATATTTTCAAAACTCAGTGCCCATATCTTCATTGTGGGTCTCTAGACAGACCCCTTCTGTTTCTGCTATACCTGCTTAGGTACAGAAGTGCCCAGTACTCCAGGTGACTGTTCATCAATGATGGCACTAAACTTTCACTGTTTACTATCTGTCATCTTCACTTGTGGCAGCTGCTGCACACTGAGTATTTACATTACTCAGCCTGTATTGAGATATAGGCTTTCCCTACGTGACTACTTCATTTAGAATCCGGCTATATGTGTTTTAGCAGGTGTTTCTTAAGCTATATCCATCAAAGAGAATAATAAAATAAATTGAGATTCTAAAATATAAACTGTCTCCACACTTTGTGTGGTAGGTAGAGGATCTAATAAGGGCCAAACTGTAGCATTTAACCACTATCCTGGAGGGGGCAAGAGCAGGTGCAGTACAAAGCTTTACCACCTGTGGAGAGAAATTTTGTCCCTGAGGGATGCTATCCACCAGAGTGTCCTGGTGCACATTGGGACTGGGCTTGCTGCATTGTTTTTAGGGTGATATAGCTTGCTTCCTCTGGTGCAACTGGTGTGGTATTTGGGCCAGTGCCACCTTTTGGACCACCTCTGGGAGCGCTCCCTATGAAATTGCCCTTACATGGGTCTTATGAAGAGAATCAGAGGCTCCATGCATGCTCCCCCTCTGTATCTATTTACGGGGCTGTCACAATCTCTGCCTCTTAACTTGAATTTAGCATGATTTGGGCCTAATTCTGTGGGTATGTACACACTGACAGAAGCAAATTCACTGCCATCAGATCGATCTATCCAAATCAATTGAGCGGCCATGAAGACCCACTCAATTGATCTGGAAGTCAATTCTATTAAACTATCTCCTCAAAGGCATAGCACTGCATCAACAGGAACACATTTCCTGTCGGCACAACGCAATGGAGACAGCACTCTAAAGGGAAGTTAGGAAGTCAACGGGAGTTACACACGCTTACTCTGCATAGCTTGTGTAACTCCCGTTGACTTCTGCCGAATTTCCCGGTAGTTGACACACACACTGACAGTAACATCCTTATTTCATGGAAGTCCTAGACTACTTACACTTATTGAATCTAATTTTTTAGGACACTCCAGTCGTTTTTCAGCAAATACATAGCCTCTTTGCATTTTGCTGGACCATGCACCTTGATCCAGGGAGTCGGTTTTGATTGCTAATGTTGGGGAAAAAACCTCAACAAATCAATGATACCATTCAAACTTGGTCATTTTATGGCATGCCCTCTTATATTTTTTCCTGAATAAGATAAAGCATTCTGCACTGACACTCTTCAATGTCTCAAACCTCTCTCCTGCTCTTACAATATTTTCAGGTTTTCTCTACTGTGATGATGTAATCTGAGCTTTTCTCTGGTGCAGCTGGAAAATCTGTTCTGTAGGTTTCTTTAACCTTGGGGCATTTTGCCAGCATGAGCTCTAGCCATCCGTAGTGCAGAGGCAGCAGTTCACAAAAGTGAAAGTGAAGTCTTGCAAGATCAAAAAGCTTGTGTCTTTTCAAACCCTCTAGTTTCCTCCAGGCTCTGCTCTCCCACAGTGATCAGGAACATGTGGATGTTGAACACAGGATTTTTCCCTAAATGTTGTGTGAAGGCTAAACCCTGCTCCCTTACTTCTGAACAGTCCAACTGGCTACTCAGGCGATTAAGAACGGGATCTGGACTAACTGATGAGTAGATCAGTTTCGATTATACCCTATGCAAGCCCTGCTGCTTAGCACAGAAGAATCTGAGATGATTAAACAACAAACCCTTCCATTTAAACTGTTTGAATGCAACATCAAGCTGTGGACAGTTGAATTTCCTGGTTGTTGGACACTTCATTACCTTGGCCATATTATTTTCTCTCCCTGGCTTGTATTAAATGTGTATCTTAATGGATGAAAAGGGCTGCATCAGCTATTTATATCATAAAGCTTACAAGATGTGCAAGATTTGCAGAATTGAGTGGGTTTTTCCTCCCACTGTGTTAATGTGGCTGGTTTCTGACTGTGGGTGTCTTCTAAGACTGGACTACTGGTGATTTTTGTATTTAAGTGATTAGGAGGACATGGCTTACCACTTGTCTGTATCCTGTTAGCTGAACCAGTTCATCTGTGGACATGATCTAAAAGATCCCAAAGTGACTTTCTGACAATCTTTTGTGGGAAGTAACAGAGCAGCCCTTTGCTTCCTAATGGAAACTTACTTTTAATTAAAAGATAACATCTATTTATCCATCCACGTATGAGTCCTAGTGCATTGTGTACTAAGCCAAATAGGGGTTGTAGTGGAGGTGCACAGGTTTTTTTTTTGTTTTTTTTAATGAAAAAGAAGTGGAGTGGAAAAAACAAGCAACTCCTAATAGAAACACTGCTGACTACAATTAGCATGGCTTGTAGGATGCTGTAGTATTCAAAACCACATATAGTAATGGCTGAGTGTGAATTCCTGTATTCTGGGTATATTTACCACATTTTCTAGAAGGTGTTTGTGTATATGTATATTTCTAATGGTATACAAAATGGTATATTTCTAATGGTATGCAGTTACTTGAAGGATGGAAGTGTTTATATGTGCTTCAGAAGCATAAAACAAGGGAGGGATAAAGGTGTTTGGCAATTGGACATGGGGGTAAAGTTGTTCATGTGGCAACGATTGTGGGTTATATTATTAGTGGCATGAATGGGGAAAGAGCAAGGTGGGTACAAATATATTGCAAACTTAGGGCCTACTCCCATTCATTAATAGCTTTGTCAATGAGGACTGGGCAATGTGGTCTTGAGAGCCAATGTGTTTTGTAGACCAAGATGTTCTGAGGCTTTCTGAAGGAGCAAGGGAAGGGTACTTTGCTCACTTTAATTGGGAAGCTGTTCCAGACACAAGGAACAGAATGAAAGAGGATAAATCAGGAGTGAAGAAAGGGAGCAGTTGAAGGCTTGAGTGCATAATAATATCTATATGTGACTCTAACAGCATTTATACTGAGTGCCTCACAGTAGTATTGGAGCCCCTCTCAGCAGAAGAAGTGGCTGGATTTAGAATGCCCTACTTATGTTTTGTGATTTTGTGCTTCAAATATGAAGGCTACACAGCTTGCCAAAGCTGAACAATTCACATAGGCTGCTCCTTGTAAATCGTTGTTGGAAGGTTACGTATGTCACCATCAAGACATTATTATTTTCAAACCTAATGACACTATTTCATAAGTATATTTTGAACATGCCTATGCTAGACTTGAATTTAAGATTTCCCACCATTGCTTCAGTGGTGGGAGAACTAATGTAGACCAGCTGCCAACCTCTTAACCACTATATGGGAGCACCTGATCAGAGCAGGGATAGACATGGTGAAAACACTGGTGGCTGCTTATGTTCAATCTACACCAGTGCATCTAGCTGTGGCAACAACATGGGGACACTTGAAGGAAGTCTTTTTGCCTCGTCTGTGCTGAAAGGCAATCCTTCATCGATGCTGCCTTAAAATAGCTAGCCCAGTTGCATATTAGGCTGGGTATACGCTGACGGCGGCAAATTTGCCACTGTCACATCGAATGCTCTGGATCGACTGAGCGGTCTGTATAGACACGCTCAGTCGATCCAGGAAGCGACGCAGGAAAACCACCCCAGTAAGTGGCGTAGCGCTGCGTCGAAGGGAACTCTGTTCATATTAACATACTGTGACAAATTCCAAAACAGTTTCTTGAACTGGAATTTAGATAGAATGGAAGGCACTGAATTATGATTACTGTAAAACAAGTGTGGGATTCCTAAAACTGTTCCATAATTCTATTATTGATAAACCTGAACCCCCATTTTAGGGTTATGTTGTGACTTGAGACCACTTGTCTGTGTTTACATTATGATTTTGTATAGATGCTGGCTCTTATATTCATGACCATGAGTTTTGTATGATAGAGCAGACTTGAAAATTCTCCACTCACCTCAGTGGTGAGGGATTAGAAAATTATGAAAAAATTAAGGTCATTTAGCCTTTTTATTTGTAAAAGGAACCTCCCAAAAGTGGTGGTTTTTTCTTGAGTCTATGCAAAGATGGCTCCAGCCCATTTGCTGCTCACAGCTTTGCCAATAGGCAGCAGAGTGAAATTTAAGAATAGTCTTATTTCTTTCCTGCTTCTGGGAACCCCAAGGGCACCAATGAAACTGTCAGGAATCAAGTCAGTTTAATTCTGCTGCTGTTTGGGAAATATATGAAGAGCTCTGAGGAAGACAGTGGAACCATTAACCAGAGAGGAGGGCCCAAAGAAAGGAACCTGCAGGAGGGATAAAGGAAGGAGGGATAAAGGAAGAATTCTTCTCTCTGCAATATTCAGGAGGCTGGGGAATGGGTCATGTTAACATCAATGGCAATAAAGGGAACCAGTCCTGAGGAATACCCCTGTCTGTGTTCCTTTGTCACTTGTAATGGCTTTTTTATTCTGGTTTTGGTGTACGCTCAGTTAATGACTGTAGGACATCATTCTTAGATTTGATTCACTCAAACTGAAGTTTTAAAACGAGCTGCAACATTTGCAAGAGTCCTGACTGTAGCCTTAAAGCAAATAAAGGGCATGATCCTGCTCCATTTGCCAATCATCTTAGTGACACCAGGATCACGGCTGTAATGTCATACAAATTCACAAGCATCACAGTTGTTTCTATGTTAGGTAGCCAGAAATGCAGGGAGAATGTAAAGCAGGAGTGGCTACACTCAAGACTTAGAACAAAGTCCAAGTTAAAGTCTTTGAAATCTTATGCCATTTGATCTCTCATTCAGTTTCCTTTATGGTTATATAATAAACTGTGTGTAGCATTTTTAACTAAGCAAAACCACTGAGAGATAACAAGTGTAAATTTCTTACAGTTTGAGTCCTTTCTTCCTATAGCATTCTCCCTGATTACCTGGAAAGAACTTTGTGAGTCACAGTTTCTGCGAGCATTCATCTATTTTAAGGCTCTTTAACATTTCACAGTGATGTTGCTAGTGCACATATTTTATTGAGACTATTCCCAAGTATTGCACCTTTTTTATGAAATAGCTTGGGTGAAAGTTGTGATTGGAATTGGTAAAGAGGCTGCCCACTTGCAGTGAATGCATAAACTGGATTAGAAAGGTGTCCCCCATCAAACAACTCTGTTGCATCACGCCATCAAAAATAAATTAATATATATTATTTAGGTTTAGAAAAATCAAATTATTTTAATGTAACTTCTTGTATGGAATATCTTTAAAGTTGCTATTCCATTTGATTAGCTCAAAGGGGTGACCTAGAGTTACCACAGGCACCAGCCAAAATTAATCTGATCCCTGAGCTGGGTGGGAGAAGATCACATTGCTGTGTTTGGTTTTTTTTACATAAGTTCCTTTTATACTGTATGTACTTCAAAGCCCTTTACAGAATCACCAGTCATATCCTGGAGTGCAATTAACATGTAGGTAAATGAACTTGCCATCTCATGACTAATGGCAGCTTGGGGTTATTTACCTGTTTAAATTAGAGCATTAACTTGGACACGAGGGTTACCATACAAGGGTTTTCAAATTGAGGGTTGTGGCCCTTCCCGGGGTCGAAAAGTTATTATGGGGGTGGGGTGTCGCAATCCATCAGCCCCCGTACAGGCAGGTAAGGATGGCATGACATGGGGGGGAGTTATCACTTTTGTGATGGGGTCATCACAGCCTGAAATATTTTCAAAGGGGTCCCAGCAAAAAATGTTTGAGAACCCCGTTAGCATATGTCTGCATAACAACTAGACACCCACGGCTGGCCTGTGCCTGCTGACTTGGGCTGTGGGGCTGTTTCGTTGCAGTGTAGGCTTCCGGCTTCCGGTTGGAACCTGAGCTCTGGGATCCTCCCATCTCACAGGGTCATTGATCCTGGGCTCCATTCCGAGCCTGGAAGTCTACACAGCAATAAAACAGCCGTGCAGCCTGAGCCTGCTGGCACAGGCCAGCTGCGGGATTTTATTTGCTGTGTAAGCATACACTTAAAGTGCAAAGGCAGCTTAAACTTGCACCTGGACAGCTACTGGAAATCGTTATTAGGGTCTCCATTTTCAGGGCTTATCAGAAGGATGCTCCTCTCAATCACTGATGCTGCAGAATACTGCACTGCAGGTGGTTATTGAATATGAACCCCAGCCTAGAAACATTTTAAAGAACTCTTCCCTTCTCTCAGCCTCCTACAAAACATAGGATTAGGCAATTCCTATGCTAATCTTTTAGCAAAAGAGGATTGTAAGACCTTGCTACATACTGGAGTTGGTATAACTGAAGGCACAATTTGGCCACATGCATGGCTGTTGCTTCACTTCTGTGGATACTGTTCATGGGGCTTGAGCTCTGTTCTCATCACTTTTTCCCTAAACTGTTTGGAGTTGTAACCAAGGAAATGCTGTGTAGTCTTAGGTTCATGGTGACTAGGTGAAGAAAGACCTGGCAATGATATCATCAAAAAGAGCCTCTTTGCTGCCACCTCTCTGGCCTCCGAAGGTAATTCTATCTATTCTGAGAAGGCACTCTGAAGAAAATCAACTTACTATAGTGACTAATTGCTCTGAGGTGTTTGAGGATTGAAGCAGAAAATTGAATAATAAATGGTTAGGTGTATATACTTCATAATTGCTCTTGTAAAGAGTGGATTTCTATAGTTTTAGGAAACTACTTGCTGAGATAACAGTGCTGCAGAGTTTAGACCAAGTGCACCATAAATCTGACAATAAGCAGCATTGCTTTTATAAGGATTGAGACCTGTAAAATAAAAATTATTTGTACTTCAATATTGCTTTTCATCAGACATTGTTAAGGCTCTTTACAAATAGTATGCCTTCTACCATCCATGTGATGTATAGTAGTTGTTATACCCACATTACTGATCGGCAGACTAAAAAAAGGAGACTGAATAGCCTGCCTGAGGTCATTATGCAGCTAATTAACTGGCAAAACAAGAACCCAGGCAGCTTCAGTGGGTCTCCTACTCTAACCGCTAGATAATAAACCTTATGAGATTACATAAATTGAGTTGGTATTTGGATTTTGTTATTTGACAGGGACAAGCCCTTCTAGAAATTTGAGGCTATAAATTTACTTTTTTTTTTTTTTTTCCCCTGCCCTTACCCCCCGAAACCAAACTCTCATTCCTACTTTTCTCCTACAAACCCAGAGTCCAAAAAAATTTCCAATTTTGCAAGAAATGTGGTGCAAGGACTGGCAGACATTTCACGTTGCAAGCATGACATAGTCATGTTTGAATTGTTGGCCATGAAACCCACAAGCTTTGTAAGAAACTCATCTGGTGGAGAAGGAAATTAAAACAAGCAAACCAACAAAAAAGTTGATTAAGTTATTAACTTCTGATGCTAATGATATAGCCTTACGTAGAATCTGATACAATGTATCTGAGTGAGTCAAAGGTTATATTTGTGAATTATTCATGAGTCTGTAAGTATCAGTCCAAGCAACTGTAGGAAATTCCCTAGTCTGGAGGTCCACCACTTATTAGCATCCTAAAATGTTTTCATGTGAGGTCATGTGATCTACTCAAGAAACAATTCTGAATTCATTAAATAAGACTACAGATTTAAACTCACCCTTCATTTCTTTGAAGGTATAAGAGGAGCCAGGTGGCATGGGGATAAAAAGGTTTTCAGTGAAATGTAGAAATTTGAAGACCCATTGTTATCTGAGGGATGCTCGGCACTGGAGAGCTACACAGACTGTACAGTACATAGACACATCACAGTACACAAAACCAATGTGTGTGGCTTTGTCTATGACTATTGGGCACCACCAGCAAGATGTACTTGAAACCGAAAGATTATAAAAATGACTTTGTATCTTAAAATCTAAATGAGCTTGAAATGCCAAATTGTTACATTATCTCTGTATTATTAGCAAACTATTCTGATATATAGAGGTACAATTCCACTATTCTGTAGCTTTTCCACTATTCTGTATTCAGCCAAAACCCTGATTGTATATGGATATGATATTACAGCCATGAGTAACAAACAGCTTGTCAATCAAAAGTCCTGTTATACATGTATTTCCCTTCAGTTTTATATCTAATGAGGTTTTTGATTGATAGCTGAGGAGTTGGAGGGAATATATAGAAACTGTATTTGGGATGAATGGCTCTCTGAGCTAATAGTATTTACATATAATTGTGTGTCGGCTTACATAATATCTGAGTTAATAAAAATTAATCAACTGACTTTAGTTTCCTTGGTAAATGCAAACATACAGAGAAAGCATGGAAACATTAAAAACTAGCATAACTTGCCATATTGAACCAAGGAGACTATCTGTATGCCCTCCTTATTTATAAAGCATTGTTTATTTATAAAGCATTTGATACATAAATGTTCAAGAATTATATGAAGTCTTAAAATCTTTCACAAATTAAGGAGATGATTAATTCTTAACTTTCTAGTTCCTGCACTAGAACATGCGGAACGCACTAACTTAAATTTTGTTTTCTTTGATTTTTTTACTACCTGTTAGGCTGAAGATCCTAAAGTAGCTATTACACATAAGTGCATTTTTTTTGCACCAGAGGAGCCTTTTTCTTATGCTCAGAAGATTGGTCTCTGTACCAACATATTATATCCTGTACTCGCTATGTGCAATTCAACAGCATGGTTACCAAGTGAGAAATGTTAAAAGGTAGAAGCTTTTATGAACAAGTAATTGTGAGTCTTCTAAAAGCCTACTAACATCAGCTTTGAAAATATTTCATTGATCATATGAACTGTATCAATATAAGACATAACTGTGTCAAAATTGGGGTTGATTATAGAGCAAACTAATGAAAAAGAAAGGGGAAAGCTGTGAAACGATGGACACATCTTGTGTGCCAAGAAAATTAGTCTTGAAATTCCAATTGAAACTATTATGACGATGATTTTTCTCTCTCAAGCAAAGGTAAGGCACCTAGAGGGGAGATGAACATAGGTGTTTTCTCAGTAGATGTTTGTGAATGCCTTCCGAGGGAAGTAGTGGGGGCAAATGACTTATCTGGCTTTAAGACTAAGCTTGATAAGTTTATGGAGGGGATGTTATGATGGGATAGTTTAATTTGAGCGATTGATTTTGGATTATCGGCAGATAAGTCTGCTCAATGGTCTGTGGGAATGCTGGATGGGATGGGAACTGAGTTACTGCAGAGAATTCCTTTTTGGGTGCTGGCTGGTGAGTCTTGCCCACATGCTCAGGGTTTAGCTGATCGCCATATTTGGGGTCGGGAAGGAATTTTCCTCCGGGGCGGATTGGCAGGGGCCCCGGAGGTTTTTCGCCTTCCCCTGCAGCATGGGGCATGAGTCGCTTGCTGGTGGATTCCCTGCAGCTTGAGGTCTTCAAATCTCACTTTTGAGGATTTCAATAACTCAGTCATGGGTTCGGGGTTGTTATAAATGTGTATGGGTAGGGTTTTGTGGCCTGCCTTGTGCGGGAGGTCAGACTAGATGATCATATTGGTCCCTTCTGACCTATGAGTCTATGAGTCTATGAGTCTATGAGTCTATGAGAATGACTTCTGGTGGTTTGGAAGCACTAAATTAAGCTATAATTTACAGGAATATAATTCTTGTCAGGCACTGTCTGGCTGAGGTTACTTGTGCCCTCTGGGTTACTGGTAGTGCATCTAAACTCAATGATAAATGTAGGTGACGACAAGAGTTAATGGCTTATGGTAGCAGAGAAAGTCATGGAGTGGATTACTCCAGAAAATGAAGGGAAATGTTCCTGTGCCTTTGTCCAATAAAATATAATTGTAGGTTTATTACAGTCTTAAACTCTTTATAAACTCAGTATAAATCATTACTTAGTTAATGGATGCCCAGGACTGATCCCACACCAGTGTATTTTCTATCCTGCATTTGAGACCACTTCTCCCTTCTTCTGCCCTCAAGTGCCACTAGCTAACTTAGTTTGAGTGCCCAGGTTTCATCAGAAGTCACGGCCATGTTACTTTAGGATCAGACTCCTTGGGATGAGTCTGGCATAGCTGTGTATGAGCCCTGTATGAGCTAGATGTGTACTTGACTAGATTTCTGTTGTGAAACCATTAATGGGTGAGCTCACCAAATGGTGCTGGGCATGACCAATCACTTGGTGTGCACAATTGATCATATGTGAATCAGATGTTGGCTGTTGCTTCATATTTCATTTAACTCAGCTACCAGAACAAAGCAGAGAGATTCTTGCATTATCTCTCAACTTCTAAAATTCTGGATTACAAAAGCATTCTGCTGTGCATAAAACGGTATTTGTGTATTACAAAATACGTGCATATGCTTATGTACACACCTATCTCCTAAATGGAGAAGAGTAGAAGACTCCATGACATCTACTATGGACCTTGCCATATATAATAATTAACCTCTGAATCATTTGGATACTACACCAATGGACACTATTAAAAAAAAAAAATAAAAACCCTAAAATCTCTAGCATGTCTTTCTGTGTGAGCCTTATTCTTACGCATGGAATTGAAGTCTTCATTTTTGGGGGCTGGTTAAATGAGACTTAGAGTGGTACTGGAATTTATCCTCTAATGGCTTTTTGGCTGTCTTTCTGTTATTTGGCTCCTGATGAGTTACATTTTCAAATACCTGTTTGGAGCTCATTCATTAGGGAGAGGTGATCTTCTCTGTCCGTGTTAGTTGCAACATAGTTGGCTAAACTGCTTGGTGTATCTTCATGGACAATTCAAAGAGAAGGAAAGGTTGAAGTTGTTCTTTTCTGACTCCCTTCCTGACCAGCACCTGTCAGACTCTCCCACTACTGTTCTGCTGTTTCCTCCTCCTGTACTTGTCTGATATAAGGGAGCGAGAACAAGTAGGTTCCAGGTCTGAGTTGTGCCTGTATCCTAGGCAGGGGGAGCTTAATGTTTCAGTCCTCATTTAAAAACTATTGCCTTATCACTTGGAAAGGAAGGAATGGCCATGTGGCTAAAGCATTGGACTGAGACTTATGAGATCTGTGTTCAAAATTCTCTCCTGTGACCATAGGTAATTCCTGTGCAAAAGCATTTCCAAGAGATCCCATTACAGAGAATTTGGACACTTGGTAAAGGTGAATCTTCCATGCAGAATGTGTATGGTGCTGTGCTCTCTGGTTTCTCAGCAAATTGCCCATCTCTTTGTATTTTCAAACCCACAATGCTATTATTCTGTGCCTATTCTCTCCCTGTTTCTAAATAAATATCCCACCTGTGTCTCCACGGTCACATTTATGACACTAGATGTATGGTTTACAATTACTGCCCCGATTGAAGTCAGTAGGAGTCCTGTCATTAACTTCAGTGGAGCCAGGATTTCACCTGGGGTGTGATTTCCCCCCCCCCAAGTGACTTTGGAGCCCAAGTCCCATTGACTTCAAAATTAAGACATGAAAGTCAATGAGACTTATGTTCCTACATCACTTGGGTGCTTTTAGATAATCTCTCCCCTAATGATGCAATATGCTGTAGTCTCATTAAAGCCAACATACATGGATCACTCACATGGAGTAGATACTCGAACAGGGCCTTCGCTTGGAACACCCAACTATTTTTACTTAACTACTGTTGATGGCTACACTTTGCCCTTCTGTTTTAATCCTGCCCTTAGTCTTAACTGTCTCTTGCATAGGGACTGCTTTCTGTAGCATGGATCTGATTAAATGTGAAACTTTTTTCAAGTGAATAGGAATCTGTGGACTAAAAAGTGGCAAAATATACATCTCCCCAGGCAGATCGGTCTCTGAATGGAAGCTCTTTCAAATGTACAACTTTCTTAACTTTCATTTTAAAAAGTGCTTTATGCACAGTCTGAGTGCAGGACTGGAGCTCAGGATCTCTAAAGTTTAAATTTGTTAATGAGACGTGACTTTGGACAAATCCTATGAATTATGGTCCTGCTTTGAGAATTGACTCTAAAAATGGCATCTCAGGGTTCCATGTTCACTTCTGTCAGGGTCTGATCTGGCATGGTGCTAAGCACCTCCCATTAAATGCTAGGGCACCTCAACTTCCAAGGATTACAGAGGAGTTGACGTTGCTAAGCACCTTGCAGGATGTGTCATTGAGGGTTTGTCTAAACTAGGAGGAGATAGGTCAGGGTCAGTGAACCCCGTAACCTCAAAGTCCCTTCCTCATCTAGGCAAACCTTCAGCATATTCCTTATCACATCTGAACAGTTTCAATCAATAGCTTTTCCTTTTTAATTCAATTTAAAATCTGAGGCAGCTCAGTCATTTACTTTTTCATACATTGCCACCAGTAAAATTCTATTTACATCTATTATCTTTGTAGAGCCAACATAGCTAAGAATGAGCAGGATTCTGTTGTTTCTTTTTATGCATCAATAAGGTTTGTTCATCAAAGTTCCAGTTGGTTACACTTGCTCAAACACCTTGAAGGCTAATGGACTTGCACAGATGTTGCTGAGCCAGTAGTCTGGAGACAAGCATAACCCAGGGCATGTCTTGGCCTGCAGGTCTTTAGTCACCAAAATTAGCCAGGGACTGACTCACCAGCGCTCCCTGGGCACTTTACACTGGCTACTCTAGGACAATGTTGGCAGCACAGCTTTGGTAAGACACCTTATGAGGTTGGACCTTGTTGTCTGGGGAAACAGCTGGCTACTCTGCATCTGCATGCCTCTGGTGTGGCAAGTGTTCCTTGGATGTGGAAGAGGCGTGAGTGGACTATTCCTTTGTTCTGACTATTTTGTGGCTACTATGAGGCCCATAGGGCCCACGTTGGGACCAAACCAGCTCATGTAGAGAGGAGGCGGGCATGGCTTTCTGTCAGTTCCTGAGTCATGCTCTGTCCTGGTGCTGGGATGAATTGGATCCATAGGAGCAGGCTGGTTTATGCTCTCAGGTGCTAGTTTTACAAAGGGACTTTTTTCCATAGTAAAACTTCATTTTAGCCTCTGTCTCTGTTTCTCATGTCTCAGTGGTGTTCTATTAAATTGGTGCTTATTCAGCTCTCTCAAGATGAGAAATGCTGTACATATGCCATGTCATAGTGGGATATATTAGGAACACTTAGTTGCATCCATTACTTGGAGCTCTGTGAATGACCCTTGTGTAACTGACAATCTAAGAGAGCTTCCTAATGCCTCAGTGATTTGGACAGGAGAAACAAGACTTGCTCAGCTTCCCCAGTTTATAAGACTATTCCACCAGTAAGCAAACCTTTCATGGCAGTGCTTAATTTGAAATTGAAAGAGGTGCTGGGGCTCAAGCAGTATTTTTACACTCATAACTAATGCAGCAAGCCTAGAGGTGCCAGGGCTCAGCCTGAAACAAATTAAGCACAGCTTCCCTGTAAGTCTGGAAGAAGATACGATGCTTATGCTTCTTTCCAGCCACATACAACCTCGCAGAAAGTAAATCATTGTTGAGGGTGCTGGCTTATGTGCGCTGTATGGAATGAGTTTAATAGCTGGCTGTGGACTTGTGGGGGCACAGAGAAACTAAAGGAAGGTGTGAGGAATAGGGAACAAGAGCAGGCAAAAGGAGAGGTTTAAGATCTGTCTCAAAGGAGCATCCATGAGTGCATGGCAGTATGCTTATTCAGCCTTAATCACAGAACAGGGGGAAAGTGCTGACCAAAGAAACTACATGAGTGTAACTTCATTAGTCGTGCAGACCCTGCCGAGAGTAAGGACCTAATCTTGTAGTGCACAGGTTCTCAAACTGGGGGTCGGACCCTCAAGGGGTCACCAGGCTATTATGGGAGGGGGGATCATGAGCTGGGGCTATGCCTGTCAGTCCTGCGCATGGCTGATAGCTAGAGCCCTTCAGAGCTGGGTGGCCAGAGAACAGTGGCTGCAGGCTGGGTGCTCTGAAGGCAATGCTCTCCCAGCAGCAGTGGAGAAGTAAGGATGGCATGACATTGGGGGTCATCACAGCCTGAAATATTTTCAAAGGGGGTCCCCAGCAAAAAAAAGTTTGAGAATCCCTGTTGTAGTGCTATCTCCCACATGGCTGTTCTGAGAGAACAACAGAACTGGGCCTATTATAGAAATGCTATTTTATTACACATTAAAAATATCTGTTATTAACTTTCTCAGTGGCTTCTGGGTCTATGCTTTAAAGCCAGAAGCCTGGCTTAAAAACTTAGTTTGCTTTGCAGGTGGAATTTCTAAGAGAAACTTATAGTAATATATGTACTAACAATATGAAAAGTAGATGGACAGATGGGAAGGCCACATGTGGTAAGAGCCCACTCTCCAACTGAAATAAAACTCAGTTGGTAGACGCCTTTAAGAGCATCTGTGTAGGGTGGGAAGGAATGGAATCTTCAGTATAGTTCTTGCTGTAGGAACGGTTACTACAGGGACTTTTCGGATAATGAGACAAGGATTTGACTCTGATTCTGAGAGCTTCAGACCTGAGGCTACTGCCAAGGTGAGCACTGTATGCAAATCAAATAGTAAGTTTCTAAAAAGGAGAATGCTGCAGTTTTACCTTGACAGGAGCTGTCCAAATATTGTGCAAAAAGGACATGTCAGTAACTGAAAAGAGCCTCACCTTGTAAATGCCTCATCAAATTCCTATCGCATAATGACTGTGCTTAATGAGGGAGACACCATCAACTTAAAAGTACACTTGTCTGAAAGCTTGTCTATCATGCTATACTGACAAATAACCCCAAATATCTCTCTATCTGAAAGATGAAAGAATATTATCTTTTTCTTTTTTCTATTTAGTTTATTTCATTAATCTGGCTACACATAACACTGTCAAGTCCAGTTCCCATTACACTGATAGCTTCCCCTCTCTACGAGCCTTGCAAACAGTAACAAGGGAGAGGAAAAACCTCTGAAAATTAGGAAACTCATAAGTCTCATTAAAGTCACAAATATGCAGGGGGAGTAATAGCAAGCAGTTGTAGTGCCTGAAACTAAACTTGGTTTATTTTTTCAGCTTTATACTGATCACTTTCTATCTCTTCACCATCTTAATGAGGTATCTGTACTTGTGTCTGAATCTATTTTATACATTATAACAAATATGTCCTTGTTTTGATACATCTCTTCAGATGAACAGGATGTATCCCCTCCCTTGGGAGCAGCTGCACCAAAACAAGAATACTGGGGGAGGAGAAAGAGAAGAGGGGAATTGGTACCTTTACATCTTGCCTGGGGACAGTAGCTGCAAACTCTCTTGTGATCTATGCGTAAGAGCCTTGTCAGTGGATGCTGCCTGAATCCATGCGCCTTGTAGATGCTCTAAGCCACGGGTCGCCAAATGACAGCCTACGGGCCGCATCCGGCCCGCTGACACATTTCGACCAACCCACTAAGTCCACTCCCCCCTCCTGGCTCCGCCCCTCTCCCACATGATGTGGGCCAAGCACCCTGGCTAAGAGGAGCTACTCCGGCCCACCATAAGAGCAAGACTGAGTGATGTGACTCGGGCAGCTGAAAGTTTTGGAACCCCTGCTCTAAGGTTGCATAGTTTGTGGACTTTTGCTGGACATCTCCCCATTTCCCAGCAGAACTGGGATTGTAGATGGCTTGTACTGCCGCAAATAGATTTTCTGTGGCTGGGTGATTGAGCCTGCGTTTCCAGGACAGAAGTCAAGGCATGACTCTCACCCACTATCTTTAACGTAAAAACAGGGATATTTTGTAGTTTCTTGATACTGGGCTTCCCACTGTTGTAGTTGTAGTATTTTGCTATTTGCCATATTGTCTTGCCTGTCTCCTGTTTACACATTTTCAAATGATGGATTATATTGATCAGTACTGTATATGTAAGCCTTGTTTGTTAGACTTCAGGTCTGAACAAAAATCCCAATCCAAACATCCTGCACTCTGGGGAAGGTATGATCCGTAGCTCACCCCTGTTTTAAAAATAGGTTGACCCAAAACCTCAGAACCAATCACCCCCTGAATTTTGGAGGAGTACAATTCAGAATTTTGCTGCTGAGGCAAAGCATGCGTACTAAAACTTAAAGTGTAAGATATGCTTTGAACTTGCAGGGCGTGTTCCTTTGGAGAATCTAAAGCACTTTACAAGCATTAATTAAGCCTGGTAGCACCCTTGTGTGGTAAGTACAGCAATTAGTATTATACCCATTTTACAGATGGGGAAACTGAGAATTACAAATTCAGGTCACTTGCCTACGGTAATATAACAAGAAAATGGCAGTCTCTGGAACAAGAGACAGGGAGCGAGAGTGCCAGCTGTCTTCTGTTCAATGGAAAATAGTGCATGCAGGTCTCTAGAACAGTATATGAGCATTGTGAGATCATGTTTAGATTCTGAGCTTGATCTGCACGATGTTAAGAAGTTGCTAAATAATCATTACTTAAAAACTTACTTGTTAAATTAAGCCTGTGTTACTAATCAAGTAAACCACTAAAAACGATTTTGAGGTTGATAGCCCTCTAATAGAATGCAGAGTGACTTTTTTTTTTTGGTTGCTAAACATGGTTTTCACAAATAATTGAGGTTTATTGACAAAATGATTTGACTTCCTTCGGGTTCTGAATTGTAACTAAGCAAGTGTTTCACTTATCATCCAGACTGAATCTAATTTCAATGGTGAAAAATTGCCTTTTGCATTGGGCTTGGCATGAGCAGAAAAAAAACAACCTCCCAGGAGGAACAAAGAAATTCCGTGATACACAATGGCCCTCATAAAGCATCCAGTGATATCATTCTTCCATTTGTTTCCTAAACCTGTACGGAGGTGGGAGCCCATCCTCCAGAGGCTTTCATATCCAGCCATTAGGGGGTAAATTCCCAGAAAATAAGTGTGCAGTGAACCATTTAGGAAAGGGGTCACCTTCCAAACTTATTATTTCAGCCATAAATAAATGCAGGGAAACTTTTTAATACTTGATCGACCAGAATAGGAGTGCAGCCTCTTAGGGTATCATTCTTTTTAAGGAACACCTACCTGGATTGTTGCTATTTAAAAAGGGAATTGTCTGCTGAATAACAATATGAACACTCTCACAGAGCCTGGAGGTAAAGGAGTGCCATTCTGAGACTTGTGCAATCTGAATTATGGCAAGCATGCATGTGAATTACCCAAGGCAATAAGGAAAGGCCAAATCAATTTCTTGTTTAAGCTTGAATGAGAAGAATAATTAAGCTTGTAGCTTATGTTTTAAAATGTGACTTTTAGGATCCTGTGCTGCCCTTTTGTTCTTCTCTATGCTGTTGTGGAGGAAGCAAAGAGTCCTAAACCTATGAGAACAGAGAAAAGCCAACAGGCCATGCTGACCCCTTCTTTCACAGGCAATTCTTCATATCTGTTCTGCATAGGTGAGGCTATAAAGGAGGGTATGCCAAGCCAAGAAGAGGGTGAGAGTGGGGAGCCTCTGTTTATTTCTGATGATTATAAAGCTTTCTAAAATGTGAAGAGTATATTAAATAGTTTCACAATTATTTTACAGGATTTTTATTTGAGAAGAGAGAGTACTAACTTCTGTTCAGATTATTTTTCCTGGGTTAATTTGGGTGTCATAAATGTTTAAGTAAAATGTAATTTCATATTAGGGACTAGCACTGGAGGACCCTGACAAATGCCTTAGTGTATCTAAAGTGGGGTTCACAGGGCAGCATATGAACATCTCCATTGCCACATTGCTATAACCTTTGATCATATTATACTTTATTAACCCTCTTCAGAGAAGCTCTTCATCATTAGAAGTCTGTATTTTGGTTAATAGCAACTTTGTCTTCAGTGGGAGTTTTGCCCCAGTGAGAGGCTGCAAGAGTTGGTCTTTGGGGCCAGATTAATCACTGTGTTGGGGGAGAGGGAAGGCTGTTTGCACCTCCCAATATTGTCTGCTGCAGAGCTCCATTGCAAGGCTAGGGCAGCTGTAGGCTGCTCTAATTTGGACTCCTTACAATAAACTGTGTTGATTTGCAACAGGAAGTAATTGCCAGGGCTCAGTCATGCTCCCTCCTGTTCACCTTGCAGGGGACTTTGGAACGAAGTGTTTTCCAAGATTAGCTACACAAAACTCATCCCATTGTAAGGAACTGTACATGACCCAAAGTTCAGGGCGTAAATGGAGTCGTGGGCCTTGAGTGAATTGTAGGGAATTTTGCTTAAATCTGCTGTTTTGTTGGGGTGAGTTTGTGTGCATGTATGCATTCAATTTTGGAGTGTTGTGGTTCATTTAATGAAAAATTAATATTCAAATCTAATACACTGACTTCACTGAAATTTTTGTGCAGAAGGAATGCAAGAATGGATCCATGCTCTGGAAAGAAAACATACACAAAGCAAATGAGCCATAAAGTGCAGAGTACTGTATCATTGTAAAGCAAAACACATAATGAAATTGAACAGGAGAATGTTTTATAGAAACATCACAGCAATCAAACAGGTTAATTTAAAGGAATAAAATAGTTTTGTTTCAGCAAAACATTTGTGATATGCTTTTTAATTAAACTGATCTTTACCACCTTGCAACATGAATCAAAAAAGCCTTGTTTGTTAAACATTGCAAAGTTTATTGAGGAAACCAATAAAGCAAGAAAAAAATTCTAGATTTATTTTGAATATGCTGCTGGAAGGTCAAGTCAGTGACTGAATTCAGATAGTCTGAAATCTTTGTTTTTTAAATGTTTCATAGGGCCATGCCAACACCTGCACATGCTGTTTTTGCTTAGGAAACAGGGAAACTTCCTTTACACTCTCTCCTCTGGGAGAGTGGATAGTCCTTGTTGGCAGCAGTAATGGGGTTTGTCGCCAGGGAGGCCAGAGCCATCTGTGTGCAGGCCTTGTTTCCCTACTGGTTCTCAACTTCCTCCAAGCCTAAGTGCATGGTTCCAATGGGAATCATATCTCCAGATGGTTTAACCCATTGGCTTAGAACTCACCCAGTAATGTAAACTCTGTAGCCTGGAGAGGGATAGCAAGTGTATTGAGCTGTGATGGAAGTGGCATAGCAGTGGAGAGGGCAAATGATAGTGCAGAGCAGTTGGCCCCCTGGCCAAACCGTGTGTGTGGGAGAGTACCATGCCACAGAATTTGGTGCTTTTTCTCCTCAGTGGCCCTTAGTTTTGGCTGCTTTTTGTCTCTTCTGGCCATGCTCAGTGGGGCTGAAATGTCCTAACTTGCAAAAATCCGACTAGAAAGTAGGTCTTGTGACTTCTCAAAACATTTTTGAAGTCCAGTTGAATGTAATTATACATAGGGCCAGTTTATTTTGGAAAGAATATGCCATTTCTATCCCCCCTCGCATTGTGGATCGGAAATGATAGCGACATGCTAATTATGACTGTGGAGTTACAACTTGGTGAGGTACTCCAGTTGCTGAAACACCATAAAATCTTCTGAGTAAACGTATAGGTTTCAGAAATAAAATAATTGAACCAAAAATAAAACATAGGACACAACACTGTGGCTAGAAGGTTAGGAGAATAAAACCCTGTATTGATAAGCCCATAAAGGGGTTCTTGGGACATATTTCTTTGTTTTAAAAATTTGTAATAGCATTTCACAGCTATTTACCTGGTGATTTTATAGCAATCCTTTACTGTTGTGAATACTTGAAATCTAGTTGCACACTTTGAGTTTTGCTAGGGGTACATATTTAACAATTTGCTATAGCAGACTGACTGCTTCAAGGCAACACATATAATAAGGTTAAACTAAAATGCAACAGAGGCTAGGATTGGAGACATTTTACATAGTTTTTACAGGGGAGTAGGGTTTGGGATCGATCTCAAAACCTGCAAGACCCAGACAGTGACAAACTGTATTTTTTTCCCCTTGTCAAATGTGTTTTAAAAGTTGGTTTTACCAGGCACATAAAAATGCCTGTTTGCTCTAACGTGCTGCTCTATTTTGAAAAGTAAAGATGTCAGGAATGGGAGAAGTGACCTTCCTTGTTTGTCACTCAGTGACTCTAAATTAAATTTGCTCAGTTTACAAGTTAAGATGTTACCTAGCTGCCAGCCTTGTAAACTTGCCCTTGAATCTGAAAGCCATGCTGGGTTCATCCAGGCTCGTTTCCTACCAGTAATACAAGTTCTATAATAAGAATGTAGTTAATTTATCTATTCATGTGTGAGTCAGAATAGAATCCAGTTCATTCTTCCTGATAGCTTTGCAGAACAACAGGTGTAAAAATGCAGTATGAATAGTGACTAAAATCAGCAGAACTAACTCTAAATGTTCTCAGATGGAGCAGGAAAGAAGTATATTGGGTGTGTTCCCTATATAGCTGATTTTCTGACCATAACTGCACTTGAGGATAGATTGCAGGTAGATTCTACTAGAAAAGCTAGTCGGAATATTTCTTATTGCATTACATAAGAATAGCCTTACTGGATCAGACCAGTGGTCCATCTAGCCCAGTATCCTGCTACTGACAGTAGCCAGATGCTTCACAGGGAATGAAGAGAACTGGGCAATTTGAGTGATCCACCCGCAGTTATCCAGTCCTAGCTTTTGGCAGTTGGAAGTTAGGGACACTCATCATAAGAAGTTGTGTCCCAGATCATTTTTCCTAATAACCATTGATAGACCTATTCTCCATTAAATTCTTTTTTTTTTAACCCAGCTATACTTTTGGCCATCTCAACTTCCAATGGCAATGTGTTCCACAGGTTGAATATGCATTGTGTGAAGAAATACTTCCTTTTATTTGTGTTAAATCTGCTGCCTATTATGTCATTGGGTGACCTTTGGTTCTTGTGTTATGTGAAGGGGTAAATAACACTTTCTCCATACCATTCATGATTTTATAGACCTCTACCTTATCCCCCCTTAGCTGCCTGTTTTCTAAATTGAACAGTCCCAGTCTTTTTAATCTCTCCTCATGTAGAAGCTGTTTTGTATCCTTAATCATTTTTGTTGCTCTTCTCTCTACTTTTTCCAGTTCTAATATATAATTTTTGAGATGGGAAGACAAGAACTGCACACAGTATTCAAGGTGTGGGCGTACCATGAATTTATATTGTCTGTCTTATTGTCCATCTCTTTCCTGATGGTTCCTAACATTCTATTAGCTTTTTTAACTTCTGCTGCACGTTGAGCAGATGTTTTCAAAGAATTACTCACAATTACTCTAAGATCTCTTTTTTGAGGGATAGCAGCTAATTTAGACCCCATCATTTTGTATGTATAGTTGGGATTATGTTGTCCAATGTTGCATTTATCAATACTGAATTTCATCTGCCATTTTGTTGCCCACTCACCCAATTTAAGGAGTTCCCTTCATACCTCTTCCTGGTCTGCTTTGGACTTAATTGTCTTGAATAATTTGTATCATCTTCAAATTTTGCCACCTCATTGTTCACTCCATTTTCTAGATAATTTATGAATATGTTGAACAGCACAGGTCCCCGTACAGGATACTTGGAGGACCCTGCTATTTACCTCTCTGCATTGTGAAAACTCACCATTTATTCCTGCCGTTTGTTTCCTATCTTTTAACCAGTTACTGATCCGTGAGGGTACTTTCCCTTTTATCTCATGACTCCTTATTCTGATTAAGAACCTTTGGTGAAGGAGCTTGTTAAAGGTTTTCTGAAAGTCCAAGTACACTGTATCAACTGGATCACCCATGTCCACATGCTTGTGGACTCCCTAAAGAATTCTAATAAATTGGTGAGGCATGATTTCCCTTTACCGAAGCCATCTTGACTCTTCCCCAACATATTATGTTTATTTATGTGTCAGATTATTCTGTTCTTTACTGTAGTTTCAGACAATTTGCCTGGTATTGAAGTTAGGTTTATTGGCCTATATTTGCAAGGATTGCCTCTGGAGCATTTTAAAAATCAGCATTATATTACATACTCCAACAGTATGGACTTTGCTATTACCGACCTTCCCCATTATTGTTCCTTCCCCTTGGCTGTATATATACACCCACTATCTGATTTTTCATTCCCTGCATCTGACGAAGTGGGTTACAGCCCACGAAAGCTTATGCCTGCAGAAATTAAATTTGTTAGTCTTTAAAGTGCTACAGGACTCTCATTGTTTTTGCAGCATTACATTAGCTACCCTCCAATCATTTGGCACAGAGGCTGATTTAAGTGACAGGTTACATACTTGAATTAGTAGTTATATTTGAGTTCCTTAGAACTCTTGGGTGAATACCATTTGGTCCTGGTGACTTACTACTATTTAATTTATAAATTTAATTTACAAATTTGTTCCAAAACCTGACATCTCAGTCTCGGACAGTTCCTCAGTTTTGTCACCTTAAAAGAATAAACCTTTTAATCGTTTGTATTACAAATTTTTGTAAAACTAATCTAGTTTAATGTCATTCATAAAATACAATGTATTGCCATGCAATGATTGGAGTCATATGGCAAAGGGTCCCACATTCCTTGCTTTCTTACTGTTAATTGTGCAGCTTTAACTATTCACACTTAGTAAATCATATTTCGCATCTTGCTCCTACTTGTCTACATTTTTTTTTTATACATGACTTGCCCGAAAAGAGTTTTCTGTCTTTCAATTCTGGGAGCAGAACAGTTTCTGGCAAAGTTCTTAATGTTCTCCTGTTGAATGAGTACTGGCTGAACCAGATTGGGGCTGGGAATTTTGTCAGTAAGTGAATTAATCTTGCTATTAATTTAGACAGAAAGAACAACTTGTGGAGGATCACTTAAAAAAAAATGAAACCTTTAAAATGTAGGCTTCCATTATTTTTCTATTGAATCTTTTCAGAGAATGGCTAATATATTTTTAAAGCACTTAGATAGAAATTTAGTATGTTAAATCAATTTTATTTTACATTTCAGGTATACTAAACCACTAACCTTTGCCGACTGCATTAGTGATGAATTGCCATTAGGATGGGAAGAGGCCTATGACCCTCAAGTTGGAGTTTATTACATAGATCACAACACCAGTAAGTGATATGTGTTCTGCAATACGTTATTGTATGTAGCTCACTTATTTACTGATTCATTATGCACACATTAATATAGCATATTAAAATAGCATATAGCTCCAAAGGCCAAAGAACATGATCACCACAAATAGACCGCTCCCTGCACCTTGACTCTACCCATAAGCCATAAATCTCCAGGAGCTGGATTCTCCCACTCACAGGATGCAATTGTCTCCTTAGGAATTGCATTTATACTGTGAAAGGGAGAATTAGCTCTCTGACATTCATTGTCCTGTGTCTGCTACTAATGGGATAGCACTCTCCAGCTGATGAAAAGGCCAAGTTCCTACAGGCCTGGTGCTGAGGACTGGGGTTCACTCTCTTGGTGAAATTCACCCCTGTGCAGAGGATCAGCACAAAGCACTTAAATGGTGCAAAGACCTGGTGCTGGCCCCCGCACATGGCTGAATTTCACTCATTCTCTCTAAATACCTCTGTGAGCTCTTTAAGTGTACAGGGAAGGTATTTGCTTAATACAGTTCTTTGTTCTCTCTTCAGAAGCAAAACTTTCAGTATAGTAAATTTGGAGTATATCTGGTACACAGTCTTGAGATTGTTAATATCTGTAAGTTTTCAGGCAGTTTCATTCCCTTTACTAAGAGGCTATGCTACTGGATGCCCTCTTTGGAACGCTACTCCATGGGCCCAAAGTATTGAGCATTACCAGAAGCTTTGATGAATTTTGAGAAATTGAGTGCAAATGCAAATTTATTTCAAAGTACAGTAGCTGGATACATATCACAAAAGCTGTTGATAGGAAATGTCATTGTAAGTGTGTTTTGAGCTGCATTAAAACCAGCCCCCTAAAAGGAACAGCTCTTACAAAAAAATAAACTTCATTTGCTGCACAGTTATTGTTTTGAGTATAGTAACATGTTAAGAGGACAAGCCATTTTTCTAGCCACCTAATTATCTCCTTTACAAGAGAGTGTAGATAAGCTCAAGCTTAATAGGGTATGGTCATCTTACTGTTTGCATGAGTTTTGAGTAACAATGTTACCATGGAAATGGTGACAGGTGATTATTGACATCTCTGTGTCCTGCTACTGATATGATATAGGATTTCAGTGCACTTGTTTAATTTTTTTTTGTATGGTAGCAGCTCTTAAGAGACCTAGCTCAGATTTCCTGTTTTAAAATATAGTTCATTCTGGTGTTGGGTACAACAGGGTATATTTGAGATTCAGCTACTGTGTGATCAAAAGTTCCTACAAGAAGTGGTATGAGTTCAGGTCGGTGGCATTGGAATGAGGACTGAAGTGAATGGCGGGGTTAAGGAAAAGCTGTAACTCCAGTGATAGGATAGTGCAGGGGGAGACTCCTACAGAATTCATCAAAGAAACAGATGTGACTTGACATCTTCTCTTTTGGAGAAGATTGCTCCAATCACCTGCCCAAAAACCCACCATAGAGAAATGCCCAGATCTTTTCATAGTTAAATTTCTACGATTCATATCAAAAGAGAGATTGTTCTGAAAGGCAATAGTGAGAACTACACTGAAGCCTGTAAAGGGAAATAAAAGGTTTTTTCCAGGACTTCAGCAGAGAACTTGAAAACAATTTAATTTCTGGCGCTCATTGAAATAGAACAGAAGGTTAGTTTTGTATGTCTTGAGATGTATGTAAGCAGCTGTTTTTTAGATTAGGAGGCACAAATTTTTAGCTGGCCTAAAAATATGGTTGCAAAACATGAGAGTAGTTTTTTGGTCAAATATATGGATAATTCTAGATGGTTAATATGCCTGCAATTACCTGACTTGCATGTGTATATTTTCAGTGTTGCATCTTTCCTGTGAAAATTGAGTATATTCATTTGCTGCCTTCCATAAGAGTAACCCTGAGACAAATTGCAAGTAAATATTCATGATTATATTCTTGTCTATTAAAAATAAAACAAGTATAGATACTTTTTATTTCTGCCAAAAGCAACAGTCACCCAACCAAACCTTGCATAAGATTCAGATATAAAATAAATAAAATTCAATTCAAATGTCTGGTGTCCCTCCTCACTTGTGAAAGTGACCTGAATATTTTATCTAGTACTTGTATGGACCCCCTCATTACAGTATCCGAGGGCTCCACAAACATGGTGTTCACTTTAGCACCACCCTGTGAACCAGGGAATATTAGTATTGCCATTCTATAGCTGAGGATACTAAGGTACAGGGGTCTTAGAGCCTTGTCTAAAACCTGACAGAAAGAGTGGCAGAGTGGGGAATTGAGTGGAACTCCCATGAGTCAATCCTGAATCACAAGACGATGTCTGAAATTCTGTATCCATACGTTAATTGTTTCCCAGTACATTCTTCAAGACTTTGAATGCTAACATTAATGCATTCACAAGGTAAGAGCTGAATCCTCAAGTCCTCACTCAGTTTTATTTATGTCTGGATTGCTCTCTCTGCTGCTCATATCCACAAATGGAACAAACCCTCTGTGCTTGGGAATGCTTGTTGGGGAGAAAATAACTCTGCAGCACTTCCTCCACCCCACCCCCCACCGCCCCAACCCACACTCTCCTTCCCATTCCAAACACGGCTTGATCAGCTGATCGCTGGCTGCACAGGAGGTGAGGAAGGAGAATGCACAGGCCAGCAGGTTGAGCGCATGGGAAGGGGTGGGGAGTGTTGGCCTGCAGGTCAACATATTCTGTTCCTTGCTCCAGTCCTATAGAGCCTTACTAGAAAACAGTCTGTGACTTACCTTTTCAGGTGTCCTTGTTTCCAGTGTGCTGGGGGGCCAAAGGCAATAGTGAGCTGTGAATGGCCCAGACTCCCATGGATTTCTGAGGATTTGCCAGGTTTGGGAGCTAAGTGGGCCGCACAAGCTCTTTTGGTGATAGGGAAATCCCATCTTGATGAATTATCAGAGGACCTCCACAAGGGGAGCCTCTGGCATGTTCCCTTTGAGCCAGCTCCCATGGGTTTTGCCCATAGACAGGAGTTGACCAGCATTTTTGTTTTTACTTAGTCATAAACTCCAGTTGAAGCCAGAGGACCAGATTGACTTGGTGGGATTCTGCCTGAATAAGAATCATTGGATTTGGCCCCAGAGAAATGAAATTCGTTTACTCTAGTGTATATATAGAGACAAGTAAGCCTCGCTTTGTGGAATAGATAACTTACTTTGACTCATTCAGACTGCCACAGCTAACAAATGCTTGGCGAAATACTTTGAACAGGATAGTAGAGGCAGAGGTATTGAAGGCAATTGTATCATTAAAGTGCAAGAAGAGTCTCTCAGTTTGGCTTCCAAGCAGGATTCTGGAAGGAATACAAATCAGCTTTGGCTAGCTATTTCTTACCACTGGCTCTTAAGAAAAAAACTCATCACAGTAATTCTTCAGACAGGGCAAATGCCAAAAAATTTTTGCAGTGACTGTCAAATCTTGCTAATTAGCAAGGTCTTTAAGGCACTATAAAGGAATTTAAAAATAGCCTGCAAGTTCTTGCTGACTCCATTCACTCCAACCAGATTTGGTTTTTTATAAAGTAGCCTGTCTTGCAATAATATCAGACAGCTATTAAATTAATAAACTGGTATAAAGGAGAAAAAAATAGCATGGTGGCCATTTTTATTCAGTGAAGTTTGTTGGAAATACTTTTTCTGCTTGCTCCATAAATCTGGAGTAGACAGCATTTTCTGTAGCTGCATTAGGCTCCTGATACCGTAGTTTGGTTCACATTGGCATACTCTCATTGAAGTCAGTGCAGCTCTGCTTGTGCAAATTTAATTGACGAATTGAGGCCTGAATGACTACTGTTTCTCTTAAAAGCTTTTGTTTCTCCTGCATGGCAAACCTCATAGATACCGGGCACCAGACAGTTTAAAAAATATTGCAGTTATGTTTGTGTCATCTTCTTACTCAGAACTAGAACTGGCTGAAACTTTACCGACAAATTTTGATTGAAGAGGGAGAAAAAAATCAATACCCCCATTTTCCAGACCAGCTGTATTCATAACCATAGTAAATCAAACCATGTTCAGTGTCCTCCAGCTGATCAACAGACACATTTTTTTGGCCTGTTTACAGAATCGTTTGGAGAAAGGACTATTTCATATTGCATTGTAGGGGGAGGAGTTTTCAGTGTGGCAGCAGGTTTAAAATATTTCAGTCTAATTATAAGCAATAGGCCCAAGGACAGAGCTAAATTAAATCTGAAGGCAGCAACCGTTGCTGCAATCATCAAATGCAATGAGCTGAGAACATTTTTAACTTACCCTCTGAGATAAAGTAAACATAATTAAATTGAACTGAGTATCCTATATATCCACAGTACATTATTAATGAACTTCTCTAATAAGTACTTCTCAGATTGCAATACAACTTTTTTCAGAACTTCATTTGACATAAGAAGCCAAAATTCTCTTGCCAAACAGTGATGCAAACAAAGTGAGACTTTATTCCTCAAACATGAAACCATACTGTGATTCACTCTGCATCAAATTATAGACACAAGCGAAGACAACAAATAACACAATCAACTTGTGCTTATATAGTCTCTTCATTTGACAATCTCAAGGCACCTCCTTGTAGCAGCTGGGATGAATTGAGTCCTATTCCTGAATTTTATTGATCACGATTACATATTTGATAATACGAACTCAATTAGTGCTGCAACTGAGGAAATATAGTTCAATGCTTTGATTACGAGTTGTGATGAGTTAAATATTTTTGATACAAGAGAGACACCGGAAGCTTTTCAGGTGGTAAGAGCCTCGTTGGCCTTGCCTACGCCGCCTATGCCCCAGCCACCATTGAGGGAGAAGGGGCTGGTGTCACAGGGGAAGCCCACGTTGGGACCTCCTGAATGGCTCAGGAGATCCCCAGTGCGGGGAGGAAGATCTCTGGCTGGCAAGTCACCTATGGTGGAGCAGTGCTGTTCCCCTAGAAGTCGTTCCAGGTTGTGGTCTTTGGCCCAACCTGCATCGGGACAGGAAACGGAGTCGCCCTCCCAAAGCCAGTCTCAATCCCCGGCACCGGGAGAAGTCCACTCCAGGAGACGGCACCGGTCGCGATTGCCCACTGAGTGCCGCTTCCCAGATGGATCCTGTCATTCTCGCTCTCTGATACCAAAGAGTTTGCATGCACTGAGATGGTGCAGAACCCGGTCACCAGAGACAGACGCGGCACCAAAAGGCAAGTGGCACTATAAGTCCTTGGTACCAAGATGATGCTCTGGAACATCCAGCTCCTTGGAGCACGGTTGTGGTGTTGACGTTGTACCTTGTCGAGGTCAACGGCATCAAGAGGACACTCTCTGGAGCAATGGAACACCCATGGATGGGAGCACCACTCCCCCCAGGCTCTGGTACCTCACAGCAGCAGCCTCCGAGGCAGCTCCACCATGGTCTTCAGATGGTGCCTCGATGTCCTCCTGAGGGGTAGTCACAAGGTGAGTCACTGTCGACAAAAGATGCCAGAGCCCCAGGTTCAGGTAACCCCTGGTTGGTTTTAAGGGCAGTGGCCACTCCAGTGGCCTTATTGGGGCCCCTGGGGGTTCCTGGTGGGACTGGGACCATAGTCCATCAAGTCCTCAGGTGTGCAATCAGTGCCATTGGTACCGGGAAAGGTCCACCACTCGCCCTCGGAGGATGATTTGGACGCACAGGAAGGGACCTCTGTGGGGACTGCTCATTGGCAGGAAGGGTTGCCACCTCCCGCTGTGCCCCTCCAATCCTCCTCCTCCTCACCAGATGAAGCAGTCTCCAGTGTCACTCAGCACCCCTGGATGATTTCAGAGCGCATCAGAAGCTGCTTAAGAGCGTGGCCTCCGACTTGGGGCTGGAAGTGGAGGAGCTAAAAGAGGCATCAGACAGCCTTTTTAGTGTCCTAGCAGTGGCTGCTCCAGCTTGAGTAGCCTCCCTGTACATGAAGGGGTACTCAAATTAGTGAAGGCCCTATGGCAAACTCCCTCTTCCATAGCCCCGACATCTAAAGCGGCTGAGAAGAAATATTACGTCCCAGCCAAAGGGTTTGAGTACCTGTTTACCCACCCCTCCCCTGGAATTCTGGTGGTGGACGCTGGCAATCAGAGGGATAGGCAGGGGCAGCCAGGATCTACTCCAAAAAACCAGGAACAATAAAAAGCTGGACTTGTTTGGGAGAAAGATTGTTCCACAGCAAGCCTACAGTTTAGGATTGCCAATCAGCAGGCTGTCCTGGGCAGGTATAATTTTAACCTTTGGGACTTGCTGAGACACTTTGCTGATGCTCTACCCCAGGACCAGGTGCTGGATTTTAATAGTATTGTGGAAGAGGGTACACAGGCGTCCTCAGATGCAGCTGACTTGGCGGGCAGAGCCATAGCCTCCACCAACTGCATGCACAGATGCTCGTGACTCCAGTCCTCCAGGCTGTCCCAAGGGGTCCAGCAGTCCATCCAGGACCTTCCCTTTGACAGGTCAACCTTGTTCTCAGACCGGGCTGATGCTAAGTTGCATGGTCTGAAAGACTCAAGGCCCACGCTCTGCTCCCTGGGCCTTTACATGCTGCAGTCCTCTAGGCGTCAGTCAAATTCCCAGGCACAGCAGCAACAGAGGTATCAGTCTTGGCTGTTCATGAACTATAGACAATTGGATAGAAATAGGGGGTCTAGGAGATTGCATCTCCTCCACCCTTCCCACCAACAACCCTCCTTCTGTCCCTCTTCAGGGACCCCTCTCACAAGCAACTCCTCATTCAAGAGGTGGAAACCCTTCTCAATCTGGGGTCAGTGGAAAAGGTCACTCAGGGCATGGCGGGAAGAGGGTTTTACTTGAGGTACTTCCTCATTCCCAAAGCGAAACAGGGTCATCTCAACAAATATCTCAAGAGACTCAAGTTTTGCATTGTCTCCCTAGCTTCCATAATCCCTTCCCTGGATTCAGGAGACTGGCATGCCGCCCTCGATCTCAAAGATGCATATTTTCGCATATCTATCCTCCCCAGCCACAGGCGCTTCCTTCGCTTTGTGGTGGCCGGCTCCCCCTACCAATTTACAGCATTACTCTTTGGCCTGTCCTTGACCTGGGGGTGTTTCACAAATGCATGGCGGTGGTGGCTGCGCACTTGAGGCAAAAGGGGGTACAAATTTTCTCCTATCTGGACAATTGGCTAATTAGGTCCCAAGTTCAGAACAGTGCGAGCCTGACATGTGCCACTTGCTGCTGGCTGGGCCTGCTGATAAACAAGCAAAAGTCCACATTAAATCCAGTATAGCGTATAGAGTTCATCAGCGCGATCCCGGACACTTCCCAGGCCAGAGCCTTCCTGCCCCAGCCGTGCTTTGAGGCATTGTCCTCCATTATAGCCCTATGACAACAGCCAGACATTGCCTACAGCTGTTAGAACACATGGCAGCCTGCACCTATGTGGTGAGGCTGGCTTGCCTGAAACTCAGACCACTTCAAGCATGGCTGGCCTCAGTGTACATTCCGAGCAAGCACCTTCTGGATTGGATGGTCACAGTCCCCCCACACATCCTAGCTTCCCTAGACTGATGGAGGACCACTTGGGTGGAGTTAAAGGGCATTCCGTTCAAGGAGTTAATTCCCTTGGATGCCTCAGACATAGGGTGGGGTACCCATATCAGCGCAGACCTCGGCACACAGGGGATCTGGTTGAGAGAAGAGAGGCACTTGCACATCAATGTGAAAGAATTGCAGGCTAATTGTCTGGTGTGCAGAGTGTTCCTCCGCTTCATTGCGGGCAGGGTGGTACAGATTCCAACAAACAACACAGCGGCCATGTGCTACATCAACAGGCAAGGGGCAAGCTCTCCGTCTGCGTGATTTTGCAGTAAAACACAATTTTCAAGTATTAGCCCCTCACCTCCCCGATTTGAGGAATGACAAGGCGGACCACCTCAGCAAGTCGTTCTTACCCCACCACAATTGGTTACTACACCCAGAGGTGGCATCTATGAACTTCTGGAGGTGGGGCTGTCCACAAGTGGACGTGTTTGCATCTGCATGGAACAAGAAGTACCCACAGTTCTGCTCTCTCCGTGGCCGAGAGGCCGGATCAATCTCCGACGCTTTCCTCCTACAGTGGTCAGGGAGCTTCATGTACGTGTTCCTGCCCCTTTCCTTCTTGCTCAGAATCCTGCTAAAGATCAAGAGGGACAAAGCAAATGTTACCATGATCACTCCAGCCTGGCCACACCAGCATTGGTTTGGCATGCCACTAGATCTCTGGATTGCCCCTCCTCTGGAGCTCCCAAGACGGCACAATTTCCTGTTACAGAATTGCCTGTTGCACCTAGACCTGGACTCCCTGTATCTCATGGCGTGGAGACTCTGTGGCTGACCAAGGATGAGCGAGCCTGCTCGGCGCAGATCCAGCAAGTCCTGTTGGGTAGCAGGAAGCCTTCTATGCAGGTCATGTATCGGGCTAAGTGGAGACGGTTTACCTGCTGGGCGGAGTCCTGGGGTATCCCAGTATAGGCGATCCTTGCTTAAGCTAAACCTCCAGGGACTGTGTGGTCTTCCTGAAGGTCCACCCAGCAGCTATATCAGCCTTCCATCAGCTGAGGGAGGGGAGATCACTTTTCTCCCACCTGATGATGATTAGGTTCCTGGAAAGGGTTGAGAGGCTCTATCCACAGGTCCATGACCCGATGCCTCCTTTGGATCTCAACCTGGTTCTCTCATGACTCATGGGGCTTCCCTTCAAGCTCATGGCTTCATGCCCTCTGCTCCTGCTTTCTTGGAAGATAGACTTCCTGGTGGCAATTACCTCTGCAAGGAGGGTCTCTGAGATTAGGGTGCTGACCTCGGAGCCCCCCATACAGTGTTCTATAAAGATAAGGTTCAGTTGAGGCTGCACCCGCCTTCCTGCCCAAGGTGGTTTCTCAATTTCATTATAGCCAAGATATTTTTCTCACCATGTTTTTCTTCCCAAACCTCATGGTTCGGAGGTGGAGAGAAGTTGGCACTCGCAGGATGTAAGATGGGCCCTGGCTTTCTACATTGAGCACACAAAACCATTCTGGAGATCGATGCAGCTTTTTATTGCAATGGCTGACCAGATGAGAGGCTCACCTGTCTCTGCCCAGCGCATCGCCTCATGGATAACTTCCTGCAGCAAGTTCTGCTATGAGCAGGCGAAGGTGCTGCTTCTGGAAACCATCCCAGCGCACTTAACCAGAGCTCAAGCCTCCTCTACAGTCTTCCTAGCGAGAGTGCATGTGCAAGACCTCTGCATAGCCGCCACCTGGTCATCAGAATATACCTTCACATCCCACTACACCATTGTCCGGCAGGCGCGGGAAGATGCGGACTCCGCTAACTCTGACTCACCTCCAAGTTATTGCTTGTTAGTCACCTATAATGGAATGGACATGAGCAAGCACTCGAAGAAGAAACAGGGTTACTCATCAGTAACTGCTGTTCTTCAAGATGTGTTGCTCATGTCCATTCCATGACCCACTCCCTGTCCCCGCTGCCAGAGTTGGCGGAAAGAAGTAACTGAGGGGGTGTAGGGCCCGCAGCGCCTCTTATACTGTGGCATGTGCGTGGGGCTCCAGGGTGCGCTGGAGCTGGCCCTATGGGATCTGCTAAGGGGAAAAAAGTTCTGGTAACCGTGCGTAGAGGCGTGCACACACCTATAAGGGAATGGACATGAGCGACAGATCTCAAACAGCAGTTACTGGTAAGTAACCCTGTTTTTCAGCCCTTCCTCCAGTGCCTCGATATTGTCAGGGCTTCCTCCTCTTTCCGTTCTGCAGGTTCCTTCACTCCTGCCAGACTTCTTAGAGCAGCACATTGCTACAGCAAGTGGGGAAGTATACGTGGCCAGAACAGCTGTTTTGGCTTTGAGCATTCACAGGTCCCACCATGGGCAGAGACAAGAAGGTTTAAAAAAAATCAGGGAGAGAAGACTGAGAAGTAGGGAGTGTGAGACTCCACCACTGCAATCAGTGGAGAGGATAAGGTAGTGGGCAAGAGACCATGGTGAGGGGAAGGGTGAGTATATGTGAGCAGAATATGTAGCTAATGCATTGGATTGCATGTCAGAACTTACCATTTTTCCATTTCCAGCTTTTCCATGATATCACAAGAAATTAATGGCAAAGTCACATTGCCTGTGCGTCAGTTTACCAATCCATAAAAAGTGGATAAGAACACTGATCTACCTTATGGATAGGTGAAATCATTTTGCAATACTTGGCAATATTAACACTCTTTATGAGAAAGCTATGTTTCTAATTCAGCCTCCGTCACATGTTCACATCTGCAGAAATGTCACTCCAACTACTTACAACTTGTCATCAGTGGATCAGAACATAAAACTGCATTGGAAAATGCATTGTAGATATGTTAAAGAGGGTTGAGAGAGATCCAGAACTGTTTTAAACAGCATCAAGGGAATACCTGTCAGCTGTCACTTTTTGTTTTTTACAAGTTCATAATATATTTCATGAAACTTTGAACAAACATAATTCTGGTGTCTGAAAAAACAGCAGCTTTATCCCAAATTCACATTTCTGAATTGTGGTGGTATCTTAGCTCCCCAAATGCAAAATAGGGGCATTGTTTAGTATAAGTAGTCTCTGGAAATATACAGGTTTTAAGAGGTTGTAGCTATGGATAGGCAACTTACTGACTGGGATTCCAAGAGTCTAAAGTTAGATAATAGTCCTCAGAGGCATTCTGACTTAATGTATTAAGCACGGAATCAGGAGGCTGGTTTCTAATCCTGGTTCCAAGGCTGACCTGCTGCAGGATCTTGCGCAAGTCACATGCTTGGGAAGTTTCACAGTCTTTCCTTGGTTTGTTCTACTGAAGATTTGGTCCATCTGGCTTTGGACACAAAGGAAAGTGAAATTTCCAAAGTGAAAATTCCCTGGAATTTTCTAGGGAAGAGCTTAGGTGTTCATTGAGAATCGGTGTTTTGGATTCTAAGATTTGGCTGGGAACCCCACCACTGGGAATTTCAAATTCTCACTGCTGTATGATGCTGAGCATTCCAGATACTGCTGCTTTCTTTGCCCCTACTCTGAGGTTGCCTAGAACACTTCAGAAGTTCTCATGTCCAGCTGGAACAGTAGTATGGCCTCACCAGGACCTTGAATGGATGACAGACCTCAAATAGTGTAAACTAGCCACCTGTTTTAGAAGTAATTTCAAAACAGCTTTTGAGACCCACAGCAGCTGACATCTTGCCTGCACTAAACTTTTGTGGGAAAAGGCTGTGTCTAAACTAGAGTGCTGTGATCTCTTGGGATTTCATTTTGTATTGTTTTGCAATTGTATGTTCAGTCTATGCCAGTTATGGCATTACTTTCACATCTTTGAACTGCCACATGTATGCTGCATGTCTCCAGCTACATATGTACAGCAAGCACTTGTTTCAAAACACATTGCTGGTGGAATATTCTGTGTTGGGAGGCTTTACCCCGGTATAATTGTTCCCCCTTGTAGTGTAATGCCATCAGCTTTGAGGCCTTGGTTAAATTGCTATAAGTATTTAGAATTATGTCTATGGTTTTCATCAAAATGTGCGTGCTTCCCTTGATCCTGTATCTTCCAACCATGAAGATAATTCTCTGTCTCACTTTAGACCTCTCCAGAGCTTTTAGCTGTGGCAGTTTCTACTGAATATTTAAAGAAACTCTTTAATCTGCATATTTTGAGTCCCACAGATGGTTTCAGCCAGGCCCTTTATTTATTAATTATTCAATACATGGTAAGTAGGCATTCTCATTCAAGCAAGATCAGTTCAGGCATCCTTCAGCATTTAAAGTCAGCTGAATAATGGGAACAAGGGTTTTGTTTCAAATTGGCACATATAGTAGGACTGAGAGAAAAGTGAGGAATTTTTCAAACACTTGGTCACACCACCAAAATGAAATAGAAGTTATAATATAAGTTGTATTAAGAGTGGCAACCTATGTGACACTGCATTTTTCTTTATAGAACCCCGAGGGCTATGAATTCATTGTATTGGAATAATGGAGGTCACAGAGTCCATTATAGTGACATTTCCATTATGTAAAAATGATCTTCCTTATAACACTTTTCCCCCTTGCTCCTTTGTCTTAAAATGAATACAAGGATACTGCTGTACATTCTTTTAATGGGGAAAAGAGAAGTTTACTCCTGTCTCAAGGCACTAATCATATAACATAACATATTTAGACCATGTTTACAGTATGGGCATTCTGCAGCATTGCTATAATGCTATAGTGTAGACATAAGATTACAGCAATGGAGAGGTTTTTTCCATTGCAGTAGGAACTACATCTCGTGAACAATGGTAGCTCGGCTGATGGAAGCATTCTTCCATTGACCTAGCTGCCTCTGTTGTGCTCAAGGCTTTTTCATACCCCTGAATATTTGTAGCTAAATTTACCTAAGTTTGACGTGTGGACCAGGCCTTAAAAGGGCTACATGAAATGACTTAATTCTCCCGTATTTGTAAAATCTCTGAAAATCTAATGAAAATATTGATTTTCCCCCTCTTCTCCTCTTACAGATTTAGTCCTCCTTCACTGCCAAACATTTTATTTTGCAGTTTTTGTTACTGTCACTCTAGGGAAGTCACATGGGTAGTGTTGTATCTGTAACAATGTTTTTATTAAAATTCTTGGCATTTATAAATTACATATTTAGAACAGATGACGCCCTGATAGAACACACTAGTAAAAAGTCTTAAGCCCTCCAATATTTTTTCTGTGGCTTTCTTTAAAAAAAATTATTAATAAGAATAGAAATCATTCCACAATAATGTTTTATATAACTAGAATCTGTTGCTGCAATTAGCACATATTATTATACCATTTATCAGTTTTATACAGTAATTCAACACAACCAATTTCATTTCAGATCAGCAGATTGCTGGGCACTTAATAGACAAAAATTATTAGGAAGTTACATTCTAAATATAGTCCTCTCCTCTTAAGTGGATTCCTGATAAGTGGATAATCCGCATAAGTGGATTCCATGTTTCCATGGTCCCGTATTGATCATAATGTTTTATGTAAAATGGGTTTGGTTAAGTGGTTACCGCTTAAGTGAATAATCCGCTTTAGTGGATAAACATTTTTAGTCCGGAAACCCATTTTCACATGTTAATGACTTCGGATAAGTGAATACTCCACATAAGTGGATAAGGTTTGTCTGGTCTCGAGTCTGTCCACTAAAGCGGACTTGACTGTATAACTTTAGTGCATGTAAAAGCCTATGTTCAGATAAGTGAATACTCCACATAAGTGGTAAGGTTTGTCTGGTCCCAAGGCTATCCACTAAAGCAGACTCGACTGTACTGCCATAAGTGAGGGGACGTGAAATGACCCAAGTAGTGATGCTAGGCACACCTTTTCTGGTGGTGTCTTTGTTCTCTCTTGAGTGATATTATCTTGTCCATCATCCGAGTAAGAACTTTTGTCTCTGTTAAGAAACAACTCAGATAGAGGACCCTCGTGTGCAATGGCGGCGGGAGCAGGAACATATGCTGAAGGACTATCTGATACTGGCCCAAGAGGCAATCACTGCTCAGAAAGAGATCTACCACGTGAAACAGCAGAGACTTGAATTGGCCCAGCAGGAATACAGGCAACTGCATGATGTTTGGGAGCACAAACTGGGCTCTCAAATCAGCTGTAAGTATTAGCCAACTGTCTAGCAAGTGGGAAACAGTATCATGATAAAACCAGGAAAACAATTTGTACTAAAACTCTGTTTTTGTAACTTGTTTTGAAGTAAAATTAACTCTGCAGCTGGCTCCTGATAGGACAGACCTCTTACATCAAGGGCTGTGTCTTACCTGTTCTCTGTCTTATCTGTCGTCAAAATATTTCCTATTTTTAGTATTTGTTTTGTAAAAGTATTGCAGCCACTTCATATGAAATCTCACTGCATTGCATCCTACTCAATCACTGCTGAAGTGGAGAGACATTGGTATCCCAGGTGTGCAAATTATCAGTATGGGGATTAGCAAAATGTAAATTAATGAGGTTTTACTTGTGGACTAGATCTCTAGCAGTGCATGCCAGTGTGTGGTAGGAGGGTAAAGACACAAGGTCTAGTTAATGATTGGACGTTTTACTTTTGGTGAATACAGCCAATAAACCCCACCTTCCAAAAAGGAAAAAAAAAAAAATCTCTGTGCCTCTGAAACCTGGGGCTGTCAAAGACTGGTTCAGTGCTCACATTCATAGCAATTCCCTGGATGCCGTTGACTTAAGTGATCTCAAAGCGTCTCCATCCACACAGACTCCTTACAATGGGGCTGGATGAGCAGTTGTGTAGAGTTCGCCATTTCTGTTCCACACCACCCAAAGATTCTCCATGTGATGTTTCAAGTTAGGCGAAATCAAGGAGTGCTTCTGAAACTCTGGCCTTGGAACAATTGTCAATAACTAATAATGATTCAAATTTTCATCTGATTTCACAGATATGTCACCTGTCTGATGACTAGAGTGTTCTCTCTCTTTTCAGCTGAGCAGTCAATTTTATGAAGTTTCTCTGCCCTCACTTTCTGTATAACTAGTCTTCCAGCCACCTCTTCCTGTCCACTTCATTCTTCCTTTTTCTCTTCTTCTTTCATCCCACTCCCTATTGTTCTCTGGGGCCATCAATGAGAGTGCTCAGCCTGACTGCACCTCTTCCTCTGCTGGATGCTAACTTACTCTAACCTCAGCAAGTTCCCACTTTACCCGTTATTTCAGAAAATATATAGTACATCATGTATGTTTCCATGTAAAACATCAGACATTAGCACAGTTTTGGAAATACTCAGGTAGCACACAGCTATCTCTCTGGGCTTTGATATTCCAAACCACTCATGCTTATGTCATCAGAACACCATTGATTTGTCTTTGTATCCAGATATGTCGGTAGTACCATATATGTGTTTAAGAATATAATTGCCATACTAGATCATGCTAGTAACGACTTAGTTCAGTGTTCTGTCTGACAGGGGTCTTGTACCAGTTGCTTTAGAAGAATATGCATTGAGCCCCATGAAAGGCAAAGTTTATTCCTAACCTATATCAGTTAGAGGTTGGCTAATGCCCTGAAAAAGTGATGGTTTATATCCTTTCCAAAACTTTGGGCTTTTTTAATCCTTATTACTGTAAACTGTAGATGTTCTCATCATCCACTTAATTGACCAAACCTTTTTGAATTCTGCTGAGCTATTTTCCTCAATTATATCTCGTCAATGAGTTGCATGTGCTAATTCTGGGTTATATTAAAAGGTGTTTTAAGCTATTTTAATTTTGTTGTCTTTCAATTTCATTGAATGTTCATCTTCACTGAAAAGATAAATAGAAGTGCCCAATGTAATTTTGCTATACCACTATTTCAATATGAATGCCATTAGGTCCCCTGTCTCATCTCTGAAGTAAACAGTCCCAGACATCTAAGTCTCTTCTTTAAGTTTTTCCCTGTCTCTGAATCTTATTCACTTCTGCTGTATATTGCTTGGGACTCTGTGAACTATAAACTGTATGCTGACACTAGAGGGTTCTGAGAGCATCCTGCCAACGACTATGAAAACAGAAATATAGTTCTGAACTACAGGGCATAAATAGATCATTGCAAAGATCAAAAAACAATTTTCTTGTCCCTAACCACCTCTTACAGCGTTGCACAACTGGGAGCTATTTTGCCTTCTGAACCGTAACCGTTTGTCCATTGATGAAGACAGGATGCTGCACTTAATGGAACTTTGGTCTAATCCACAGCTGCACATCCTATGGTCTGGCATGTCCTTAGGCTCTTCAGAATGCTTCAGTTTTCTTATGTGTATATTTGACTAATTAATTTACAAGAAACACCTATTTTAAAATTGAAAGCCTACATACAATATCTCTCTCTCTCTCTCTCTCTCCCTCCCCCCCCCATGTGGTGGTGTGAATTGGTTTTTTGTTTTGTTAATGGATTTTGTATTGCAGGAAACCAAGCAATTAGGCGTGGACCTAGTGTTGGAGTACTGTGCCAAGTAGAAGGGAGGAATTTTGACTGCTGGGAACTGGTGCTAGGTCAGGACTTACAGAGGGAGCATGTCGTGCATCTCCAGCCTTCTCAGGCATTCACTCCCAGTGTGATTATTTGACCGTGCTGCTAACTGCTGTCACACTGGAAGAAGTGCAGAACTAGTATAGGGGAGAGATGAGAGAAGGGGAGCTTGAGGTGTGGGAGAGCTGAGGGGGAGGGCTTGTTTTGCTCAGGCTGTGGGGAGAGTGTTAGAGCATAAAGTAAAGCAGAGAAGATGAAGACAAATAAGTTGGTCTCCTCAGGAAAGAGCATTAGAGTTCAGAGAATAAATATTATATCTTCAGATTATGTGTACAATATTGAAGTCCTCCTTTCAGGTTTGTGTGATGTACTGTGTTGTAAAAATCATGCTACCATAGAATAGAATTCTTATTTCAACATATTCTCTCCATTCTAGTGCTCTCTGGCTCATCATCTAGTTCTAAATATGACCCGGAGATTCTTAAAGCTGAAATTGCTACTACAAAATCCAGGGTAAGAAGTACAAATGGATCTTTGCTTTCCACTAATAATCTTAAGCTTCAAAACCTCATGACAAATATTAAAGGAGATGCCAAGGCAGCTGAGGGAGCTAATTGCTGCCGCCCTTACTCTAGAAGATAAATTATCAGAAATTCTCTGAAGTCTTCTCCAGAAGTTCTACTGTAACACATTTTTCTTGAAGGCTTTGAGCTTGCCTGAAAGCTGATAGAGCATATTTTGCTATAGATATTATGAGGCATTTAACTAGGTGGTGACTCTGTACTGCAACTTCAAATACCTAGGAATGATCTCCAGACACTTGGCAGCTGTTTTGTGTTCAGTGCAGACTGTTAGAGTGCTGTCCTCTCTCATGGAGACTTTACTTCTGGTCATTCTTGTTCACAGTCTAAAGTAGGTGAGTCAGGCTTCTATGGAAGGGCATAATAGAGAAAACTACAAGGTCCAGGTATTTACAATTTGCATGATCTTCCCACTGTGTTAGTTGTACAATGAAGTATCTTAATTGGGAAAACCCAGTAAGTGGCTTTTATCATGCAGGTAAGCAGCTGTCTAATTATTTAACCCATTTTAAAAAGCCTGTAAAGACTTCAAACATTATTGAATAAAAATGACATTCATTGCATTCCATCCGTCTCCTTTAAATCTTTATATGTCAACTTCCTGTATTTAAGAGTTAAGAATTTCACATCTCTTGCATCTAACTTGATACCACATAACATCTAGGAACTGGATGTATATCTTTCCAGTAAAGGGTGATATTATAATACTGTCCATATGAAGTAATCATTATGGCTATTCACTATTGTTGTGCTCAGTTGATTTTCTAGGACACTGAAATCCCCCTCCTGTTTAAGCTTGTTCTGATTGTGTGGATAATATGGTACTTAGAATATTAATGGAAGTATTGGTCTCAAAATGTAACACTTTACTCTTCAAATTACTACAGGTTAATAAATTGAAGAGAGAGGTAGCTCACATGAGGCAGGAACTGCAGTACAAAGAGCATGGCTTCCAGACACTAAAGAAGTAAGTTTAATGCACACTTCAGCTTATTTTCTGATGAGAAGTTGTCTTTCCTTTCTCACCCCCATTCCCTGGTTCTTTAGCTGCTTGAATAATACAAGCCGATTCTCTGCTTGGGTGTACTTCTGGTATGCTAACATCTGAGCACACAATTGAAAGACTTGAAAGGCAGCACACATAGCACATATTAGAATATGCCACTTGTGCACGTAAGTGCTAGTGTAGCAAATGGGAGCAAGTAGAAAATGACATATTGTTGGAAGAGCTCTTTGGAATTCGCATAAGGCCACGTTATGTCATCATTTAAACAGTGCTACCCACTGCATCCAGTATTATTTAACACTGATGCCATGATAGGGCCCGTGGACTTGATTCAAGGGATCATTTGTTTTTAGGAGCATTGAGGGAAAAGCTGTAAAAAGACAAGGACCCAGATGCTTACCTATGTAGGAATAGCAGTTGGCGTTGCTTAAATAATGAGGCATATAGTGTAACTGGTTAATTTTTACCATTTACAAACTCATGGATGTGCCAGCTCCTTTCAGTAGAATTCCTTTGGGAGGAGGGAAAGACCAGCTGTCAAATTGTTCAGCCTACTTCTGTTGAAGAGAAAACACCACTTCACATGATGTCTGTGCCCTATTTAATATGCAGAACATGTAGAAACTGGTTTCTACACAAATTTGTAGGAAGTCTTTCCTGTGTAGTTTACAAACCACTTGCCTATCATCTACTATATTGGTTTCAGATATATGCCTGGTCTTGGAGGATTATTTATTTTTATTACCATACATCCATGCTGATGGACCAGGACCCTGTTGTACTAGATGCTGCACAGACATAAAACAAAAATTACTTTCCCACAGCTTCTGTCAATTGCATCTTAAATCTAAGCCTGTCAATCTTTCTTCTACTGTGATGTATACACGTAACTTTCCTCCTTGAGTTCAAGAAGGAAAAAAAATTATCCTCTGTGCCAAAGGAAGATCTCCAATATGGAAGCAGGGAAAATGTGCAGTGATTAACTTTGCCTTCTCATTAACTAAGAGGATTTGGTTAATGACACTTTGAAGGAAGGAATATATTAACTTCATGGAGTCAGATTTCTGTTTTCTGGGGTTTGTTCTAATTTTAATTAAAAGGTTGGTGTATACAAAACTTCTTGGTGTGTCACACTTCATGATTTTCAAGAGAGGGCAGTATCAAGAGAAAATTCTTTGCTAGGGCACCATTAAGGAGGAAAGGTTTGACTGCCTTTTGCATATGTGAAAGACCACTGGGCATAACTTTCAGATCTCAGTCTTGGCTTATACTTGCTCACACCTTGTTGCATTAGCACCCAGGCCCACCGACAGGAATTCTGGACCCCAGGGCAGAACAGTCCCGTCTGGCTCCGCCCCTTCTGCCTGTGGCCCCGCCTCCACCCCAAATTCCACCCTCTCCTTTTCTCAGCCTGCTTTCCACTGCATCTTCCCCTCTCTCCCATTGCTCAGTCCCCCTCCTCTCTTCTACATTCCCCCTTCCCCCAGGCAACGAGTGACAGATGGAGGGGCTGAGGAAGGAGGGGAGGAGGAAGAGGGACACAGTGAACAGTGGTGGCAAAGGGGAGGAGGAAGGATGCAGTGAGCAATGGTAGGGGAGGAGAGGAGGGATGCAGGGGGGCAAGCGGGGGAGGGAGAAGAGGGACACATGCGGCAAGCAACAGTGGGGTGGGGGGGAACTGAGCAGGGAGAGGGGATGTGGCTGCGGGGAGGCCAAGTGGGGAAAGGGAGTGTGGAAGAGAGGAAGGGAAGCCAAGCTAGGAAGGTGGGCTGGTGGGGAGGGATGCATCAAGTGGGGTGGGTCCTGGGGTGGAATGGGGGTGGACTACAGGCAAATTGCCAGGCAGTTGCCCCCTCTGTCCACCCATTAATGGTCCTGCTAGCACAGATTATAAATTCTAACAATCATGACAATTTAACAATTTGTGTATGTGAATCCATCTTCCATGTGTGCACATGGGTGCTAGTGTGCCAAAAGTGCCAGGACTAGCAGAAACCATGCTGAAGCACTACTGAAATTCAGGCCCTACATCATCCAGAAATCTAAAATGGATGATAGCTTTCAGTAGATTGTGGAATCTGTAATTGTCACTCTGGGCTGAGAGGTGGAGTGTGTACAGTTGAAGATCTTGGTATACAATATTGTTTGTGTATTAATGGCTAAGTGGTATTTCCATTCTGACATGTTTAAAAACATTGGAGTAGCTCCTCTAAAAATATATTAAGTATAACTTGCTGTATGGTAGATCTGTGCAGATTCCCCACAACCTCCCTGCAGACTGCAGATCTCTACCTGTTGCTGTTTGAAGCAGTAATAGCAGCCATATTTCTAGGCAAATGATTCTTCTTGCTCTCCCCCTATCTGTGGTGCTCCTACTTAGTCCTTGGAAGTACAGAGGCTTTTGCAAGAATCAAGGCGAGAGAACTACGAGGGGTTAGTTATGTTCTGATTTTGTACTCACCCGGAGGTGATGCTAGCTTCACTTAGCTGCTAAAATGTGTCTAATATTCCAACTTTGAAGCACTGAGCTGACACTTTATGTTGCCATTTTCAGATTTATTTGGCATTCCTCAGCCATACCATAGTCCTTGGGTTATACAAGTTTACTGACATGTTTTCTTAATGCACATTGTAAAATCCACCATTTTATATTCTACTAACATAAGTTGTATAGAAAATAACAGGAGCTCCCTCATCCTGAAGAGATTGAAGCTGCATCATGCCCAGTACCTGGAGACTAATTAAGGGCATATTCTATAAAACTCATGCCAAAAGTGTCTCCCTTGCACCATTCTGAATACAAGTTTAATCTGATCCTGCCATTGTCCATGTGCAGAACTCCTTGTAATGTTCTAAAATTTGGAGGGGATCTTGCCAAGACATCTGAAAAGACCAGCCCTGAAGATTCCTCTTAAGTTTTCAGCTAGGCCAGGTGCTTTCTGTAACATGATGTTAGGGCCTCAAATTCTGAAAACACTTATTACATTGTGAATGCGACTGTTTAGTATGGTGAACATCACAAACAGTAGTGTTTGCAGGGTCAGGCTGTAAGTTATTACTTACAGGGTAGACATATTCAATAAGTTGGTTCTTTTGACACTTCCAAACACATGAAGGAAGATTAAGTAAAAATGTGTATGGTCCAAATTCTGAGCTTGATTTATGAAAATCAGTTTGAAGTAATTCCATTGGAATTTGACCCCAAACATAACATGTTGGCAGTAGTAGGAATTTTATTTCAGTGCACTTGTTTTCCATTGTGGGCATGACAAAAACCAAAGAAATGACATTAAAGGAGCCCTTCTTGGTTAGCTTCAGAATAGTGGAATTCTAAAGGTTAACATACTTGCCTATCATAAAGTAACTTATTCAAAAGGGGACAAGCACCAGGATCATTGACTAACTCTGTTCTCTCCTTTTATGATTGAGGACAGCTCATGTTTAAGAATGTTTACATGCTTGGTGGTGGGCACAGAAAGTTGCATGTGTTTTAGCATTTTAATGTGTTCACTTAAAATTTCTTTAACAAATTTGAACTACAGAGTCATATATCTTAATTATTTTGGTCATATTTGAGTATTTTAATTCTCTTTCCTCTTTTTATTTTGTAACTCTTCATGCAGAATTGATATGAAAATGTCTGATACTCAAGGTGGATACAAACTTGATGAAGCACAAGCCATATTAAGTGAAATGAAAGCTATCAAGAAAGCAATCACTTCAGGAGAGAAGGAAAAACAAGATCTCATTCAGGTACTGAAGCAATTTTAAATGATGAGCCATTGATAGAATAGAGAAGGTATGGCCTTCAAACACTCTTGAAAAGTTGAGCTGATATAACTGGAAATGTTCACAATATCTAAGGCAGACTAAATCTCTTTTATTTCAAAGAATATTAATGCTAGTTCAGGAATTAACATAAAATGATCCAACATCATATTTGGAGTGGAGCTGTCATCCTTTTGATTTTATTTACTGGTAACAAACCATGCAAAGATGGAATGATACGATATTTGCTGCAATTAAATCACTTTATCATTCTCTAAAATGAGTACAAGAACATCAAAGAAACCCTCTGATGATTAAAAAAACTTGCTCTGAGATAAATGTCCCTAGTAAGGAACTATTTATCAAGGAAGGGTCACTGTGATTTTTATTCAAGCTAAAATGTCTCATTCAATGTAATGATGTTGTGCAGCTGGTGATATTTTTCTGGCAAGAAAAGAGATGACTTTGTGAATTCTTGTTTTAGAGCTTAGCCAGGCTAAAGGATGGCTTCGTGACTGACAGAGGTTCTCAGTCAGACCTGTGGGCCAGCAGTGCATCCTCTGAAAACTCAAGCCTTTTGTTACCTGCACAGTATCTGGATGTCAGCTCCCAAACAGATGTTTCAGGAAATGTGAGTAACACATAAGACAAACACATACAAAAATGTTCCTCTGCACTGGAGAGCAATGTTGCCATATTGCAAGTTTTCAAGCCAGGGCAAATAACTATTAATTGATGAGCCTTCAGAGCTTTAACATCAATGTGGTTTTCATTGAAATTTCATTTGACCTGTTAACGTAACTCTACCAATAACTCCATTCAAAATGGAGGAGGAGATGGTGGTGGTGCCCAGCCACCTTCTAAATTTTAGCTTAGTGGTTAGAGCACGTGCCTGGAAGGTATGATACCCAGGTTCAATTTCCCCCTCTCTTCCGGCAGCGGAGAGAGAATTTGAGCAGGAATCTCCTAGCCTCCAAGTTGGGTGCCCTAACCACTGGACTACATAGTTCTCTCTCTCTCTCTCTCCGTCCCTTCACCCTCCCCACAATAATAGTTATTGAGCCAGAGTGCAGGAGAATCACTGTATAATTCAGTGGCTAGGACACCCACCTGGGAGGTGAGAGACCCTGGGCTTGGTCCCCCTGCTCCAGTCAATCTTTCATTATTTAAAATGATTCAGAAATAATGAAAATATTTCATTTAAAAAAATATTTCAACTCTTGTTACAGTTTCAGAACTTGGAAGGCTTATACAAATAGGGGTACAATGCAACTCTGTGTAAAGGACAATCACAGGTTTATGTACCCCTTAAAAATATAGGTGGCACTTACGTGGTGCATAAACCTTGTGCTGGCCCTTTCCACAGCAGTATATTTTATCCTTGGATCCTTGGATTCCATAAATGGGAATTATGGAATAGGTGTCAATCCTTAGGGCTTTAAAATTAATGATTCCTTGAGGTGAGTTCTTTCAATGTTTGGTAATATATAGAGGCCTGCTAATCCACACATCTTGCCTTGTGCACATAAAAAAGTTGGCTTCTTGCTGCTTCTCAGTAAAGATTGAATAGCATGTTTCTGTAGTATGGTCTCGTATTAAAATTGTAAAATGTGTGGCATCTTACAGCACCATAAACTTTCACAGTGCTTCACAAACATTAGACCCTGATCTGGGAATTGGATCAATGCAGGCAAACGCATGTCACCCCTGATTGGGGCTCTGCACTGGTGCTGTGGGGACAACTTATATGAATCAGATGGTGGCTAGTCCTGCAAATCCTCACTTGAGTGAACACTCCTTACTAATGTGGGTCTATTAGTGTAAGGCATCTATAGGTCCAATGATAATAGCCATTACATTCCTTGCCCTAAAGATTTTTCAATCTAGCTAAGACAGACCAACACAAGACATATTGTAACATTTCAGAAGACGGAGATAATAAAAAATACCTTGCAAAAAGTCCCTACTGTGGTTTTCAAATGCAAGGAGGGGAAATCTGGGCCCCAATCATAAATGTGATATAGTCAGAATCTGCTGTACTCTATAACTGGAGAGCAAATTAACTCTTGCGTTTTATATCCATTTTTAAAAATGTGACGCACGTAATCATAAACAAATCATCAGAGGAAGCAATTTTCAGTTTGATCATATCTTGAATCTATTAATTTAATTCAGTTGACAAGTTAGCAGCATTACAATTTCAATATAGAATGTCACAAGGCACAGTACCTATTTATTAATTCACTGGTTTTATACTTTATTTTCTAGTTTATCACAAGCACTAATAATCAGTTGGCTGAGAAGGTCAGATTACGTCTCCGATATGAAGAAGCAAAGAGAAGGTAGCTGGTGTTTTGTATGTTGTTGCTTGCCATTGGGACTGTACAGTTCAAAATGTAAACAGATATCTGTGATTGAAGGGAAAATCCATTAAGAGCACAATTAGAACTTCAGTGGTGGTGATGGGGCATTCAGTGAAACTCTGAAAGATCTTTTGTACTCAGAGGCCAGCTTGCAGTAACTGTTTCTTTGAGAGACTTCAGCTTTTAATGACAATGAAGACTGTATGGAATTGCAAATCAAACATTAGGATTGCATTTTAGCAATTAACCAGAACACTCAACAGAGTAAATACACATTTTAAAATCATCACAGTGCAGACAATAAACACAGATTCTGCCCTTTTCCTTACTTAACATTTAAAACGCCCTATAAAATAAAAATGAAATGTAAAAGTTAAGAATAATCTGTTTAGGTTATAAAGGCTATAAAGAAAATTAATTTCACATAAGTGTTTTCTTGTTTTTGCCAACAACCAGGCAAATAAAGCAATTGTATGTAACTGAAACTTTATTGCTACATAACCGATATTCTAGTTGTTGAGCTAATGAGACAAAAGGCTCCTGAGTCATGATTGGGGAAAGCCATATAGTTCTCAAATGACAAAAATATCAAAATAGTAAGCAATGTAGCAAGTCTTCAACGTTGGAGAGAGCTGGATGGCGCATACAGTTTTGCCTCTGTGTCTGTAGACCTCCCCTCCAAATAAGCCAACCATGTTGGAAAACAGAGCTGTAAAGTGGCCTCTTTAGCTTACTTTTAGCTTTTAAATCTGCTGACAAAAAAATGCTAAAATCCTGTAATGGATGTTTCAGACCCAAAGGTGTTAGGGATAACACAACCATACCTCCCTATAGCAGGACACTGGTCAATTCAGAATTTTAGGGGCAAAATTCTGTTTCCTCTCTAATGGGGCCAGTACCTGTTTAATATAAAAATTAAAAAGAAAGGAGAACAATAAACCATGACATGCCCTTTATAATGGATGTAGGCTCTGTTAGCTCATCCTTCCAGCCTATCCTAACCCTGGCTATTGTTTGGCCATGAAGGGCTCTCAAAAGATAGTTAACCTGAGGCCTCACCAAACCCTTACAAGTTTCCCACTGATATGGCTTCTCTCAACAGATTCAAAAGCAAATTTCAAATCTGTAAAGGCCACATAAAATTTTCCCTCATTGGGGGAACAGTATTTGTAGATCAAATGTGAGATCACAAAACAATTAACTATAGCTGAGCAGCTATATTCCTAAAGCTGGCTTGTTCTCTGCAAAAAGGTTAGAGCTCTCAGCCTAGTCCTCTAATTTCCCTAAAAGGTATCTGGAATAGATTTTAAAGACCACATCTAAAAGGCTAGTTGGATGATAATTCCCAGGTTAATTTCTATGCCTCTTATAAAGCCGGACAATAAGAGTAGACTAACCTGCAGAGAAGTACCTATATTGTTGGGACCAACTCTCAAAATCTATTTAAAATTACAGAAAATTTGCAACCCCAGGTGTTTCTCACCTTCTCCATAAATTATCAAAGTGAAATTAAAAGAGGCTCCTTATGCTGAGTCTGTAGGAAGAATAAGAATTTCCCTGTCCCCAGGATCTGTTACTCTCCCAAAAGAACCAAGTAAGCTAATGGGTACTTTTCCATAAGTGGGTCAGGGATTCAAGGTCTGTAAAGAGACTCATTGTAAAAAGGAGAGTCTCAGTGGGAAAAGTGAATATTCAGGGCTAATAAAACAGATTTATCTGGAAAGAGAAAACAGAAGCCCTGGAAACAGGAGTTACCTAATGTTAACTTAGTTATAACATTGAATTTAATGGAAACACACACGACCAGACTACGTGTAGGTCCTGTTATCCATGCGTAACATCCCTTTCGGAAAAGATTCAAGGGCCTGAAGATAGTCTCATCCTTAGCTAGCCCTTTTTGAAGGGGAAAGGCCAATGCAAAGCAACTTACGCCAGACTAATTTTGTAGTGGAGACCAGGCCAAAGGGTATGTCTACACTATAGGGACTGTAGTGTCATAATGACAGTGCCGTAGCTCTGCCAGCATAACACCATAGTGTAGACCAGCTTATACCATGGAAGGGGGTTTCCCATCGCTGTAGGACTATCACTTCCTCACGCAATGGTAGCTAGGTTGATGAAAGAATGCTTCCATCATCCTAGCTGAATCTACACTGGGAGTTAGGTCGGCATGGCAGCATTGCTCAGGGGTGTGGAATTTTAACACCTTGAGTAACAAAGCTATGTTTACCTGAATTTAAAGAGTAGACCAGGCCTTAATCAAATTGGGATAAACAAAGATGGAATTAGACAGCAGATACTAGCCATGGTGACTGAACTCTTGACCAAGTCGCATCTTTTAAAGTACACTTGTCTTATAAGGTCTTACATTGATGTTCTAGTGACTTGATGACATATTTGACACCATTGCTGCAGCAACGAGCATTAAAAAAGTTTAGATATGTTCCTGCAACTATACTTAAGAACACACTTTCTAAAGATCCACCTCCATTTTGGTGGGTGCAATTTGCATCAACCATTGAAGTGCAGAAGCAAATCTGACTATTTGAATTTGTAATTGACTGTGCGTGCACATAGTTATAGAAGTGCACATGCTCTGATTTGTTCCTGCAAAGAGGGAGCCACTTCTCTGGGGCAATAAAGGAGTCAGATTGAATATCAAGACAGCAAACAAACAATTCAGAATAATTGTTTTATTTAAAAAGACAACAGTTAACAATAAAACTAAATGTCCTTTTCTTCATTTCCTTCAGCGATCAGGAGTGATAGGTGCTCAGAAAGACTCTGTGCCTAGCAGTCAGAATCCACTATCCCTGATATCTTTGTAATGCAAATCTGGACTTGTGCATGAATGATGTAGTTTAAATGTTCAGTCTGTAAATGCTGAAGGGCTAGAGATTTCAGCTAAATGCCAAGTCGTTTGCAAAGCATTATTCTATAACAATGAAAGAATTTTTTTCGACTTTAAAGGTGGGCTTATTTTTTTTAATCCAAAGAGCAAAGAATGGTTGCTTGTAAAGCAGGTGAAAATTCAGGATTAGTTTTTTTAAAAGTGTAAGAATGTGTGCAGAGCATTGAGAGCAAATTCCACTGAAAAGCCATATCCATGCAAATATATGCCAGGAGTGATCAGATTAATACCAAGCAATCCTCTTATAAAATTCATATTCCTTCAAAATGCACTGAGGAATTCTTGGATTATAAAATAATGCCACTGTGAATTCTTCATTGGAGCACACAGTTGCACTTAATCAGGCAGTCAGAAACAAAATAGCTCTAAGAAGGCCTAAAAATAGTCAGGATGAATTTCTAATAATTATAGAATTTAAATTAATTAAGAAGTAACCCTGCTGTGAGAACTGGCTCTGCAGTAAGAATGGGCCCCCAAAATGTGGCTTCTGAGCAGAAAACTGACAGAAAAAGCATTTACATCCATTCTAGTATCATCACAATAAGTTAGCTAGGCTTAGTCCTGCCCAGGTTGCCTCCCTTTCATGGAGTCTTATGGACCTCTGGTCTTCCTGGGCTTTGGAGCTGGAGAGCTGAAGCTGAGTCCTGAAAGACTTTGACAAACATATATCACTTTGCTACCCGCTTGGCTACCCACTTTGCTGTGATCTTGCTAACTATGACAAACCAATCAGGGTTTGGATTTAGTTTGTACCTGAGGGTGTATCTACACTAAGATTTTTTTACTCCAGTTAGTTGGCTGCCTACTTACCTGACTTAAAAAATACATTTGTACATGCTCATCCTAAAATTTCTGTTCTGGAACAAATTAGTGTGTCCAGACTAGTGTGTACAAAAGTGTTGGCAAACTCAGATTGGCAACCAATTGACTTGAGTTTAACTCTAGTCTTAACACACCCTGAATGAGATATGTAACTAATACCCCATGAGGGCAATTTGCATGCTAAACTTCATCTTCCCAACCTTCAGCCTTTTCTGCTGTAGAGCCATTAAAAAAGAGCCCCCCCCCAACAAACAAAAAACCAACCTCTTGCCAAATATCTTTAATATTTTGAATCAAAACTGCTGAACCTTTTTTTTTTTTTGTATAGGTTCACATTTTGTCAGAGACAAAGCATGGAAAACTTCATCCTTAAAGGGGAAAGCTTCAAAAATCTAAGTGACTAGAGTCCAGGTAGCTAGAATGGAAACTTTGATGCAATCTGGTATGCTATATAGCTACCCCCTAAAACTCCAACTGTGACTCTATTTAAATCATCATAGTTATCAATATACCAGCTATTGCTGTTGAGTCTATTCTTTTGATTATTCAGTACTCATCTCTCCTTTCTTAGGTTCTTGAACATAATGTGGTGCAGCCCTGAAGTACCAGTGACTATAAAGTTTAATGTTTGGAATATTTGGAATAATGCCTGTAATCAAAACTTTTATGCAGCATCCAAATAAGTGACTAATAATTCAGAGTGATACTTTGTCACCCTTTGACTGTTTATGTACACATACATTGATTGCTACTGTCTGAGGTTAAATTTTTAATGCTTTGATATTTGCAAATCTGGACTTACATTTTGAACAAGGTAGCTCAGTGCAAGAATTCTGAAACCCAGAGCTGAGGTTTTAGGAATAAGCTCATTCACATGGTAACCATATGCATTAGTTAGTGTTTAATATAACCACTCATATTGTTACACTTTTGACTAGCAATATATGATCTTACTATACTTTCAATGTGTTTTACATTTACAATGCAAATGTGTTTTACTAAAACTGTTCAACATTCAATGTTTAGATTCCTTTAGCACTATCTAACATCATTTTAGCTCTGTCAGTACAAGATCAATTTTTTCATTTGAAATGTGACTTTCCAAGAGCACTTCACATCCCTGAAGTACAAAGTTCTCTCCATCCACAAAACAAGTAAAAGCACTGTCGGTGGCAGTGCACATCAGTATTCCCCACACTGCCTCTGTGTATCAACTCTGATTTGGATGAAATATCTCTAGTATCAACACCAAGATGTTTTTCATTCCCATAACTTCCATTGGGTACAGCACCAACTGGTGGCAGTTCAGGCAGTGTTCAGATAGGTCTGGTGTCTACCACTGTTAGAAGATGTTGAGGTTAAAAACTTCTGGGTCTTACATACATTGCAGCTTCCTCTGGTGCTATCACCTGTTGACAATCATGGATCTGAAAAATCATAGTGTAAACAAAGCCAGAAGGTGAGGGTAGTTCAGTCTTCAGGCTGAGATGGTGAGCAAGGATGCTGTTGTCATGGTGGTTCATTATGTGGACATGTGTCCCGTAGCAGCTGGGCTCAGGTCACTAAACACAAACATTGTATGTGAAGTGGACTTTATTTTTTTCTATAGAATAGCAAACTTAAAAATACAGCTGGCTAAACTGGATAGTGAGGCCTGGCCAGGTGTGCTGGATTCAGAACGGGACCGACTAATATTAATCAATGAGAAGGAGGAGCTCTTAAAGGAAATGCGATTCATTAGCCCCCGGAAGTGGACTCGGGGTGAAGTGGAAAGATTGGAGATAGAGAGAAAACGTCTAGAGGAAGACCTTCAAGCTGCAAGAGATACTCAAAGCAAAGCCTTAACAGAGAGGTATGTAACCAGATGCAGAGGAAAGCTTAAATTACTGGCTGAGAGATTAAAATAAGAATAAATGATCAAGTTTTATTATGGTAAAATAGCAGGGTGCCCTGAGGTTCTGTGAATATCCATATGGAGCTGAGAAGCCTTCTGTTTTCAAGCTTTTGTTTGAAAGAACCTCCACCAACTCCCCATTCCCCCAGAGTAAACTGCCTGAAACTCAAATGCTTAGGAGAGCTGTATATCAACCCTGCTTTCAAACCTGTTGTTCCAGCAAATGTAAGAAATGCCCTTGAGTATTCTGGGACCATCCAGGAGGATGCTTTGATGTGATGTCTCCATAGGAAGACCGTTGCATGCAGTAGCCCCCTTAGTTGTTATGCAGGATGGAACCTGGCAGTGGCAAACAAAGTGAATTTTAAAACAGTTTTTAAACCATATTTTTCATTCCCATGCATTTTTAAATGTTATTCCTGCATGACCTGATGCTTTGCAGGATTATAGATGGACAAGTGGATGGTCCAAGTCTGATAAATGTGTTAATTAAAAGAAATGCAATCTACTATCTGCCCCAGTGATTACTTCAACTGCAATATGAGATCCTCAGGGAAAGTACAGTAGTAACAGGGAGTAAAATAGTCTAGGTTATGTCTCAGTGCAGTTGTCAACCTGCAGACAAACTAATGTGGGTGGATATTGCTAAGAGTCTTGAGTAATGTTACTCATAGCCATCTTCTCATGACTGTTCATGTGTATGAAACATGCTGTCTACATTTTCGGGGTGGTGTTAGTCTCATTTATTTTTTGGCATTAGCTGCTGTTCTATGCAAGTATGCTAAAAATATTTTCAAACATTTGTGGTATTGGAAAAATTCCAGGCACCTTAGAGATCTCTGATCACATGAGTTTTTACTATTGTGAAACACCTCGAGCTAAATGAATGGTTCCTACTACCATTCTGAAATTAACACCTTCACTTGCAGCTTATGGGAACACTCATTTTGGGATGTCTCAAAAGAACTGCGGGTGGGAGCAGGGAGGAAAAGCTTCTGTTTTAGACACATTGTTCTGTACTGCTGAGACTCCCATTTGATTTCTGCATCAAAGTCCATTCTATGAAGTACAGTGAATTCAGATATATGTATATACTTGGAAGCATGTACAGCTATGAACTTAATTAATATTTCAGAAGTTCTCTGAAGTGAGATGAAAGACTAAAATTTCTAGCTGAAATTAATCTAGTAATAAATTTTAAAAACTACCCTCTGCCCAAAAGTATAAATCAAGAATAGTCTAGAATGCAACAGCTGTCAGGGTAGGGCTTCTATTTTTCAAAAGAAATTATGTCTTTTGGAATTGAAGATACTTTCATATCATTAGAATAGGAAACATGTAATTTAAATTTGAGAGTTCATTAAAATCTCCATCTGGTTTGCACACTGAAAAACTCTTGTAAACCCTGAAAGCTTGCTTTTCAGTGCTTGTGTAGGTATTTCTTTACGTGGAAGGGCTGGATTCAATGAGAACATCATATAGCTAAATTATCATATTTGACTTTCTAATCCCTAGCTAACACCTGCTGCTTCAATTGCATGTGTTATCCCAGATTTCCCTCTACTATGGAAAATGTTTTAAAAATATGATTGTGATGTAATCATACAAGTGTAGGACTGGAAGGGACCTCAGTAGGTCATCTAGTCTAGTCTCCTGCACTCAAAGCAGGACTATGTAATAGCTAGACCATTCCTGACAGATTTTTGTCTAACCTGTTCTTAAAAACCTCCAGTGATGGAGATTTCAGAACCTCCTTATGCAGTTTGTTCCAGTGCCCTGACAGGATATTTTTCCTGATATCTCATCTATAACCTTTCTTGCTGCAATTTAAGCCCATTGCTTCTTGTTCTATCTATCCTCTCCAGGGGTTAAAGAGAATAATGTTTACCCTCCTCCTTATAACAACCTTTTATGTACTTGAAAATTGTTATTAGTCCTCCCTCAGTCTGCTCCTCTCCAGACTAAACCAACTATATTTTTTCAATCTTTCTTCATAGATCATGTTTTTTGGAGCTTTAATCTTTTTTTTTTTCCTCCCCTCTCTTCTGGATATCTCCAATTTGTCCACATCTTCCCTGAAATGTGGTGCCCAGAACTGGATACAATACTCCAGCTGAGGCTTATCAACTCAAAGTAGAGTGGAAGAATTACTTCTTGTGTTTTGCTTACATCACTCCAGCTAATACATCCTAGAATGATGTTCAGTTTTTTTTTGCAGCAGTGTTACATTGTTGACTCAAATTTAGTTTGAGGTTATTACTCCCAAATTTAGCTTGAGGTTATAACTCCCAAATCCCTTTCCACAGTACTCCTTGCTAGGCGCCAGGCAGTCATTCCCATTTTGTGTGTGTGCAATTGATTGTTCATTTATACATGGAATACTTGCATTTATCCTTATTGAATTTCTTCCTGTTTACTTAGGACCATTTCCCCAGTTTGTCCAGAACTCTTTGAATTTTAATCATATCCTCCAAAGCACCTACTTGGTATTACTTGGTATTATCCATAAAATTTATAAGTGCAAATACTCACTTCCATGTTCCCTAAATGAACTGTGCTTCGCTATCTGATTTTTATTGGTGTTATAGTTGTGGTTAGAAGCCCCAAAAGAGGGTGAAATCAAATTGCACTAGGTGCTGTGCAAATGTATAGTGAGACGTTGCCCCAGAGACCCTCTCATTTAAATAGACAATGGACTGAGGATGGGAAAGGAAATTGAGGCATTGAAAGAAATGACTTGCCCCGTGTCAAACAGAAGGTCTGTGGCAGTTCCGGGAATAGAACTCAGCACTCCTGATTGCTTGCCCAGTGCCATATCCAGTGGACCATGTTGCTCCTTTCCCCTCCCACCCTTTATGCTTTATAGTGTAAATAAGTATTGATTGTTCCTGCTCCTGCTATTTATCTCTTACATTGAAATCTTCAGGCTTGATGGCAAGAATTTCCCAGTGGAAGGTTCTTTGGTCTGGAACTTGTTTTTTAGGTGGTCCAACACACCCCATGTCTTGGCCATTTTATACAGGTAGCTCTTCTGACTGTCTTTTCACTGACTCTTGGGGATTGTCTACACAGTAAGTGTGCAGCAAGCCAGGATGTACAACGAACAGGGTTCACATGGTGAGTTGGTACGTGGCAAGCTGGTGCGCCGTAGATTCACACTTTCTAGCTTGCTGTATCCTAACTGGCTGTGTAGACAAGCTTGATTTTAGTTGAACTAGATTTAGTCTATTGATGGCGCAGGACACCACAGACAGTATCTGCATACCACCTAACATTCAATTGGTTTCTGTTTACATAAACTAGATCCCAGGTATTATGGTGATAAGTTTCTAGCAAAGCTCCTTCAGTGGAAGGAGAGGTGTAGAAGGGAAGTGCCTGTAAAACCCATCAGGGGTGTGTGTTGAGAATCTCCCACTGAAAACACAATCACAAATATATCATGCTTCATTACAAATTATAGAGACAGATTTTGTGATCTGCTCCAGCTACTTAGCCCTGCTCCGGAGACATTAAGCAGCTGAAGGAAAACAGTGGAGCTGCGTGCACTCATTAGAGTTGGGATGCTTTGACACATGCAATATAACTGCAGAAATTACATTGGATCATAAACGGCTGTGGTGGTGTGATTTTTTTTTAAACTGTTTTACTTGGAGAAATATTTGACATGAAATATGTATTCCCTGTCCTTTTCTTTACAAGTATTCTACATCAAACATCTACTATCTCCTTTGTTAGCATTCTAAACCAGCCCTGTTAGAGTAGGATCCAAAATGGTTTTCAAATGCCTTCCATCTGTCACTTCCCATCTGCACTAAATATTAGTCTTTCATACGTAAAAGACGTATGGGTCCCTGGGTTTTCATATAGTATATATGTGTAAAATTACAGAGAACACCATGGTTTTTGGTAATCAAAAACTAACAGTGACTCAGATAATTTTTAATCTATTAGACTTATTCTGTTCTATGACTCTAGTATTAACTTCTGTCTATTGAAGTACAATTTACATCCTAGTCAGATACCATAGTCTTGCAATTAAAATAAAAGTTTCTTTAACAAATAGCTTAGAAGGTACAAGAGAAAATGCCTGGAATATTAAAAACAAGATTCTCATTTTTGGTGATATGAATTTACTTTTTACTTTGCAGCAGTATGTTTCAGTTTTAAAATATTAGCTTAAGGAACTTCTGAAGCAGCACTGTTCTGTGGTAACTTGACTGTTCTTTGCTTTGAAAGAACTGTACAAGTTACTTAGCTTGTAAGCTCTTTGGTGGCAGAGACAGTCTTTCGTTGTTCTCTGTTTGTACAGCACCAAGTGCTACCACAGTACAAGTAATAAATAGTATATAGGTGGTATATCAAATCTCTGTTCATAAGTGTTGAGATGATTATACAGAGTCCACTGTTCATCCTACTGAAATCAATTATCCTATTCACTTCAGTGGTCCTAAACTTGCAGGGCCCTTAATCTGTAGTTCTGAGTAGGATGCTTTTAAAATGTTTAGCCACATTTTCAAGTTAATCTCTAAATACGACACATTCATTATCTCTATGTTCAGCCTGTGTTCTTTTGAAATTAGGGATGACATATATATACTACTAGGGAAAAAAGTAATCAGATTTTCAGAATTGGGATTCTAAATTTCGCTAAAACATAAATTGTTGCTTGTGTGTGTGTGGAAATATGTTTCAGAACATTAAAGCTGGTATAATAGTACCATATTCAACACTTATTTGGCAGGGAAATGTCCATTCTCCAAATCAACAGTTAGTCTTGTAAACTTCATTGTGATGTCTTAAAACGTAATCTGTCACATAGTTGGACTCATTGATTTAAATTATCTAAGAATTCAGTTAAAACATCAGCACATGAGTATTATAGCTAAATTATTAAAACTTGGCTGTGGACCCTGTTAAAGAAATTGAGTGAAAGGATAATTCACAAACACATTTCTGGTGCATTAATTGTAAGAATCTGACTTTGTCACTGGCAAAATGCCTCCTGGGTTATCCAAAAACTATTGATTTAAAAATGTCTATGGACTGATCCTAGAAACACAGCCAGTCATAGTGCTCGCCACAGTACTCCACCCAGAAATAAGCATTTACGGGACTCGGCCCCAGATTTTAGTGTTCCTTGAAGCTGTTTTAAAAAACAAACCAAAATGTGGGAGAAGGGGGGATGAAAAAAAAAGTATAGAACTGTGTTACACAGGGCTGATTACTGTCCTAATTTATTCCCATTTAGTTTCAGTGGGATTGCATAGTAAGGGCACTAAAGACCAAAGGGCAATTTTTTAAATTTATAAATGTCATTTTAACTTATTTTCCATCTTCGCTGTCTTCTCTAGATTGAAATTGAATAGCAAAAGAAATCAGTTGGTCCGTGAACTGGAGGAAACAACGCGATTAGTCATAATGTTACACACCCAGCTGAAAAAGTGAGTTTTCAGTCTTTCAGAGATTTACACATGCTCTAAATGGGCATTATGTGACTGTCCTTTCTCCTTTATCATGGTGCTCAAATTTTGTACAAAACGAGTTGAAATAATAAAATGCTTGGATTTGGGTGTGGGGAGGGAGTAATAAGATAACTCATCACAGAAGTTTACATTGGAAAAGGCCTGATCTTAGGCAAATAAACATGCATTATTATACGTGATAATCATGCCACTCACAGCGCAAGTACCTCTGAAAATGCACTTCACATTTATACTCTTTCTTGTAAACATATCCATTGTATTTATGGTGTTCTAATGAAATATATACTCGGTTTGCTCAGACCATCTTTTTGGAGAAGGATAAGGTTGGTAGCTTTGGAGACAAGTACATGTATTCAGGCACTAAAATCGTCCTCAGACTTGGCCCATCCATTAGAGAAATAAGGTTTCTATCAACTGGGCAAACTGAGCTGATTCAATTCTGTTTTTCCTCTTGGATTCTGCTCTGGGGCCTGTCCCCTTTCATTAAGGCAATAGTGAAAAGGCTGGAAAGAAATTGTAGTGCCAAGTTGATATCTGAGTCTTAGAGAAGCCACTTAGGGAAATAACAGATAAGGTGCTATTCCCACGTGGTGGAGTAGGCATTATTTCTAGCACATGGAGCTGCAACATGGAGTATTTTCCCAGTTCACTGAGTGGGCTGGATAACTCATTTTTCCTTACTCTGTACACTGTACTTTCTGTTCTTGACACATTCACTCAATGACTAGAGTAAACACACATTATGAGCAATATGAGGAAATGCTTGTGAGCATGTATTTGCAAGTGAAACATAATGAAGTTCAGTCAAACTTTCTATCATGTAAAGAATAAGATGATCACTTTTTAAAAATAAAATTACAACATTTTTATATTAGAATGTTTCTACTAGCTCTCAGTAGTTTTACAAACATTACCAAGGTTCATACTCAACTGCTGGTGGCCTCTTTTAAGTCATGCTTCACACAACAGCTGTTTTTCATAAGACTGTGTGATACACATCTGCCATCCTAGTACAGGAGGCAATCTGTGCTAAAATGGTGCTGAACTCTGCATGCTTTCCTTAAATGAACAAGAATATGGTGCATGATTTATTGAGCATCACTTGCAGATAGCAAAGCAATTACATGATCCCATAAATCACAAATAAGTAACTTTGTGCTTATTAATTGGAATTCCCCCAGCTGTTTCAGTATTAGGATTTTTTTTTAAATCACGTTAAAAATAATTCAAATGTAAGTTTTTAAACAATACCAAAGCTAGATCAGAAGTGAGGGGTAAAGGCTTTAATCCTACTAGTGTTTGTAGTATAGTATTTACTATGTTGAGTAATTCCATCAAATTAAATGGGACTGCTCAGGATAGTAAGTCCTGCGCTTGGTAATTAAGTGTTTGTAGAATCATGCACCAAGGAATTCCTCACTAGTAAGATATGTGAGATTGTTGGGCCTAAGGGGTTCTGGTTTAGTTTGGGAATGATATTTTATTTTACTCTTGCTATCTCATAACTTATACAGAAATACAAAGTTTATCATCTCTGATCTTATTAAACCAAATCTGCACGTTCAGCATTCCTACGTCAACAAAACTCACTTACATACTTTACTCCCCTGCGTTTTGCTTCTCTTACATAAAAGTTGGTGTAAATTTCTCACGCATGAAATGAAAACTAAAGAAGGATGGCTTAAAACAGTCCAACAACAGACTTCCCCCTACACACATCTGCTAATGTATTGCTGCTTGATTTATAACATCCCCTGCTATGTCGGTTCTGAGTTTCTTCTGAGCAGAAACAATTGTGCTGAATTGTCTGGGTTTTTTTGTGTGAACAAGCATACTCTAAGGACTCAGCTAAAATGTACTTCACTTAAGATTAATTCTACTTTGAGGTAGCTCTCCAGAGGTGAATGGCTAGTGAGAGTTGTGTTTAGTTCCGCAGTATTGTGGCACTGAAATAACTGAGGCTGATTCTGCTTGGCAGTCCTAATTTTTCACATAGATGAATCTTGCAAGTCAGCTCAGAAGAACTGGCTACTAGGCTCATCCAGACAGTTGCAGACTGAATTTCATAGCTGGTCACATATCGGGTTGGGGTTTGATGTTAGATAACTGGAAACTATTCCTATGACATGAACAGATCATCATCTTCTCACTGTGAAATTAAGCTCATCTTTCCTGAATGGGGCAAAGGACCTCTCATGCTCCACCCTGAAGGTTAAGGAGAACCAGAGGGCTTCTGCATAATTGAACAGAGAATGCTGTTACTCTAACCCTTTGTTGCTTTGAGTTGATGTTTATTTGTACGTGAGGGCTCATAGAATGATGAGTACAGCTGGCTGAAAAAAGCAAATTACATCACCTATTTTCATTGAAGCATCAGCAATTGAATTTTGGAAATTTTCAATCAACTCTACTGCTGGGTGACAATTCCTGGGTGGATTGTAATTGTAAATTGTCAGGGCACCTAGAGCTACAGCCTGGTATCTTGTTAAAGTGTCTCAGAATCTTTCCCAGAACTCATGTAATATAAAAGTCAAGCTTTCGCTGACATGTTTGTGTTTCTCTACAGTCTCTCTACCAGCATGCTTTCCCTCTCTTCGGGCAGCAGCCCTGGCTCTCTTGCATCAAGCAGAGGATCTCTTGCCACCTCTAGCCAGGATTCTTCCACCTCCGCCAGTTTTACTGATCTCTACTATGATCAGTTGGAACAGTTGGACTCGGATTATCAGAACAAAGTCGACTTCTTACTCTTGGAGGGAGCTGCTGGATTTAGGCCTTCAGGCTATATTACCACTATTCATGAGAATGAGGTGGCAAAAACTCATAAAACGGATGCTACCAGTCGTATACCAGCTCTGAGATCTTTGTCTGGGACCCCCAAATCAATGACCTCCTTATCGCCAAGGTCATCTCTGTCATCTCCCTCTCCACCGTGCTCTCCACTAGTGACGGACCCTCTCTTAACTGGAGATGCCTTTTTGAGCCACATGGACTTTGAATATACAGAAATAAATACAAGTCTTTCTGAACTTGTTCTAAGCACTGGAAGTGGCAGTGATGGACTGGAACGGGCTGGGGACAAACATCTAAGCCGAGGTACAGTAACAGCTCAACCTAAAAGTAACTTTAAAATCCTCTTTAAAAAATGTTTTTAGTTAGACAGCAAAGCAATAAGCTCAAATTGAGACATTACAAACATTGCTCAACAGCCTTCAGTATAAGGACTGCTGGCAGCCTCCATCCAATAATGCATCTGTGACAGCTAATGATATATTTTACCCCCGTTGGAGAAGGAAGTGGTGACTTAAGTCAGATCCAGGAATGCATTATTTTCCCTTATTTCTTCAGTCCATAACTAGTCTTAGCAGAATTTGAGTCTTATTATTTTCCTAACAATTAATAATCAATTTTTAAAAGATGTTTTATTTTTAACAGTTTTTATTTTTGCAGATATGGGAAATTAAAGAGGGTAGGGATTGGAAGTGGGGCTGGGTCAGCGCTGACACTGGGGCTGCAGTGGGCTCTCAGCACTGACAGCAAGGTTACAGAGGGTTCCTTCCATGGCCAAGAGGCCAAGTCATGAGGACACATGAGGTGTGGGGGAGGCTGCTGTCCTGACCCAGCAAAGAAAAGACCTCTGGTCAGGACCGCAAGGAGGAGGGCAAGCCCTTAGCTGTGGGGTACTGCTAAACAGTTCCTTCCAAAGGATGGCTCCCACTCTCCTGGCTGGCAAGTGACTGAGTGAGGCTGGGACAGCACAGCTGCAGAGGGCTCTTTGCTCAACTGCAGGGCCAGTGACACCCAGTCCTTGCAGGCACAAGATGTGAGGAAGGTTGCAGATTGGGTGGGACAGAGCAGAGCCCCACCCGGCTTCGGGGAAGGCCACCCTGCTGCTGAATGGCTGCTGCCCAGGGATGGAGCCATTCAGCAGCAGGGTGGCCTCTTCTGTGTCTGGATTTCATCCTCAGCCTCCTTGCAGTCCTGGCCAGTTGTCTCTGCTTTGCCCCACAGCATTCCTCACACCTTGCGCCTGCAGGGATTAGATCTTAACAGGCCCTGTGGCAGCACAGGGAGCCCTCTGCAGCCATGCTGTCAGGGGAGTGAGCGGGACTTTGCACTCCTGGAGGGCTAGTGACACCTGATACCTGCAGGCACTAGGTGGGGAGGCTGCACTCCTGCAGATTATGATCAATTTTTTGTCTGTTTCAGTGTGTCAGATGAAATTAACGTTTACTGACAAATATCAATATAATTCCAATGCTACCAAGCCTGCCTATAAGTGCCTCTGTGTATGTACATATATATTCACCCCACAAGTAGTGTGGAACTAATTTTCAAACTTGACTGCCTAAATTAGGGTGTGCAAATTTCCATCATGGTGCTTAATTTGGCACTTCAGTGCCCAGATATCTATTGTAAATGCCTGGTACCCAAGCATGGAATTGAGTGGCTTGGAATGAACTCCCTATAAGGAGACAGTGAAAAAGCTCATTGGCTAAAAGCTGCACAGTGGCTGGAGAGGTCAATTACTCAACAATTAAAGAGAGAACCAAAAATATCCCATCCGTAGCACGATGGGCCTAACTTTACTCCCAGTAAATTCAGTGGTTAGCACATCCATGGACTTCAGCAGAGCAGAGATGGTATGTTATGTTTTGGGAAATCACTGTGGCAAAGGTGAAGTCTTTTAGCAACAATAACTTGTTTGGATAATAAGCGTGATAAAAATGACGCTTAAGAATACTGGATGTTTTGCTAAAAGGGTTCAATACAGGAATAAACACTTTCCTTTGTAAGGCTACAGCCCCGTGCAAAGAGATTAAAAGCATTGGATACCAATTAGTACAATTGATCCATGCAGGCAGACACTAGTACCTGCCAGATTTCAGTGGAGGTGGAGCCTATGTGAATGAAATGGTTTTACTTTCTACTTCAGTGGAGGAAAAAAATTGGAAAGTAAACACTAATGCTGTAGGGAGGTACAAAAGCTTGCAAAATGCAGCAATGGCAAATGGGTTTTAAACCCATCTAGCACTTCATTCTATGGGTATATTAAAAATCCTACATGAATGTAGGGGAACTAGTAAAATGAAATTACCATCTGGTACCATTTTGTATCTGAACAGTTGTCATTTGAAGGCTTCATTTGATCATTAAAATTCCTTAAAGTGACAGGATGAGATCTCCCCTTTTCTCTGCATTACCCTCACCCTATGCAATAGATACATCTATATCTGAGTATGAAACAGTGTTTATTCCTGTTGGAACTGGATGGTGATGGTTTGAACCTTTTTAGCTCTTCAAGATTGTCGAGGCTGTTAGAGTGAAAGCTAAGGTGTTAAGCAGATTAAGCGATTAGTGCTGTTATTCAGTCAGCAGACAAAATAATTGCCATAAGTAGTTTATTTCAGGGCAATAAGGAGGAGAAATTTCACTCTCTAGGCATTACTTACACAATTCAACATAACACTAAAATTGTGTGGCTGAATGTTATGGTCAGTTGGTATTTGGCCTCAAGGGGCAACATGTGCTCCTATTCTTGTAAGCAGAATTAAGTGTATCCCTTAAGGATTTTTTTTTTTAAACAAAAAACCTGACCAAGTCTTTGCTGCTTTGAGATATGCTTCCTTCTCCATCTTAAATGTGTGGTGGGTAAATGTGTGGTGTCAGGGCAGAGCATAGTGCTATAATAGGAAAAGCTCTATCAGCAGGAGTTATAGCAAGGGACTGAGAGCCGGTTGTTTGGTTCTTGACTCTGGGGGCAATTCTATAATTGGTATAAAATAGGGCTTTTGTGCTTAAAATGTATTAAAGTGTCTAATCACTATATCTATATTATTTTCTTAATGTCCTGACCAAATTCCATATGAAATTTGATATAGTATCTTGGCTAAATCTCAAAAAAATTATTTTATATCTTATTCAGGGTCTTACACCTAAATTATAAGAATTACACCACTATGCCAATAAGATGTGCCATCCCTAGAAAGAATAGAGTGAGATAACAAATGACCAGGAACTTTAATTGTTGATGTCTTTCTCCTCATGCATTTGTAAGAGCCTCGCCTGTATTGATGTTTTCTTCTCATATATTTAAATTTCCTGGTTTGAACATAATGGTATCAGATGGAAAAATGATGGCTACTGTATGTTACCAGGTGAACACCATGGCCGTAAGATTTTAGTTTTTAAACAGAAGTCCTCAGTGAATTCAATTGATGGTATGATGTGGCCCCTAATAACCTCCTCAAAGGAGTAATTCTGTCTGTAGAGATGCTGCAGCTCCTTGCTCATGTGACTTAAGGCACTGTCAGGTTACTGCAAGGTCAAAATCCAAGACAGGTCAGAGAGCAAACCAAGAGTCAAGTGGCAGGCAGGATCAGGTTACCAGGAGATCGGGGTTGGCTGCCAGGTTACAGACAGCAATCGAATAGCAAAGTTAAGGACAATTCCATGGACAGAAGCTGGAATCTAGGGTCTATTGCAAGCAGAATCTGGAGCAGAGACAGACAGGCATGCAGTCTGTGTTGTTGCTCAGACAGCTCCCATCATGGCTTCTTGGTAGGAGCCAGTCAGTGCGCTGTTTGGGGCTGCCACTCACATCCTGCTGTGCAGTACTTCCTGCGGAGCCTAACCTAACAGGGTCCTCCTGTGGATACACAGCCTAAGCCTTCAATGGTGATGCAGAGGTGCCAGCAGCCCAGAATCCCATGGTCCCAAGCCCCTTCCAGTCCTGGAGATTCTTACAAAGGGTTTACTGGACTGGACCCTAATTCCCTTAACTTAAAAAAAAAAAAAAAAAAAAAAAAAAAAAATTCCATGATCATTTATCAGAACGTCTTAACAAAAATTCCTGTGCTTACTAGTTGGGATGTGTGCCTCTGTGACTAATCCACAGCTGCTAAAGAAGGGATTTTCCTCCTCAAATCTCTCTTGGCTTGGATGACTGTGGAGCATGCATAGGCTGGCATTCCTAGACAATCCTTGGCTCTATCAGCCCCATTCTGAATATAAAGCCTTCACTCTGGAAGTGCCTCCCTCCAGTTGTGTGACAATACCCACCAGCTGCTTCTAGTGCGTCTCTTGCCTATTCAGGAAGGCTGTGGTTTGTTAGCTCTGATTAGCTTCTGTTATGTCTATTTTCCATAGCAGCAGCACCAAATATCTAAGCACTGTGTCTGTAATATATAAATGCTTGTTGTTTTACTATTTGTATATGATAGCGCCCTAGTTGTGCTAGGTGTTCCCCAGAGAGAGCATGATCTTTGCCCTCAAGAACGTGAGGATTTTTACCCTTAACATCTGTATAAATTGATTGTGATTTGGGATGGTTTGTTTTCCTTCCCTGTATTTCAGTCCCATTTTTCTGGCTTTCTTTTTTGAGTTCCAGTTTAGCAGTTTTTCTCTTGTAGAATCACAAAAGGAAAGGTTCCATGTGGGCACCAGCTGGCATGGAGCTCTTGTAATAATGGCTGACCCTGGCTTTTATCCATGCAGGAAAATTTGCATTGGTGACATAAGGGCGTAATGCCTGCCCCCTGAATGAACTTGGCACCTACAATGTGTAAGTGGGAGAAAGCAAAACAAATTAAGATTTTATTAAACTAAGAGTCCCCCTTAATCTCAGAGACGGATGGGTGAATGAGCTGGTGGGGCAGAGGAGGGTAAAAAGGCTGGAAAAGAATAGTAATGGAAGAGTTAGGGAGAGGATATTATCTATCCATTGTAGCAATATCCTGAAGAGTGTTTCTGAATAGGACGACTTCATTCTTCTGGGCCATGAGTTACTTAGGTGAAGTGATCAAAACCTAGAGGCTTTCTGATTGAAGTGTTTAAATCACATTGGTAAACAAAAAGGAGAAAAATTGCTCAAATGTGTGAGGGCTAACTTGCAGTGTTCTTGCCTACCCTAGAAAAAGAATGAATACAAATATAAAATATGCCTTCTAGCTTTGTATTTTTGGAGGCAGTGCATAAGTCTCAACTTACTGGCTCTAAAGCAAGCTACCAGGGAAGTTTAAGGTTCATATTAAAGGCTGGGAAGTAAGGACTATCCACAGTAATAAGGAAAGAATAGAGTGTAATCATGCCGCCCCTGTTTCTGAGCTATGAGTATAGAGTTTGCTTCCATACCTACAGTAGTCCCAGAAATTTCAATGGAAATACAGCAGGAGTAAGGCTTCTAAGACAGCACAAGGAAAAAGAAATAGGGTTGTGAATGTAATTTTTAGAGTTATATTAATTATCTGTTTTATTTAATGACTGATCCATTATGCCATGAATGCTTGCTAGCCTGTTTTTACATTCTAAATGGAACAGATTAGGTTACTTCTCTTACTGACAGTATCGTACAAGGATGCAAGGGAAAATAGACCCCAGCAGCACCTTATAAAAATAACATTGGTACTAGTTCATACCTGAGTTGTGTCTTTGCAAAATTAATCAGTAATTACAAAAGTTGCCTGTAGCACCATCTGCAGTTAACTGTAAAACAGTTTCTTTATAAGTCCCTGCTTTCATCTGTAACATTCACCTTGTGGACTGATATTTTTCAAGATTGGTCCCTATTTAAAAATGACTTTTTGGTGAGTGTGCAGAAGTTTGAACAAAATCCTTTCAACTGATTTTAAACAGGACTACAGCCAAAATGGCTACTGTCAAACATAAAATGTGGTAAGTATATAGTCCTTAATGGAGTATGTGTATTGCTAGGTTTGGGGGGGAAGGGGGGAGCTGTTTTAAAAAACAAAACAAAACGTTACATCTGACTTTTCGCATGGTGGTCATAAAACCCCCAGTGTGACATCATTGCACTTTCTCCCTGCCAAAGCTGGTGCTCTGAAGATGCCACTGGTACAATGTGCACACAGAAGATTTTCACTGAAACCTACACAGCAAAACCTTTCCCCTTCTCTTCCAAAAATAGCCTTGAGTACAGTTTGGATAACTAAAGTTAACAGAGAGATTTAAATCTAATGTACAGCTGTAAAATAAAACAGCAGATAAAATTCATATTTTACCATACATCTCAACCATCCTTTATAGGTTCTGTATCAATAGATTCCGGTGCTTTGAGCTGAGGCTATGCGGAGAGGCTTGTCCTGCTGCTGTCTGTGCAGTGTCTGCCGTGAGCTCATACACCCATAGATGGAAATAAAGATGCTACTCTTCCTTGTGCTGTCTGTGCTATGTCTTCTCTTTGGTTAAAAAGAAACTTTTCAGTCACCAAGGTCATCTTACAGTCATTGCAATCCACACTACCCTCCTTGGTTGGTGGTGCACGTCCTCACCAGGAGTGCTTTCACCAACCTAAGATGGGCATTGTGAGGAGCTGACAGCCTGGTCTCAGACACTGGCAGCTCCCTGCCAGGAGTCCAGCTGCCCTACAGGTTCCCAAGCTCCTGGAAGGCTGCTCCCCTCCCCGCTGCTACTCGTTCCCGGCTGGGAGCGGGAAAAGCTGCGTGGCAATTCTCACACCCAGAGACCAGGGTCTAGCTGCCCCGGCTTCTCGGCCTCCCTGCTCCCCACCGGGAGCCGGACAGCCTTGTCAGTTTTATGGCAGCCAGGGAAGAGATGGAGACACCTGGGCTTCTATCCCGGCTCCCACCTGGGATCAGGGTCTGGCCACCCAGCTATCCAGGAGAGTGGGGGACAGCTGGGCTGTAGCTGCCCAGCTTTCTTCTCAGTTTCACAGCTTCTGCCATGAAATTGACAAGACAGCCAACAGCTGATGTAAGGGACAGGGTGTCTACCCAGACACTGCATTGCCCTAACTACACCAACATAAGTCTTATGTCTTTTGTTGAGGTAGATTTATGTTGGTGTAGTAGAGCACTTACATCCGTGGGAGGAAGGCTATAATGTAGACAATGATGCAATTAGGTAGACGTAAGCTGCCTTACGTTGACCTTGCTTTTTAGTGTAGACCAGTTGTTCACAACCAGGGGTATGTAGATGTCTTCCAGGTGTATATTAATCATCTAGATATTTGCCTAGTTTTATAACAGGCTATATAAAAAGCACTAGCAAAGTCAGTACAAACTAAAATTTCATTCAGACATGGCTTGTTTATTCTGCTCTATACACTGAAATGTAAGTACAATATTTATATTCCAATCAGTTTATTTTATAGGAATATGGTAAAAATGAGAAAATAAGCAACTTTACAGTAATCGTGCTGTGACACTTTTGTATTTTTATGTTTGATTTTGTAAGCCAATAGTTTAAGTGAGGTGAAACTTGGGGTTCGCAAGACAAATCAGACTCCTGAAATGGGCACAGTAGTCTGGAAAGGTTGAGAGCTGCTGGTGTAGACCAGCTCTCAGTCTAGCCCCCTCCACCACCAGTAATTTAACACCAGCTAAAGGGTCCTGCCATCCAGATTCAGAAGACTATTACCACTTTCCACATGAGTGGAAGAAAGTCACTTGCCTTGAAAACTACAGTTGCTAATGCAACTCTTTTTCATTAACACCTTTGTTTTTCTTCCCTTCATTTTTATCATAGGTGTAAATACAGCTGGAGGGGCTGCACTGAAGGTGGCATGTGTGTCAGCTGCAGTGTCAGATGAATCTGTTGCTGGAGACAGCGGGGTGTATGAGGCAGCTGTACAAAGGTATAATCCAGATTTGCTTAGTAAGAAGCTCATGATTCAGATATCAAGCCAACATCACCAGAAATGATTGTAATCCTTTTTGCAATTTGGTTAAGTCTGACTCTGAATTTTACAGAATTTCTGTAAAAATTATAGATAGGGATCAAAACACTGCCTGTTAAAATTACCTGACACTTTCCATCATATAAGCAACTAAAACAGGGTCATAATTTTGCCAAACAACTGTTTGGGCTGAAATATTTCATGCCCGGTGTCTGCCTGAGGCTGAATTGATCTGAAAAACTTCAGCCAAAAAGGTGCAGCCATTTCTGAGAATGAGGCCAGGGAAAAATGTTTTCTATTTAATTAAAAAAAAAAAAAAAAAAAGCTGGTGAGCTTTTCTTTGAAAAGCATTAAGGCCTCCATGCTTTAGAGCTAGGACTTGAAATATTTTTGTGGGTTGGTCTTTGTGTCATGGATGTAACTTTTTCCAGCTACATGAAAATTGGCCCAAATTTGGCCAATATTAAGCCTTAGAACAATTTTTTTTCACACATGCTCTGTAGAGATGTCTTAGATTTTAGCAGCTAAATTCCTTGCAGGTTCTGTTACCACTGATCATGCTCCAGCCTTAGGCAGAGCAGGAACTTTCCCTGCAATGATGCGGTGTGTTGGGGCTGGGCACCTGAACTGAAAGCAGAGAGAGTATCTATCCTGCGCTCTCAATAACTCCTCTGTTAGGGTCCAAGCAGTGTGGAGTAGGAAGCTCTCTGATTCAAATAAGGAGGAGACGAGCAGGCCCTGTGGGAGTAGGAGATTAAATTGTGACAAGGAGCCTTGGGGCAAATAGGTGGGGTGACAGGCACACACTGGAGGCTGGGAGGGGGAGAGAAATGGGCTAGGAGTTGAGATAAGGGGTATCTGGGAGCATCTGTGCAAGGAGATGGCGAGTGAGAACCTGAAGGGGAGGGAAATGTTAGTTTACAGTAGATTTGACGAAACATTTCTTTGCAGAGAATTGGCATTTTCTGATTAAGCATAATTTCATCAGAAAATTTCCAACCAGGTATAGTTCCTACTGATAACAGCTTCCTTCATTCTGTGACCCTGGTTCATCCCCAGAGCAGGTCCATGCTGTGCACTGAATGAGGAAGAAGTCCTGTGGAATAAATACTATGTGACCATGTAATTAAACACTGTTTCATAATGCATAAGCACAAGGAGGCTGAATTATTGTCGCATAGGCAGCCTTAATCCTGGCATTTCCTAATTTTGGAGTGCTTGACTTTGCAATGTTAATGTTCATAGTCATAACGTTGTTTGAGTGTGTGCGTGTGTGCGTGCTTGTGTGTATAATCCAAATAGAATGCAACATATCTTGGCCATTATATTAAAATATGCAGAGAATTTCAGCATAATGCTAAGTAATTCATGCCCTTTAAAAGACAGACTTGTTGATCTCAGCACAGGCTTCATTAACATGCATAACGCTTAGTGGTGGATTTCTTAGAAAACGCTCACCTCTATTCAGTCTTGGGTGTGTTGCAACAACAGAGGTTTAATCCTGCTGACTTTAATGTTCCAGTGTTGGCAGTGCAGTATGCCTTTAAAGAGTGAAAGAGAAGGTCAGCATAGTCCGTGTCAGTTCAGTTCTCTCTCTCTCTCTCTCTCTCTCTCTCTCTCTCAGTGTGTGTGAGTGTGTGTGTGTGTGTGTGTGTGTGTGAGAGAGAGAGAGAGAGAGAGAGCACCAATCAAACACCACTGTTAACATCTTTAGGACCTTCTAGTTGGGTGCACTGAAAAACTGGCTTTGTTATAATATCCTGTTCTTTTTAAAGACAGACATATAAATGCTGCACTGATGCCTGCAGTGCAAGGCAACAAAAATAATCAGGCTTCCTACTGATATCAGTAAATTAGGGAGTTAGATATCTGAATACTGCATTTGCACCCTATTAGGAACCCATTTAAAAATGTCACTCTGCTTTATGGGGCCATATCTAAACCTTAAGTAGACTCTCCATGCATTGTGGAGAGTCACCTCTACTGTCTTGGGGGAATTTGCAATGTAGCTTTCACTCTTCAGTTTGTGGTGCCTCCTATATCACACTTTTGCTGGCAGCAGAGGGGAGGTATGTAACTCACTGTTAATATGTATCTCTTGTATGCAGACGTAAAGAAATCAGAAGAGAAAGCAAAGCCTTTTAACAGACCTGTATGCCCAATTCCCGCCAAAATTTGTGCAGAGAGGAGAAAAGCCTGTGGCACCTAAATTAACTGTGTCTTATTGAAGTTCCACAGGCCCTTAATTGTCCTTGATTTCTTTCAGACCCTGTGTGTCAGAAATGATCATGTTTGACAGTGATGATACAGAAGCAGCTGGGACTGCCAAAGTGCAAATTGCTATGAAGTAAGCTGTGTGGCTTCTGTTATTTTTAAGATTTTGATCTTAATAGCTCTTGATGTATCTTGTTGTCGTAAGACTTGCATATTCTTTATTTCCCTGTATTTCTGATATATTTTTTCCTATCTTATTGGACTAATCTTGCTTAATGTACTCTATATAGTGTGTTTATCACCTTATTATCTGAACACTTTGGGCCTGGTTTTGCTTTCCCTAACAACAGTGGGAATCCATTGGTGTCATGGTCACCAGGGTAAATCGACAATGAGAGAAATGAGTCTTTGTTCATGGCCTCAGTAATCTAGATGCATCATAGAAAACACAGGATTTGGTGTCTGGAAATCATTTTACTGGCTTTCTCCATCCCTTACTGATGAACTAATAGGGTGGCTATTAGTAATCCTAAAAATAAACGGCAGGCTAAGTTGGCTATCCCATCTGAATGATAAGAATGCAGCAATAGGGGTTGGCAACATGATGGGCATAAGGAAGTAGATATAAAGGGTCTTACTCAAATGACTGGGGACTGCACTAGGAACAGCTCTGAAAAAATAACTAGCACAAGGCCATTTGATTTTGTTTTGTTACTGATGTTATGGGTTGTTTACTCCTAACAGCTTCAGCATTAAGATGCCTGATCCACTGAGCATTCTTAAATATAATTTGTTTTCTTTTTTATGTTGCTGTTTTTACCTAAATATGATTCTATATATTAAAATCTTATTTGAAATTCATCAATTTACCTGAATAACATGGTAAACATACTGTAATGCCTTGGTTCAATTTTATAGTACAACTTATCTGAATGCCTTAAATCTGTATATGTTCACTAGTTGCAAAAATGTTATACAAAACTAGAATGTGGTTGACCTGAATTATACGTAACAAGCTATCAGAAAATAATTTTTAGACTCCCTATGGGTAATTCTTGTCAGATTCTAAATATCTTAGTGCAGCAAATCTTAAATCAGCAAATGTGAAGGTGTCTTAAAAACATTATCGTATTTCATTGCATCTAAAGCAGTTTTGTTATTGCTAATGTATCTTCTCACATTTTTTCTAATTCAGGTATGATGAAAAAAATAAACAATTTGCAATATTAGTCATGCATGTGAATAACGTTCCTGCTCTAATGTTACAGCAAGATCAGAAAGTGTAAGTAGATGAAATATACTAGATTAGAATATACTCGATTATACATACTAGAAATGGTTGTAATAGACTTCCTCCGGGGTCTCAAACATCTTGTTTTATTTTTCCATTTTATATAATGCATGTGGTGTCTAAGCACATCCCTATTTTTATCACACATTTACCATTAGGTGTGAGCTCATATTTCCATGTATGGAAATTAAGATGAACTTCTCCCTGCAATAATCTTCAGATTCATTTTTTTTCTTTGTTAGGAAAAACTTTTATGGAATTAACATTTAACAGGCAAGATTCTCAGCTATGGCTGAGTGCTCAGTGCAGCTGAGCAGAGGGTATGCATAGTCCAGATACATGAACTTTCATGGATTGCCAGTCCCATTCAAACCAAAAATTAAGCATTAACTCAGTAGATCACATTCACTGCTGCCAACAAAATAAATGAGAGATGTTGCTTTCACATCAAAAGTGCTATGAATGCCATGTATGTTTACCCAGCAGCTTCTTGGCAGTGTTTCTAGACCTTGCAGTCCCACATTTTTAGTGAAGTTTTTCCCCCCCATTTGCAACTAATTTTTTGAGCAATGTAAGTACAGCACTGCAAAACTCAAGCACTTCAGAAGTTCTCTGAATGGCATTTAAGCTTCCTGGCTTTGTCTGTTTTGATTCCATCTCTTAAGGTATTTCTTTCTCATCTACATGTCCGTGACTAGTCTGTGACTTTAAGAAGGCCCTAGTTCCTATTTTTAGGTACATAACTAGAACAAATTTTGTTTCTCACTTGCCCTAGAATTATAATATATTTCATGTTTGTTTTTAACAACTCATGTGCCCTGAAAATTATTCACTATTCTAATTGAGATTAGTATTCCCAAGAGGAAAGTCTGACTATGGTATATGCTCTCACAGTGGATTGGCTAAATAATAGTGTTTTGTGATTTATGGTAATCTCAGAAGCTTACAGCACGTTAATACAGCACTAATTAAAATATTTTTCAATAGGAACATTCGTGTGGCTGTTCTTCCTTGCTCTGAAAGCACAAGCTGTTTGTTCCGCACAAGACCCATGGCAGCTTCAGACAGTCTTGTATACAATGAAATATTTTGGGTTTCAATCTCTTACCCTGCTTTACGCCAGAAGACTTTAAGAGTTGATGTTTGCACTATAGATACGTCTCACCTTGAGGAGTGCCTGGTTAGTATTAATTTATGTTTGAATTGTTTTTTCTGTTCCTTCTGTTGAATTTAACGAATACCTAGTGTTCACAAAACTTAGATTTGGCCAGTTATGCAAACTTCTCTTATAGTCCTTACCTATAGGACCCTGTAGAGATGGACTTTCACTATTTCGGAGAATCCCACTTATGCCAATATATACAGTGGATAAAGGTCTGTATAACAAACCTGCTGTGGACACTTCCTCAATCCACTAGACTCCTCTTCCCTCGTGACTTAAGGATGTGAACCAGGATTTGCACCTACTCCTTATGGAAATGTTTTGTAGTATGTAATATAGAACAATCTCCTCTGTAGAGGATGTAAAAAAAAAAAATCTGTAGAATTCTATAATGTGGACAATTTTATTAAATTCTTTAAGATTTTGTAAAAGTTTTATACAAATGTGATCATTCTCTCAAGTTCTGTAATGAGTGTAATTTGTAAAGAACTCTAACTTTCATAGAGCTCTATTGATTTGTGTTCAGCTATCCTTTTTAATGTTCATTATTTATTTAGTAAGGGAGTTGATTTTAATAGAATTGCTTCTGGAGTAAATTACTTAATCTTGTTGGGTTGGGCTCTTAGCAATTGCAAAGCAACAGAAATTTAATTCTATTTGTACCTTTTTGGAGTCTTTCATATCTTCCTTGATATATGGTATTGTCTATATAAACAGGTTGGGATTCCCAGCACACTTTTATGGTGTTTCTGCTTTGCTGCCTTCACCTGCAAGTACCTGGCTTAAGAAACTGCAGCTGTATTCTAAACGGATTTCCCATTTGGTAGTCCACATGCTTCTAGTGTGTGTGCACCTTGGTAAACTCCAGATTGGGTTTAATTTAATTGCTGGAAATCTGTGCAACATAAAATAAACTGTGCTAAACTAATGAATGGAATAGTGTCCGCTCAAGCACAGGCCATGTACATTGCAATTCAGTTACAATTTATCATGTATATGTCCTAATGTAGAAAGAAGAGACAAAATGCAGGTTCACAATGGATCTAGTCTGAGTGGACAAAAAAACAAGTGGAACTTTTTTCAGTGATCAATCACAAACATCTAGATCCAGAAGAGCCATTTGATGAGCCCTTGAGGTTTCCTAAATTAGGAAAGAATCTACCTCTTTTTAATTGTTGTCTTTTATTCTTGCTAATTGAAAGTGATTGCAAGTTACCATGGCCACAATGTAATTGTTTATCATTCTTGATACTTATTTGCACACAAGCAGCTGAAATGAATCTTTCTTGTCTACTGACCCTTGGAAGCCCCTAACAATATGTTCATTCTAATATCATTCAGTCATCACCAAGATGGTGGTGGTTTGTCCAACGGACAACTAAACCTTCAGTTCCCAAAGCCTTGGTTTTGCTGTTACATATTTCTGCTGGTATTTTATTGCTGCAGTCACTTTCCTCTGATATTGCACTCATAACTCTCTTCTTGGTTCCAATAGGGTGGAGCACAAATTAGTCTCGCTGAGATATGTAGATCTGGAGAGAAGTCAACACGTTGGTACAACCTTCTTAGTTATAATTATCTTCAGAAACAAAGCAGAAAAAACAAACAAGAGGACATTTGTTGTGTAGTATCCTGCGCTGAAAAAACAGTAAGGACAAATGTTAAAAGGAAGCTTGCATAAACTTTTCTATTGTATACTTATATTAAATTGCTGAAAAGAAATCAGGAGTCATGTGTTTGCACAGTATAAAAAGTAAAAAAAGGTCATTATGATAATAAACAGGGCAATAAAACTAAAAGTTTGATTCAGGATGTAGTCTTTTACTGGATTGATGGAAGACATTTTCCTATTTTTGTCAGGTTTACTATGGGTAATATGGATCACTCATTCTGATACTTAATGGGGTTTAGGAATGAATACTGTCTTTAAATAAAATCCTTTCCTCTATACAGGACTCCGTATCTGCACTCCTGGAACAGACTGTTGTTGAACTGGAAGCAGTAGAGAAGAAGCTGGAAGAAAGCAGAAGCACTTTAATTAGTGGAGAGAATTGGTAAGTGGAATCCTACTCCCTTATCATATTGTAAGAATCGGTGGATCTGACATAATGTTTCAGATGAGGATGTCAGTGAGGCAAAGTTTAATGTGATAAAATGTAGAAAAAAGTGCAATCATGTAATATTGGAATGTGTCTAGTAGCTGAGCAAAGGTATTGAGCTTTGCAGAAGATCATGTCTGGCATCGTTTTCTACATCAATAAAAACTTCATGTAGCCACTAAAACTGAAGAGCATATGCCTGTGAAGTGAGACTAAAGCTAGTAAAAGTTTAAAATTGGAAGAAATCAAATATATTAATCTATGGTAAATAATGCTTGAGGGACCTGTGAAATACTATACCTTCAGTTCCCAGGGATTTGCATGAGCTCTTTAATTGGCTGTGGATTACATGGTCAGCCCCACATTTCACTTAGTGTTGGGTTACAACCAACCCCAACATTCAAAGCAAACTTATCATGAACCCTGGTGGGGAATCTACCAAAGCGCATAACTCAGCTCAGGTTTGCCAACAGGTTTTCAAAACCATGTTGTTTAACATAGTTCGAGCTTTCAGACTAAGAGAGTACCTGAGTTTTGGGGAATCCTCAAATCAGCCTCCTAAGTCCCCCTTACACTTGGACCAGCAGCACTAAGTGAAACCCAACTGCACCAGTCTCAATATACAGCTTAAACAACGAGAGTCCTGTAGCACTTTAAAGACTACCAAATTTAATTTCTGCAGGCATAATAAGCTTTCGTGGGCTGCAGCCCACTTCCACAGATATTCAGCTTGTGGCAGAAACTGATACAAATCTATTCAACCCTAGTGATTACCTAACCCTAGAATGAAAGATGAGAAAATTCCCTTTAACTGTTTCACTGCTGGTTCTTCACTCCACTCGGTGAGCTTTTGTTATTCCCATGTTCCATGGGACATCATGAACTATCTGGTACAACTGGCAGCACTAGAGGTACTTTTGGATCAGCGTACTTAGGACACCAACCAGCATCAAGGATGCTATGAGGGTATTGTCCCAAGTGGTCCAGCTCGGTAACAGAAGCAATTTATTGACAGGCAAGACGAGGAGGTTGCTGAGCAAGAAGAACAGGATGGAAACAGTGACATTGAAGCAAAAGAGGAGGAAGAATTCTGTGATGGAAAAACACTCTGGGAAGCAGAAGAGAATCCAGACTCGCAAGTGCATGCTGAGTTGGCGACAGTAAAGGTAAAGCCCAGAGTAAATGTTGTCTCTTCCAAGAGGCTGGTGTTTAGTAAGAATATTCACTGTTATTGGATCATCCCTAATTGCTGGACATGATGCAACTCAACATGCCTTATGCTTTCTGGTTTCTTGAAAAATTACATGGAGTGTTTTTCTGTTTTTTATAGCAACACAGTGAGCAGCATTTCAGGGGAAATAGGAGGCTTGGTTAGATGAAGGTTGTGGGAAAGGTGTTCCACTTCAGTTTGGAAACGTTTCCTTTTATTTGATTTTTGTTCAAATCACTGAAGTGTATAGACCTATCAGATGTTAACGTGTTCATCTGCAAAAGTGCATGTACATATATTGTGGCAGTGCAGCCTTGCATTGGCTGAAAACCTCTAGCATGTGCATAAGCAAATTGCATCATTCAGATGCTTCCATGTTCAATTATCTGATTTGTTCATACAACTACAGGAGACTTTTGGTGCAACAGGGTTGTATATTTGCATCAAATTCATTTTGTGGGGAAAGCTCATAAATTTGCATGATGAGTTTTTTTGCGGGCCCTATATTAATTGCTGCTGCAAAACTGACTAGATCAGTACTGAATTAAGCAGAACTACAGCAGTAACATGAATTTTAAGATAGGTAACTATCTCTCACATTACAGTCAAACCTCAATTTTAAATAATGCTACATTTATGAAATACCATTTAATCCAAAATGCCTGTGTCCCCTGGTCTTGGAAAGCATTCTTCACTGAAACTGTTAATCACTCAGCACTGTCAGAAAAGGTGATTAACATATGGGATCACCTAATATAATCCTGAATTATTATCTAATCACTACCTATTTACCTAATAAAGGGCCTGTTTTAATGCTGAAATTGTCTTGTCTCTGTCAGCTGTGGTTGTGCAATAACAAAAAAGGTGGTCTTTAATGGATAATCTGGCACACAAATTTAAAGATTTAATTTTTAATCTGTTACATTGGTGTAAATCTGAAAAGTGGAGTCATTCAGGATTTATCCAGGTCACTTACAACTCAGTACATGGGAAATTATACAGTTGTTGAAATTGCTCACAAGTTTGGAGAGGGCAGTGCAGCATTGTGTTGTATAAGAGAGCCGCGAGAGAGACAACTTTTGTCTCCTCAAGGTTGTAGTATAGTTCTTTGAAAAGCTGCCTTTCTGAGCGTGAAAGCAGAAGTGGGATTTCAGGCTGAAACACAGAAACAGTTTTAGGTAATGGTGTGTTGGGTAGAGGCAGTTACGGGAATAGATAACAAGACAGTAAATATCATAATGCCACTATATGAATCCATGGCATGCCCACATCTTGAATACGGCATGCAGTTCTGATTACCCCATCTCAAAAAAGATACATTAGAAATGGAAAAGGTACATAAGAACATAACTTAAAATGATTAAGGGTATGGAACAGCTTCCATATGAGCAGAGATTGTAGAGAATGGGACTGGTCAGCTTGGAAAAGAGACAACTAAGGGGGGTGGATGTGATAGAGATCTATAAAATCATGAATGGTATGGACAAAATTAATAAGGAAGTGTTATTTATCCCTTCACATAACACAAGAACCAGGGGTCACCCAATGACATTAATAGGTAGCAGGCTTACATCAAACAAAAGGAAGCATTTCCTCACACAACGTACAGTCGACCTGTGGAACTCATTGCCAGGGGATGTAGTGAAGGCCAAAACTGTAACGATTCAAAAAAGAATTAGATAAGTTCGTGATAAGTTCCATCAATGGCTGTTAGTCAAGATAGTCAGGGATGCAACTCCATGCTCTGGGTGTCCCTAAGTCTCTGATTGCCAGAGGCTGGGACTGGACAAGAGGCAATAGATCACTTGCTGATTGATTACCTGTTCGTTCATTTCCTTTGAAGCATCTGGCATTGCCACTGTCAGAACACAGGATACTGGGTTAGAAGGACCATTGGTCTGATCCATTATGGTCGTTCTTATGTTCATTAAAGCGTGTTTCACTCAGGTGGATAAAGAGACAAACACAGAGAGCCTTGCACAATCTTCTACTGTAGTTCGTCCAAAAGAGAAGAAAGCAGCTAACCAACTGCAAACTCAGTTTGTCAGAGGCAGCACCATAATCCGCTCCAAAACTTTTTCACCAGGACCACAAAGTCACTACGTGTGCCGGGTAAGGAAACCACAGCCCCATGCTTTGTTGAAAATGTTTTTCCTTTGTGACTGTAAATGATCAATCTTTAGTTCATGTGATAATATGCTGCACTGATGGTCTGAGCTGGGTGGGCGCTTGCGTCCTCAGCGATATTTGACTTCGATGGGAGTTGAGGGTGTAGCACCCGTACTTGGCATCGTACATCGGAGGACCATCGAGCCCTTCACGCATGTTAAGTAATCCTTATGATGGGTAAGTGATGGGGGGATCGCTACACACTCCTGAAATGCAGCCATTTTACCAGTTGTACATAACAGCGCAATACTGCAGTGTAAAGCACGAAGTGTAGAGAGAATGAATATAATTAAAACTCTACTGTAAATTTAGATAGGATTAAGATAATTACTCGAATTGAAATTTGGCCATAACAGCAATGTTAACACCTTCATATCACTTCAGTTACATGATACTCCTGACATCATGCTAGAGCATTGATGACTGACATTACAGAAATTGCAGTTGACTGGTGGCTAATCAGCTTGGTGGTGACAAATCTGCAACAGTCTGGGGTTGGCAGCTTCCAGAGCAACTTCTGGACGGCATGGCCTCATATCCTGGCACTGAAGGCTCATGCAGCTCCAGAAATGAGACGTTCCTAATACCAAAGTTCTGGGCCCCACTGCAGGTTATCCCAAGTCTCTGTGATGTAGTCCCACTGCTCTGTGCTCATGGTCCTGGTCTAGGTCCATGTCACTCAGCATGGAGATTCTTCTGTCATTAGAAACCAAATCAGCTATCTCCCCTCCTCCAGCTCTGCCTACTGCTTGTATGTCTTGCTTGAAATATACTGCTGCATTCTCGTGGCACCAAGTCCCTGCCAAAGTACCTGTCACCACATCTCATGCCCTGGTTCTTCCTCCTCTGGCCAAAATGAATTGCATTAGTGTCAACATTTAGTACAGGGTCATTGCTCTGACATGGACCATGACTTGCCACTGGTTGAAATGAAGGCTCCAGACAGAAATCTGATGCATGCCAAGCCTGGGTCAATTTGGGTCAGTAAAAATAAATAACAATTGCTAATTAAAATGCAGTGCATATGTCAGCCAAGAATCTTAATGTCTTACCGAGGTTGGGAATTACTTTTACAAGTGAGGACTATGAGGCATAGACAGGTTAGCTTGCCTTAGATCACAGAGTGAGGTGGTGACAGTTTGGAATAGAACCTGGTCTCACCCTCAGCCCCTTTTCTAACCAGAGGCAGCATTGCTACACTTGATGCTGCTTCATGGTGGGTATTAGGGTTATCATTAGACAGAGATGCTGGAAGTGTCTGACTAGTATACTCTCTTCTAAAATCAAAGGTCATGATGGAAATCAGAAAGCTGAGAATGACTAACTTCAATTAGCAGCATTGAGGGAGCATGAAAGACTCCACTGCATTGTGTGTGAGACTAATAGAACAATCTGTGTACTGAGTGAGCATGTCAGTGCCACCTCTTTGATTAAATGTTTATTCATAATTAATTCAGTCCAGGACTGAGGATCAGGATAGCCTATAAATAACTCTTTTAGCTTCAACCAGTGTAGCAAACAAGTAAACACTGTCAGGAACCTGCTTTTATGAAGTATGTGCTGCTTTAACTGAGGGTTGAGATGTTCTCCGAGAACATCAAGGGCTGCCTAGTGCAGCAGAACAGTACTTGGAAAAACCTGCATGTCAAGTTCAGACAAAATCAGGCTCACAAGTGAACTGTTTTGCCTTTGCTTTAGCTGTGAGCTTAACTCTCTTCATGGCTGTCTATAATTCATGTCTGAATTATATCTCTGTCTGTCTGTCAAGACTGGCCTCGGAGCATTGAGCCATATCATAAATAACTCTCAACAGGGCATTCAGGCATAGCAAGGAATATCCATGTCTTAGGGCACTGGAATGTACATGGTTCAGGGCTCAGTCGTTTCAGCATCTAGGGGGTGCCGAGTCCTTATCACAGATGCATACCCTGGAGTACAGGAAGTCAGTGCTCAGATCAAATGGAACATTTCACATCACAGTTGTGCATAAGAGATCTAAGCTTGTGAAGCCAAGCTGAACCTTCCAAGTGGAAGCTCCCTAGCATGCAGGAGGCACATGCCTGCTCCTCCATCCCTTGGATTTCTGCTTGTGCTTTCCTGAATGACTGGCCCAAAGGTACACAGGGAGGGAATTGTCCCTAAACTTGGATTATGATTGTGTCCAGCTGCTATGAAAGTGGCGCAAAGGAAAGCGGTTTCTTGCTCTGCACTGCCAGGAACAATATGACCCCAAATATATAGACCGTATATAAAAATCTGAAAAAGTCAAGGTATCCACATGCCACACAAAGTTAGATTGTTTGAAAAAGGTAAACAAATATTTAATTCTTCTCCAAAGTTATGCTGTGCTAAATCATAGAAGGATAGAAATGACTTAATCCCCAGCCAATGCAAGATTGTTCATTACAGTTTATTGCTCTAATCTCGTCTGACTTAGTTATTGCTGTTGAGTAGGGTAAGGGGACTGTTTTGTGATCTGTGGAGTCCTCTAACTGAAAGTGATGGTATCTTCTAACCTCTTCTCAACCAGCAAATGGGAGGAAGCCAGGGAAGGACAGCAAAAATAAAATAGCCAGATTTGGGCATCGGGTGGGTTTCACTGCACTGGTATGTGTGACTTTGTCAGATAATTCTCAGTTCATGGCTTTCTATAAATGTCTGCAGCTCTGCGTGCTCATTCATAATAGCCTTGCCCTGCATGCTTGTTTCATGACAATTACTTTGCTCTCTTTTTCAGCTGAATCGAAGTGATAGTGATAGTTCAACACTGTCCAAGAAACCACCCTTCGTTCGGAATGCTATGGAGAGGAGAAGTGTCAGGATGAAGCGGGTAAAAACTTCATCTACACATTTTGCCCTTAGCTGGCATTCAAGAAAACAAGCAGGTTCTTAAAGCACTGGTTTGTGAGTTACCAACAGATAATTCTATTAAAAAAGGGTTAGCAAAGATAATTCAGGTTGCAGAATGCTTTCTGATATAAACTGCCTGTCTTCATGTGCTCATAGCTTTGAAAAAACATTTTCCATTTGGGCTGAAAATATTCTTACTGATCTGTCAAAAGGTGGCAAATGTCTATTCCCTTGAGTTACTAGAACTCGACAATTACCCACTTTGAAAAATTATTTCTCACAATTTTCCTTCCAAACAGAACTCAAAAATAGCTAAATTTTTAGATGTGGCACGTAAATTATTTTCTCATTGGCTCATGTCCATGCCAAAGGAATTGGTGGGATAACTGATTTGCAAGCAATTGAAAAATCATTTTTTCAGATGCTCATTAAAACTTACCAGTGCTTAATGAAGCTCCGTCCCCTTTAGTGACATGTTCTTCCATTATGTGAATGGGGCAGAGGGGTAATTGGGTTGCTGTCCTTAGAAGGCCACTGAAACAATTTTCAGGAAGCAGATTGTAATTGTCTAATTGAAATACATCTTGTGCAACCCTCAACACGATATTGGGGACAGAAGAAAATCCAAAACAAATGCTAATATGTTGTCTTGCTGCATGCTGCAATATTCTGATGATTGAGGTGTAAGTATTAAAGTAAAATTATATTCTGAATAATGGGTGTAAGGAAGCCACTCCTCATTTCATACCATTGTCAGCTAAGTACAGAAGCTTGGCTTACCTCAGGTATCACTAATGTTGATGGAAGCTGCAGTATGGGCTTACATACAAGACTTTGCTAGATTATGGAACTACAAATTCAAGTGAGCAGCCACTTTGCAAAAGCAGTATTACCAGAGATGTTGCCTTTCATTTTCAGAACATTGTGCACTAGAGAAGGAGGTGGGGACAATTTGACACGTTTTATTACATTCCTAATCTCTTCTGTTCCAGCCTTCAGTTAAATCCTTCGGTGCAGAGCGTCTAATCCGAACTTCGCTAGACCTGGAGTTAGACCTGCAGGCTTCAAGGACCTGGCACAATCAGCTGGTGCAAGAGATCTCTGTACTGAAAGAACTGAAAGAACAGTTAGAACAAGCTCAAAGTCAAGGTGAAAAAGAGCTGCCACACTGGATGAAGGATGATGAGAGATTCCGGCTTTGGCTGAGACAGGTGGAAAAACGGGTAAGTAATTCTGACTGGGTTTTTGTTAATGTGTTTCATCAAACATGTTTCCCAATCCTTTGGAGACTAGAAAGTTCCAACCTTAACTTTGTGTTAAAGCTTCTGTTGTATTAACTTTACACAGTGATAAATAATTAGAAATGTAGCCCTTGCAACTGCGGGAGTCCTTTCCTTCCACCAAAAGGACTTGCATTACCACGGGCAGCAGGACAGCACAATTTGAATTCTGCTGTCACTTGGAAGCAAGGCCAAGCATAGAAGGAGTCATTGGCTCCAAGTGGTTCCTGCAGGTAGAGGCGTAGCACCTATTGGGTACTCCTTTCTTTTGGCTAGCTCCATTCTTTTCAAAGCCCGGTGGCGATAAGAGATAATCTGTACCTTAAAGTATCCACTGAATATTTCCTAAAAGGTCTTTATCATGCACATACAAGAGTTGCACCCTGTGGGGAGAGTCTGTTTCCCTGTGCCAAGAAGGGGCGTGTTGGGGTCACATCTTTGGGGGCTGTGACCTTTGTTAGTGGGGCAGTGAGTGGCCAACAATTACAGAGGGAGGGAGGCACAATGTCTCAAGAAAAACTGGACCTTCAGAATTATCTGCATATTGGTTAATAAAATTATATTCTGTTTTGCCATTTCTGAATCTGCGTGTATTGAGGGATTATAAAATGCTGTAATATGTTTAAAATATTGTAATCTGCCTTTTAGAAAAATCTGAGGGTTCTTGAAGCCCATGTTTATAAGATGCTGCAGGATTTAATCCACAAACTCTGCTGACGGTTGTGGGCCCAGTTCTTCTGCACTTATTTATGCCATCATTGGAACTCCTTGCAGAATATGTACTTATTTGGTGAATGAGCTTGTATACACACAAGCTTTACTGCTTTAATGATACCAATAGAAAATTGCACTCCTAACCAAAATAGTTTCAGTAAAAAAACCTGTGTGTAGACTAGGGCTAAGTGCATTAGAATAAGGTCCTCTGCTATTAAACATGCATAATTAATGCAAAAGTCAGAACTCTTATCTACCTGGATTTCAGTAAGGCATTTGATACAGTTCCATGTGGGAAATTATTAGTTAAATTGGAGAAGATGGGTATTAATATGAGAACCGAAAGGTGGATACGCAGCTGATTAAAAGGGAGACTACAACAGGTCTTATTGAAAGGAGAACTGTTAGGCTGGAGGGAGGTTATTAGTGGAGTTCCTCAGCTATCGGTCTTGGGACCAGTGTCATTTAACATTTTTATTACTGACTTTGGGACAAAAAGTGGGAATGTGCTAATAAAATTTGCAGATAACACGAAATTAGAAGGTATTGCCGATCCGGCAGAGGACTGGAATATCATACAAAAAGATCTGGACAACCTTGTAAACTGGAGTAATAGAAATGGGATAAAATTTAAGAGAGTAAGGTCATGCATTTAGGGACTAACAACAAGAATTTTTGCTATAAACTGGGGATGTATCAGTTGGAAGTGACAGAGGAGGAGGAAGACTTGAATGCCTTGGTTGATCATAGGATGACTGAGCTACCAACGTGATACAGCTGTGAAAAAGGCTAATGCAGTTCTAGGATACATCAGGCAAGGTATTTCCAGTAGAGACAAGAAAGTGTTAGTACCATTGTACAAGACATTGGTGAGATCTCATCTGAAATACAGTGAGCAGTTCTGGTCTCCCATGTTAAAGAAAGATGAATTCAAACTGGAACAAGAGCAGAGAAGGGCTACTAGGATGATCCGAGGAATGGAAAACCTGTCTTATGAGAGGAAACTCAAAGAGCTTGGCTTATTTAGCCTAACCAAAAGAAGGCTGAGGGAAGATGATTGCTCTCTAGAAATACATCAGAGGGAGAAATACCAGGGAGGGAGAAGAGTTAAGAACCAACGTGGACACAAGAACAAATGGATATAATTTGGCCATCAACAAGTTAATGCTTGAAATTAGATGAAAGTTTGTAACTATCAGAGTAGTGAAGTTCTGGAACAGCCTTCCAAGGGTTCTAACGGGCTTCAAGACTGAGCTTGCTAAGTTTATGGCAGGGATGGTCTGACGAGACTGCCCACAATGGCATGTAGCCAATCTGACTGCTGACAGCAAATATCTTCAATGGCTGGTGATAGGATACTAGTTGGGGAGGGCTCTGAGAATTCTTTCCTAGGTGGCTGGTCAGAAGGTCTTGCCCATATGCTCAGGGTCTATCTGATTGTCATATTTGGGGTGGGGAAGGAATTCCCCCCCCCCCCGGGTTAGATTGGCAGAGACCTTTGATGTTTTTTGCTTCCCTCTGCAGTGCGGGGCACAGATCACTTACAGGTTTAAATTAGTATTAATGTTGGATTCTCTGTAACTTTAAGTCTTTAAATCATGATTTGAAGACCTCAGTAACGCAGCCAGAGGTTAGGGTCTATTACAATAGTGGATTTGTGGGGGTCTGTGGCCTGCAATGTGCAGGTTAGACTAAATGGTCATGATGGTCCCTTCTGACCTTAAAGTCTAAGTGTAACCCCTAACAAAAGGGGCAACTTGTTTTATTTTTTGCAGCATAACACTACAGTGGCAGATCTCTGTTATAAGCAAAAGTAAATAGAGTGCTAGTCCCTTTGGTTTTCAGATATCTAGTGAAACTTAATAAGCTTACACTATAATACAAGTTGCTCTGTCACTTGGCATCTGTCTTTGAAATACACAAATAAATGGGCCTTGTGATTCAAGCTTGGGAATGATATAACCTACTTTAAGATAAATCAGTAGTAACATTTGCTCTTAAACTGGTAGAAAAAGGCACCCTCATATTCTTCAACCTTGGCCACAGTGTCTGGCAGTAGAAAACCAAACGAGGAGGATAGTGAAAGATGACAGACAATTTGATTGATGTTTATGTAGTTTCAATATTCATTTTATAGCAGTTTTGCTTGCAAAAAACATTGGGTATAACAGAAACAAGGCACTAACTAAAACTTTTCAACAAGTATTTGTTTCAATTTTGAGTGTCTAGAATGGAAATCCCATGTGTCCTAATTTATGTCAAAAGAAAAAGATTTGGGAATATTAATGCAGGAGGCACAGGATCCGTGCAGGATAGGTGGATGGATAGGTCATAACAGAAAATGTCTTTTTTCCAGATTATTAAAATTGCATTCTATCTGACAGTTCTAAAAACAACTACCATCAAGGGGTGAGTGAAAGGGCAGTGATGAAAAGGATGCTGATGAAAACTGTGAACACTGAAGACTATTGCACAAAAACAATTTTTTCCTTTTTCTGACAGCTGCTTTTCTATTAGAAATGCATTCTCTTTCTCTCTGGAGAGTCTAAAAATAAAATTCAGTGCTTCAAAAAGAATGGGATTTATAGATAAGCTTCAGAAATGACTGAATAGCCCTGAATAGAGGATAGTAGCAAAGCGGGCAGCTTTCTTCACATTTCTCAAAAATGTGATTTTTCTTTAGTTGATTATGGTAATCCCTTTGATGATAGACCTCTAATTGTTAGCTAAATTTTCAACTTTTTTTCCCTCAGTTTAACTCTCTGAACAGTTTCCCAGGTTAATCCAGAGAGAGCGCATTTGGAGGCACAGTGCCTTCGTCTCTTTTCATCTGAAAGGCACAAACATTATCCCTCTTCTACTTATCTTGTAAATGGCACACACAACTCACATACATTGTGCCATTGACTAGTCTTATTCCTTTTGCATGAAATTCACCCAGATGCCCAGGGCTCTCTCTACACCACTCAGACTTTGCAGGTGCCCCTCCGCTGGAACTGAGGCAGACAGGATTGCTGTGCAGAGAGCCTTTGCACCTGCTTGTGCCAGGGTCTTGTTCTGGCTCTGAACAGGCTGGCACGGAGGGGGTTGCTGGGGTTGAGCTGAGCTGAGTGCTGCTGTACACTCATTGAAGCTGATCTACTGGCCTCAAACCCCAGGCAGAGGGGTTGCCTAGGGGTCAGCAGCAACAATTCCAGCCAATAGACTAGCTGAAGGGCTGCATTGTATTCACAATGAATGGGCATATTAGAGGTGCAAAACTCCTATTATATCTTATTCTGGTTTCTATGGTTTATGGCCCACACAGTTGATCTCAGCAGAATGCCTTTATTTTTCTCCTTCAACAAACAAATGAAATAACCTTTTAACATGACATGATCTTGTTGTAGGGAAGCCTCAGCTGGTATTTTCTATATTGCACATAAGGTTTCATTCTCTTCATCACTCAATTAGGCCGAGAAAACAGAACACAAGTGTGAGCTGAAAGCAGATAAAATGATGAGAGCAGCTGCCAAGGATGTACACAGGCTACGAGGACAGAGTTGTAAGGAGCCCTTGGAGGTACAGTCATTCAGGTAGGAACGTGTCTAAAGGGGAGAAAGTTATTGCTGCAAAAAAATAAATAAATAAATTTTTTTTCTCTTTTGGATAACTTCATCACAAATTTGTCCTTTACAAAAGAGAGTTACTGTGTTGCTTGAGTTAGAGATATTTGCATTTTCTTATTCAAGAGTAATATCCTACGCTCATTGAAACCCACAGAATTCACATTGATTTCAATGAGAACAGGATTGGACCCCGGTATTTTCCTTATCAGGCAGTAGCACGATGCTGCCTAATTTGTCTATCACTGTTTAATAAATGAATCGCCTACTGCTGTCTTAATTGTAACACACTTATCAGACTAAAACCATATGGGAGTTGCAAAGTGACACTATTTTTGTAACAGGTCGTTTTGTAAGTTTTACTGTAACCACTTACAATGCCTGTCTCTCAAATGTAAATAAGAGGAGTGTTTTGTGTGTGGTGAAGCAAAGCGCTTTTATTTTTGTGTATAAGTTGTCGGGAAGTCTTTTTTCTCTTAGAATGTCCAAATCTTGGGTGAATTTTTTTATTGTATTAACAATGGATGGTGCTCTTCTTTTTAGAGAGAAGATGGCATTTTTCACACGGCCGAGGATAAACGTTCCAACCCTCTCTGCGGATGATGTTTAATCACCATAAAGTATTTGTTTCTCCTGACCATTCCGTAAATATAGTTTGGTTTTGCTGAAGTTAATTTATGTGGTATTATGAAGGTACCAAGTCATTTGTACATTAGAGCTTTTGTTGTTTTTTTAATGTCTAAAGTCTTTTTTAGTTTTGTTCTATCATTATAAACAGCAGCATTAAAGTGACAAGATTGTATAGTTTGTATATTTAGGAATGTATTTTTGGGAAAGAATTTTAAATAAGAACAAATGCAGCCTGGAGTGCTGTTCTTAAATAATATTCTGTTTAGACTTATTTTGTACAGCTCTACCTTTTAGAAGTTTTACTGCAATAAAATAAATCTGAAGGAACCTCACTGCTATGTTCTATGACTATAACACATCAAACTCTTCCTAATTAATATTTTGTACAATATAGAAAATGCAGGGAACCATTTTTTGATTCTAAAGTGCTTTGAACGAATATTCTGAGTTGTGAAGCGTTTGAATTTCCTGCTAGGTCATAAAAATGGGTGTGTAGCTGAAATATTTGCACTTTTTTGATATTTGTACTTTCAGCTCATGTTTATAATGAATCTATTTAACAAGTTCCAAAAGCCCATTGAAACCACTGCTGTAGGAGGAGGTTCTGCAGGGAACATAAAAGTCAATTTTAGTTTTTTAATAAAGTGAACTTTCTGGATGAACCTACCATTTTTCTCTTTTTTGTTTTTGTTTAATACAAATATTCTTATCAAGTGGGACCAGCTAATTCATTCCTTTTCTAATGCATTAACCTAGAATAGCTCTTCTTCCATTTTTAAACTCTATTTTCAGGGTAGCTTTTAGCGAGTGAGTTAGTGGGACTTGGGCTCCAAAGTCATTACGGTGCTTTTACAGATTTTTTCCCTTACATATAAAAAAGAGAAGTCACTAAAGTTACTTAAGGAGTATTTTATTGCTTATTTTTCTAGAGTGTAAAACAATAATGCAGAAAGAGCAGCTAGTATATGCAATACACACACAAATATACAAAGTAAACACGTGCAAAAGCTCCAGTGCTTAACCATCCTGTCTTCTTTCTAGCACATCCCAAATTGAATCATATGATACAAAAAAGATGTAAGAGTAAACTTAGATCCTCTGTTCTACAAAAATGGACAGTTCAAAGTAAATAAGACTATGCAGATTGAGGGCACTATGTACCCATAGAGATGAAGGGCCACAGTTAATCCCGGTGTAAGAAGGTGTAACTCTGAAGTCATAGAGCTGCACACTGGTGCTGAGTTTGACCTAGTATTGTATGTGACGACTTTAATTCAAATTTTTAGACATACAAATTGCACTGTTTTACAAGAGTAGAAAAACCCCACTGATCATTTTTAGGGCCAGAGCAAACTCCCATTAACTTCTGTAAAATCTGTCAATTAATTTTAGTGGGGGGTTAGATCAGGCCCTCAGCCAGGTCAATACATGCATTTCACTTCTCACACTTGCTATTGGCTGTCTGTAAAAGATTAATTTATATCAAATAATGGATTTCCAGTTAGTAAAAGTAAACTACGAAACTTGAGGTATTGAGCTAAAATCAAAATACTCTTAAAATCTTATTATTTAGTAGTAAATTACCAAGAGTTGAGTATTTGAATTATGCTGCTTTAAAATTATCTTATTGCCATATTCCATAAAATTTATAAAAAAGATGTTACTATTTTGTCCAGAATTACTGTAATTGATAGCTAAGTTTTATCAGACTACTAGTTGTTTTGTTATGTAGTATTTGGGAAATTTAACTTGAAAATGCTGATTTGATTGGGTTTTAATGTGCTAAGTTTTTATTTTTCAAAAATGTCTATAGCCTTTGCAAACCACTTTTATAATAATGACTCTACTATGGTGGGGTGGAATAGGGGAGAGAATTAAATTAACTCCAGAATAAAGACTAAATTACATTAGTCTCTGTCCATTAAAGCTGACAAATACTTTTAAAATGCAGGTCTTTTGATGTAAATACTATTTTGCTATGTATGAAGTATTTTAACAGGCAATAACTATACATTTTTTTCCTCTATATACTGTAACAGTTTTGTCAGAATTAATGGTAATTAAAAATACTACAAAATTATGTAGTTGGTCTAAACACTTGTATGTTTGGGTGGGAATAGGGGATGTTTCAGAACTATCTTTAAGTGGTCATAATAAAATAAACGTGCCCTATGTTTTAAAAACCCAATTACTTCTAAGAAATTGTATTTAACTGTAATGTAAAATAGGAGATGGACCTTCATGTGGACATTTAACATATAAATCCAATATGTTAGAGGAGGCAATAATAATGGCCCTGGATGTCTGGGCATAGTTCCCATAGACTTCTAGGCACAGGGTTTTAACACTCTCTGCCAAACATGCAGTGGAGTCTGGATATCCCCTCACATTGGGAAACAATAATAAGGGATCTTTCAAAGAAAAATATGACAAATGGACCTGCTCATCGGGGATTGGACCTGGACAGCAGTTTGCTCATTGGTCATAGATATCTTATAATTGTATTTAGCTTCCACAATATGCCAGATGCATTCCAAAGCTTGGAGGTGCTCAGTTTAACAGTCTTATTCGTGAACAGCTCCATCCTGTAGCTTTCATTTAAAACCAGCATCCTCAGGGGCTCGTGTACTTAGTAGTACAGTGTTGAGAACTATAGACAAATCTTAGATAGATTAGATGAGTCAGTTGGGCAGAGTTAACAGACTTTATAATATTTGACAGGAGAGCTCTTAAAACACTTTCCCACTGCTTGATAATGCAGTGATATGTAAAGAGAATGAACTTTTGTATAGAGATTTGATATATTTTACTTCTCTTGTAGTGACTGGTGGTAATAAGACCATGTATACCAGTTTATGCATTGATTTTTTTGTGACCTTCAAAACTGATCTGAGTAAAGTGGTGAAATTAAACTGTCAGTTTATAATAAGAGTACTGTAATTAGGTACTTATACCTTTTGATACCTCTGTACTCAACACTGATTCATATGTAGTGGTCTTCCCAGTTACAATTTAGAACAATTAGAGTGATTACACTGTAGTTGCTATGCATGCCTTCCAATATTACATATATTGATAAGTACCTCAGAGTGGGAATATGTAAATCAGTCATGTAAGCAACCTTCTGGCTATCTGATTTAATGGTAATTGCATCTCAAAAAGGCAGTGTGATTACTCAGTGATTGTAATGTAACTATTTTGTAATTATAGTACCTTTAAAATGCCAAAAGTTTGCTAAAATGTTAACCATTTGATACATAGCCTCTTAACTATATTAGCTAAACAAAAGCTTAAATTTTAGATCTCCACTTTGTCTCCTTTAAGTGTGTTTTTGCTGAAGGTCCCAATCCAATGCTTCTAGGGAGATGGACTCAATACAAGATCTTTGCCATCTCTAGCTATCTTTTGAATTTGAAAATTAGACATGTTGGGACCCCTTGAATAGAACTTTCTAACTAGTATATAAGGAATACTGGACTGAACAGTGAATTATAGGTACAGTCGACGGAGAAATAGATACCATGAATTACCTTAGAGATTACTGAGTTCTATCATGTCATTCTAGCATTAGCTGGCATGGAAATAACAAGCTTGAAAAAACCCAGACCTGGTTTACACTACAAAGTTAAGTCGATGTAAGTTGCCTTGCGTCAACCTACTTGTACATGTGTCTACACTCAAATTTGACCCTTAGCGACGTAAGTGCCCCACATTATGGCAATGCAGTAAAATCACCTTCCCAAACAGCACTGAGCCATGGCTGACCTATTGAGGTTGATGCAGTGTGAGAATGGACACTGCATGACCTTTGTGGACCTAACAGTCATCCAGCAGCTGTCCCACAATGACAATGCCCCTTGCTGCTCTCGTCACGATGTAAACACCAATGCACAGAGAGCAGAAGCCAACCCTCCCCTAAAATCCTCTGTTTTGTTTTGTTTTTAAATACCTTCTCTTGATTGCCCACCTTGGTAAGCACACCTACGAGCTTGACCTTTGTTGTGTGCACCGCCAGGCCAGGCCAGGCCAGCTCCATGCATTGAATGTATTCCTGCCTGGAGCAGACAGGAGGCACTGGATCTCCTGGGCCTGTAGTGAGGCCCCCACTTCCTATATACCAGCTGTAGAAATGTGGACAAAATTGCATAGGGGACGCAAGCAGGGTACAACAGGGATCAGCAGCACTGCAGCTTGAAAGCAAAGGCACTTCAGGCATGCCATAAGGCTGGGGAAGTGAACAATAGATCTAGCACTGAGTCTGCAGACTTGCTTTTATAAGCTGTGTGCCATACTTGGCAGAGATCCATGGATATCTTGGAGGAGCTAGAGTCCCCTGCTGTGAGAGGCAAGGTGGAAGAGGAGAAGGGGGGGAAGAAGCAGCAGGTGGGTCAAGCCAGGATGTATTTAAGCCTCCATCACAGTACAGCTCATGAAGCCCCTTATTCCTCCTCCCCCTCTTTCTTTGCCCACCACACTAGGTTGGGGATCGTGGAGCTTCTGCACTGTGGAAGGGTGGTGGGGCTTGAGGATTCTGTTCAACAGGGAAGGGAGTTTCGACAGGATAAGTTTTGTTATCCCTGCTATTGTACAACAGTGAGAGAGCTGCCAATGGGTTATCAAAGAACATCCATTAGGATGAAAACAGGCTCTAGGACCCTATTGGTGGTGAGTGACTAGGATTGGGAGGTTGGATGCCAAAGTTCCAAAATATCTTTGAAAAATCTGTTGCAAATGAGGGAAAGATAACCTGGTAGGGTAGTGCGGATGACATCTCAAACTAACGCTACACAACGTATGTTGACTATTGAGCAGGGCTGTTTTCTTAAATGTGGAACAACTGTAGGGAATTTTTTGAAATGGCAGTAATCGTTAATCTCCGGAAGTTCCCCTATGTTTTGTAAATTTTTCATCCTCATCTCTGCTGTAGCTGCGCACCCATCCCCCCACGTGTTTACTTATCTCCTCTATACCAGAACCATCTCAGTGCTACCCACTTCGTTGTTCCGAGGATGGCGAATGGCACCGCAGGGCATTCACACACCGCTGTTGTGGGTCCAGCCTACCCGCCGAGACCGAAAATGACAGGGCGAGTAAAACAGTGACTTGTATTGGACCAGCTTTGGTGGGTGAGTGAAACTCTCCAGCTGCACAGAGCTCTCCGGGCCCCAGGAAGAGCTCGGTGTAGCGGGAAGCTTGGCGCTCTCACCCCCAGAAGTTACTCCAATGAATGATGTTACCTCACCCGGCCAGCCCTGGCCTCCGTGTCAGCTTAAGCGTAAAGGCCAAGCCCAACGCGCGGGAGGCATACAGAGCCGCTGCAGGCCCGTATCTAGTAAAGCGGGGCAGGCTCTCGCGGAAAGGCGCCCACGGCCGCGCTCCGCCCGCCTCTGTCCCGGTGGGAGACGTCCAGTGCCCCGCCGGCGGCACACTCAGGCGGGATTACGTCTGCAGCCCGGCGCGTTCACCCGCTGGCGATGGAGGACGGCCCTGCCCTGCTCCCTCCAGCCGGGGGTTTCCTTCGCTGCGCTGGCCCGGCGGGTCCCGCTCTCCCGGGCAGGGGCCAGCACTACGCGGCACTAGGACGTCCCGACCGAGCGCTGGCCCGGCGCCCCTGCCGCCGGTGTGCGGGGGGCGGGGCCGCCCCGTCCGCTCCCTTGCCTTTTTCCCCCCACACGCGGCACTTCCCGTCCCGTCTCCGTGCAGCGCGTTCCTTCCTCTTCCGGCGCGCAGCCCGTTTCAGCTTCCGCTTCGCTCAGTCGCTGCTGCCGCGCGGGCCCGGTGAGGATGGAAGCTCACGTGGCTCAATATTCCGCTCGGCTCCTGCAGCAGGTCAGAGCCAGCCCCGGCTCCCCTGGGAGAGGCGCGCTCGCCCCAGCCCGAGGTCCCGGCTCCAGAACGGGGGCTGCTGTGGCTCCCCGCCCCCACCCCCGCCCCCACCCCGGTCCGTGCTGGGCTGGCGGGAGGAGCCTGGCCGTGCGGCGCGGCGCAGCGCGTCCTGGGGAGGGGACCCGGGGCCGTTGGCACAGAGTCCGGGCGATGGGAGCGGGCTCGTGCGTGTCCGGCCGGGGGGGAGGGGTGCTGGCTCTGGGGCGGGGTCTCTGGCGGTGACTTGGCAGCGCGCTACGACGTCATGGTGACCGTTGAGCCGCTGTAGAAAAATCAGAGCCGGCGGGCGCGTGGCCGGACTGGCGGCTTCGCCTCACGTGGGGCTGAGCGCGGTAGAGGGCGACGCGGGTGCGCCCGTGCCGGCCGCCTGGCAACGCGAGCCCGGCCAGCTGCCGCGGAAGGGCCGGTGCCCCGTGTGGTGCCTGCCCTCGGCCGTGCTGCTGCCCCAGCGGCCAGTCAGTAACTTCCCCCGCGCCCGCCGGGGTTCGGGTCTGTTCCACGGCCGCCCCGCGCGCGGTTGGGGTTGTCCCCCGGGCTCCCTTACAGCCCCTCCTGCGCGTGCAGCTCTGCTGCTGTAAGTGCGTTCGGCCGCGGGGAACGGCCCGCGCCGCTGTCCGGGCTCGGCTGAGGCAAAACACGGGGGTAGGAAAGCCCGTCAGTGTGTCTGTCAGTCAACCTCGGAGAGACTGCGACTGCCCTGCTTCCATGCACAGTGTCTGCTTCCTACTCTACGCGGAGCGTCCCTTGCTGCCTCCCTCCTGTGTCACCTCAGAGTGACCGGGCACAGCTCTCACAGAAAGATTGGTCACGGGTAATGAATACTGCCCGTTTTGACAGGCAGAGTGCATAAAGTGGATTGCTGACTCTGGGAAGGAATAAGATGAAGGCAGGGAAAGGTCGGGGGGGGGGGGAGAAAGGCACAGGAAGGGAAGGAGAAAAACACAAAGATGGGCTGAGGGCAGGAAGTAGAAAAAGAATGGAGGGGGCATCAGCCATAAGGGCACAAAAATAAAAGAATGTTGCTGCCCCCCAAAGTTTAGAGGAGAGCAATAATAGGCCCAATTCAGAGCAACTCAGTATGGGTGAAAGGATCTTCAGTAACCTATATGACTGCAGGATCAAAGCTCAAATGTGTGCATGTAGCCACCTCTTTTATATTATAAAATTATTTGTCCAGTACATCATATAATTACTGGGCTTAAAAAGAACCTACAACGAAGAAGAAATGTTTGTTTTGCTGCTTTATGGTGTGTTCAGAAGGCCTGTGAGTTTCTATTTTTAAGAGTTTTTTTTTCTTTTTTCTGCTTTCTCTCCTGCTTTAGAATTCAGGGTTTGTTTTACCATTGAAGACCATGGAGAGTAATAAAGATTGTGACAACATATGTCAATAGATTTTCTGAGAAGGAGAGAGTGACTGGAGATCTTTTTATGTTTTGTTGGACAGTAATTTAACTAATTTAACTAGTATTTAACTAAAATGTTAGGAAGAAAGGATGCCTGTTAAGGAGTCAGAAGCTTTTCCCCTTCAGTGGAGGTCTCAGAAAAGTCCCAACACTCACACCTAAGCCCTCAAATGAGTCTTCCAGTGAAACTGAGGGGGTCTACCTTTAAAATTCCTGACAATTCTGAAGTAAAATACAAATCTATAGGAGGTAAAACACCAGTCACTTTCAGGCCTTCTTCATTGCTCACAAGAAGATTCTGATTCAAAGTTGACAATCTGGGCTGACAGCCCAACTTAGATCACTGTGAAGTGGGGTCAGATGAATGCCACATAGGGCCACAAGCCTTTTCCAGTGAATGGGGAAGCCTAACTCATCACTGTCTGTGCAATTTAAGATCTGCTGTTAATTAAAATAAAGGTTTGTCAGTGATGGTAAGGAAGAAAGTCTTCCAAATATGAATGGACATGGGTTTTTTCTTGAGTCTGCCAGTGCTTCTGCTCATTTTGTGAAGCAATGGCAGTGTGACATGAGAGACAATGGTCAGATTTAATGCTGCTATTCAGAGCCCTATGAAACTAGCAACTGAGTGTCACTGATCCAGGCTATTACTTCTCTACTATCACTGGTGAAGAATGGTCTTTTTTTAGTTCCCATTTCCTGCTTTGGGAATAAAGGGTTTCTTGGATTTTATTAACTGAAATCTCCCTTCAAGATCAGTTATAAGTGTGTACCTTTGTTAATAAATAGCTGACATTTGTGCCCTTCCAAGTTCTATAGTGTAAGTGTATAGTAAATTACAAACAAATATTCCTCAAAACTGAAAGTCTCTGCTTTTTTATTTCATTTTCTGTTTTTGTGGGTTTCTGGCTAACTTGTTCAGGCATGTATTGCTGGAGTTTGGTTCCAGGAATGGTTCTTAACATTTTGCCATGCCACGCACACATAGAAACCTCTTGTTTTGCTTCCCTATTCCTTTGGACCCCACACAGCTGAACAGCAGTCAGAATTTGTCCTGCCTTTGCTATTACTACCTTGCTTGCTTATGGCAGCCTCAAACTAACATTGTTCATGTCACTTTTTCTATTCTGCTGCAAGGAGCAGCAGCATCAGTCATGTGTTATATGAAAGACCAACAGTGTTGGTGAGGCAAAGGGAAACTGAAGGAGAGGCTGGGGATACTCAAAGAGGAAAGAGTTATGGCAACACATGCATTCACAATCAAACACTTATTCTTTGGACCATGCAGGGACCAACATAGAGATGCTTCCATCCATCAGATGGAATAGGGAGCATGACCACGTAAGATAGTGAAACAAATATACAGGAGGCAAAAGAAACACAGGAATAATGGTGTGGAGAGGGGGAGGCAAAGAGGAAAATAGGTTACATTCAAAGGTGCTCAGGAGCCATAGTAACAGTCATGGTGTAAATAGTATATAGTGAGACTACAGAAAAAGGAAAAGACCCAAAGAAAAAGAATTGCTCTGTTTTAGGCAAGAGATTCCATAGGACTATTTTGTTGATCTAATTAAGAAGAGTTAATTGGCTGTTGCTAGCTGAAATAAATTTTGGAGATAAACATCTGACCCTACCATTTGGGAGGGGCACAGACTTCTTCCTAGTGTCCTCCTGCCCCCATCTCCCCCTTTTATTCCATATTTGATTGTGTGTGTGTTCATAGGCGCTATCCCACTGCTCGCAAATAAAGTCAATCCTTATAGTGTAATACATGCATGCCATTTTAAAGCACCATTCACTGGTGGTATCTGTGGAAGAAAATTTTAGGCATCAAGCAACTAAGTTTAAGGTCCGTGTTTTTCTTATTAAAAAAGCTTTAGCTTTTGCATTCACAGGTGAATATTTCTAGAACACAGCTGACCAAAGAGCCTTTGGAGATGGCAGTATGGCTTCATGCACTCACTATAGCTTCTCATGAGGTGGTCATCAGGTATGCCCCTCTATTGGCAAGTTGTGCTTAGGGCAGGGCTACACAATTAACATAGGTCAGGGAAAAGGTTACCTTACCATGGCAAAAGGTAGATAGGTGGCACTTTTTCCTCCCCTCTCTTGGTTGCACATGTAATGCTGTCACCCATTCCTGCTCTTCCAAGCTCTGATGATGGTATGACAGAGAAGCCACAGAAACGAGCTGATTTTAGCTTTTGCACTAGTGTGGTCAGGTTTGGTGATAAGAATTTCAGATGGAAGATAGAGAATTGATAGTATCCCATTACTGCCATTAGGGATTCACAAGTGATTACCTAGAGGGCTAGGTAAATCACAGGCTTCACATAGCAACAGAGTCAAAATGTGTCTGCCTCCCTCTTTCCTCAAGTTTTGTGCTAGGTTGATCCTGGCACCCTAGTTAAGCTGTAGCTAAACAGGAGTAAACTGAAGTGGTTTTACACAGACAGCATTTTCTTAAGTGGCCAGTTTCTAGGCTGGCAGTTTTCTTGAGTACAGATCAGAGATGATACCTGTTTGGGTGACACTGCTCTTCACAGACCAATGGGGGAGGTCACACTGGCTCTGGCTAACCTCAGACAGAGCTACTTATCGACAAATTCTTTCTTCCTGCTGCTGCCGCCGCCGCCATTTGTTTTGTGGTGTGCTCAGGCCAGGCTGTCCATGCTTCTATGGCACAGACCCTGGATTCAGAACACACTGAGGAGAGCCGTACAACAGGTATCTAGAAGGAGCCTTTAAGAATTCAGCTTGATGCTGTATGCTAAATAAGCTCCCTACTGCATTCCTTCCAGCTTGTGAGCAAATACTGAGGGCCACTAATGGCAACAAAGGGGGATGTGTTTTGGTATCTTGCTAAACTATCATATAAAACTATATGCTTCTCCATATGCTAAAATTATGTAAAGGCTTTGGTTACAACTTAAAGGAGAGGGGAAAACGCCCTTACAAGTGACAACCTAGGCTGACATCTCAACCTCATTCAGCTCACTGTGAAATGGGGTCAGCCTTGCTGCCACATGAGTGCACAGAATATTTAGTGTGCTGCAAATTTGTCGTCTCTGCAAATTCTTCTCAGTGTTTTAAATGTCTATTTTTTGCTCATCTGAAATCCAAGTGATGAGGTATTGTAGTCATCCTTTTATTCAGGGGATTGGGAGTGTCACATGGAGCTTTTCACCACTAAGTCACTGTGCATATGGCCCTGGTCTCTGATGGAATCTCAAGAACTGTGGAGATTTGGGTCCTGCCCAACAGGACAAAGAAGGACTTTAGCATTTTCCCCTGGGAAAAAATCAGAGAGCACCTTTATATGGAAAGTTTTAAAATTGTAGAATATTGTGTATAAAGGAAAACACAGGAAAGATAATTTGCTGTCTGACTGATCACAGAATTCCTATATTGCAACTTTATCATGAGTCTAATGATGACAGGCTATTTTTCTTAGATACTCAAGAGACTGCATGAGAATCCCAGCATTCAGTAAGTTTTGGCAGAGAAAAGCTTGAAAACATGAGGCATGTTCACCTAAGAGCTTAGAAACCAGAAGGCAGATAAAAAGGATTTCACATTTATTTTTAAATATCTTTTTTTTTTAAACACCAATGTCATGGGTTTTTTTGTGGCCTGATATGATTTTGATTTGCTTGAGGTTGACAATACTGGAATTTGTAGAAGATACTACTCATCCTGAAATACTAGGAAAATATCATTCCAAAAGTTTTAAAGACTCACATTGTTCAGCTGATACAAATAAAAGGAAACATGAGGTTACGTGTCAGCTTACTAACGAAGCTGAGCCTGTGGTGTTCTTGCAATGCAAACATTTCTGTTCTTGGTTTCTAATTTTGGTAGGATAAAATTGCCCATTAAATGTACCTCTTTGCTATGCATGATAGAGGGGAGCAACTGGAAAGGTGAACAGAGGCTCCATTCCATGTTGTCTCGCATGGAGGCCCATCTGCTATAGCTTTGCAGGGTTTGGGCTCTTTGGCCTTAGGGGAGGTCTGACTGGAGCTGGGAAAGGGGAAAACCTAAGGAGCAACTAGTCTCTGGAGTATGCTTCCTTGGAAATAAGAAAGCCATCCACAAGTTACTGTTGGTGGGAATTCTCAGCCATTTACCCCTCTTATGAGCAAGAATTAGGAGCTATGCTGCATGAGAAGAAGAGAAGGTAGGCAGCCAGAGGAGTGAAGCCCTCTCCAGAAACGGCTTCACTATTCCCTGTAGATAATTCCCCTGAAAGGTTGTAGCCCATTCTCTTGTATGTGACTATTTGTCTCTTCCTCCATGCATTCAGTGGGTTCAAGGGTGTGTCTACACTGCAATTAAAAACCCACAGATGGCTCGGGCTAAGGGGCTATTTAATTGCCTTGTAGACATTCAGGCTCAGGGCAGAGCCTGGGCTCTGTGGCCCTGCAAGGTGGGAGTGTCTTAGTGCTTGGGCTGCAGTCTAAGGCCCAACCTCTACATGGTAATGAAGCAGCCCCTTAAACTGACACCCCTCCTCCCCCGCCATGAGCCAGAGTTGGCTGGCTGGTCCAGACCCACCTAAGGTGACCACCTGTCCTGAATTGGGACAGTCCCAAAAAGCAGAGTTCAAGTCTGGGCTGAAGAAGTTGGGGATTGCTTTTGTCCTGGATTTCCTGTGGTGTCACTCCCCACCTGCCTGAGACTCAGGCGCTGTGCCAGCCTCTTCCTGGTGGGGTGGCTGAGGTGGATCTTAACCCCCCTCACCACAAGGTCCCCCCCCCCCAATTCCTCCTCTCCCCCTAGAGGCTCTGCCTCCTGGCCAGGCCAGAAGCTGGGGCTGAGCAGCAGGAAGAGCTGCCCAGGGAGCCCTGTCCACTGTGGGGAGCCCCAGACCATCCACCTGCTCTGTGCAGCATGCCCTAAAGGGTGGGGACACATGCCAGGGGCTGCTCTCGGGCACCCTGGCCATGCACCTGGGGCAGGTGGAGGGTCTAGGGCTTCCTACAGCAGCCTGGGCAGCTTTTACCATGGCCTGGCTCCAGCTTCTGCCTGGCCAGGGAGCAGGGCCTCAGGGGAAGAGCAGGGAGCGGTTCTGCTTTTGCCTTTTGAAAAGGTGGTCATTCTATGCCAGTTGTGGGTGTCTAATTGAGCTATAGACATACTTCTAAGCTTGAGGCTTGGATTTATATCACCTAATGTGGATTTATCCCCAGGAGGGAAACATGACCCCACATTTGGGCTGATGAAACGGAGTTAGAGATTCTCAGCCTGAGGGGGACTTCTTATGAAAGTAGAATGGTATCTGTGTGGTTTTTTTTTCCCCAAAAAGAAAGGGGGGGGAGGGAAAGAGAAGACTCTTTAGCATTAGCTCTTGCCCTTCCAGCCCTCAGTTGAGAGGGGAGAATGGCTTACTAACCTGAATATGGTCTTATTGTTCAGACTTCAGTTAAAGTGGTATTTTCTCTTTGTACAGGAGTGGTTTTATAGGATCTACAAAATACTAGACCTTTTTAAAAACAAAATAATGAGCTGACACTGCAAACACTTACCCATGTGAGAAGTCCTATCAAAGTCCCAGTTATGCCTTTAAAGCTAATAGGTCTACTCATGTGAGCACAGTTGCTCTCATGTTTAAGTGTGTGGGAGATCAGGGCCTATAATTATACTGAATTTTCATTAATATACTAGTGTTAGAGTCTCAAAAGAAACTTGTTAATTGTGGCTAATTACTCTTTTATAGCAGTGTTAAACTTTAATATTTTCCTGTTGTGCTATCGGGTAAAGAAATGGGCTATTGATCGAAGTTCTGATGCAATCTACTCCATGAGTTACCTTTGGAGCAAACAGCAGCTGAGGTTCACTATTTTATTTTGCTTACCAGGAAAAAGAGATCAAGTTCCTGGCTGCAGAGATTGATCGACTGAAGAACTTTGGATGCTTGGAAGTATCTCCAAGTTTGGAGGGATTGCGAGATGAAAACGCAAAGCTTAAGTATCGGCTAAATGTTCTTCAAAAGGTGAGGAAGGAAAAGGGGTTGGTGGTATAATATTCTATGGGTATATGCTTTCCTTCTCAGCATAAGGAGATATTTTATATTGTTATAGCTAATGCTATGTAACAACTTGATCACCCTGCTCTCTGGTGCCACAGTTTTAAATGATATATTGGGAGAGTTGTTTTCACAAGTTGTAGTCAGCTAAGCATGCCCTATGATCTCTTCTACGTTCTTGGAGTAGTGCTCTCCTCAATAGGGTCTCAACTCTAAGAGGTCACCTAATAGGCACATACGTAGGTATGGAAAGGTTCGCTATGCCTGAACCAGTGAAAGTATTAAAACTTAAGTTCAGAGGGTACTAAAATCTGAGAATGAAGGCTAAAGTGAGAATGGTAGGAGAAATGATTTCATCTAGAAAGTGGTACAAACAGGGAATTAGGTGCTCCTGTACTACAAAAAAGATAATCTGCATTGTTCAGAAGAGATGTGTAGTTAATACTCTTAGAGAGAGAAACTCATGGTAAAGCAGACCAGGCAAGGCCCTATGTATCACATGATGCATCATAAATGTAAGGGCCCAGTCTTGCTCTCATTGATGTCAGTGGGAACAGGAGAACTATTAAGTCATAGAATATTAGAGTTGGAAGGGACCTCAGGAGGTCTCTAGTCCAACCCCCTAATCAAAGCAGGACTATCCTCTGCTAAATCATCCCAGCAAGGGTTGTGTCAAGCCTTAGCTTAAAAACCTCTAAAGATGGAGGTGCCACCAACTCCCTAGGTAACCCATTCCAATGCTTCACCACCCTCCTAGTGAAAAATTTTCCTTATGTCCAACCGAGACCTCCCCCACTGCAACTTGAGACCATTGCTCCTTGTTCTGTCATCTGCCACCACTGAAAACAGCCTAGCTCCATCCTCCCTGGAACCCCCTTTCAGGTAGTTAAAGGCTGCTATCAAATCCCCCCTCATTCTTCTCTTCTGCAGACTAAACAGGCCTAGTTCTTTCAGCCTCTCCTCCTAAGTCTTGTGCTTTAGCCCCCTAATCATTTTTGTTGCCCTCCACTGGACTCTCCAACTTGTCCACATCCTTTTTGTAGTGGGGGCCTGTATTCCACTAAGGCGGAAGGTTTTTATTTGTTATTTCGGTGGTGGAAGGAGTTAGACCGACAGCGGGAAATGACTAAGTAAAAGTATTTTATTGCATTAACAGAAGCTGGGCACAATTCCAAAGCAGTGGCTTTAGAAACTCCCCCCTTTAGTTATCTTAGTAGAAACTGGGCACAATTTCAAAGGCAGGATCCCCAGCAGCCACCCTCTCCAGCTATCCTGAAGCATAGCAAGAAAGCACCTACCCAAAGCAATAGAGTGGGGAGACCCATCAACCACTTTGTAGGTGAGTTGCAACCAGAGAACCAACCCGTCCGGGGCATCCGGTAAGCGCTTGACGGATCCACGGGGGAGTCTCCCCGAGCGGTTCCCGAGGCTGTTTGTTATACCCCTGTCCCCCTCTGCTTTAACAGGAATTTTTTTCTAGCAACACAATACGTAGCTTTTAACCTTGACTAGAGATTGGGTTCTAAACTTGTTTTTCATTAGCCTATTAGTTAACAATTACAGGCCGAAAATAGAAGGCAGCTGCACTTTGCCAATGTTTGCCCAACATCCTGTGGTTAGACGCCTTGCCGGCCCGTGGAAGGCAACAAGCGCTTCAAGTGGCAACCACAGGATGCTACTGCTTATTTTACACAATTTTTTACAGCTAACATACTTTATACTGAAATAGCAGACAAAGATTAACTTAACTATTAAACTGCAGAGGGCTATTCGAGCAAGCACAGGCCTAGTCTTGCTCACGGCCTAAGCTGGAGTTTTAGGGCCTAGCCCTGCCAACTACACTGATTTCGCGTGACAAATTTTTTTGAACCCTACAGGGCCCCAAAACTGGACAATACTCCAAATGTGGCCTCACCAGTGCTGAATAGAGGGGAATAATCACTTTTCATGATCTGCTGGCAATGCTCTTACTAATGCAGCCCAATATGCCATTAGCCTTCTTGGCAACCAGGGCATACTGCTGAGACTCATCCAGCTTCTTATCCACTGTAATGCCCAGATCCTTTTCTGCAGAACTGCTGCCTAGCTTGTCGGTCTCCAGTCTGTAGCTGTGCATGGGATTCTTCCATCCTAAGTGCAGGACTCTGCACTTGTCCTTGTTGAACCCCAGATTTCTTTTGGCCCAATCCTCCAATTTGTTTAGGTCCTTCTGTATCTACCACTCCCCATAGCTGTGTGTCATCTGTAAGCTTTCTGAGGGTGCAATCTACCGCCCCCTTCCAGATCATTAATGAAGATGTTAAACAAAACTGGCCCCAGGACCGACCCCTGGGGTACTCCACTTGTGACTGGCTGCCAGCTAGACATGGAGCCACTGATCACTACTCATTGAGCCCTTTGCTCATGGCAATTCTCTATCCATTTTATAGTCCACTCATCCAACCCATACTACTTTAACTTGCTGATAAGACTACTGTAGGAGACCATATCAAAAGCTTTGCTAAAGTCAAGGTATATCACGTCCACCACTTTCCCCTCATCCACAGAATCAGTCACATCTTCATAGAAAGCAATCAGGTTGGTCAGGCATGACTTTCTCTTGGTGAATCTATGTTGACTGCTCCTGATCACCTTCCTCTTTTAAGTGCCTTAAAATGGATTCCTTGAGGACCTGCTCCATGATTTTTCCAGGGATTGAGGTGAGGCTGACCGGCCTATAGTTCCCCAGATCCTCTTTCTTGAAGGTGGGCACTATATTTGCCTTTTTCCAGTCATCTGGAACCTCCCCCTGTTGTCACGAGCTTTCAAAGATAATAGCCAATGGCTCTGAAATCACATCAGCTAACTCCTTCAGCACCCTCAGGTGCATTGCATCTGGCCCCATGGACTTGTGTATGTCCAATCTTTCTAAATAGTCCTGGACCTGTTCCTTCAGCACTGCAGGATGTTCACCTCCTCCCCATTTTGTGCCGCCCAATGCAGTAGTCTGGGAGCTGACCTTGTCTGTGAAGATAGCTGAGGTACTCAATGCCTTTTTTGCCTCTTTCTCCACATCCTCTGTCACTAGGTTGCCTCCCCCATTCTGTAAGGGGCCCACACTTTCCTTAATCTTCCTTTTGTTGCTAACATATCTGTAGAAACCCTTCCTGTTCCCCTTCACATCCCTTGCCAGCTGCAACTCCAATTGCGCTTTGGCCTTCCTGATTTCATTCCTGCATGTTCGAGCAGTATTTTTATAATCCTCCCTAGGCTTCCACTTCTTAACTACTTGTGTTTTTAAGCTGACCAATGACTTTTAAACCAAACTGGTCACCTACCACACTTGCTATTCTTTCTGCACATCGGGATGGTTTGTTCCTGTGCCCTCAATAAGGTCTCTTTAAACTACAGCCAGCCCTCTTGGATTCCTTTCCCCATTTTAGCCTCTCAGGGGATCCTGCCCATCAGCTCCCTGAGGGAGTCAGTCTGCTTTTCTGAAGTGCATGGTCTGTATCCTGCTGTTCTCCTTTCTTCCTTTTGTCAGGATCCTGACCTTGACCATCTTGTGGTGACTGCTGCCTGCATTGTCACCCACTTCTATTTCCCCTACCAAATCTTCCCTGTTTGTGAGCAGCAGGTCAAGAGCATCACGGCCCCTAGTTGGTTGCTCCAGCACTTGCACCAGGAAGTTATCCGCAACACAGTCCAAAAAGTTTCTGGATTGTTTGTGCTCTGCTGTATTGCTCTTCAAATAGATGTCAGTCCTACCATTGTCAATAAGAATTTCCAAAAGTAAAATTTGTAGCACTTACTTGAGAAGGGCTAGCTAGAGTACATCCAAAGACACTAATGTGCAAACTGAATGCCAAATTCTGTTGTGGTAATGCTTTTATCATGACATTTTATGTTGCTTATATTGCAGTAATGCTTAATGCTCTGATTTGCCAGGCAGCTTCTGAGTGAGTGTGTGAAGTAACTTCTCCTAGAATGTTGTGACCTTAGTGTTTTGACATTATTTTCCCTCAGAGTCTTCAAGAAGAAAGAAATAAGCCAACAAAAAGCATGATTAATATCAACAGCCGCCTTCAGGAGATCTTTGGAGATGCCATCAAGGCTGCATATCCAGATTTAGAAAATCCCCCACTGGCAGTCACGCCAAGCCAGCAGCCCAAATTTGGGGATTACCAATGTAACAGTGCTATGGGTATAACAAAGGTAATGCTATTTAAAAAAAATTCTTGGTGCATGGGATTTCTGTTTGGTCCAAAGCTCTGTAATGATATATCCAAAGCAATATCAGGTACTATAATAGACATGTTTTAGAATCTGATCCTCCAATCTTCACTTATGTGATGCCATTGAACTTGGGGAATTTGGGGTTTAATAGGAACAGGCCTCTGTTTTGATTATTTGTGCAAGACTAAAAGGATTTTGAAGACCATGACAACTGGATTAACAACCTCGGATGCCTAGGTTTTTATAGCTATATAAGGAGCAGTGTTTGTATGTTCAAGGGAGTATGTGTTGCTCTTTTAACCATTAAGTATTTTTTTAGTTGCAAGTTAGAGACTTGAACCTCTGACTTAATTATTTTTTTTGCCATAAATGCTTTTACATGTGTTCCTAGAAAATGATCCACTATTTCTCCTTACCCCAAACACATTTACTACAACGACTTCTAGCTGTATTCATCAGAAGTCAGTCAGGCAACTGTTAATACAGTAGAACTCTGTTTATCTGACTCTCCCTTAACCCGCTCTCTTCATTTACCAAACCACCACCACTCCAGGTTGAGAGGCAGGGATCTCCCCTGTGGCCACTAGATGGCATTGCAGGATCACATTTTCCTTTCTCCAGTTCATCTAGAGTTTTGATTATCAGATCTGGCCCTGGTCCCAGTTTAGGCTGGATAAACAGGGCTCTGCTGTAATTGGGCCATGTGGTCTCACACACAAATGCGGTCCTTTGGTACCTTATTTAATGAATGTAACAAATCAATGCTGTTATGCTAAGTATGCCCCAAAATTATGTATTGTCTGAGCTGCACATCACTAGCAAAAGTTAACATGCAGCAAAACATACTGTGTAGTCTGCTGTCACTTGCTCTGCAAACTGCCTGTGAGAAAACAGTAAATTAATCCTTGTTCACCAAAGGGCCATGTCCAAGAAAGTTAGAGGACAAAAGAAGAGGGGAAAAAACTGCAGGAAGGGAGAGTCAGTAATGCTTTGTGAGAGATGTAGAATAAAGGAAAGAAGGATGCCAAGTAAGAATGCATGGCAATGAGTTGTTTCAGGGTATGTCTTCATTGCAGTTAACCCAGGTGATGTGCACCAGGATCAGCCTAGCTCGGTTGTGAGTAGCCACACTGCTAAGCCATTGTTGAGTTACTGTGTCCATGCTGGGGTTGTACGATTCAGGAGTGTCAGTAGGATTTCTGAGGGTACATCTCAAGGTTTTTAGTGCTGCAGTAAACAGACTGATTCTTTTCCAGTGAATTGTAGAACAACTTGTCCCTCTGGGCACATGGGGGGAATTGTGGGAAACTGTTAGAGGACATGAGTGGTTCACCCTTCCTCCTCACTGCAAACTATACAGGTTACCAGCCCAAGTGAGAGCAGCACTTGGGCTTTAGCCTGTAAACTAGACAAGCCAGCTAGCCCAGGTGTAAAGCACCACCAGATTCAGGTTAGAGATTATTGTGTTGGGGCTGGTGCTGTGCTAGGAACAATACTTGAGCAAGAGCCTGTTAATGCTACTGTGAAGGCACAGCCAAAGTTATAGGTTTGGCACAAGCCCTGGGAATGTTCTTTGTTTTTAAAATGAGAGCGTGAATAAATCCAGATTACTGCCTCTTGAGTGTTTGATTACTGCAGCTACTTTTTTTTTTTAACCCATTTCCTGAGTGGAGGAATGTTGAAGATCAGTCTGATTTTTTTTAAAAGCATTTTCAGACCTGAGCAGAAAGGAAGCAGTTCTGATAAAAATCAGATGAGGTCAGCAATGGCTCATAAAGAAAGAAAAAAGCAGAACCAAGTTTTTTTTTTTTGGTAAAGAATCAAGAAAAGCTGATTTTTTTATGAGAGAAGTCAGTTATCCCAGGGCTTTTGTGAGCTCTAAGAGTTGTTCTTTGGACTAGCATTGATCAGTTCCTCTTTATCCCCCTGAAAATCTGTATTAGTTTTGATATCCTCTGTTTCTTTTACATAAGCTATAGATACAATGTCAGAACCACTCATTGGAAAAGGTATCCATCCCCCTGCCAAATTTCAAGTTCCTACTCCACATCACTGCAGTGCTAGGACTATTTTTCTTTAAAAAAAAAAATTGACCAGACCTGTCCAAGCCAAAACCAACCATTTTTCATTGACTTTGGTCCAGAATGGCTGACCTGTTTTTGTCCAAACTTTCCAAAAAAAGTCCTCCTCAGACAGACCGATCAAGCATGGAAACTTTCAGCCTGAAAAGTTAATTTGACACAGTTACTGAAAACACAGGGCTTTAATGGAAGTTGTTAGGCAACTGTAATAATAGGCATTACTATTGTGCCACTTGTAGTGTGTGTATCTATGTACATTCTGAGACACCCTAGTTAAAATATTAGGGTTCCTTAATGGTTGTAGTGCTGCCTCTTTCAGGGTGTACTTTCACTACAGAGGATCAGAATAGAACAGGAGGCAAATGAAGAATTGGGGAGGTTTATAATGAGGAAGCAAAAATCAGACTGGGGAAAATTAAACTAGGTGCATTGTCAACCAACAGAAAGTGAATTTCTGTCTAGCTGTAAAAGTATCCACATTTCCAGTGTGTTCATGGCTTTGTCGAAAGGAGGATATATTCTTTATAAGCATGCATCTTCCACACTAATTCTCAAAATAAGTAGCCTTCCTACTTTACAAGTTCTCATTAATAAGGGTTTATTAATTAAACTTAATGTCTCATTTCAGAGCCCTTGTTGTAATAAGCAAAATGCTGATCTCCCCATGAAACACCTACAAGGGTTGTTATATACAGCTGTTGTGCGTGCAAATTGCTTGTCACAAGGGGCAACCTTGATACATGCCAGACAGCAGCCTCTTGCTTTGAGCTTCCAATGCAGAAACAACTCCCTGCAAATGTGTTGTCTTCCTGAGATCTCATTAACATATTGTGACTGAGCCTCAGCCAAAAGATCTGTCTGTCTCCTAGAGTAACAGGCCTGTGGGTGACTGCACTGATACAAACTTTCAGAGTACTGCCATTTAACATATCTTTTTGCCACCACTTTACCCCAATTAAGTCATTATTAGGATTCTCCTATAGTACATACAGTACTGGCTTCTTAGTTTCCATTAGCTTATTTGCTTTTATATAGTTTCTCAAGTCCCCGACTGTCACAGGAACTGATTCCTAAAGGTGCTCTGTACTGGATTTTGTTACAGGGTTCATTCTTTCCTTACATATAGCTCTAGAACTCTTATTTTTAGAGACTTAACAGCGTGTGCCACACTATAGAATTGCAAGAGGCCATATGACCTCCCCCCCAGGAGCATAATTCCAACTCTAGCTAAGCATATTGTAGGAAGCTCCCTTGTCATAAGGTGCATCTGTCTTTATCATGTGGCTCCCAAGAATTGTCTCCAAAAGAGACAAATCTGTACACTGCTGCTGTGTGGTAGCAGGAATGAATTTGACACCTGGGCAACAGATATGTGCTAGCCAACAGCCTCTGCATTTGACCTGCCATGTGGAAACAGCCATCCCAAACCTGTTTTGTCTTAATAGGAGTTTGTTAGCATATTGTAAGTGGGGTTTCAGCCAGAAGCACTGCTTGTCTGCTAGAGTAACAGATATGTGGGTTACTGCCTTCATAAAGGCTTGAATACCATCACCTGTAATTCATTGTTGGCTTAATATTTATTTCTTCTCTTTTGGCAGATTATCCCTTGTTGAGCTGTTGATTAAAGTTCTTGACTCTGAAGAGACAGGGTTTTTTCTTTGTCTGTTCTCAAGTTTTATTCAGGCCATATCGTATTGCTGTTAGGATCAACTGTGTCATATAGTGCTGCATTACATACAAAACTGAAACTTGTTAAGATGTCACATTTCATGGTGGATTGGGGAAGTTAACAACACAAACATTTAAGAATCTAAATCACTGAGAAAATAGTGTTTGTGGCCTCCATGTGAAATAGTGCTTACCTCCAACGTGATAAATATTTTGAAAACGCCCCAGAATGACAGATGAAAGTCAAACTCCATGAATTATTTTTTATGGCACATGTCAATTTCAGATTTATCACATGGAATTTTAGCTCCTCAAGGGCAATTTTAAATATCAGCGCCCTCTTAAAGGGTAACTTGTAAGATTCAAAAACTCAGGGGGCTTGGGAACTTGGAGAGGACTCTCCCCTCATTATATTAATTTTAATAGCAATAAAGGTGTTTTATCACAAGTTTGCTAACCTCAGATATTTAATTGCACTTTTCTCCTTACAGTGTCCTAATGCAAGACTACAAATCTGCCTGATAGTCTTTCACATATCAGAGCATCATTTGCAATAGATAATTGCAGCCTCAGTTCAGTCTTGTGGTTATTTCTCTGAGATAATGTTACAGATACACTGTCAAGTTAAAAATCATAATAGAAATCAACCAATACATTTCCTTCACTTTGTTAAGGTAACACCTTAGATTATCAAAACTAAATATTTTAAAATTCTGATTTGCCCATCCCTGTTTATACTGCATAGTGGGGCAAACTGCCCACCTCCCTCTGGTGGGTCTCACACCTTACCTTACTGTTTGTGGTCAGGGCGCCCCCAACTACCTCATCTCCCCTGGCGGTAGTGGAGCTCTGTTACCTGACCTGGGAGAGAACCATCTCCTGCAGCTGCTCCATGCCTTCTAGCAACTTCCCCTGCATTTATTCCCTCCCTTTAGGGAAGTCAGGGTTTAAATACCCCCTGGTCCCGCCCTTCATTGGGCCCAGGTGCCTTTAATTGCCCTGCCGTGCTTTCTCTTCTGCCTGCAAATTAGAGGGTTTTTAATCCTTTTGGGCTGTCTCCTGGTCCTCAAATAGTCACACCCTTTTAAAGCCATCCGGCCTGACTTTATCACAGTAGTTATTTATCATAATGGTTCTTCTCATTTTCGTTTTATTCCTAGTCAGTTTCACATTCTGGTTCTCATACACTAGCACACTATTGTAATGTCTGGGATAAAAATTGGGCTGAGAAATGTTTGTTTTAAAATCTGATCTTCAGTACGTTTCAATATACATTTCAAAGATTTGTATGAAGTTTTGGTGCTCTACAGGTGACTGATGTGCCCAGTTTTTTGGACAACAAGGGAAATTTTTAAGGGACAATTTAAACAGTGCTTACTTTTAAAAAATACGCTCTCAAGACTGCTCTCAAATCCAGCTAGTGGGATTTACAAACTCACTGCTGTCTGATGCTGTACACACCAGACACTGCTGTCCTCCTTGTTTCTAAATATCAGTCTCTTCCACTCCAGACAAAGTCACTCAAAATACTCTAGCAACTCTCATTTTCATTCATGGCCTACCTACCAGGGCAGTACAATGACCTAACCTGCACTTGAACGGATAGAAAATCTCCAAAAATGGATTTGGCCATGTTGGAGTGGAATTAGTCACTGGTATTTTAAAAAGTGATATTAAAAGCTGCTTTTTTCATTCTCTCCTTGCAGGAGTGATGTGAGAATCAGAAAAAGGCAATTTCTACACACATTCATCAACATTTTTAAATGCTTGAGCAAGTGCAGATAACCAACAGAGCCTCTCTTCAGAAGATGGATACTGTGGGGATTTTTGGATTTGGTTTTTGCTGCAAATAGGGATATGAATAAATTAGAAAAGAAGGTGTTTTTGTTTTTGTTTTAAATTAAATTAGTGAACATGATTTGAAACAGCATTCAGCGCCTACTGTAGTCAGAGTTCAGATCACACTAGCTGGTTGTGGTGTAGCCTGTTTCATCCAAGACCAGCTAGTATGGTTTAAAAAGTGTTCACTAGCTACAGAGTGGTGCTTCAAATTAGGTTGGTTAACTCAATTGAAACAACCAAAACCTAGCTTAGAAAAGGCCCAAATTGCCTGAGTAGTTAGTCGAGGCAACCTAAGAACAAACACATATGGTCCTCAACTTTGTTTTCAACTGACTGACAAAGTGAATGGCTTTCGCTGTTTTGAGCAATGTTTTACATTTGTCACCTACACACAGGCTATCAGAATGGCCCTTTTGCAAGGTTTCATTGGTCATTTTTGCCTCAGGGTGTCTCTGTCAGCAGCTCTGGGTAGGATGTCAGGACAAGATCAGAAACAAGGATATTCAAAGCCAAACCCAGCAACTGCCTCCACCAGCACTGGTTCGGTTTCAGCAACTTTCTTGATACGGACGTATACGAATGGAAGGCCAATGAATTCCAAAGTGTGTGCCAGGGATCACATGGGTGCCAAAAGTTTTAATGGCACAACAAGATTGCCAGGGTTGTATAAACTGAATATACAATCAGACCACTTTCAGCACCTTGCCAGAGGTCAATCCGGGTGGTGCTCGATTTGTAAGGAGGCCATGTTCCGTTGAGATTTGCTGTGTTGATGATTAGTGCTTAGTGAGATTTTCAAAAGCAGCCATGCAGATTTTCTATGGGTGCAGTGGGTTTACATAAATAACTCTTTACATGCTAGTGAAGCCTGGATAACCAGTTTTGAGTAGTGCAAAAACAGGCTATATTTAGACTGCTGGTCCATATGATGAGCCAAGATAATATTTGAAACTAGCTAGTTACATAGGTTGCAGTTATATTTTTCTTTGCACTTCTCTGTCTTATAAAGCTGTAATATCACTTAGGATCAGATCTTGCCAGGGCTTTATGTGTAGCAGTCCTATTAACTCCTATGGGAATGCCGTGCATGGCATGCTTACAGAGCTAAATTCTTAATATTCCACAGAGATTGTTAGATGAGAGGAATTTAGTGGGTCTTGTTCGCGTGGTATCAGATCAGATCGTATTTTATTTTCCAGCAGATTCCAGCAGATTCAAGATTAGATTGTATTAAATCCTCTCATTGTGTTTCAGATGCTTCTCAAAACCAAGGAACAGAAAGTGGGCCCAAGAGAAATTGCTGAGAACATTTCCAGAAACATTCCTGACAATGAATACATTGAGAAGGTTGAAATCGCTGGTCCTGGTATGGTCACTCCATTGTTGTACTTTCAGAACATTTAAATTTGATGTTGCAGCTATTATACCAAGTGGCAATAAAGAAGTCAAAATTTAGTTTGATTAGTTGTTAGCTTTATTAATAGAATTAAAATGTGAATTCAGTTAAGTTTTGCCTGATTAGCTTTGCAGCATAAAATCTGCTTAATAGCACTTTATTAGAATCAGTTGTGAAATCCTAGCCATGTGAAGTCAATGGGCATTTTTCCATTGGGATCAAGATTCCGCCCTATAGGTTTCTAGGTTTTGTCCATAATACAAAGTCACCACCAGAATTGGTTCTCTTGGGAGAGAATGCGTGGGACTGGAACCCAACCCATGCTATATTCTCCGCCTTAAAGGGGGCCCTTCCAGCTCAGAGTTAAGGCACAATGGTAGAAAAGTGTTACATTACTACTGCTCATGCACCGCCTGGTCTGAAGAAGTGGAAGACTTCAGTCTCCTTGGCTCTCAATCGAACCCCTTTCATAAGCACTAAATAAAATGAAGTAGTTCAGGGACAGATGGGGAAGAGAATTCTTGTTAGCCCTGCAACTCAGTAAAATCAAAGGAGTGCTCAAATGTTCTGCAAGTTTGAATTTTTCTAAATGTGACACTGTAGTTTTAAACGTATGGGAATTGGTGACACATGTACATAGTGAGGCCTCATCTAGTAGGCACTTAGCCACATAACTCACTGGGACAGCTGTGCATAATGTCACCCATGTAGATAAGAGTTTTGCAGGATGTAGTGAAGAGTATACACCCCCAGGTACATTTTTTGTCAAATATTTCCCTCTTGGATTCACTCTTGATTACAAAAACTGTAGAGTAAATGCTGTTCAAACTAGATCTTGGAACATTTCATATGTATAGTTTAGATTTCTTTTGCTTAATAGCAATTATTTGTTTATGGAAAACAGTCTCTCATAACCAGGTAAATTAACTATCTTTTTTTCAGAGTGTGATCATGTTTTTTTACTGTTACAGAAACAAAAAATATATTAAGACATTTTGAAATTAGTTTTAAATACTGTCATCTTCTCATATGTAGGGAATTGAGAACTTTGGTACTAAACAGTATTAAATGGCTTTCAGGGGTACTTTTACAGCACCAACAACCATTGTTTTTCCTCTAAAGGTTTTATTAATGTCCACTTGAGAAAGGATTTTGTGTCCAAACAACTGAGCAGTTTGCTGGTGAATGGAGTTCGACCACCGGCTATTGAAAACAGGAAAAAGGTGTGCTAGTAAACTTTCATTAAAGTCTCAGTACTGCCTTAAATCCAATAGCAGGTACTGATGAATGGTTATGACTCTGATTGTACTTGGTATGCATGTACTTCCTTACTGAGTTTGTAATGTAGTTTTTAACAAACATTCCAACTACAAATACACAAGTTATTCCTATTTTAGCAGTGGCACTTCAAGGTTAGTCAGTTTCCAGCTGTTGGTGCCGCAGGAGAGACGAGGACTGTCTTGGCAAGGAGATTCAGACAAAAAGCCTGAGGCCCTATCTACACTTACCTCCGAGATTCGGTGGCAGTTGACGGAAGTTATGCAAGCTGCGCAAAAAACTTGTGTAACTCCCGTCAATTTCTCTGCTTCTGTTCTGCACACCGTCTTCACTGCACTGCAGCACTTGAGAAGGTGGTCTGAATATGTGGATTTCTGGATCAACTGAGCTGTCTTTACTGACTGCTCAGTTGATCCAGAGAAATCGATCTGACGGGCGAATTTGCTGCCATCAGTGAAGACATAACCTGAGGAGTGGCTGTCAAGGAGACTGGGACATGGAGACATGGATGGGGAAGAGACAGGAGAGAGACAGGTTGGAGGGGAGGTGGCAAAAGGGTCAAGAGACCCTTGGGAGGAGCAGCCTAGAGTCTGCCACTCGAGCGCACTCTCGGTCAGAGCCTGGAATGTAACCTGAGATTCCTGGGTCTCACTATTCCTTTGGTGAGCAAATCTGTGCAGACCATGGGCAAAATGTATGTCTCATCCCTTTCTCATATGATCCACGTAGAGGATGACAGCACACTACTGCTATCAGTTATTCAGTTCAAGTGGGAGAGGTCGGTGCAGTGGATCTAAAGGTTTCAATCCTGCTGATAACCCATGTGGATGTCACTATGATGCCACATGATGGAGTTGCTTGATTTTAAGTTTGCTGCTTTGAAAATCTAAGAAGTCACACACACACATACACTGTTAAAAGAACATTATTAGGGTTGCAAAGTCAAGTATTCAAAAGTCAAGAAATGCCAGAATTAAAGTTGCCTATGCAGTTGAATGTTGCCCTTGATAGTTTGATTCTATCCTGGCCTGTTCCACAAAGTTGCTGTGTGATGCTAGGAAATTCACTTGAATCAAACTTTTCACAGGTGGGCACTAATGCGTGTCTTTCATTTTCTGGGAGCCTGACGTGAGACCTTGGAGTCTGATTTGCGGAAGTGCCAAGTACTCTCAGCTGCAAATGAATTCAATGGGAGCAGTGCTTTGAACATATAAAGTCTTATATAATGCTAACGTGCTGAAAAATCAGGTTCTCATCATCTCAAATTGGGCACTTAAACTTAGTGGAAACTTTTAACCTTAATCTTTCTGTGCCTGAATAATATCCCCTCATTGCACATGGATGTGGTGAAAATTGTTTGTGAAAATTGTTAGATGCTATAATGATAGGCATCATAGAAAAGCTCATGAGGAAATTAATAATTCTGGCTTCAGAGCAGGGTTTGAATAATGTGCAGTAAATAAGGCATGGGGCCACACATTGACCAATGAAGAGAAAACAAAATATTGAATAGCTGCTCATTAAGTGCACTATCCATCCTGTGCACTGAATGAGGCAGGGATCCTGTGGAAAAAATAGCATGTCATTATGTATTTGAAATATGTATTGTAATGTAAATGCAGAGTCGGATCTCAAATCTGACATTTCCTAACTTTTGAGTGCTTGACTTTGCAACCTTAATCCTTGTCTTTTAACTTAGATTTTTTTGTAATGTAATGTAATATATACATATATTACATTACATTACAAAAAATCTCCTTGTTTTATATATATATATATAATCTACACATCTTCCTTGTTTGTTGAATGATCCTCCTTACATAGCATCGTGTAAGTTTCTTTGGGGTACAGGAGTCTGTGCCAATGGATTTGATTTGCAAGATTGGGCCTAATAAGGGTGAGCTTGCTCTGAATTGTTTGCTGGAGTTATGAGCCGAAAGCCACATTTAGAGAGAGTTTGTTGTGCCAGCTCATTGGGGGCTATTCTACTTTTTTAACCCTACCCTATGCTGTGTAAAAGATGAATATTTATTTTTAATTACTAAAAATGTGTTTATATAGTGTAAATAGGGGTGAATATTGTTTTCACAGGCAAAAACATTATGCAGCCAGAAGAGTTCTAGCCTGATTTCTAAACCAGCACCAAACTGCAAACTGTCTGTGGTTGTACACATGCAGAAAATTTCAGCTTGCCCAAATGGCCAGTTGTAATTGACTTTTTGCCACATGCAAATACATCACTTTCTTATGCAGTCATAATGACTTCATGTATCATGAGGCATGTATGCATAACTTTGAAACTCTTGCCCTGAGATCAGTACATCATACAGTGTGACATTTAATAATGTTTCTCCCTCTTCATTTGTTGCCCTGGCCAAGGTGGTGGTTGACTTCTCTTCCCCCAACATTGCCAAAGAGATGCATGTTGGTCACCTGCGTTCAACTATTATTGGAGACAGCATGTGCCGTCTGTTTGAGTTTGTGGGCTATGATGTTCTGAGGTGAGCACTGCTGGGACACAGGTTTGTTTATCTTGATTTATCTCATAAAATGTGCCAGTGATGCCTGTCCATGTGCTCTAGACAGCCTTGGTGTAACTTAAAAATACCTCATAAATAATACCCTGAGTGTAGCAGCACAACTCAGTATAACCCACCCCTCAGCAAGCCATGTCACTGAAGAGCTCTACTCACCCTTCCCCCTCCAACAGCGTTCAGCCTGTTCTAGTTCTGATTTCTTGTATGGTGTGTAATTTTGTTTTGTGCTTGTTTTGTTTTGTTGGCCAGGCTAAACCATTTAGGAGATTGGGGCACCCAGTTTGGAATGCTCATTGCTCACCTCCAAGATAAATTTCCAGATTACCTGTCTGTTTCACCCCCCATTGGGGATCTCCAAGCTTTTTACAAGGTATTTTAGCTAATATGTCCAGTTGTTATCCTCTTGCTTTTAAATCAAGCAATAATTCAGAACTGTTGTGAATTATCAATATAATATTGTTGAAACAAAATGTATTGTAACTATTTGTTAAAGAAGTAAATAGGTGCTTATTGTAGTTTGATACTGTATGAAATATAGGTATCTGGTCTCAGTAATCATGCACTGTGTGTACTGGTTTAATAAAAGTAATTTGTTATCCTAGCCACTAAGCCTCACTGCTTCCCTTCCATTAAATAAAAATTTGCTTTAAAGCAGTGTGTCAGAAATACTGTTTTGCAGAGAAGAGAGAAGACTTTTTCTTACATCTGATTTTTAACTTAGGAATCTAAACGGAGATTTGACACAGAGGAAGAATTTAAGAAGCGTGCCTACCAGTGTGTGGTCCTTCTACAGAGCAAAAATCCAGATTTCATTAAAGCATGGAAACTGATCTGTGATGTATCTCGGAAAGGTAACATTAGGAATCAGTGTCTGTTCGTTTGTTTTTAAGTGGATCATTTTATGTGGATCCGAGCTGCAAGTTGTTCTTTGAAAATTGATAATATTCGTTGGGGTAAAAAGAAACAATGTGACTGCATAGAACTCCACCATACATATCAGAACATCACAATAGGTTTCCACAGAGTGCTATGCAGAATTCACTTAAAATGAATACAATTGCACTGAAAACCCTAGGATCCTCGGATTTGCCCCAGAGTGTCATCTTTAATACTGTCTGGAACAGTGGTTTTGAAGATTTAGCACCAATAACATTAGCACCAGTGTTAGAATGACATCTAAATATTATGCTGATTGGTGCTCAACAAATGTCTACTATTAGTAAAAATTGATCATTTCCAAACAACATGTCCAACCCTCATTCTTTTCTGCACCTCTGTTTACCAACGTGTGTCTCAGAAGCAGACAAAGAGAGGAACCCTTCATCTCCTTCTGGCAGCTTGCGGAGGTGTTTATTCTTTTACTGGATAATATAGTATTGCTGTAACCTATTTTATTTATTGCTGTGGTCTGTTTTATTTAATAAATGTTACTTCTACATCTCAATTCATCTCTCTGACCTCTGTAATAGGGCGTTCTTTCCAGTATGGCTCAGAAATGGATGATGGTGGCCCCATTGTCTTAGTATCTGAGTACCTTCCATTCACTAATGAATTCAATCTCACTCCCCCACGCCCCAACAAGGAAAGGAAGTATAGTAACCCTATTTTACAGATGGGAAGCGAGGCACCGAAGACAAGTGACATGCCCATGGTCACAGACTGTAAGAGAGCTGTAATTGAACCCAGAACTCTTGGATCCCAGGCCAATGGCTTACTCACAAGACCATCTTTCCTCTCATTTCAGTCATGTTTTAAGGACTCAAAATCTTGTTATAGTTCTCTCTGTTTTCTCTACTCAGAATTCCAAAAAGTCTATGACTGCTTGGACATTACACTAATAGAGAGAGGGGAATCGTACTACCAAGATATGATGAAAGATGTTGTGCAAGAATTTGAAGAAAGAGGTAACATGTTGTTCCTTAACATGGTCAAAAAACCAACAATTGTCAGGTCACATTTTTTTTTCAGTTTGAGAGAGTTAATTTTTGCTAGTTTAGAGACATTTTCACGATCAATGTTTCCCAGATTAGATGCTGCCTTTCATCCTTTCTTGTCCTTCTCCTCCATTGTATTTTTGACTGCAAAATGTTCCCTTGCTGAGGGACACAGGCTATTATTCCTTGTTCTGGTTATTCACAAAGGTCTGGGAGTTTGGGGCACTAGTGCAAAAATGCATAGAGAGTGTGGTTAGTCTGTATTGGGAACTACCAAGAGCTAGTATGTGACATTACAAATATTTATGATAGAATCAAGGTAGTCAAGTAACACTGTAACAGCTATCTATGTACTAGCCCCCTAGATTGGTCCTAATGGGTGTGGGCAATTCTTTTCAGCGTAAAACTGCAGAGGGCCTGTTCCAGCCAGGATGGGGGTCTTGTGACACAATAAACATTGTGAAGTGATAGACATGCTCAATTCCCATTGACTTCATTGTCATCATGAAGCAAATGGGGTATACATAATTTCCAAGCCTTCTCTCCTTGAAGTGACCTTTACATATTTCTCCCTGGGCTTAGCAGTACCTAATTTTTATCCATCCATAGGCCCCAGCTAACCATGCCTATAGCTTGCTTTTGAAAACCACTGCATCATGCTGCCTCTTCTTGGTCGTTTTTTTTTTTCCTTTCAAATATCTTGCTTCTCAAACACCTTCTTCATTGTTGCACTGGTTCATCAGGATACCAGTATTTACAATGATTTTAAAATCCAGCTTGAACTCTCTTAATATTAACTTACGATTTCATCAGCAAAACTATATCTGTATAAATCTATACTGTATTAGCAAATCATGATTAATAAGTTCTTTAAAAAAAAAAAGAAAAGAAAACAAGCATTTAATGTGATCTGCACACAATGGATAGAGCTGTCTTTCAAGAATATGAATAGACCAGAACAACTGGTTTTTAGAAGCTTTAGAGCACCATCATTACTTATATATAGCATCTAACAAATTGCATATTTCTGCAGATCTCCTCTCCTGAGCATTTACTCACAAATGACCTCTTTGCCTAGGATTTGTACAGGTGGATGATGGGCGGAAGATTGTGTTTATCCCAGGATGTTCTATTCCCTTAACAATCATGAAATCAGATGGAGGTTACACATATGATACATCTGATTTAGCTGCTCTTAAACAAAGGCTGTTTGAAGAAAAGGCTGATATCCTTATTTATGTGGTGGATAGTGGGCAGGTGAGTACCCCGACCTCTGCTTTGTTCTTCAGTCAGTCACTAGATACAGCTGCAACCTCTGAGGGCGAGGGTTAGAAGATGTTACCATGTGATGGCTATTTATTGGCCTCTTCATAAAATTATTTGGTAGTTTCAGTCCAGTTCCTGATGGGCAGTTGTCCAATCTCAGAAACTGCCACCACAATTTTTAGACTCATGCCAATCTCAACAGAGCCCAAGGATTAAACAAACAGGGAGACTAAACTATCCGCACAGTGTTGTCAGTTGAGTACTTTTCACTAGTATTTGCATTCACTTACATAGGAACTGTAAAATACAGGCTGTGGTGATGGACTTGTCACACTTCCTTGTACCAAGAAGTGGGGAGCAAGTGGGAAGGGATTTTTAAAATTATCAGGCATTGGCAGTTTCTGAAAATCAGAATAGTCTGTAGAAAGCAATGACAGTTTTGGTTCATCATTACAAGTGTCCTGCGCAGTGGGTCTAAAGGTGGACATGATCAGTTAAAAAAAGCTTGCTTTTTCCTTATCATCTCATTCTTGGTACAGAAACATTTACTGTATTTATACTAGAACTTTAATAGGGAAAAGACACTTGAAAGATGCAGCTGACAACTGAGTTTTATTCACCTGTTCTTTTGCAGTCAGTGCATTTACAGACAGTATTTGCAGCAGGTCAGATGATTGGCTGGTATGACCCTACAGTGACCAGAGTAGTCCATGCTGCATTTGGAGTGGTACTGGGAGAAGATAAGTAAGTTAAATGAATAGTCCATTTCTTAGTTAATTAATGGATGCTGTGAATTGCACTTGCCAGGCTGTCTTGGTATCCGACAACACACAAAGAAAAGTAGTCAGATCAGATTGCAGTTTTCAGTATCAGGTTCCAGTAAGTTCTGTCACTTTGTTTATGAGACGTATCCTTGTATGATCACCTAAAATTCAAATACCACACAAGTAGTTGCACTTTGAAAAATTGGCTTTACATGGTGAAATAAAGTAATGAAAACACAAAGTTCATTAATGAGTTTTTTGCATGTCTGCTGTGACTGGCTTTCCATATATTCGGTTACTGTTATATAAAAGCGCACTGTTTTTCTGGAATCTAAACAGTCAGTTTTTATTAAAGCCATATCCCTTTCCATCCCAAACAAACTAGCTCTGCACTCTTGTCACCTGAGAAAATTCTACCTTAAAAAAACCAGATTGCTTGTAAATGAAGTTCATGTATGTCTAATTAACATTGCAGACCAACGTTTCATTTTTCATTGCTAAAAGTAACTGCAAAATAAGAAATCTCAATTTATTTACCCTAAGAAAAATATTTTCTATATAACTCTGGCTCAATCATTCTGGCTAGATTGTGGGTTTAGATTGCATTATTCTGTCTACTCCATAGCAAATTTGTTTATAGCTGTTTTGTTAATTGGGAAACCCTTAACCACAAAATTGTCCTGTAGGGGTCTGTCTGTGAAGGGGATATATAGTTAATTCAGCCTTTTTACAATCCTATTTTATCCTTTAACTACAAATAGAAGTATATGTGGCTCATAAGAGTCCCAAACTAATTGCTGTATGATCTGAAATTCCATTTTTGTTTTTCACAGCTTCACATTGCGTTATTGTGAGACTGCATCACGATGAACATGTCACAAGCATGTTCAAGTGTTGCAGCTGTGGCTCACTATGATGCCACTCTAAGCTAGCTCTTCTGGCTCACTCTTTCTAGTTGCTACAGGAGTAAAGAGCTGGTTTTCATTTCTCCTTTACCTCTCACATCTCCCTCTGGCTGCATGGAGAGATTGAAAGGGATCGCAACGTCCCTGTCTCTAGGCCAGTTATTTAGTGCTCCATCTCAAATTCCTCTTGCTCTTAGGTGATACTGCAATCAGACCTATGCATTCTGCAAGAGCTACATGTAGTTGTGAATCCACAGGCTGTCCCCCCCTGCTGTGGCATTTCATTATTAAAATGAAGGAACTATTTTGAGCTGTTTTTCTGTTGCTCTGATGGTACAGGAAGACTGTCCTACCCATATGACTGATACCCTCATCAGCCAATCGTAATCCTCTTTTCCCCCAATTAGTTGTATTACAATTCCCCTTCATTCTTACAGGTGCTTACAGTTTGATGCCTGTTTGTTTTACACATTTAACTCAGGGTGGAGGCCAGTGGACTGTGCAGCTAAATCCTTTTTAAAACTATTGAGAAATGTGGGCTACACAAGTAATTGTAAGATTTAGTTCTGCAGTAGCTTATATATAATACTGGTTTGTAACCTGTGGGGTTCGATCAAGCCTGGAATATTGTGTGCAGTTCTGGTGTCCCATGTTTAAGAAGGATGAATTCAAACTGGAACAGGTTCAGAGACGGGCTACTAGGATGATTCGAGGAATGGAAAAGCTGCCTTATGAAAGGAGACTCAAAGAGCTTGGCTTGTTTAGCCTGGCCAAAAGAAGGCTCCGGGGAGATATGCTTGCTCTATATAAATATATCAGGGGGATTAACGTTAGGGAGGGAGAGGAATTATTTAAGTTTAGTACTAATATAGGCACGAGGACGAACGGATACAAACTGGATATTAGGAAATTTAGACTTGAAATTAGACGAAGGTTTCTAACCATTAGGGGAGTGAAGTTTTGGAACAGCATTCCGAGGGAAGTAGTGGGGGCAAGTGACTTATCTGGCTTTAAGACTAAGCTTGATAAGTATATGGAGGGGATGTTATGATGGGATAGTTTAATTTGAGCAATTGATTTGGATTATCGGCAGATAAGTCTGCTCAATGGTCTGTGGGAATGTTGGATGGGATGGGAACTGAGTTACTGCAGAGAATTCCTTTTTGGGTGTTGGCTGGTGAGTCTTGCCCACATGCTCAGGGTTTTGCTGATCGCCATAGTTGGGGTCGGGAAGGAATTTTCCTCCGGGGCGGATTGGCAGAGGCCCTGGAGGTTTTTCGCCTTCCTCTGCAGCGTGGGGCATGGGTCGCTTGCTGATGGATTCCCTGCAGCTTGAGGTCTTCAAATCTCACTTTTGAGGATTTCAATAACTCAGTCATGGGTTCGGGGTTGTTATAAATGTGTATGGGTAGGGTTTTGTGGCCTGCCTTGTGCAGGAGGTCAGACTAGATGATCATATTGGTCCCTTCTGACCTATGAGTCTATGAGCCAAGCAGGATTTTTGTCCATGTGCTTTCAGGAAAAAGTTCAAAACTCGTTCAGGGGATACGGTGCGGCTCATTGATCTACTGGAAGAGGGGCTGAAACGATCAATGGACAAACTGAAGGACAAGGAGCGTGACAAGGTAATTGTGATGGGTTACTTCCCTTCTTGGAAACAAGTATGTGGTGGATTTCATCATTTAGTGACTGCTTCTGTATAATGGCTCCAATAGAGAATATATACAGAGCCTTTTTACAATCCTATTTTATCCTTTTGCTACGAATAGTATACAAGTATATGTGGTCCAAAAGAGTCACGGACTAATTGCAGTATTGCTTCATCACATTGCTCACTTGGCTCATCTACAATGTTACCACTCTGTTGCATATTTTGACTAGCAAGCAGCTCTGTTTTATGGCCTGGAGTTGTTCTTGACAGCAGTAAGAGACACCCTCCACCTCTGAAGCTCTTAAGTTTTCCTGCTCTGTGGAGCAGACACTGATGCTAATTACTAATTGATTTAGTGCAGTTCTGGATTAATCAGAGTTGATCTGAGCCTGCAGGATTGTACTGCAGGCAAAGCCTCATCACTGGCTGGACACTGTCATTTTGAAATATACAGTGTCTGGTGGCTTGTCTGCATGGAGAAGCTATTGCACAGGAAGCTAGTATGTGAATTTAAAGCATATTATACTAACTCTCTGTGTAGACATGCTGAATATCCTCAGGCAGTTTAGCTTAATGCACTTCTGAAGTGCATTAAGCTACCGCACATGAAGGCACCTTTCGTGCACAATAAGAGGGCCCACATGGGGAGTTAGTGAGCACTAGCTACTAATTGGCTTTTGCCCTTTGTTGACATGCCTGGTATATTTATTGCACAGTTGGATCCAGGAGAATAAATTAGGATGTGAAAGCTTTCAGTGCTGGAAGCGTTTACTGTAGTCATCACTGCATTCCCCCATTGCTCTGCCTGAAACTGGTGCAGAATGCTAAGCAAGCTGATCTGTGGGAACAGCTTGGAATCTGAGCTGTAGGAAGCTCTCCCAGCATGGTGCAAACAGCTTTTTGGGAGAGCAGGGATTTTTCATAGGAAAAAGGTGAGATATGAGGGAGGATAAGAAGGTGGCAGGAGGGGGACCGGGTGTGAGATGGGTAGAATGGACCAGGGGTAGGAAAGGGAAAGCCAGCAAACCAGATGTTGAGAATGGTAAGCAGCTCCAGTTGGTTGGGATAGAAATTCTCTTGACAGCAGTAGGTGGGATAGGTTGAGGAGATGTCACAGGCAATAGAGGAGCATAAGCAAACATCAAGTCACTAAAAATGAAAATGAACATACTGCTCCTGGTGGACTGAATCTTAGCACTCATAGAACTGTCTCTGGCCACAGCCATTGCGCACCTGGTGGAAACAGCTCAAGTAAAAAAGTTGGTGTTAGTTGTCTGAGCGAAGCCTAGTCTACACTTATGTGGAAATTCGGTGGGAGTTGACAGGAGTTATGCAAGCTACACAGAGCAGCTTGCATAACTCCCGTTGACCTGTAACTTACCTTTAATGCACCGACTCCACTGCACTGTGCCTTTTGAGGAGGTGGTTTAATTGAATCGACTTCTGGATCAACTGAGAGGGTCTTCACTGCCGCTCAATCAATCCAGATCGATCAATCTGAGAGCGGTGAATTTGCCACCATCAGTGTGTACATGCCTGCAGAGAAGTTCCTGAATTGTAAGACAGCATTAAATCCCCATTGTAGACTTGATCACAAGCAATGAGGAAACAGCTGATTTTGTAAAGGGCCAGCAGATGGTGGTAGAATACAGACTGCTTGGTGCACGTTTCCATACAGTGCAACCTTGCTGCCTCAATGAGCAATGGTGTATGTTGAGACAGTGAACTTGATTCACTCACTTTGATGTGAGCTCTAACATGTGAGCACCAGTATTGCTGTGATGGAGACTCTCAAACCTTTTAATTAAGGACAAACCTTTCCTCTCAGTGAATTGGCTCTGTGGCATATCTCTGCATGATTAAATTCCTATGAGCTGCAGCTAGTTATTTGGTAAATTGTTGGAATTAAAGCAGGTCATACATAAAGCTCCAAGATTGCAAAAGTAAAGAGTTCTATGCAAGTGTCTGAACTGTGGACAAGTCACCCTCTGATTTCAGTCAGAGTGATCCTGGATATGGTTTATTAAGTTACAGCAACAGCCATGAAATAGCTTCAAAAATATATAGTACAGCAGTTTGCTCATGCGTAGGTAGCCTTGTTCCATACCATGTTCCACTATGTGAGTCGATCTAATGTTGAAGAGAGGAAGCCTCATTTTCTGGAACACAAGTCAAAACTTTCAGACCATTCTGTTATGATGATGGGTGAGGGAAAGGGTGCCCTTTAGAATATAGCAGAGCATGCTAAACAGTTTCTTAGCCTCTCTGCGGTCAATCAAACAGTGTGGCGGAACACTGCTACTTTGCAGTTACATGGCACTTCCCACGTTCTGAAGCACTTTACCCACTGTACACCTACACCATCATTTAGGGGGTAAGTAGGGGAGCCATAACCATTGACATTGTGGTTAAAGACATCGGGCCCATCTTGCTGTCCATGCTTAGAAGATGGCCTCAGTTTTAAGTGTCACAGGCATGACACCTCCATGAGAACACTTTGGCATGAGGAAGTGTGCTGGGGGAGTGGTAGATACCCTGGAAGGGAGGGATAGGGTACAGAAGGACCTAAACAAATTGGAGGATTGGGCCAAAAGAAATCTGATGAGATTCAACAAGGACAAGTGCAGAGTCCTGCACTTAGGACGGAAGAATCCCATGCACAGCTACAGACTGGGGACTGACGAGCTAGGCAGCAGTTCTGCAGAAAAGGACCTGGACAGTACAGTGCATAAGAAGCTGGATATGAGTCAGCAGTGTGCCCTGGTTGCCAAGAAGGCTAATGGCATATTGGGCTGCATTAGTAAGAGCATTGCCAGCAGATCATGGGAAGTGAATATTCCCTCCTATTCGGCATTGGTGAGGCCGCATTTGGAATATTGTGTCCAGTTTTGGGCCCCCCCACTACAAAAAGGATGTGAACAAGTTGGAGAAAGTCCAGCAGAGGGCAACAAAAATGATTAGGGGGCTGGAGCACAAGACTTATGAGGAGAGGCTGAAAGAACTAGGCCTGTTTAGTCTGCAGAAGAGAAGAATGAGGGGGGATTTGATAGCAGCCTTTAACTACCTGAAAGGGGGTTCCAGGGAGGATGGAGCTAGGCTGTTTTCAGTGGTGGCAGATGACAGAACAAGGAGCAATGGTCTCAAGTTGCAGTGAGGGAGGTCTAGGGTGGACATTAGGAAAAAGTTTTTCACTAGGAGGGTGGTGAAGCATTGGAATGGGTTACCGAGGGAGGTGGTGGCAGCTCCATCTTTAGAGGTTTTTTTTAAGCGGCGGCTTGACAAAACCCTCGCCGGGATGATTTAGCTGAGGATAGTCCTGCTTTGAGGATAGTCCTGCTTTGCACTAGATGACCTCCTGAGGTCCCTTCCAACTCTAATATTCTATGACCCGGCTGTGCCTAGATGTCCACCTTATGGCAAGCCACCCATTAGTCGTGATGAAATAGAAATTCTTCTTCGAGTGATTGCTCATATGCATTCCACTTAGGTGTGTGTGCACCCTCGTGCACGGTTCCCGGACAACTTTTTTCCCTAGCAGTCCCTGTAGGGGCTGGCTACGGCGCCCCCTGGAGTGCCACGCTTATGCCACAGTATATAGGGCGCTGCCGGCCATGCGGACCCTCAGTTCCTTCTTTCCGCCCGTGACGGTCGTCTGGAACAACTATTGCTGCGTCGCAAGTATTCTTCCCCTTTTACTGTGTTAGTTAGTATAGCAGTTCTCCCTGAACTAAGTTAGTTTAAGTGTGTTAGGAATAGTTTAGTTAGATAGGGAGCCTTAGGGCTCTAGCGACCCAGCCATGCCAGGCTCGCCAGGGTTTAAACCCTGAACTGCCTGCGGGAAGGCCTTCCCGGTCAGCGATCCCCACGAGCACTGCCTTAAGTGCCTTGGGGAGCAGCACCACAAGGACCGGTGCCGAATTTGTAAGGCCTTCAAGCCGAGGACCCAGAAGAAGCGGGACATCTGGCTGAAGGCTATCCTCATGGAGTCCGCGCTGTGCCCAGCATCCAAGCCGCCCCGGACCCCATCTGCACCGAGCGTCTCGTTGATGCAGAGCGCTCCCCCGGCATCACAGGCGCCTCGGCACCGGGCGTCGCTGGTGCCAAAGAGAAAGAAGTGCTGTCCGCGCGTGGAGTGCCTTCCCTCCCCTGCACCGCAGGAGCGGCCTGGGTCGAGCCCCGAGGTGCTGGAGCTGGCACAGAGGGATCCTCCCCCGACTCCTGGGAGTGGGGGAGCCCCTCTCCAGGACCCTGCCATGCCGGAGGCGTATGAAGCGGCTCGAGCCTTGCTGGCCCTGCCCACGCCTCCAGCCCTCCCCCGGCTGGGGGAGTCAGGGCCTGTGTCCTGGGGCAAACCCGCGATGGGTGTCCCACGAAGGGCAACGCAACGGCCACCCACTACACGGCATCGGAGACTCAAGCTCGATAGCTCCTCTCCCTCATCTTCCAAGGATGACGCCTCACAGCACAGATCCAGGTCTCCGAGACGGTACCGTTCCGCATCGCCGTCGACGGCCGGACGCTCTCGCCACTCCAGCTCCGACTCTGCACTAAGGCACCACTCTCGGCACCGTTCGCCGGCACCAGAGAAGAGGCGCCGCAAGTCTTCGGCTTCCTGGCACCGCTCATCCTTGTCGTCGTCGTCGGCTTCATCAAGGCATCGGCACCGCCGCAGATGGCACCACCGCTCTTCGGGATCGTTCGGTAGTGGGTCCTGAAGCGGCTCTTCCCGACGGCACCATTCCCCGGCTCGGGCTCCCAGAAGGCTTGACACCGGGACTAGGTGCAGCCCCTGGCACCCACGCCAGCACCAGGTTGGCCCCAGCCCCCTTGGCAGTGGCCATTTTGGGGACCACGGGGGTCACAGTTGGAGCAGGGTACTGTGCCGGCCCCTGCCTCCGTCGCCCAGCAAGCTCCCTCGCAGGCACCACCGGTGCAGGAAGGGAACCGATCCTCAGGGGAGGAGTCAGACCCTGGGGAGGGCCCGTCTGCAGGACCCTGCTGCCCATCCTCTTCTTCATCGCCGGACAAGGTGGTCTTCAGGGACCAGGGGGCTCCTCTAGTTGACTTTATAGCTCACCAGGAGCTGCTAAAAAGAGTGGCCTCCAACCTCGACTTGGAGGTCAAGGTGCTAGAGGAAGAGGTGGACCTCCTCTTCGGGCGTGTGGGGACCCAAGGCCCTTCTAGGGTAGCCCTTCCCATACATGAAAGGGTGTTGTGCCTGGCCAAGGCAGTGTGGCAAACCCCTTCCTCGGTCGCCCAGAAAACGTACTATGTGCCAGCCGAAGGGCACGAGTACCTTTACACCCACCCAGCCCCAGGTACTCTGGTTGTGGACGCTGCCAACCAGAAGGAGAGCCAGGGGGCCCAGAGCTCCACTCCTAAGAGCAAAGAGGGCAGGAGACTAGACCTCTTCGGTAGGAAGGTCTACTCCACTGGGGCGCTACAGTTCAGGGTGGCTAACCACCAAGCCCTCTTGAGGAGGTACAATTTGAACTTGTGGGACTCCATGCGAAGATTCGCAGAGTCCCTGCCCCAGGACCAGCCCGCGGACTTCACCACAGTCCTGGACAAAGGACTGGCTGTGGCCAGCACAGCTCTACAAACTGCTTCGGACGCTGTGGATACGGCCAGCAGGGCAATGGCCTCCGCTATCGCTATGCGTCAGGCGGTGTGGCTTCAGTCCATGGGGCTGTCCCAAGAGGTGCAGCATTCCATACAGGACCTGCCCTTTGATGGGGCCGGCCTCTTCTCAGAAAGGACTGATGAGAAGCTGCATGCCCTTAAGGACTCTAGGGCTACCTTGCGTTCCCTGGGCCTTTACACCCCTCAGGCAGCGAGGCAGCAGACCCGCCAGCAGCTGCAGCACCTGCCGCCGCAGCAGCAACCTAGGCCACTGCCTAGGCCTTCTCCCCCTCCCCCGCGGCCCCCCTCCAACCCCCCCCCCCACACACAAGGAGTAGAGATAGGGGTAGGGGTTTCGGACGGTGCAACCACGCCGGGTCGTCGTCCGCTTCCCAGAAAGGACCCCACCCAGGGCTCCAAAGGGAAGCAGCAGTTTTGATGGTGTGCCCGAGGGTGGCACCTGTACTTCCCCCCGGGATTCGCCCCTCCTATTCAGAGACAGGCTAAGGTCGTACCTCAGTCTCTGGAGGGGCATCACGTTGGACCGCTGGGTCCTGGACACCGTGTGCCGGGGTTACGCCCTCCAATGGCTTTTCCCCCAAATTCACTCCCTTCCCCGTCCCTCTTCAGGGACCCATCTCACAAGCAACTGCTCCTTCAGGAGGTCTGCTCCCTCCTGCACAAGAGGCCATAGAGCTGGTCCCGCCACTTGAGGTGGGGAAGGGGGTTCTACTCAAGGTACTTCCTCATTCCCAAAGCCAAGGGCGGCCTCAGACCTATACTGGACTTGCGCAGGTTAAACAGGTTCATAAAGAAACTGAAGTTTCACATGGTGTTCCTGGTGGCTATTAGCCCTCTGCTGAATCCAGGAGATTGGTTTGCCGCCCTCAACCTGAAGGGTACGTACTTCCATGTCGCCAGCCTTCTCACCCAAGGTTCATGGTAGCTGGTGGCCACTACCAGTTTACGGCTTTGCCCTTTGGCCTGTCCTCCTCCCCCAGGGTGTTCACCAAGTGTGTGGCAGTGGTGGCGGCCTACCTGAGGCGCAGAGGGGTCCAGATATGCCCCTATCTGGACGACTGGTTGTTAAGGGGCAGGACCAGGTCTCAGGTATACGAGGCGGTGTCCCTCGTCCAGGCCACCTGCAACAATCTGGGGCTGCTCATCAACGAGCAGAAGTTGACGCTGTCCCCAGTACAGCATATAGAGTTCCTAGGGGCATCCCTAGACTCTGTTCGGGCCAGAGCCTCCCTCCCATGCTCGAGGTTCCAGGCCATGGCAGTAATCAGATCGCAACTACGCAGGTGCCCCACGACGACAGCCAGGCAGTGCCTTCAGCTGTTGGGCCAAATGGCCTCATGTACGTATGTGGTGAGGCTGGCCCGCCTCAGGCTCAGGCCCCTCCAAGGTTGGTTGGCCACAGTGTATGTGCCCAGCAAGCATGCCCTGGACAGAGTGGGACAGTGACCCCCCGCGGTACTCGGGTCAGGGACGTGACCCCTCCTCCGTCACCCTGAGCTCCGATGCGTCAGACCTCGGGTCGGGGGGCTGCTGGTCGCAGGAGGAGCCTGCCCTCCACATCAAAGTAAAAGAACTGAGGGCAGTCAGACTGGCATGCAAGGTATTCCTCCATTGTTTATTGGGCAATATGCTACAGGTGCTGACAGACAACAATGTATTATATAAACAAGCCGGGGGCGGGGGCACGCTCCTCAGCTCTGTGCCAGGAGGCGCTTGGACTTTGTGGTGAGGCACGACTTTTGTTTAACCACCTCTCACCTCCTGGGGGCGGGGGGGGGGGTGGAGGGGTCAGGAACAACGAGGCGGACCGCCTCAGCAGGTTGTTTCTGCCCCAACATGATTGGTTGCTGCATCCGGAGGTAATGGCCAGGATTTTCCATGAGCGGGGTGTCCCCCGACTGGACCTGTTCGCGTCATCCTGGAACAGGAAGTGCCCGAGGTTCTGCTCACTCCGGGGTCATGAGCCGGGCTCCCTCTCTGACGTGTTCCTCATCGAATGGACGGGGACCCTCTTGTACGTGTTCCCCCCGCCCCCATCCCGCTCTTACCCAGGGCCCTCTTGAAAAGCAAGAGGGGCAGAGCGGACGTGAGCCTGATTGCCCCGGCGTGGCCAAGACAGCATTGCTTCAACATACTGCAGGACCTTTCTGTCACCACGCCGATCGAGCTCCCGAGGAGGCTGGACCTGCTCGCCCAGGACAACGGGCGCCTGCTGCACCCCAACCTGGACTCCCTGTACCTGATGGCCTGGAGACTCTCTGGCTGATGGAGGCAGAGAGAACCTGCTCGGCACAGGTCCAATGCATTCTGCTGGGTAGCAGGAAGCCCTCCACGCAGATCGTGTACAAGGCCAAGTGGAGGAGATTCACCTGCTGGGTGGAGTCGCGGGGCATAACCCCCTGGTACCTTCCCCCATGCAGGCCATCCTCGAGTACCTGCAGCAGCTTAGGCTCCAGCAGTTAGCGCTAGCCTCCCTCAGGGTGCACCTAGCAGCCATCTGGGCTTTCCATCAGCCAATGGAGGGGCGGTCCTTGTTCTCCCACCCTATGTCGGTGAGGTTCCTCAAGGGGGTTGAGAGGCTTTACCCACAGGTCCGTGACCCGGTGCCTCCCTAGGCTCTCAACCTGGTCCTTGCTAGGCTGACGAGGCCACCCCCCCCTTCGAGCCCTTGGCCACCTGCCCCCTCCTGATCCTGTCCTGGAAGGTGGCCTTCCTCATGGCCATTACCTCAGCTAGGAGGGTCTCTGAGCTAAGAGCTTTGACATCAGAGTCCCCCCTATACCGTGTTCTTCCGGGATTAGGTTCAGCTGAGACCGCAACCAGCTTTTTTTCCTAAAGTAGTCTCCCAATTCCATTATAACCAAGACATTTTCCTCCCCGTGTTTTTTCCTAAACTGCACGGGTCGGAGGACGAGAGGAGACTACACGCCCTGGATGTGAGGAGAGCCCTCGCCTTCTACATAGAGAGGACGAGGCCTTTCTGGAGGACCACGCAACTCTTCGTCGCGGTGGCAGACAGGATGAAGGGCTACCCGGTGTCCACCTGATGGATCACCGCCTGCATCAAGTTCTGCTACGAGCGCGCAGGCGCCCAGCTTCCTGGGGTCGTGATGATGTACTCCACAAGGGCCCAGGCCATGTCGGTGGCCTTCCTGGAACGGGTCCCCCTGGATGACATCTGCAGGGCTGCCACCTGGTCGTCGGTCCACCTTCACCTCGCACTACGCTATCATACAGCTGTCGAGGGAGGATGCACGAGTCGGCAGAGCCGTGCTGGGAGCAGCTCACCGTTTACTCCTACCCACCTCCAGGTATGGCTTGTTAATCACCTAAGTGGAATACATCTGAGCAATCACTCGAAGAAGAAAACATGGTTACTTACCAGTAACTGTTGTTCTTCGAGATGTATTGCTCATATCCATTCCACACCCACCGCCAGTCCTCGCTGTCAGAGTTGGCAGAGAGAAGGGACTGAGGGTCCGCATGGCCAGCAGCGTCCTATATACTGCGGCATGAGCGCAGCACTCCAGGGGGCACCGGAGCCAGCCCCTACAGGGACCGCTATGGGAAAAAGTTGTCCGGGAACTGTGCACGAGGGCGCGCACACACCTAAGTGGAATGGATATGAGCAACACATCTCGAAGAACAACAGTTACTGGTAAGTAACCATGTTTTTCACTTAAGGGCTAAGGAAATTTGGTGGAACACTCCTCAGTGCTTTGAAATTGATGGTCACTAGCTAATTTCCTTCTGATCAAAGCAGAGTCAAAGCCCATGAGTTGCCTATATTTCCCCCCAGAACGTTACTTCACTGGTGCCTCTAGAGTAGTGGTTCTTAATATTTTCATTTGCAGACACCCTCCCACCTCCTAAAAATTTCAAATGGAGGTGTGGACCCCTTTGGAAATCTTAGACATTATCTGCAGCCCAACCACAAGTTGAAAACCAGTTTTATGGTAACAACCTTTTGTGGGAAAACACACACACACACTCTCTCTTGTGGACGACAGGATGAAAACCACTACTCTAGAGTATTTCCAGCTGAGGCCTTCCGTTTCTCTGGGTTTGTGGTGAAACACAACATGCTACTGAGAGAGAAAATGGTTACATGCTGGCCTTTTCTTTTTGGTCTTTTATAGGTCCTGACTGCAGAAGAACTGAAGGCTGCCCAGATAGCGGTTGCTTTTGGCTGCATTAAATATGCAGATCTCTCCCATAACAGGATGAATGATTACATCTTTTCCTTTGATAAAATGTTGGATGACAGAGGAAATACAGCTGCTTACTTGCTCTACGCCTTCACACGAATCAGGTAGCTTAAGGATATTCTGGTTGCTTTAAGACAATGTAAAATGAGTTGATTTTTAGATTGCAAAAGATAGGCCTATGTCTGTTCCAACTTTAACTAAAAATAACAGAATGCCTAGGCACTTATCAGCTATGGTCTTCTTTGCTGTCTTGCCTCTTAATTTAAAAAATGTTATGTGTTGTTGGGTCCCTAAGCGTGTTCAATTTTGAGCTGCTTGAGCATGAGCTGCTTGTCCTGATATCATCCATAAATGCCAAAGAAGGATTCCAGCTGGACCCTTCTGAAAAGCACTGCAGTGCATAACAGCTTAGCCTGAACCCTGTGCGGGGCTGATGCTTCACCTGGCTTGGTAAATCTCTCATCAGGTGGCGCACACACTGGTGCTGTGATCTAGACCCCAGGTGCTGGGATGGAAGTGGAATTCCCCTTCTAGGCCAGTCCCTGCAGCCTATCCTTCCAGCTGGAAGTTTTCTAGCAGTGTAGCCATGGTCTCCTTTTCTGCCTGCATGCCTGGATGGATCCTGTTTAGTGAAAATAGTCAACCTACTCCCTCACCCCCCGGCAGGTCTGTTTTCAGGGCACATGCTTTGGCAACGTGTGGAGAAGTTTCCCAAGCAGACGTCCCAGGGCAGTGCTCTCACTCCAGTGACTAATCACATAGCCCTATCTCAAGGAGCACCACCACCTCTCCTGAGTATCTCTCCCTGCTTCCCACTCCCAGCTGTAGCTGCCTTCCCCTCTTTCTCCCCAGTGCCTGGCAATTTTTAATCCACTCTTCATCTTGAATGCAAGCCTACCCCCTTCCTGTTCCATGCACTAATGCCTCCACCCAGTGCATGGCCCCTGCATTAATTGCCTGTGTTTTTGCAATGGCCTGGAACTGAATGGTTTTCTGGGCAATTCAGGCTGTTTTCGACTAGCCCTTTAAGTTACTGCTCCATAGTTAAATAAGTCAAATCAGAAGCCCTTTGCACTCTGCAGCAAAATTCCATACACAAGTGTGACCAATGCTGGGCTGGTTTCTTTGGCAGATCTATTGCACGTCTGGCCAGCATTGATGAAGGCATGCTGCAGCAGGCAGCTAGGGAAAGCAAGATAATACTGGACCATGAAAAGGAGTGGAAACTGGGCAAGTGCATTCTGAGATTCCCTGAGATTCTGCAGAAGATCTTGGATGACCTCTTACTACACACATTGTGTGACTACCTCTACGAGCTGGCCACCACCTTCACAGAGTTCTATGATACCTGTTACTGTGTGGAAAAAGACAGACAAACTGGTAAGTGCGTCCCTTAAATGTCCACATCCCTGTGATGTTGTAATTGGAGCATTCTAATGATGCAATTGATCAGGTTTGCACCAGAGTTCCAGGCTGAAAGGTCATGAAATTCCCAGCGCTGGAGTGTCTTAATTTTGTGTTAATGTTACTGCCGCAAGCTTGGTTGCAAGCTGACTAAAGTGCAAGCATGTCAAGGCAACTTTTTGTTATTTTTGCAGCACTATTCTTAATAGTAAATATCTAGTTTTGTGACCAGAGTTGCTGATTTATAGTATTAGTGCTGTGTGTGACAGCTCTTTTACTGCCTTATAGAAAACACACTTCCTTTTAAAAAAAAATTCACAGTATATAAAGACTACCTGCACATGCCCAGAAAAAATTGAGTTTTCCAAGTGTTAGCACAGCTAATGAAGAGAGAAAGAAGTGGGCATTAGCAATCACTTCTCATAGAAAATGCTACTTGCTGTACCTCTTGGGTGTGTGAATAGTCCCTTTTAATGTAATGGAAGCCACATCATTGCAGCTGTTTTACATCATGGAAAGAGCACAAATGAAGTGACTAATGTCTAATTTGTTAAGCTTCCTGGCCCTCTCATTCCAGCTTCCTCTATTTTTCTTTCTTCTTCAGGACTGATAGTGAAGGTGAACATGTGGAGAATGTTGCTTTGTGAAGCAACAGCTGCTGTCATGGCCAAAGGCTTTGACATCTTGGGCATCAAACCAGTCCAGAAGATGTAATTACTTATTATACACTTTTATTTTACTAAACTAGTTTCGTTGGATGTCTTATGGGAGTCTTATTCAAAATCCACTTAAAAAATAAAAACATTGTGTGGCTTGAACTTTTTGCTGCCTGGTATGTTGTCAGTGTGACGTGTTAAAAGATATGCAACACACATTCTTGAATTTATAATTTCATGGACCTGCTGCTTTGGTCCATGAAAAATGAGATCAAGCATGTATAAATAGTGTACCCTGGAAGCGTGGAGAGCTGAAGGTGTTTGAAGCTGTACCTTTATTGGAGGTGCGTTGTCCAGACTATTACAATCTGAGCATTACAGGCAAGGAACAAGAGTTTGTAAATACAAATCTGAGGCAAATGGGTAAATTCATATGGATATTAACAGGCTAGAGTTTGAAAATCTACAAAGCTATAATTAGTATGAGATGTGGTCCTATGCACACCACAGTGCCTACCCTCCTGGTTGTGTTTTTAAATAGCTTAATTCTTCAAACGGTGCATTATTAGACAATAGACCATTTAGATCATACAACAGTACTGTACTTTAAGCTACTTGGAAAGAAGAATGGGCGTGAAATTCAGTTTTTAAGCTATTTGTGATATAATTGGGACTGTTTCTCTTCAGTTCCTAACTACTCTGGGAAAACACATGCTGAGGGCCAGTTAATGAGATGCCTGCTGTCCAGCTAGTGCTACATAGTAGGCAGGATAAGAAATTGGTTTACATGCGCTGATATTCAGAGCACCACTGATGCACAGAAGTAAAACTCTTGCTGTGCATGGCCTGCACCTAAGCCCCTCTTGAAGCATCAATAAGCTGAGAGACACGGTAAACCCAGGGCACCTTAGTTTCACATGACACACTGAAAGCAGCTGTCTGAAACATTTAACTCTGGGAGCAATTATCTGCACATACACACATTTACTTCTGGCTTTCATAATGAACAGTTTATTAATGGTACTTTATGATAAACCATGGTCCTAATTCAGTAGATAAGCACTTTGCTGATTTAGCTCAGGTGACTGAAGTTGAGGTCACATTCCAATACAGTGTCTGGCTGTCCAGCCATACACTCTAATTGGAATTTCGCTTTGTTAGGGTGGCAGCTGCCCTTTCTTTACCAACTGAAATGTATTCCTTTGCTTTGCCATAATATTAAAACAATAACCCCCACCCTCAAGACTGGCTTTATTATGTAAAAAGACAGTATTCAAGAGTTAACAGCACATGCTAAAATATTTAGCTCCCTCTATTAAAAAGGCATGGATGTGTAAAGAAGTTAAAATTAACTTCACCTTAATTCAATAAAAAATTCAAGAGAAATAATTAATACTCTAGAATGCATAAATGTCTACATCTTATAAAATAACGCATATTTGGAAAAAATATAATGTTCTTACTTTAATAACTTACTTTAGAACTATATTTTTCAACCAGCATATTTTGTCTCTTTCCTGGATGTAAAGATTGCAATTTGTAACTTCGTCTATATACACATACTTGACATTTTAGCTACCTTTGTGCAGCCAGTTCAAGAACAGCTTTCTTAAACTGGGGGGAGGAAGAAGAACCTCTATAAAATTACTATTGTACATTTCATTTATATGCCATTAGAAATACTTCTTGATTGATTGGTTTTAAAATACAAGCAAGTCTGAAGCTTTAAAAAGAGCAGTTTGTTCCTCAGCACCAGCCTTTGTTTTAGAGCCAGGTGCTTTAGATTTTGGTTTCCTTTGTGTCAGAAGGTTTGAAGGAGTCTTTTATCCTCATCAGTTCTGCAGCACACATATGACCAAAAACCCTGTTGTACCATTCTGTGGTTCGTCCCCTGCAAACCAAAAAGTCAATATATTAGCAGCCCTTAAGAGAGATTTAAACAGGACTAAGTAACTTGTTTTCTTTCTGAATTCCATCTTTACCCATGCACACTACCTTCTTATTTGTAAGTGCACACACACCTTAATACTCATTTGTACTGCAGTAGCATCAACATAGGCCACTCCCCTCCCCCTTTTGGTAGGTTCTGTATACATACATACACAGGCCAACTCTCCCCTGTAAAACAGCTCTGGGAAAGAGGAGGGTTTAATGTAAAAAGCACTAATTTCAGTAGAGAAGCTTTTGGAAGCAATTCATTTTCTTATTACACCTAGGTTATAGTAGAATTTTTAACTGGTCACCTTGATGTTAGAGATTAACTGCTGCAAATCTCTTCCCAATGGGTGTTTGAGGCACATCCCTCAAACCTTCCAAAGAAGCCATCACTTCTTTTGGTCTTCCCCCAAGAAACAAGGGTTCTGTGGATGCTGGTGTATTTAATAACTTGAATTGAGGTGACAGTCTACTACTGTTTCAGAAGTGACTGAACGGCCTTTGGATGCCCACCATGTGACATTTCAGCTAGTGTTGAGCATCCACTCTCTGAACAATCAGGGCACTTTAAGGTGTTTAATGCTGAGCACCCACAGGCAGAGGGCGCTGTAATCACTTGCCAGTCACGTTTGAAAATGTAGTTTGGATGCTATTATTATGGAACTGCAGGCAATCGATGAGCCACATACGCTCTGCTAAACTTCACTGCACCTTGCTGCTCCACCTACAGATCCACCCACATGTTACCATGCAACTGCAACGATGCAATCCTAGATCAGAGCTGTAGCTCACCTTATATAGGGTCAGGACGTCTGGCAGGTGTTCTAAATGACAGCTGATGTACACTAGTGGTTCCGTCTATCAGAGCTAGGTGCCAAATCCTCAGAAGCTGAGGATCTGCAATTCCTGATGAAATCTTTGATAATTCAAAGGTAGATGGAGGTGCTCAGCACTTCTCAGAATTTAGTAGCCCATAATTCAGCCACATCAACTCCTGTGATGTTCTATGGTCAGCAGAGTGTGACAATTCACATACTATTAGCACGCACACCCTGGGCTCTCTCTGGGTACATGCCATTTAGGAAACACACTGTGGATGAGGAAAGCTCAAAAAATCTAAAGCAAACTTCATTAAGGAATTCCTTTCTATTCTCGTTTTCCTACTAACCACCGTGCACAATGAGTGATTTCTCTCTCTCTACCCTAAAACATGTAACTGAATCATTCATAGTGACTCCCCGGCTTACTCAAACTAGGTTTATCCAAATGGTTATGGTGGCCTCATTATTGCAGCCATCCCCAATAGATTCCCACTTGTTTTTCTCTTCAGTTGATGCAGATTGTTTAGCCGGTCAAAGTGGCGCCACTTTTCTTGCCACTCTCGCCACTTTGGGTTTTGGTTAATTGAAACAAAAATGTAGCAATTCAAGTCCATTTGAAATTTCACAATATTCTCACATTTGCCTCACATTTCTGGGAGCTTTCCAGAGTTCAAATGGAGGTGGATCGCACACATGCAGAAAAGGGATTACAGTATAAACACTGTGCCTCAAGTGTTTTTAAAATACAGGCATGCAATTTAAAACTATCCCTTCCATCTCCCTAGCAAAACCATCTCTTACAGAATAAGAGACAGCTTTTGGCAGCACGGGGGTTACTAGACTTCACAGTTCCTGGGCAGAATATCTAGTCTAGTGGATGAAATCTAACTTTCCTTCAACGTCATAAGACTTAACTCTCTTCCACCAGTTTAGTTATTCTGAAACTGAAAAATCCCTCTACACACAAAACCCCATTAGCACACAAAGTTAACCGAAGGCAGCCTATGTCCCGCTAGCAGATCAGGAGCAAGACATATACTGCATAACTAATCTGTGCATGATTACAAATTGAAGATTCCACTTCACCAAATGGTTTTGCATGTGCCCCAAGCTTTCAGAATATCAGGGGTTAACCTGCATCTGTTGTTCTAGGGAGACAGATTAACAAGAGTCATCTTGGTTTATAGAAATCTAGCTAACATGCAGCACCATCATAACTCAAGAATGTGCATTGGCTTCACCAGCAGAGAACGTGAAGTCATCAACTTTCTCAGCTTCTAGATATTCAACACGGGGCTATACCATTTGCTTGCTATTTTCCACCTCTCTCCCCAAACCCACACAGATTACTGAAGCCACAAACAGGGCAGAATTATTACAAATCGTTCTCTAACTGCACACAGTAACAGTGTGAGACAGCTTCACACAGGGTGTGATGAATAGTTCCAGTACTCACTGTGTTTGAAGCAATTAATATAAAATTCAGAGTTTAAAAAAAAAAAATCATAGTAAAAGATTGTGGGGATTTTAAAATACTGTCTGTCCCAATGCCAAAATAGCTGTGTTTTTGATACTCCGGGGGGGGAGGTGGACGAGACAGACAGAATACTTCTCTGCAGCGAACACAAACTCAAACCAGTTAGTCGACAACCCACTTGGCAAAGACGTCTGCATGAACACACAAAATAAATGAACAGAGACTCGTATCCAAAGACTTCAAAGTGTTTTTACACAGGTGAATAAGGAGCATTATCCTCATTTTAAGGGGGAGGTTTTACAGAGGGAGAGAGATTAAGTGATTTGCCCAAGATATCCATCAAGTCAGTGACAGAGTCGGGAGTCGAACCCAAACACGCAGCCTCGTGCTCCACATACTTGAGTGCTAAGTATTATTTGATGTTCCTTTCTTCTCATTGTTACACTGTACAACAAATGTGACTGAAGATATATTGGTAGTTGGAAAGTTGTGCTCACGGCCCAGCAGCACCACAGAGCTAACACAAAGCAGCATAAACTAAAATTATACCTTGTGTCTGTCCGACAGACGTGAGTCACTTTGGATTTCTGGGAGCCAACTGTTTCTATGAGATACTGACACAAAAGAACGTGGGCCAAAATCCCGTTCAGAGCAACTCCTTCACTGTCAACTGAGGTAGCTGCCAAAATACAGGTGCCACTTTGGGGATCAGTCCTCCAAGTCCTAGAACAAAGAAGGGCATTTTAAGGATGTTTCACCCAGATGGTTTTACATGGCTGCATAATCTGACGTTCTGCCTGTGGCGTAAAGCAACATTCTGTTGGGCAGAGACCAATTCAATTAATGCACAACATAAATAAAAATCTTTTCTATGCCTCAGTGCATACATAAGGGGCTTACACATCGTGCCACAAACTGCTATTATTTGTGTTGCATTAGCACCTACAGTCCCTCATCATGGATCAGGGTCCCCTCGTTCTAGGCACTGTTCAAATGCTTAATAAAGGCAGTGCCTGTCTGAAACAAACAGTTTATAATCCATATACAAGAGACACAGGAGACGGTAACTAAGGCCTGGTCTACTCTACAAACTCACATCAATATAACTATGTCACTAGGGATGTGGATTTTCCCCCTAGCCCCCAGTATAGACAGTGCTATGTTAATGGGAGGGCTCCGGTCAACATAGCTACTGCTTGTTGGGTGGTACAGCACTACACGATGGGCCTAGGTAGCATCTTCACTAAGCACTGCAGTGATGCAGCTGCACTGGTGCAGCGCTGTTTACATATAGACAAGCCCTAAGGGTCCCAATGCTACAATCAGATTCCTGCACCCACAGGAGCACAAGAGTCTGCTCAAGTGGATCCAACTGAAGTGCTGGGGCCTAAATCACCTCAGCAAATCTGGGAAAACCCCTAAATCAATCACTCGCTCACCAAATCTCCCACCTATTCTTAGGAAGAAAGAGTGCTAGAACAGGATTTCTAAATTGCAGTCATTCTGGAGACCCTAGAATTAACATTTTTCTCAGATGTAAACAAAGGATTCTTGACCTGGGGGATCATACAGCTGCCATGACAAACATCTGGAGTTATGGTGTAATTTTCAAAAGAGAAGAGGCAGGAATCTGGCAACAATTTCTGACTCATCAGTACAAGCCTCATATGGAGACTACAAGCTCTTTGAGGAGTGTTACTGTGACATGTGGCACAGGGCCTGGCAAACAGCGCCGAGGCCCCTAGGCATTCCCGTAATACACACTGTATCGTAGTACCTGACAGTCAGATTGGTGGTTAGTTACACAGTGGTTATCCTGAAATAATGAGGAACTGCACCCCATTTTGATTTACATGGAACTGGAACAAACAAGCATGAAATGCTGTGAAGCAACATGCACCACAGTTATGCTGCAAATTGTGTTCAGGAAACAAATGAAAGTCACATCAATTCCTTACCTCAAAACCACATACTCCCGTGGCAGGAGGGGTGACATGCTTTCTGTTGTATAGTGATAAATATCTGTTTCATCATCCCAGGTCTCTAGGATTTTAGCCTGCTGCAGACTTGGGTCCCAGAGATGCTGCTCTGTCAGGATGCGTTGGAGTATCACTTTAGGAGCAGCATTTATTTCAGTGGATGCCTTCCATAACCGGACATGGTAGTTATCTTCCACCTTAGAAGACAGTTAATGGACACTGGTAGTCTGCTAGGATTAGATTTAGGGATCTCTCCCCCCTTCTACTACTACAGAAACCTAGACAGCCTTTCAACAAGATCTGGGCTATAGAAATTGCTGCTAGCCCAAAAAGGCTCCGGGGCAGTTACTGAATTGACGTTAGGCAGAAACACAACTGGTTTCAGAATACCTACAAACTCAGAAAGGTGCATAATTATTAATGGTTGTTAACTGCCATCTTTGCTAACACCTCAGCATCAGATTTACCTTTTTATTCGCCAACTCCACTCGTTCCAAGTTTGAACAAGTAACCCAGCTCTTGAACTTTTCCTTGGCATCTCGCAGCAAGTCCTGCATGGAGTTCTCAAGGGAAACCAACATAGAATGCCTCGTGGTGGTCTGATTAGAAGCTCTTTCACTCAGGCCATTCTGTTCACATAAGTCATCGCTACACTGATCCAGGCAGTAATCGGGCATCTGCAATGGGAGGGAATGTTGTATGCTAAGCCTGGTCCCATCACTTTTATTCTTATACCCTAGGAGAAAAATCTATTAGGATGATGAACCTTCAGTGCATGTTAACTGACTCTTGGGAGACTCCATGTAAAAGTTACAAGCACAAAAGAAAGTGCCAACAAATATTCTAAACAGTTCCTTGAAAGCGTTCAACTTGCTAATGCAGCAAGACTGGGAATGAATATCAGCAACCAGGAGCAGCCCAACACATTTTATAGCACTAGATGGGAAAATAAAAACCAAGGCCCTGAGAAATGAGAAAGGTAGGTGTAAGGAACAACATCCTCTCTCAGCAGTTGGAGCACTGCAGTGGGAATCAAGATTTCTACATTAAACCTCCATCTCTTCCACCACTTCAGTGTGCAACCTGGAGAAAGTCACTTCACACCCAGCTGTAAAATTGGTAAGTGTTCTTAGTCATTTGATTTCCTGTGATGAGATGTTATATTTAAAGACTTAACATTCCAATTAACTAAGTCCCATGAAAAGTGTATTCTGTCTATAAATGCTTTTAAAACCATACTCGTTAACCCACAACACCTCTGAATTTTTTATATTACTATGAGAAACTGAGGCAAAGGAGCATGACTTGCTTTTCCGTGCATTAGAATATCTAGATTCATTTCCAACGAATGGATGAAAGCTACAGCCTCAGACGTTTCATGTAGTGAGGTTACAGCATGCGGCATTTTTTGGCTCATACTGAGAGGTGATGTAAGGTTCAGGCAGGAATTTCCATCTCTCAGCAGCAGTTACTGGCTTACTGACAAGCCAGGTAGAGATGACAGTGCATCTCCTCTGCATGTACCAGACTTGCCTGACCTTAGAGAGCATGCCTGGGGAGCTGCTTACAACTTTTATACTGTGCTGGCTCAAGCTTTGGATCCAGCCATCACGCTGATTATTGTGCAGGCCACTGGCTGCACAGGAAAGAGGACAGACCTGCTTACTAGGGAAAGTATAGATGAGAGAGTAAAAGAGTGAGTACTCTAATGTCTCATTAAAAAGCACAGCCACCTTCACTGAGAGAGACAGGCTTAAATGGGCTGAAAATTCTTCTCTGATAAGGGAGCCTCTCCCCCAGTGAGGGAGACTTGCCAGTATGGGAGCAGCTGTGATAATGGAAGTCAAACTATACAGTGCAGAGAACTGAGGATAATAGGGTGGTAAATAGGCGGTGGGCGTGCTTGCATAGAAGCAAAGAGCTCTGACCCACAGCAATCCAACCATGACCCCTCATTTGTGCACTGCTCTAGCACCCTCCAACCTTCTTTGCAAATAATGACCTCGCCTCCCATGGAGGGAGTGGTTATCCTCATATTACAGACCCGACTATAGGCTTGAATTTTCAAACTCAGTTAAGCACATCCAGGTAGTTGCATTGGGGCAAATCATGTCACAGGCACACCCCGCACCAGTGCAAAAAGGGGTTTGTATGAGTGGGACTGACAAGGCTAAGGCCCACCGGACACTGGCAGAGCGCATCTGCATTGGGGGTTTGCATCAGGAGCTGCACCAGCCTTGGAAAGACCAGGCCTACATGACTTGCCAACCCAAGGTCACATGCAGCCAGTGTCAAAGCTGCAAACAGAACCCTGAACTTTAAACTAGTCTCTTTGTTTATACATGTTATGCACCAGAGTCTTACAGGAGGTGGCTGCTCCTCTTTTCCACCCTCTGTTCTTTGCAGCTTCTTCCCCCCATCCCTTTTCTATTCCCCCTCCCCACCTTCCAAGCTGCACCAATTCTTTCCCATGCTTACCCTTTAAATACAGTCAAATGCTGAATGTGTTACGCTGAAGCCAAGGAAGGAGATGGAGGGGTTGGAACATCCCACCCTCCTTGCACGTGAAGGTATTTTGGAAAGCTCCTCTTCCCCTCCCTGCAGCTTTCCCAAAAAGCCATTTCAGCACCAAGGTGTAAGGTCCAGCCTGGCACCAAATTAACATAGGTATGATTGCTGCCAAGGGGTGTGCCACAAGTGCCAGGAGGCCAGACTCATTCTTGAACCTTATCCAGCTCATCTCAACAGCAGAACTACAAACTCCCATCTGCAGGCCAGTTCGCCTGCTGCGTGGAGTGCAACTGGCTGCCAGCAAGTCTGCTATTCACTACAGACAGCAGCCTTCATGGGAAGAGGAAATGTAAGGGAGGAGAGGATGCAATTAACTGCCTTCCCCCAGGGCTGCAAGTGAGGGGAACGTGCACATTTCCCTTGTGAAGGATGTTTAAATCAGTCGTGGATGGTGAGTTCCCTTGTTACATGCTTATCAGTTGAGCCCTGCCTCTCACAGACAAAAGGGGCTGGCCACTGCCTGCAAGCAAGCTGCTCCCAGTTTATGGCTGTAGAAAGCCAGGATTAGGGATGGTCACATGCTGGACAGACAGCATTCCTGGGGGCAGATGCCTGTGAGATAAGCGTTGTAGGGTGGGGTAGCCATGTTATTTCTCTAATTGGTAATATATTTAGAAACGCTGTCCTAAAACAAGCCAGCTAGAAAAACTGCACAGAAATGGGACATTTTAAATAAACCTATTAGAGTTGGGTCTTAAAAAGAACCCTGATTCTGAACTCTCAATATAACCGGGCCAAACCAAATCCAAACCCCACCTTAACTTGTGTGGCTTGGGCCCACCTCCCAAGCCTGCAGATACATCCCATGCCTCAGATGACTGGAAGACATCACAGGAAGAAGGAAACGAATGGCAAAATTTGATCCTGCTAAGTACTGTATGGTAAATACAATGACCTCTGCAACAGAATTCTCTCTGTATTAAGGTCACAGATAACACACTAAAGAATTAGGAATTGCACACAGAAGAAAGAGCAACAGGATGATGTATCATAACTAGGCCCAGGGAAACTATCGTCCTGAATGAAAACAAATCTCCAGGGTTTGCTTCAGGGGTTGTTTGGGTTATTTTAAACTGTATTCAAGGAACAACAGAAGGACATTTACTCTTGCCAATAGGAAGCCAGGAACTTGCAGGCATGGCTAATTTAAGCTTCAGGGTTGGAGCAACATACTGCATTCATGTTTCTAACCAGCATGATGAATGCTTCCTAACTTGGTAACATGAGGGTGTTATAGCAAGTGACATACCTGGAAGAGTCTGTTGCACTCCATTATCATGTGGGCCAGACCTTGTGTGGCTGCCAGATTTTCGCTCAAGTCTCTCTGGTCTGGTTTTCCCAGGCTGTACTTCCTCTGACTGGACCTAGAGAGAGGATTAACAAGGATTTTCTTAAAGGCACAGCACAGTATATCAAAAAAGCATGAGGTGAAACACAGCAAAATTAGCCTGGAAGCGTTAACACTTTAGGAATTTTCTCATTTACTCTGGTGTCTGAATTTCTGTGTTACATGAGTTCTACACACAAACAGCTTCCCTAGCCAAAATACTGAGTCACCTGATGAAGCGGGTTACAGCCCACGAAAGCTTATGCCTGAAAAAATTAAATTTGTTCGTCTTTAAAGTGCTACAGAACTCTCGTTTTTGCTGGATACAGACTAACACGGCTACCCCTCTGGAACACTTTCACGTGGACAACACTGAAACCCACAGCAATCGTGAACAGTAAGTTGCATGGAAATGGTAGCCTTAAACCAAACCGACACCCGGAGCACTAGAGCTATTGAGGCCTACCAAATTTTACAAGCTAATATGTGTCTTTTACTGAAAATTAATTAGATAGGATTAGCCAAAGGAATTAATGAGCTCTCATTGATGTGCTCAGTATCCTGTTAAGTGTTCCGTTACATCAACCACCTATGGAAACTGTCTAAAGACTTTTTTATAACATCACCACAATCAACAGAAGTGCTGCCATGTTGCTGATAACATGAGTTAGCAAAATGCAGCATTTTAGGCTCTTTCCAGACGTAATCTTTATATAACACCAGTAACACTCACAATAGCTTTATCTTGGAACATTCCTACTGAACAACTTTATAAAGAGCGGAGGATAAGGACCTTGACTTTATTTCTTAGAGGTAAGCCTTTTAGAGTATGTCTCTTTGAAGTCTGAAACCTAAGGTGAAATATTAACAAATAGTTATCTGAACATAAGGTTCAAAGCAACCTTGTTTCTAAAATGATTCTAGGCTCCTTGCTGTGGCAATGTAGAGCTAAAGTAAATCCAAATAGTACAAACCTCTAAACTGTGAGTCTCAAGCTCCAAAACATTACAGATTGCTTAATTCTGGTCAGGATTTGCAACTGAAAAGTTATCAATCACTCTGCCACATTCCTGACTCCACTCACGTCTTCTCTCACGATGACCAGCAGTGCTGTCATTTCAGCTTTAGTGTTAGCTCTTCCAGCAAGAGCTGAGCATCACAGGACTTGTTTTATAGGCAGATATGCATCTTGAGATGGTTTGCGCTTCTTAAAAGCAAATTCTTAACATTTTTCATCTCTATTTACTTTTCTCAGAGTATCTCATTATACTTGAAATGCACAAATACCATCTTGTGACAAGCTTCTTCACCTAAATGGAACTTATATCCTTATCATTAGATTGCACAAGATGATGAAGCATCTACTTTGACAAGGGCATGATGTTTTGGCAAAAGAAAACAGCACTTTCCTGCCTCAAAACAAGTTTATCTTAAGCATGGTCATACTGTATAGCAAACAAAAAAGGCCTTGTGTTGAGAACAGACTAGATTTGGAATGTGAATTCTCAGAGGTTACTATATTGATTCTACTTTGAAGATCCTTCATCAGTGCCAGTAGATGGTACACAATTAGAATACTGTTGCTTATTAAAATTAAAATCACTCAATCCCCGTGCTCAGCTTGGCATCCTTATCAGCAAACAGAATTAGTGCCTGAGATAGCTGCAGGAGCTGGGAACTAGCTGCAGGAGCTTAAATCTGCAACTGGGTTTTTACATGTAAATAACTAACAGAAGTTTGGAAGCCCAGTTATTTAAGTATTTTCTACATATCCATTTCTTTAGACTACAGCTCTCTCTACTGGGTGCTACTTGAGCGCAAGCAGAATTAGAAAAAGCAAACATGGTCAGGAAAACTATTCTCACACATCTTCATAACGCACAGAGCGAGTGGGTTTTTTGCTGCCTCCTTTGGAGTAGATATTGGGAAGAAACTAATCTTTGTGAGTTTTCGATAGTGGAATAGGGCTAAGATAATGCAAATGATGGGCCTGGCATAAGATTCTGAAGGTGGCAAGACCTGTGTTAACTAATATTTTGTGCATCCACAAAGAGCAGAGTTGTCATAGTGTCTGAGGCTCATGGAGAGAGAGAGAAAAAGAGGGGTGAATTTCTGAGATAACTGGGGCCTAAAATACAAAGGACTTCAAAGAACAGGGCCTTAAAATTGATCTAGTTTTTGACAGGAAGCCAGTGGAGCAGGAGGGTGATGTAATCTCATCTCCCATAAGGGCTGAGCTGTCACATATGGGACAAACCTGGAGCACCTTTTTTAAAAGGCAAGGTACATTTTGACTCATTTTCTTTATGCAGAGTCAACATGGCACAGAAAAACTCAGATTTAACAGTTCAAATATTAAGACGATACCTAGATGATGATGAACTCTCTCGCCTTAGGGTATTGAGGTGAAACAAAGATGGCGCAAGACAGACTGCAATATTGGTTGGAGTCATCTGATTTTCCTCAACAAAAGCAACTACATCTCGGAGAAAGAAGAGAAGGATTTTCAGAGCTTCACGGTTTTCGTCTGGTAGCAGAAGAATGGCAGCCTGGACAGCATGAAATTGTTGATCCTTTGGCAAATCTAAAGATATAAGAATTAGGAAATTAATGAGAGAGTTTGATAAGATAAAACATTAAATAAAAGTATGCACATTATCTCTAACTAGGGCATGAACTCCATACATCAGAATCACAGTACAGTCATCAGAGATGGCAAGGAACTAAAAGATGATAGATAGGCCACCATTCCCCAAACTAGCGTGTGTCAACACATCTATTTGCACCAGTTTAATAAAGCCAGTTAAGTTAAGCTTCCTCCACATGAGATTTGCAAAGTTGGTCTTAAAGCTGTTCCTAACAGATTTAAGAAATAGAAATAAGGCTGGTTAAAATCCCAGTAAGGGCTTGTCTACAACTGGAGTTATTCAAGGAAAGCTATTCCTGAGTAACTCCAGTGGAGACACACTTACTCCAGAAGTGTTCACTGGGGTCGTCTAAGCAGGAACAGCTGTTTAGCTGATAATTAACTTTTTACCATTAAAAAAAAAACCTTTAATTCTTTTTAAAATTCAAAATAAAGTAAACAGCTTTGCCCAGAGATTTGGGATATTATTCCATATTTTATACACTGGAAATAACAAGTAACTAGAACTTCTGTAGTCAAGGCTTTGCCTCGAGGCACCAGGACATATGTTCCTCATGTGAAAATAAAGTCACATAACACAACAAAACTCAAGATTTAATCTTTTCAGAAATCTTGTGCTTAATCAGGGTTTAAATGCCTTTTCCAGGTTATAGAAAAGACTGCCATTAAAAAACCCTGAGGCACCAACATCACACATCTCCAGAACAAGTTCTTGCTGCGTCATTGTACCTCAAAAATGCATTCAGATAAAACAAACTATTGGAGACAGACCTAAATTCCAAGTCAAATGACGTAGTTTGCCTTATGGTTTATATTCCTCTTTTAGACGATCTTGAGTTTGGAACAGCTGGCATTTCCAATTAAAATACTATGCCACAGTACCTCCACGCATTTTAAGAAGTACCTGATCTCAAGGGTGCAGTCTTATTGAAATGACCAAGACTATTTGCATAGTCAAGTGCTCCTCAGTAAGAAGAAGAGTATCAGTTTCTGCCTTAATTTAATATACAGAAATAACCATTTAAAAATCGAGTCAGAACACCAAATGCAGAGTATTGTTAAAGTAGGTGTTTGTATGAGACAGGGGAATCGCAAAGGTCAGGAAAATAGTATTTGCTATATAATCTAAAACCAATATTTTCATATTGATTTTAGAAATCTAGCTTGAGACATGCTGGATTTTATTTTAGAAGTGCCAAAGATCTGCAGCTCCCATTGACTGCAACTGGGCTTAAAGATGCTCAAAAATTCTGAAAAATCAGGCCCCCAGCAGTGTAACACTGGATTCTCAAAAAATGGAGCACACAAAATCAGAGGTTACTTTTGTCCTTAAAGTCAAGAAATACAGAAAATTAAAAATTACATACATTGATAGATTTGGAGAAATGATTCACAGAGCTTGCTAGTGAATATAGGCTCAGGAAGATCTCGGAAATACTGCTTTACCATATCTGCCACATCAAACGCCGACTGCCCTTCATAAGTTACATTGTTTGTGTCATTTTCATTCATTTCCCTTAAAGAAAGGATCCTAGATTTAACGCCTGATTTTCTGAACAAGCCAACCTATTAAAAGAATAGACAGACATAAGAGCCCAAACCTAAGTCAGAATAAGCAATTTTTCTCCTTAACTCTGACACCGAGTTATTTACGATGGTGGTGCATGCACACACTATACATGGGACATGATTTTGCTCACAGATGCACTAAAATATATCCCAGGCATTGCTCTGAAAAGTCAGTTACTGCCATTGCACTCAGATATCTTTAGAAACAGCTTAGAGATTCCATACTCTCCAGCTGAACCACACTGGGATTCTTGGTGCATCAGTTAACCCAAGAGTGAGAGATGTCTGAGTTCTCACTGAAAAGCTTTCATATAGGATTCCCCCCTTTTAATCAATTAGTATTGGCTTTCTCAGTTTATATGAAAAGGATATGATGATAACACTAGGTCTGCAAGTTGCCAGCACTCTTCAGTTGTTGTGTGCCATGTACAAACCCTTTCCTACCTAAGTACGAATTTAAATTGATACCTCGGTAATATCATTAAGCACTGAGCAGGATATCCAATAGCATGAAGTTTCATGTGCCTATTTTTAGAGTTGGACGAGAACAAGAATTTCCATTTTGCAGGAAATTCCAATATTTAAAAAAAAAAGTTAGTTTTGGTTTGGAATGAAAGTTGTATATATTTCTAAATTTTCCATGAGACAAAAATTCTGAAAAAATTCATCTGAATAGTGTCAAAACGTCATTTCAATTAATTTTGTTTCAACTTTTATAATATTAAAATATTTAGTGTAAGATATTTTAACATATACAGTGGAACATCAATTATCTAGTCCAACTGGGACTGGAGCCAGATTGGATAACCAAAAATCCAGATAAACCAGTGAATGGGCGTCTGAGGCTCCCACTGACAGCTCGGGGTGGCTGGGGCAGCGTTACTCTTTTTCCGGGGGTAGATTTATTTGGTTGACTTCTGGATTGATTGAGCAGGTTTCCACATCTGCTCAATCAATCCTGGAGAATTGATCTGGCTGCGCCAAATTTGCCGCCATAAGTGAAGCCTCAGAAGCCTGGGAGAGGAAAGAATGTCCTTCAAAGAGGGTTGACAAAGCAAAAAAAACAAACCAAAACAAAACCAAAACAAAACTGGTGATCAGCTCTCTGGGGGCTCCTAGGCCTGGTCTACACTTACCTTCCAGATTCGGTGGCAGTAAAAAACTTGCTTATTTCCTGTCGACTTCGCTACATATGTTCCCGCGCGCCGTCCACACTGCGCTGTGCCACTTACAGAGGTGGTTTTCCTACATCAAATTCTGGATCAACTGAGCGGGTCTATACAGACCGCTCAGTAGATCCAGAGACAGTGAACTGATGGTGGTGAATTTGCCGCTGTCAGTATAGACATAGCCCAAGTCAAAAATATCCTTGGAATGAAGTAGAGTTACACTCAAGTCATATTTAAGTTTGTTTTATATTTGTACCTGGTCAAGAAAGTGGCTTCTTAAGTACTCCATGGCCTGAAGTATGCTCTTTGGAAGTGGATGGCTTGTTCGCTGAACATTTAGCAGTAACGGGACCCCAAATACATTTCTGTCCTTATAGTCAGGGGATTTTATTTTTCTAATGAACTTTGGAACAGTCCTGAAAACCAAAAATAAATACATTCAAACCATTAGCTGCCCCCCTCACCCCTGTTCAGTACAGTTCAGAGCAGGGGGTGCAAGAGATCTCTCCCTTTATGCTGTGCGCATTTAGGAATGCACATGCCACCTTTGTTCCTTACCCAATGGTGCAGTCTTACTACACTCTTGGCAACACAAAGAAATGAACACTTAAAAATACAGTAACAGCCTAGGCTGTGTCTCCTAAGTCCATAAATTAGTAGGCTGCAGTTTCCCTAAAGAAATCCTTGTTTCAAACCAGAATTGTTGCAGAATTCTCTACCCTCCTTATAAAAGGAGTGTCATGTTCCTCTTTCGTGTCCCTAAGTTCAGGTGCTAGAACCATGCATAAATATGCAAAAATGTTACTGCTGATCACAACAATTTTATTTATTTATTTAAGCCCAACCAGGATAGAAAGAGTTGGAGTGGTTCTCCGTTCCCAGCCCCTAATTCTCTGTCTCAGAGGAGGTCTTTCAGAGAAAAACCCTATAAACAAGCCAACTTCATGAGAAAGGGAAGACTGAAGCTTGGACTGTTATTTAAATTGTTAATAATGCCAAATCCGAGGGAAGGGTGACAGTTCGGGTGAATTCCTGGCACCAGGGAAATCAACAGTAACTTTCTCATTGAGACAATGGGGCCAAGATTTCACTACAAATGTGCCCACTCAGTTCAGAGCAGGGTAAGATATCCATCTGTTTTTGCCAATTGTCATCCTTCCTGAACTAGAGTATGTTAAGCAACAACTTACCAGTTCCAGCCCTGTTTACTGGAAGGGGAGTATTTGTCCATTAAAGCAGTGAGTTTCAACAAAGCAAGTTTCTGTATTCGGTTTAGGTGGGCTGCTGACTGGTTATCAATTTGTACAGAAAGGTTTTCCAAGTTTACAGTAGCCTCTGTTGACCAGTGTCGCCTCTCATGTCTAAGGAGTAAACATTGTTCAGGTTAAAGGAATGTTCTTATTGCTCGTGTCAGTTCTCTGCCTAAAGTAATGGAATGCCTAGAAAACCCTTTGTCCTAACAATCACTTCAAAAGTGGCCTGCTGTTTCCAAGCAGTTTTTGGTTGCATTTTACATAAAAGATCTAGCCTGTGAGGTAGGAGTCACAACCTTTGAATCTTGTTTTCTCTCAGTGTTTATGCGGCCCTCATCACCATAATAACAGAGCAGCTAATGCTTGGATCAGGTTGGTTCAGGCCTCTCTCTAGTTGAAATGGATTTAAGTTTCTCTTTGTGAGAAAGTGACTGTGTTTTGGACTTAGGGGGTGACAGGGAAGTTCTAGGAGTTAAGTAGAAGGGAGATAGGAAGTTTGCAAAAAATGAAGCTGACCTGTTGGAATGTGATGATGATCCTATCTCTGAATCTGTTATATATGCCAGTTCTGGGGAATCAACCTCATTGCCATGCTTACAGTTCTGTTTTCCGTCAGCAGCTGGTAGATTTGCCAGTTTCTCTTCTGAATGCTTTTTTATCTCAAGGTGGATTTCTTTAGGGGAAGATGGGCATGGAGAGGTTGAGTCATTTGCAAAATCAGAGTCTCCATCATCTGAGAACTTCTCAGTCCACTGATGGACCAATTTTCTGAGCCCATTGACATGGTCCATAACATTGTCTAGTTCTGAAAAAACATCGTCATCACCAACTTCTGGTGTCTCCATCTTATTAAGATGAACAGGAAGGCTAGGCACATTGTCATATATACTCAGCCTGTTACCTATAAGTGACAGAGGACTCAGAGGGGTTTCAGATTCCTTAGAACTAGTTCTAATTCTGTTCCGCCTGCATCCATGAAAGCTTCCAGTTCTCCAGTTCACAGAAGTGTTGTCTGTTGGTGATAAGAAACTGTTTGTAAGTGCTTTGGGGAAAGTCCCAGGCTTATGGCCTTGTGGTATGTGAAACATTTGGTTGGCATGCAAGTTGATTTCATTTTTGAAGTTTTGCTCAGATACATCATTCCACAAAGAGAGTTTGCTGGATTCAGAGTCCTCTGCATACACACCTCCTCGTTTAGCATAGCTCCTGACTTTGATAACAGGACTTGGTGTGCTCACTGTGCTGCTGTTTTCAGACTGGCTGCTGCTACTGCAAGTCTGGGGAGAATAGGAAGAATTCTTTTTCATCTGGCTGTCAGATAGGTCACAAATATCTACACAATTAAGGTTCTTCAGCTTTTCTTCATCTAGTCCCTCCAGAAGAACAGGTTTCCCGATTATGGGTTTGGCCTTTGACTGAGCATTTCTCTTTAAACTGGAGCTCCTTATGCGCAGTTTCTCCATTTTCTTTAGAAAGCTCTTCCCCTTTTTTTGTTGTGGCTTATCCAAAAGCTTCTCCTCACTGATGATGTTTAAGAACTCACTAGGGGAAGGAGAACAACTAAAGGTAGAGTCAGGAGAGGTCAGTTTACTTGAGGAACATCTTGAGGAACTAGTGCTGGTTTCAACATCCTCAAAAGTCTTAGGGAAGTTGATAATGTCACTGTCCCCACTGCTAGTACTGTGAATTGAAGAGACATCATGCTTCTCTCCTTGGTCTGAGAAGGATATCTCCTCACTACCAGTGCTCTTAAGTCTTGGACTGTCTGGGACTGATGCACTAGAACCTTCTTCAGGGAAACCTTCTATGCTCTCCAGACGAGACCACCTTTGACTGCACCTCTCATAAGTCCATTTGTTACTTATTGCACAAGGTTCATCATCTTCAGATTCATCACTCTTAAAGGAAAGAAAATACAGTTCAAGGGGCAAAGTACAGCAAGTTTTAAAATACCTAAGATGCAATGAAAACGAAAGTTTAGCTTTGATACTTCTTTTTGAGTCACTGCAGTACTTTAAATTTTAAGATTTCTACATTGTAACAACATTCAGTCTAAAGCCCTTCAGCATGAGCTCTGTTTTGCTAATTGAGAGCGTTAGGGGAGAGATAGCAACTAAGTATTCTGGAAGTTTTGTTAAGTGGAAAAGAGAATAGAGCTGACTGAATAATGACAATTCTATTTCACATCAACTTTCAAAGTTTGGTTTCAAAATTTGATTTCTTTCAACATTGCAACAAAGCCAAAACCTTTGGAGCATTTTAATGAAAGTGAAATTATGTTGAACTGTTTTCAGACCGAAACCTGAACTTTTCTATTGAGGAAGGGAAGTGAGTGAAAGAGGGGTAGAGGTGAGGGTGGGAGCAGGGGCACATGTTTCCATGCTTGTGGTTAGGCACTGGCTTAGGATGTGGGAGACCCAAGTTCAAGTCCATGAATCAGAGAGAGAAGGGACTTGAATGTGAGTTCAATGCCAGCACCTTAGCCCACCAGGCAGCAGAGTGAAATACAAAATCTGTCTACCTCTCTTATCCACAAAACAACTCTCAAAAGAGATATGACTGACTCCACACAAATATACTGGGGTCAACAAAACAGCATATTTTGATTAAATTTTATTTAGTCCAAAGTATTCCAACCACATCTGAAAAAGAAACCAAAAACTCTTTCAGGGAGGCACAGAGTGGGATTTCTTAAAGTAGCTAAGTGAGTTGAGCACATGAGTCCCATTCACTGTCAATGGGTTTTATGTTCTTAAGTGCTCTGGAAAAATACATTCACAGTGCCCACCTCTATAATTCTCTTCAGCCACTCATTTGGCTGAAAGCAAAAGACAGTGTTAGTAGCCAAAAACCTTCCTTAATCAAAACCCCATTCACATAATGGGCAACTGCATTGGCAGTCTCAAGGTCCACACTAGAGAAAATGGGTGAGTTTTTTAAAGATGATAGTTAGCTCATTTTAAAATGCTAGTGCAAAGTGGTAAAGTTGTAGTTTTAACCCATGTTAGCTAGTCAAGGGAATCCTAGGCTTCTCCCTTGTTCGGGCAAGCACATGGAGAATGAATATGTCACTTGTAGATGGGTGAGGTAGTATCATTTATTGGACCAACTTCGGTTGGTGAGAGACTCACTCAAGCTTACATAGACCTTTTCTTCAGGTCTGGCAAAGGTATTCAGAACGTCACAGCTAAATACAAGGTGGAACAAATTGTTTAGCATAAGAAGTTAACACATATTTCAAGGGATCATTCAAGGTGAAATGGCCCATTAATACCTCTCCAGTCATAGGGAAGAAAAGGGGGTGGTTAATGGGTTATATAGACTGTTGAAATAAGCCACAAATCCAGTGTCTCTATTCAGTCAATGACTTGTTATGAATTTAAGCTCCCAGGCTTATCTTTCAAAGGTGTTTTGTAGGTTTCCTATGAGAATTAGGACAGAGGTCAGAAAGAGTGATCACTTTGTGAAGAAGTGTTCATTCATAGGTTATAATGGTGTTTTTGTCTTATCATTTGTCTGCGTGAATTAATTCAAGAGCACAGGGATTGTCTCATTTTACCCACCTAGCTATTATTGGGCTATTTAACGCATTGGATGAGGTACACCACAAGTTATAGCATGCCTAGGAGGACCTATAGATCTTGAAAAGTGTGTTGGGGGCAGGGGAGTGTTGATCATCCTAGCAGTGGAGATGTGTCTGCAGGTTTTGCATCTGTTGTTATGGCAGGGTCTGTTGCTGCTTTGAGTTGGAGTGTCCTGATGTAGGGGGAGCTGATCATGAGCTTGGAGAGCTTGCGGGGGGTTCTCTGAAGGCCAGAAGAGGAAGTTCTGGCCTGAATAAGAGCTCTGTGTAAGCTCAAAAACTTGTCTCTCTCAGCACCCATGTATCTCAAACATGCTGGGACCAACACGAACTACAACACTGCATATCTCACCTATAGATCAGTTGAGATACAATGGCAAGGAAGTTTGCACAGAGCCCTCCCTTGAACATAATTTTACAGGCTCTAATTCAGAACGGTTACCCTAGTCAAGGCAGCACTTAAGCACATGCTGAGTTGGGGTCACTATGTAGTCAATCTGTCAACTCATTAACATTAAAAAAAAAAATCTATGAGTAAAACCCTTACTAGGCAATGTGTGCCAAATTACACTATTTTTTAAAAATGCTCTAGTTGATTAAGTTATGAAATAAAAATTGCATAAAATCTTTAGAGAATTAGATTCCTACACCTTTAATTTTTTCAAGGGAAAATGCATTTGTTTTGCAGGAAAGGTTTGGTCATTGACAACACAAATTAAGACAATAGAAAGGTAAAAAAAATTGCTAATCCTTAATGGATCATCTTCAAAATATTCCTGCTATTTTATATGATTTGTTTTAAATATCATCTAGTATTTTTTTTATTTTTAACCAAAATGACAATCAAAATTTAAAGACATACCCGCTTCCTCTGACGACTTATTTCCACTTTCATTGCTGCACATTTGTTCAATGTATTTAACCGTCTAAGGGAAAGGAAAAAAAAGGACTGAAGATTTTAACCCAAATTATTTTCTTAAATAAAAGCAGACAGACATTCTCACAACTGCTCTTGAATTCAAACAATCTGAACTTCTGCCAATAATAACCGACTTTCTTCTGTGGGTTCTTTAAATGCCCCCAGAAGACCAACCCAATTTTGTAGTTGCATGGTGTTGTCTATAGCTAGAGTTCTTCCCTCATCAATTCCAAAGAGGACTATAACCAATCAGAACGTTATTTCACGAATAAAAGCTTAAGAAAGCTTTTGCAATTGTGAAATATGCTACATCAATTTAAGATTTTGGCAAAGAAAAAAACTGGGTCAAATTAATGTTTTAAAACGTAAGGAACAACTGACTGCACGAAGATGGATTACTAAGACTTTGTTAGGTTTTTAATCATTTTAGTGGAACTGCAAGATCAGTAAAGCCCCAAATCAGCAAAGTACTTAAGCACATGAATAATCCCTCTGACATCAATGTGACTAATCATGCGCGTAAAGTTAAGCATGTTCTTTTAATTACTTTGCTGGTTCAGGGCAAAAGTGAGATAGTAAGAATGAAATAAAGACAGCTCGTTTCCTAATCTTTATCATCTGCCACAGGGACACGCACTAAACATGCTCCCTGACGTTGAGTCATTCACAGTGCTTTAACCCAGGCTCTTCAGCATGAAAAGCAAGAGCCTCTATATCACTGTTATAAAATCATGCAGATGAGCCACTAAACAGGAATACAGCCCACACCATGCTACTGTGGGCTACAGATAGTCTTGAACACATTCTGTGTGATTAAGCAGGTTTTAAAACCAATTATTTTAGAAGGGGAAAGCTCATAAGGCAGATGAGAACTATTGTGGGCCAACGATACACATACTACAATGACTACATGGGAACATAGATGGCAGCATTTGATCACTTACCCAAGAACCTTGTCAGAAAAATGCAACAGCAAATATAACAATGGAGTTTTTGACGTCACAATTTGTTTTTTGCTGTTAATCTATTACATTGCAGCTAGAGCTAGACAGAAAATGGTTTCTCCGTCCCATGAAAATTTTTTAGATTTAAATATTTTTTCCCATCCTGGATCAGGACAAAAAAAGATCCAACTCTTGAAAATTTTCAAACATTAAAAAACATTTTTGGTTCAATTGAAATATTTTGTTTTGATATGTCAGACCATGTTTTGATTCTAATAATTTTTAATTAAAAATAGTTTAATTTGTCTGAATTTCAAAATGAAAAATCATTTAAGAGGAAAACTGGTATTTTTGGCTTCAAAACTCCACAAAACTTTTCACACATCAAGAAATCCATCGAAGAAATCAACCCTTTGCTGTGAAAAGTTTAGGTTGAACAAATTGACATTTTCAGGTGGAAAAAAAAATATTTATCTGAAAAATTCCCAACCAGCTCTAATCATCCATCTCTGGTGGCTCAGTAAAAATCATCACGGACAGTCACCCCAAGCAACATAAATTATGCAGACAAACTAGTATAGACACAGCTTTAAACACATTATTAACTTTAAGTATATAAACCCATTGATTTCAATGAAACTTAAGCATGTGCTTAAGAGTTTTCCTGAATTGGGACCTCAGACAGTCATTTGTTAAACAAAGAGAGAGTCATATCCACAAAAGGAGCACGTTTAATGCTAAACACTATAAGCATATTTTTTGCGTACACTAGGCTGGGGGAAAATTAAAACTAAAAATCTTTACCTATAGAGAGAATCAATAGCATCACGATCTAAAAATTCATGATCTTTCCTCACAGTTTTGATGTCAATAGGAAACTGCATGTCTGTGAATACAAAACATTTACTTATAATTAGGCTTGGAGGGTTTAAATTTTTATCAGTAAAGATTGTTAAATGTCAATTTCATTGTACACACACAAACCAAGGAAAAAATATATCTATCAATACTAATCTAAATTTACAGTTAGGCAAAGAAAGAAAAATGCTGCTTGAGAACTTAAAAATGTGATTTAAGGATATTTACTTTGTATATTTTCTGATGTAGACAGTTTGTGTTTTAATGGTTATAAGCTTTAACATTTTCCTTCTCAGCAACTCATTCATCTCAACAGCCATTAAATAATTGTCTGACCCTTCCATTTCCTGACCTCCCACAACAATTTCCCACAGCCAGGAAAATTAAAATAAAATTAAAATAATTGAAAAAAAATGTTTAGAAATAAACACTGATATCTGTTGAAATTATTTTTAAAAATCCAATTCTGCCAAACCTATTATAAATTTTAATCTAAACGTCCACAAGGAAGTTAGACAGTATTTGCTATCACATTTCAGTTTAAGCTAGATAAAACTAAATATAAATACGAACACATGCAAATGAAAATACCATGCAGATAACTAAAGGCCCAACCCCCCAAGCAGTTACATATGGGTAATTTTACTGGCCTCAATTACTCACATTCATAAGTGTTTGCTGGACTGAGGCCTCAATGTTTAAAAGACTAGGTTATTAGGTTGCATTAACACCAAGATTCTTAGTTTTATTTAACTTAAACTGAAATATGATGTAAAGTACAGTTGAACGTCAATCAGAAAACACCAAAATCGCTAGAGTTGCAACAAAGTCATGAGAGGGCAATACTGCCTACACACAGACTTGTAGACTTTAAAGTCAGAAGGGACCGTCATGATCATCTAGTCTGACCACCTGCACGCTGCAGGCCACAGAACATCACCCATTCCTAAAACAGACCCCTAGCCTCCAGCTGAGTTACTGAAGTGCTCAAAGACTTCAAGTTACAGAGAATTCACTATTTACACTAGTTTAAACCTGCAAGTGACCTGTGCGCCATGCTGCAGAGGAAGGCAAAAAACCCCAATCTGACCTTGGGATCAGGAAGGAATTTTCCCCAATATGACGATTAGCTAGATCAGATATATTTATTATATCAGCATACAACTGGAATTTCTTACAAAAATCTTGCCAATGGTAAGGATCTGCCCCCTACACACCAATCTGGACATTCTTCTTAAACTTCAGTGAGATTAGAAAACATGCCACACTTGAGTAAAGTCAGTTTTACACTTTAAAAGTTATGGTTACAGTTTGACCGTCCAGATTTTGAAATCTACTCTCCCAGACCAAGAAGGCAGCTAGTTCCACTGGTAATGTTTTTCTTGGATTCTGTTGTAGATCTTATTGAGACTTAACTATCAAGCAATGTTAGAACACTGCATTCCATCCTCATATTAATTCAGAGAGTATTATATAGCATGGTACGCTGACTAAGTATAAAAAGTATACAAAACATAAGGTTGCATACAAAATGATAGTTTATAGCTACTATCAATTTCAGTCTGACAAAGGATATCATGAGACACCATGTTTTAAGGCATATGACTTCCAAGCTTAGCTCTCACTATGTGATTTCTCAATCTTAATGTTGCAATCACTCATTTGTTCTTTTGGTTTGTTTTAAAGAACAAAAGTGTTGCCAACAATGTTTGTAAATTCCTTGATGTATAGCTATTTGGTTTCATGTCCCATCCACCCAGCTATCCGGAATCAAAAGTTTAGACTGAAATATTAATATGCATAATTATAACGTGCATGCATAAAACTGCTGTTTAAAAATATTTATAACTTCAAAATGACAACCATTTTCTCCAAAGTTGGCATAACCCTTATAACCCAACAATACTCAGAGCAAGCTGAGAGACTGAACTTCCTATGTTTGGGCATTTTTTAATTATCTATTTGAGACATTTCTGATTGGAAGAGTATCTCCCCCAACACCCAATTTAAAAAAGTGATTTAAATAACTGTGTTTAAGCATTTTGGGTGGATTGGGAAAGAGCTGGAGGTGTTGATAGGAGTTTAAATTTTTTTTAAAAAAAAAAACCAACCCCAAAACCCTCAATTTCAGACCAAAAGGAAGGATACTAAGAAAATTCTGAGCTACTAAAAAGTATGGAAACTGAAATTCAACCTGAATTGCAATCTGTGCTCCCACAGCCTATTAATAATATTTGGAGTGTCCTCCACCCCCATATTTTTTTAAAGCACTTTACATTGCTGCACAAACATTTTCTTAAGAGAGAGTTTCTATGCATACAACTCAGCTGTGTTTTGTTTAACTGGATCAAATGAAATTTGTATGATCTCATCATACTGGTACAACAGTATGGTTATGCTTACAATGTAAGTGTGTTCAGAGGTACTGTACTCTGAAAGATTTTTTTTATGTGATTCCAGTTGGATTTAATATCAGATGTATGGTCCATACTGTACCTTCAAATAATTGAGCATATTGGGGGAAACCAGCAGCCCTCAGCCAGTCACAGGCTTCTTTGGCTTCAATTTCTGTAATAAAACAAAAGGTTGATTTTCAGTGGTTAACAAGAAATTTAGAGATCAAGCAATTGGGGTGACTTATTAAATAAGCAAGGTTATTCTGTATGACTCCAAGAAGGTGGCTTCCTGAGGAATCCTACTTATGTGAGTTCTACTAGTTTACAGTTTCAAGGACAAGAACTTGTTTTATTACATGTGCACATGCACGTACGCGCGTGCACACACGGTATTTATTCCACCATACCGTAGATGCATCAAACATGCAACTGTGTCTAAAGTGGGGCATATTTGCTATACCAGTCTATATCATCCACCTGTGAAGCTCTTGTGCTCTGAAACGCTATATGTTGGAATGAACAAACAAAAAAGGATGTATGATGCATATGTCCAGCTACCGCGATATCAATGGCCAGTCACACATACTGACTCTTCAGCATGATGGCAGGGCCTACACATAGCAGAGAACACTACTTTAATTAGTTAAGCTGGAAGATCAGCACACCATTGGTAACACTGAACACCACTTACTAGTTCTTAGAAATGAGCATTTGCCCCAGTATAATACCCATTGGTAGAATCTTTTAATATTTTGTTCCTAGCCTACTATCAAGTCCACCTGGCAGTTACTTCAGCATAACAGATTGCAAGTCCAACTGGCAATTTTGTAGCAATTAATAAAGCCCTATGCCAATACTATAACATTCCCACAGGAGCAGAGGCAAAGCATAACTTTACAGAAATACAGAACACTCACCAGATGCCTTAAAAATGTAAACAAGTTTAGTATGCTGTTGGAAGCGCACATACCAGCAGTCTCTAAACAGTGCAAATATTGTAAGTTACTGGTGTCTGTAATGGAGGAGAGGAATCCTAAACTGCACTCTTCTCCATCCAGGGGACACTTTTAGTTGAGTTAGGAGTCCAATCAAACTGCCAACTCTGGCCCACAGACAGTCCCTATATATTCTCCACATATCTTTAGAAAGAGCCTCAGAATTTGGCTTTTTAGACTGAAGGAACAAACTGGTTTGTTAAAATATGTTTTCTAAACAAAAAATGGAACTCTGAAGGCATTTATACATAGGAATGCATTGCCTAATTTTGCTTGAAATATTCAGCAGTAAGTTACCAGTTTAGTAAGGTGGAGGAATTCATCGGTGTTTCATTACTAAATGCAAATTAGCGGTTGATTAGTTTAGGTAATCCTGTTTGCAACAGAGTTGCAATGCACACCCAAATAACCATTTTCACCTTCAAGTAAGTAGCTAGGCTGAACTAACATTTGTTTGAAACACAGACTGAAGCACTTCCTCTCCATCTTTAAAATTTGTCACAAACACTTATTTCTACCACTATGTCACCTTCATCAGTCTAATTACACCATTGCTGATGCTCTCATAATAGACATTTCAGGTCAGACTGTCTCAAAGCATAGCATTTAACAACAAAATCAGGGACAGACTGATAAATCACATGCACATTCTTAAATGATATACCCACAATAAGGGAAAAGAAGAAGAAATCTTTAGGCATTATCTTCACTAGGAAAAAAGATTAGTTCTTAACTCGAGTTGTCTTCACTAGAATTTGACCTTGTATTAAGGAAGGCAGTTTGTAGTTTTGACACGAGTTAGTAGGTCATAGTCTTTAACTCAACTTGCTTACACTGCAAAAATAAACTATGCACTGCCTTGTCTTCAGCACATCCTATTCTCCAGCAAAGACAGAAGAGTCTACATAGTCACATAAATGCTAAAGTTTCCCAGATTAAAGTAACCCAGAGCTTCCTTCTTTTCCAAAACCATAGCTACATTCCCATTGTGAACTGAATCAAGAAAAAGCTAATCTAAGAATGGCATCTTAGAAAATGTTTTAGTTAGTAATTTCTCCATTAGCAAATGACCCTGGACACAATGACCTTTTCACCCTAGTTGTGGTCTCTACTAGATCTAGAACAAGGTTAAAGCAGCTTCAGAAAAACTGTACTGCTGCCACTTCAGTTTTATAGCTAAATGAACTTCCACCTTCTGGTATTTCAATGCAGCACTGTACACAAATGTTACATACACTACAAAGTTCTTTACTTTGAGTATCTTCACCTTGGCTTGTTACCCCTCTGTTACCAGGCTTGTACAGGAAGCATCAACATACTTCTTGCTCTACATCTGTTCTGATGTTAGAACTTTTGAAACAATCTAGCAGTTGTTATTTCATTGCTAGAAACGGTTGCCAAAATGCTCTAAAAAATAAATCTGTGGATGCCACTGAAGTCCAGGGAAGATTTAGGTGCAGCTCCTCTTAACTCTAATGGGAATTACTAGATCACATCTAAACAAGCCAGGACTCCAAGGATCTTCCCCTCCAAAGTTGTACCAATGAGACACTAATCAACATGAGAAGAGGCAATAAACTTTATCAAAAGGATAATTTGTGCTGACCTAAATTAGGATCCTGATGTACCAGGCTAGTTTGCGGCCTGATAGCAAGGAACATGATGACATGTGATGTCAGAAAGACTATTTTGGTAGCAGTGATGTACATATTAAATACCCTGCTGATGTTTTCTATGGATGTGCAGAGAGTTCCAACGCCCGTAAAATGTTAACACCTGAAAAAGGTGCAATACCCACGAAGGCATGACACTGCATTGCATCCACAGCATAGTATCAAACTTGGGCACCAAGTATTAGTGACATAACAAGGCACTTATAAATCCTGGTTTAACTGAGCTACTATAATCACAAATATTATTGCTCTGTAAACTAACAGTGTTTCACAAGTGCAGCTAAGAGATGCCAAAGCTCAGTGAGGACTAAATTGGAGTCTGAGATATCCTTTTATGTAGAGCAGAGCTCATCTCCTTACAGAGTTATTTAGCCTGTTGAAATGGTCACCCATGTTATTTTTTAATCAGGGAAGCAGCAAAACCTAGTGGTTTATGTGGAAGACACACATATGAACTCAACTTCTAATACCTGCTGTCCCATGGCCATTTTATCCCTTCTAGCCTCAGTTCTGTCCACCTGGGAAATTAATTATATATGTCACCTTAAAGTAATATTGGAGGATTAATTAATAGTTGTACAGTTCTTGTAACAGGTGTACAAACTTTGTGTGTTAATTACTAATGTTAACTACCAACCTCACTAAATTATTAGAATTTGTTCTGCCCCATACAGTTACATAGATACTACAAGATCTGTCAATAGAATTATTAACCAACTTTTAAAATAGATATGCTAGTAAACACAGGATGATTCTAACCGCTTACTGTTTTCCAACACCAAGATAGTTGCTCAGATGCTTGCTAGGAAGGAGTCAGCCCTTCCTAAGTAGAACCAGGAAACGGAAGATCCTTTGAAAAGCTGGCACAGGAGTGATACTCCAAATTCTATTACCATTACATCCTCTCTCAGGATTGAGCAAAATGGGCTCAAGAGGAAGGCGGTTTCCTAGAGATTGTATGGCATTATCTGCGTATGGTATGAAATACAAGAGTGACTCCAACATAGCAACTCCTCCTCACACATTAAATGCACTGTTTGGTTTTATAAATATTTAAGCTGTTGAAAAATTTCCATTTCCTGCAAGCCCCATTAGTTTATCAAAGATTAGAGGCAGCACTTTAAAGTTAGCTGTTCTCCTTTGAGCCAAAGGTGATAGGGTCACTGCCAAATGTTTATAGGAAGCAAAACACAAATGCATGACCTGTGCCAATTTTCCATATGGGACTGTAATATAGAAACTTACATAGGCTGGTTATCATGTAACCAAAATTGAGAAGGGATGATTAGGTCCAAACACTCTCCCTCTTCCCCCACACACACACCACCACCCCCAAAAAGGAACAAATGCTCACATTATTATGAATGTTGTTTTTTAAAAATTAAAACGTCAATGAAGATTTAGATTTAAACATACCCTCTGCAATGTTTACTGCCAAAAAACAGCAGCGCTGTGCTACAATAGGAAAGGCAGAAAATGAAACTAACCAGAAACAGAATATGAAACAAACAAGTCTAATCTCAGTCTAAAATGATGAAATATTTCAAGTAAACAAGCAGCATGAATGGTGACTAGTGTTTTAGAATTTAAAAATACTTTGTTTTAATAATGTAAGGTATTAGTAACAGGTAAGGCTATTTGTTTAAAACTACAGCATATGAATTTATGCTTGACAGTATTGCTGCAATATAATGAACATAAAACTCATTCTTAATGTATTATTTTGGGGGGTTTTAAATAGTTGTCCCTCACTACCGCTTTCCTGTGTTTGAAAGCTATCACATTTCCCTTATCAAGACCAAGGTAAATGCACATCTTTCTCCTCCACTGCGACACAATGTAGTTTTCCAGTTTGGATGGATAACAATTAGATGGTGATCAGGTTTAAGAACATTGAAGGGGGAAAGCTTTGAAATTTGAAGTTGTTCTTGTACCTGCACTTGCAAGGTTTTAGAACTGTTATGAGCATTCCTGCTGTTTACAGCAGCTCTACACCAGCTATCCTAAGACTCTCCATTTCAGCAGCAGTAAAATACATAAGAAATTGTTATGAAGAGTAAGATTTGCTCAACATTCCCAGCTCAACAGAAAGCATAGCATATCCTTCTCACTCACAGAAGGTACAAAGGAGAGAACAATTAGTGTAGGACTAATTCTAACTTTACATGGTTAGGCTAGGATACCAATATGTGAGGCAATAGAAAGAATTCAAGAGTTTTGCTCATTCTTGATCCCTATGGGATACGTGAAAGATTGTTTTTCCATAATACACTAATCTTACTAGGACAGCAAAAGACAAACCTACAAAGAAAAATTCACTCTTTGGAACCTGCTTGATTTAAAACAGCAATACTAATCTGATGCTGCTACCGGCAATGCTGAAATATATCGTCCTTCCCAAACACCTCCATTTACTCCAAAACTGGAGTCAATATGCATGGGACATGCTTGGCAGCTGCAGCAGCCAGATGCCAAAGTCTGGAATGCCTTTTTCCTATTGCAAATTAGCCTATCCTAGCATCTATAAAGGTAACAGGCTCTTTGCAGCCATCCAAGAGGCTGCACATCGTTGGCTTTGCTTCAAGTTGTAGAGTTGACTCTGGGATTGATATAGGGCCAGGTTACAAACTTTTTAGTCCTTCCTGACATCCTTGGTCTGTTATTTCATGTTGCATGTGTAAAATTTCATATTGGTTCAGTCCCTAGTAAGCAAATTGCCATCTACACATGTTCTGTGAAACACACATTCATTGGACTAGATTCGCCCAGAGCCCAATATGCTACTCAGCTGTACACCAAAATCCCAACAGGTACCACAAACCAGATTTCTAACCTCTGGCAATGCCAGAAAGTGTCACTTCTTAAGTAGGTGCCATGTATTTAAGACTAGGGTCAACATGTGACCAATATTCAAGGTTGGAATGCCTTGCCTACAAAACCGACTTTTCCCCCTGCCCTGTTTAAAATAGGAAGCCAATCAATCAGTAGTTTGTAAAACTGTCATCAAGATAGATTTAGCCCATGGTGGTAGGAATGGGTAAATAAGTATATTCACTTAACTCTTACATAATGTTAATTAATAAAACCTAATTGTATTTTATTAACCCGACAAAAATTGTTATTTTGCCCTGGACAAGAAAGGGAGTAGGATTTTTTTTTTTTTTTTTTTTTTTTTTGTGGTTAGGCAACTGAATTTAACATCCACAAATGTAGAGGCAAAAAAAAGTTGTTTTTCCTTCCCCACTTCATGACAATGCTGGTTCATCTGTTGGATCACTAGAATGCGACACTGTATAACTGAAATGTATTAAATATCAACTATCTAGCAGGAATGCTTGATGCCACTAAGATACACCACTCCAACTTCTGTAGGACCACCAATACTTGGTGATATAACTATCTATTCTTCAGTTCTACAGGTGAACAAATCCCAGCCAAGGCTTACTTCCAGCTCTGGAATCCAAGTTAGTGGACAATATCTTTGCAAATATATGTTAATGCAATTAGTTAATTTTTCAAAAGGCACACAGTAAAATAAGTTGCTAAGTTTTTAACTAATGAAATTTCATATAAGCAGCGTAGCATCTGAGTAAGCATCTGAGAGTGGACTACCAAAAGAGCTATTCTAAGAAATTGATTTTAAAATGTACATAGTCTAGATGTCAGTGGATGTAGTCTACGGTAATAGCAGCATAAAAAAAAAAAAAAAACACAACCCAGCAGTACCTGTCTGAATTCTCACCAACCAAGTGTATTTACAAGCACTAGTAGTTCTAGATAAAAAAAAATTCTACAGAACAATCCACTTAACTAGGGGATATAATTGTTTCTGGCCTTTCACCTCTATTAAAAGGTGTATGTCATCAAATTCTTCAAAAATTTCATTTTTCCTTAAAATGTAGGCTCTGTTTAGTCTGGAGTACTGCCCTCATTGTTCCAATATCCCTGTAAACCAGCGAACACGCCATCCGCATTACAACTCTGTCCTTGGGAGTCACGTCTTCTAGTATATCCTGGAGGGAGGTACAACTATATTGTTCTGGCTCGGCTCTGCTCTGCAATGTCAGCTGGAACCTCCCCTGAAACCTTACGAATTTGAGCAGCACCCTGTAAATTACCGATGTTACCGGGAGAGCCCCCACCAAGTATTTACAGCATTACTCTCCTGGCACGGTGAAAGGGAAATGCCCTCTCCCCTTACACATGCCTATTTACCGGTTTTGAACTCAAGACACTTGACGCTTGTGACCTCGCAGTTGTAAGGCGGATGCGGAGGTTTTACCTGGAAACGAGCTAAAGGACAGCGGCAGTCACGGAACCGCTGTGCCTCAGTTTACCCGAGCAGCAACGTCAAGGTCGCGCTGAAGAATCCAGGCCACTGATCCACATGTTTACAGCGGCAGGAAAACGCCCGGGAACAGAAAACCTAGGTTCGCCTCTCGCCAGGAGCCCGGCCGCACAAAGGCCTCAGCTCGGGGCGAACAAACCGGCAGCGCCACGCAAAGCCGCCCCCCGCCGGCCCGCGCGCTGTCGAGGGAGCACACCGCGGGGGGGTCAGCGCGGCACAGACCAGCCCGCCCCGCCCCACGGGCGGCGGCTCGGGCCTGCCCCGCCCGCGCCCCCCGCCGGTCGGCCCGCGCCCCCCCGGGCGCCCGTCAGCTCGGCCCGCGGCTCCCCTCAGGGACGCGTCCCCTCCTGCCGGGCCCGGGCCCACTCACGGGTCAGCATCATCCTGCCGGGGCGTGCGGGCTCCTCGGCGTCCCCCGGCTCCCCCCAGACAAGAGGGGCACCGCCCCCGCCCGCGGCGGCTGCTGCTGACAGCTGCGGAGAGCCGCGCGCGGCCGGCGGCCTCCGCCAATCCGGGCAGAGGGCGCGGGTGCAGGGAGCCGGCGCCGCCCCACAGAGCCTCGGCCGCGGGGCTGAGTCCCGCCCGCACCGCTGCAGTCTGGCAGGCGCCTGGCCCCGAGCCAGCCGGCCTCGCCCCGTGCAGGGCTCGAGAGGGGCGTCGATGAAAGGAGATGTCCTACCTGCGTGACCGAGGGCTACAAACACGGGGGGCGGCCTCGCCGCTTTGCCCGGCGGGGGCTGGGGGAGCCCAGGCAGGTGCCGGGGCAGCGGCGCAGAGTGAGTTATTTGTGAGGGGAGGCAGCCCGGAGACCCCTTCCCCTGCTGCGGGCGATAACGCGGGAGCCGCCGAATGCATTGCTGCCGGCTCGCTGCCTTGCTCCAGAGCCCGCAGTCGCCTTTATTAAGCGCTGTTACAAGTACTGTGAGGAGGTTCCCACTGGATGAAAATTAAATGTCATTTAAGTAGCTACTTGCAGTGTCCTGGAACTAGATAATGCACAACAAGGGACGCTGGGCTCCAAAGTTGGTACACTTGAATCAAACTGAAATTAGGAAAGCTTGAATCATAGAAGAGATATTCACTCCAGCTCTGACCTGATTATTTTAGGACTCTTCCATCTCCAGCCGTTTGATGGTTCACTAAATAAATCTTTAAGACTCCGATTTTTAAAGGTATTTAGATGTTTCTGTGCTCAGCCTGGCAACCTAACCATTGATTGGTAATGGGATTTTGACTCCTAAATCAGGCAGGTGTTGCAATGATGAGCACAGCCATAACTACATTTTAAATATGTGGGTTGAAAGGCCTGGCTAGATGTGGAAGTTATTGCCAATAAGGTGTTAATTTAAAGTGCAATAGTAATTTCACACTAGCTCCTGGTGTGGATACAGTCATTCCCCACTAAAAGTGCATTCCTGCTGTTAATCCAGCAGGCACTTCCACTGCGTAACAATACAGCCTGACTAGATGGAATTTTTCAACAAAAAATTAAATTTCAGCAAAAAAGAGTGAAATTTCTTGATTCCCTCCAATTTATGGGGCATCAAAGTAATAGTTCTTTAATTTAAGCATACCAGAATATTGTTGTACAGTACACACAGTGTTGGCAGATTGTGTGTGGGAAGAGGGCACTATACCAAATACATATTACTACGCCAGTGTCTCTGAGAATCCACTATAGTTAAATCTATCAATTTTTCCATTGCAACTTCCTATTTTCAGAGATTTCTAAGAAATGTTTTGTCACAGGCCGAAGTTCATGGCAATTAGCAGTCTCACATTTTTGCTGACACTATTTATTGGTCAGTGGATTTCAACTACTGCCATTGGGTATTCTAAGTACTTCTATAGCCTTATTGGCATAATACAGTGGTTTTCAACCTGTAATCTCTCAACTCCTGGGGACTGCAGACTATGTCTAAGATTTCCAAAGGAGTCCACTCCATTCAAAACTGTTTAGGGGTCCACAAATGAAAAAAGGTTGAAAATCACCGCTATAATAAACGAGTGCCTCACAATACTCTTACAAGGTAGGGCAGTGCAATTAGCTTTGTTTTACAGATGAGGGAACTGAGGCACTAAGTGACTTGACCAAGGTAACACAGGACGTCTATGATAAAGCAGGGAGTTGTTCCTTAATTTCTCAGTCTCAGGAGTTGCAGGCTAGCACCTGAACTACTGGACTATATCTATCCTTTCCTCTCACTATCATTGATAAAGTCACTCTGCGTAATCCACTTGAGCTTGTTTGTAAATGGGTTTTGTTGCATAGTACTTTAAAAATGCAAGCTGTATGAAAAGGCTTAAAAACAATAACCATGTTAGCTTATTTAGAAAAGTAGCAACTGTGTATTGCTTGGATGAGACAAGCATAAAGGGTAGTTATAATTTAGGAGATATTCTCTCTCCCTGGTGTGAGTCAGTTGTAAGTTCTTTAGTTGTGTAACTGGTGTAAATGAGATGAGAACACGCCCCAGTGCACCCGAGCATGGCAAGACCTATAAATTGAACTTTGCACTGGCATAAGAGGCTTTCAGAGTATCACTACACAGCAGCTGGGAGGATGCTTCCCACCATGGGTGGACACTCACAAGATCTGCCCGAACTAGCACACTAAAAGTTGCAGTGTGACTTCAGTGGCACAGGTGAGCCACCTGAATACATCCTGGGGGGGGGGGGAATTGTACTTAGGCTGCCACCCACACTGCCATGGCCACACAACTATTTTTAGAGCACCAGGTCTGCTCAAGAACCCTTCCAACTGCTGTCAGACAGAGTACGTCACATGGCCTTTAGGGTATCATAATTTAATTTGGCACTCTTGACTATGTGTTGAAGGGATGCAGACAGTTCAACCATCACTTCACACTTCTGATTCCCTTTTCCCCTACAGGCTGCTTCTAGGATTACTATCATTTAGACTGCATCTGTATTAGAAGTTTTTCCTTAAAATTTCTCACTATTGTTAGTATCAGTGCAGCAGCCTTTTAACCTCTTTGTTGTCTACTCCTGACCAAAGCTGGGTTATACAACACTGACTATAACCGGTAGCCTGTCTCTAGCAGTGCTCCCACTGTTACTCCAATTGTGGAACTACACCTGTGGTAGTGAAATCATGTACTATTTTAAGACAAAGTTTATGGTTGACAAGAACAAAGATTTAGAGGGCAGGGGAACATTTTAGTTTCTATATTTTGTACATTTGAGAGAACATTTTGTGTATAGTCATTTCATTGTTTCCCCTTTTTTGTGTGGATTTTTCACATAGCAGCAGTGGAGACACAAAATATTGTTTCAAAAAGGAAATGCAGCTTTAACACCAAAAGAAAGTTGGTTGGGGACTAAAGGGCAGGTATAGTACCAGAAACTCCTTTTCTATTTTAAGCAGCCTCGATTTCAAGTTCATACTGTCCCTTTAATGTAACAGACTTTCTCTGCACTGTGCCAAACTGTCCACACATTAAGGGTCCATACGTTACATATTGACACAATGTATCATAATGCTTCCCATAAAACTTAATTTATGCCCATCTATTATGGAAGATCAGAGCTGCTGTAATACCAATAAGTCTATGGGAAGGACAGAGGCAGGTACAAATACACATGCACACCCAATTTCTAACAGGACTGTTGTCTGAGGAAGTCACCCACTCAAGAGAGCTCAGCTAAGGGAATTCTGAACAGCCCTGTTACAATGCTTTCAAATATGCACCAAGATGTACTAGGGCTGGGCATATACTGATACCTCTCCATTAATACCAAAGACAAGTCAATGTGCCATGGAGATTATATTGCATCCTATGTGAGATGATATTGTAATTTCACTGGGAATGCAATACTTAGATACATGTTTTTGTTTGCTTGCTTTTTTGTCATTAAAAAGACAAAAAATTAGAAAGTAAAGTTAACTTTTTCAACCAATAAAAGCAAGGAAACAGATGAAACAGACAATCTCACACTAGCTAGGCCTTATCAATATCTGTTTGGACATAAAAGTAAAATGGTAACAAATGGTGTGCTGTTTTTCTAAACAGATCTGCTCTAGAAATTATTTTGGGGAAGCTCTATGGCCTGTGTTATACGGGAGGCTAGACAAAGGTATGTCTACACTTAAAACACTGTAGCAGTGCAACTGCACCAGTACAGTGCTTCTCCTGTTGGTCTAGATAATCCACCTCCCTGAAGGGTGATAGCAGTACCAACCTAACCCCCTAGCACTAAGTCACTGGAAGAATTCTTCAGTTCAGCTCACTAATATATACTAGGTTGGTAACTCCTAATGTAGACAAGGACTAGATGACCGCAATGGTCCCTTCTGGCCTCAGAATTAATGAATCTATAAACATAGATACTATGATGTAGCAATTTAAAATTTCATGACATGCTATATATTACATTGATATAGGATCTCTCAAGCATGATTAAAATGAGTTACTAATAACTGCAATACTACCCAGCTGTGTTTGGCTGAGGGCCAAGTGATTGTCTTTGCACCTACTGGGAATTAATTGCCACAATGAATTCCACAAGTCATTTGCCTGATGTAATTAACATGCCAATGACCTCAGTTCTAGTTTTGTAGCCTCACTTTCGGATACCAATGCCCTGTTATACTACTATTCTAATATAACAGACAACATTACTCTAACAGTTTACACCTGTTTCTTGGAGAAAATCTATTGCACAAAAGGATTCAGCTGTCAAGCTAATCAAATTTCTCAGTTAAGGTCTGCTGCTAATTTTAAAGCAGATTTACTCTCTTTGCTTTCCATCAGGTATAGGTAATCTTACTACCACTGCAGAAATTCCACATTTTAAGATAGACTTTTTTCATTTGAGTAGCCCCAGGCAAGCTCTTGTTGATTTTCTCAGGGTGTCTTGCACCTTTTTTGGAGCCTAGATTCTAGTTACTGTGTGTTAGTCATCAGGAACTAAGTGGTCTCAAGCTGTAAAGCTGTGGGTAAGAAAAGGATTGAAAGGTGGTAGTGGAAAAACCTGAAATCCATCAGCTCAGCGTATGATAGCATAATCAAATAATTAATTACAAATCTGTGGGAATCAGGAGACCTGCATTCTATTCCCAGTTCTAATAAGTGACTTGTTTGAGTGTGATCTTCCTAGGCAAAATATTTAAACCCAGATCTACAAAATGTATTTAGCCTCCCTCCTGCACACACACAATTAGAAAAGTTTTGTCTTGGAGTGTGCGATGGACAGAAGCATGTTCTTAGACAGGATTCCTTGGACTTTTGCAAAAGATAAACAAGATTTTGGCTCATGATTAGGACCCAAAGTGGGTTTTAATCATCTACGCTGCTGGAACAAGCCATGTTATGGAACTAGTGTGTTATAATCAGGTCCACTGAAATAATAGATTTTATGGAATAGATAGGACTTTTCAGTTTATTTTGCTTATGTGGACTTAGTCTAGACAAAAATAGTTTGTGGTCTGAAATATGCACACTCTGTTGAGCAATGCACTTGTGTGCTAAAATATTCTGAACTTTGTGCTGATCACAGATTTCTTTGCATTTGCTGTTTTCAATGTACCCTTTGAGTTTATATTTGTAATAAACCAAAATCTGATTAATCAAACTGATCTTTTACAACATTTCCCTAATATCACTGATCTCAAAATTGTGAACACTTTTCCTGTTCTGTAATTGTAGAGGCCACTTTTGTTTAAATTCTAAAAATTAAAACTGTCCCCATTGGTTTTGGAGACAAGTTAAATCATACATTACTGTGCATTATAATAAAAATATTTGAACAACTTTTATGGATGCCTAGATCCGTAAGGTATAGGATTATCATGTGGCTTGGTTTCAGAAACATACCTTAGCTTACTATGCATACATTTAAAGTAGTTTTCCCTGAGATGCACTTAAAAATCAAGGCTAGTTTGGTAGCTCTTGAATTGTTAAACATTATGAGTAGAAAGGGGAGACCCTCGAAAGAATGAGAAGCTTTGATCATTCTTCAGGTTCAGATATTTATCCAAAGTTTATGAACCACTTCAGATTGCGAAACTGGGCTAGAAATTTCCCTAAAACAACATCTTGTGATGTTTAGGCACTTCCAGTTTGGAACCTGAAGTGTGCAGGGAGATAAGAATGAAAGAGAATGAAGTAGTTACTCAAATAGATTTTTTAAAACTTCAAATAAAAGTTCCTTTTGGGTTTGGCTTGATTTGATTTTTAAGTGAAGATTTGAAAAGCAAGGTCTTGAAAGTTTCAATCCAAACCCTTTTGCTCAACCCTAAGTGTGATTGTGATGTTCTGATAAAATTGCAATTTAAGGGCTCAATTCATTAAAATTACATCTGGTTTCCAAATGGTAAAAGTGCCCCTCAAAACTTTGTATTTTTAAGACTTGTATAGTATTGTGAAGGAGCCAAGTCTAATTTTAGTGCAACTGGCCTCTAACTTGGCAGTTCTTTATGACAGAATAAAGGAACTGTTTATTATTATGCTCTTGATTCACTGAGCACATGCGGAACAAATGAGATTATATAAACCTGATTTAGGGTATCCAACAGTGATTAACTGAGAAATTGTTGCCAGTCAAGTAACAGACCCACCCATTCACTGTAAAAAGTACACACCCTACACTGATTAAATTCTCAACTATGCACTCCTGTTAAAACGACAGAATGTATTATTGTCAATTGAGGATAACATTCATAGACGGTTTTTATAGGAAATAAATGCTCCATCTGTATCATCATACAATCTTTTTTCCCACTCTAATTTTCCTTTGAACAGTTTTCAGTATGTGATGAGATATAGTACTGAAATACTATCATTTTTTCCTATTTCAAAGAGTTAGCTTATTAGTAAACAATGTTAACTGATTTTCAGTTCAAGCCTCCTATTACATAGGAAACTGATCAAGAGCAGGTAGGCAGAAGAAAACGTTAATATGATAGGGCCTGCTCCAGTACCATGCAGCCAGGGCTGAGTGGTGAAGGTTTCAGAAGGCCTTTAAGGTCAGTTTTGAACATGTAGGTGCTGATCCTGCACTATGATGGAGGAGGATGGACCCATGCACCCACAGAAAACCCCACTGAGGTAAATGGGACTGTGCCTTCGCACTGGGATTCCATACTGCAGCATCACAGATTTTAGATTTTAAAGAGTTTAAAGTTCTTTGAGACAGAGATGGCAGGTGTTCTAGCATGTCTAGTACAACTGGGCCTCAATTTTGGATAAGGCCTTTAGATGTCACCATAATTTATATAAATACATCAAAATCCACGAACCCAGTTCCAGGGTGGCAAGCTGCAAAGATACCCAAGATAGGAGGGTGAGATAGTAAGTAGATAAATTCCACACTTTCTTATGCTTCATAGTTCCCGATTCAACAGCCCAGCTGTTCCAGCTACCCCAGAGTCATTCGTTTACATATGGCAATACTCCAATAATGAGAATAAATCTCTGGTGTTAAATTTCCTCACTTTCAGTTCACATCCATAGGTTATGACTTTTTGTTTTCTCTCCCTGTCTTACATCCAGAATAGAGCTATTGGACAGGAAGAGTACAATAATATTAGGTTGAGACCACTTTCACAAATCTCTGCTGAATCCTGACATTGGTGGGATTCTGGTGCTGGATTTCACAGGCAAAAACCCTTAGCAAGTTGCAAATATTAAGGACAGCCCATCACTTTTTTTTTTTAAATACAAAACACTACTGTCAGACTATTGTGGCCAACATATGTACAGATTTTATACACAGTATCTCCAAATCAGAAGCATTCTAGGTTGCTGAGACTCATAGGTTACCCAAATATGGTGAAAGACACTTCAGCAAGTCATCTTGGAGCAGCTCACTTTAAACAAATTCACGAACTGTTTCATGAACAAAATTAACCATTGCATAAATGGAAACGAGCTTCCCCCCTCCCTTATACTTAACCAAAATTGTAGAAATTGCTCTGAAAATTACTCAAGCTATTTCAGACAGGCACTGATCCAGTCAGTGGAGTCACATCTCATTAAAAGCCAACCCACTGCATATTTTAACTCCGATGTCATTGGAACATTTCCCATGTAAACATGAATCTACCAGAGATCCCACAGATCACCTCTCCCTAGTTGCCTCAACCCCACTCCCACATGAAGAACTGTATAAAGGAAGATTCTGAGGTCTAATTCTGGAAACAAAGTCAACTTAATTTCAGTTGTGATTAACGTCTGTGCTCATTTTTAGTAAAGGATATTCTGCACAAAAGTACTGTTTCACCATAATACTCTATAACGCACAAACTAGTGGATAAACATTTATAATCAGACACAAGTAGCACCACTGTTGCAAAAGCAGAAGCCCTGAGGTTTTATTTTGAACAGTCCCCTGAGATCATCATACCCCATTCCCACATCCACCAGTGCATAGCCTCCCAAGTCATCGGGATGATACAGACTGGAGGTGGCTCTCTTTGAAATCAGTCTGTACCACCTCAGATCAACAATCAGAGGCATCCCCTCTCTTCTCATTCCTGCAGTGTATTCTATGATTCCCCTGCAGCCCTCCTGGAATGTCATTCCAAGGAGAACCCGATCTGGACTCTGATAACCTCCCCCCCGTGGCAGAAAAATATGCTGCCAGTGTCACTTGCCTTCCTGGGTGGCTACTTTTAAAAATCATTAATTGTTTTAGCATAATTTTTTTTAAAGAGAAAATTAACATTTGCTGTTTGGGGCAACACAAATATTTAAGGATATCAAATGGTAACTACAAAGCATTATATTAATGTAATATAAAGTTTGTCTCAGAGTACCCAAAAGGTAGGAAGTGCCACAGCTAAGATTGGACACGTTTCTAATTGTTCCTTTGTTGCCATATAGTTAAACACTGTTAATCACATACTACACTAAATTTTCTGCCACCTAAGACACACATTCAACAATTTATGTTGCAAGGATTCCCTTTTGTATATGTCAGATGGAAAGGGTATGTTCAAAGAGCAAGCTGGATATTATGTGGCTAACAAATATCCAGAGTTGTTATAGTTAATGCAGACAGAAAGGATGTTTGGGTAGGGATATAAACTCTCACAGCTCAGGGTTTAAATCAATCTCTAATTATTAGAGAATAGGAGGAGACGTTAATGGGAGCATATTACCCCACATCAGTCTACTGCAGAATTTCTTGCACTTCTAAAGCATGTTGTGCTGGCCACTGTCAGAGACAGGGTACTGAAGTAGCTGGACCATAGGTCAGATTCCAGTATGGCAATTCCTATGTTCCTATCTGTATGGAGATTAAGTGGCTTATTTCAGATCACAGGGCAAGTATTAGGATTCAAAATCTATATCTAATGAGCTAGACTAGAGTATCTCTCCCACATACACACACCTGGAAATGACATAAACCTTTGTCAGTTTCCCCATTTATGAAATGCAGCTAATACCTTGCACTTGCATGGTATTTTTCATCTCACATCAGAGCACAGCGTAAAAGGGAGCTACTCAGACATACCATACCCACCTTCACAGATATGGCAGTTTGGGTACAGAGAGACTAGATGAGTGCCCTAGTCAAGAACAAGTTTCTGGCAGACTCAGGAGCAGAATCTGAATCTCATGACTCTAGAATCAGTGTTTAACCCACATTGCCACAGTACCTCCTAGCCAAGACCCTCAGAGTACGTCTACACTGCACTTAAACATAGGTGACTGGCCCTGGTGAGCTGATTTGGGCTGCGAGTTTGTAAAATTGTGGTGTAGACATTTGGGCTTGGGCTCTGGGACCCTATCCTCTTCACAGGATCCCAGAGCTAAGGCTCCAGCCCACGCCCAAAACATCCACATGGCAATTTTACAGCCTGGCTGCCCAAGTCAGCTGACCTATGTCAGCCGCATGTGTTAATTGCAGTGTAGGTTTACACTGTGTGTGTCTGTTTTTAGTAGCACCCTCCGAAAAATTTAGAGCTTTTTCATCCAGCAATCTCAAAGTGATCTACAGAGGTAGGTTTGCAAAATGCCTAACTAAGCACGCATGTTTAAAGCAATTTGCCTGGGAGGCACTGTGGACTAGCAGAAGTCTCTGGGTCTGCCACAGTAGAGACCTGCATTCTGTTCTCAGCTCTGCAGTAAGCTTCTTATGTGTCCTAGGGTAAGTCCCTGAGAGTAAAATAGTCAAACATGAGTATCTGAAGGCAGGCACTTAAATACATCTTCTGAGTCTCTGACGTGCCAAACACCTGCAACTCCTACCTACTGCAGTGGGAGCTATATAGTGTTTAGCACTTCTGAAAAATCACACCAGCTTTATTGAGAGATACAGACAGACAGACGGACACCCTCGATGCACTCAAACAGCTCAGCCTTCCCTCCTCTCCCCCAAACAGGCTTTTGAAAAAGAATCATCTTGGGACAGAGACCTGCTTTTGCAATGAAATTTTCCAGGCTTTATCATTTCACAGAATGATGAGCTTCTCAAAATCAAGTTTCCAAGCCCAGCTATTTCAGTTGTTACCAGGTCTCCACTCTTAACAGTTCATTGAACTAGTTTCCTTGTAAAGGTTAATTGGCAACCATGGCATGTATTTTAATATATATTGATATGCATGTAAATACACACTAAAAAGCTGTTGTACTGAAGTCATGTTTTTTTGTTTCTTGAAACAATGTCACTATGGGTGCCTCAAGCCTGAGAAGCCCCTTCAGTACATCAAAATAAACATAAGCAGAGAAAGTAGGGTCTTGTGGTTAAAGCACTTGTCGGAAACTCAGGAGAACTAGGTTTGGAAGCCAGCTGTGCCTCAGATTCCTGTGTAACTTTAAGGACGTCATGAAATGTGTGTCTGTGCCTCAAGTGGACAATCTTTTTTCCCCATGCTTTGTCTGTTTGGACAAGGGATGTATTATTGACGCTGTATTTACTATGTTTCTATGTAGAGTGATATGCACAGTGAGGCCCAGATCTTAGACTATTGTAGCGCAAAAGACCAAATAGAGTAACAAAATTGGAATTTGAACATTGCAAAGCACTGAAGCAGTTCAGAGACTTTCCTATATGAGGAGACATACAAGTTTTATTCTAACAGAGTTCACTCTGGGTTAAATTCAAAGCAGAGGACCTATGCAATACTCTGTAATGTACCAGATAAGATGCATACTAGCAACATAAGGAGGTCTAAGATGGTCAACCTTGTATGGGCTTCTTAGCACATTAGTAAATTTCACACCCAAAAGACCATTCCATTGTACTCTAACATGATTATGTATTACATATATTAAGACTGAAGTGTTTGCCTTTGTCTATTACATAGCTATGCAACAAATAATATTTAGAGAAATGAGAAGAGCAACTAGCTAAGAACACAACTTTGGTACTCAGTTTGTGGTCTAATTCACTGGAATGAATTCTATTGAATCCTTTGATTACATTCCTTTATTGTTACATTTCCTAGTGCCTTCAAGTAAAAGTGTTATTTGCTTTGGATGACACATTTTGTTTATGTAGAGCAAATTAAGGCCCCTGTTCAATATTGTGAAATCTTACGAGTTTTGACATACTGATCACTACACATGAAACAGTTCTTTGTCTCAGTAGTTAATACAAAAGCTGGTTCCAGATGCTTCACTGTGAAGACAAATAGTCTACACATACCCTGTCTCAACTCTATGGCCCAGAATAGTTAGGATATGTAGGCAGACAGGTATAATACCAAAGTAAACACCAGATATTCAAACATGCAGACTCCTCAGCCTAACAGAGTAACGTATATTCACACTGGGTAATTAGTTTAAATGTACGACTCTTTACAGAGGAAGAAGAAAAAATCATATTAATGGTTATGCATGGTCCATTTGATCTCACCTGAAGCACCAGTGTTATCAGGGAAGCATATTAATATTATCTCATCTTGTGGGGGCGAGGGGAGGTAAAAAAGTAAGTGTTCTTCCTGTGACCAGAACTGCTCAGATTATTTTGCACTATAGTAACTGCAGTCTGGCAGTTTTGAACCATATTCTCAGGTTGTAGGTGCTTTTCCTCCTTATGGAAAATGCATATTACAAATAATACAAATATTTATGATAGTCTCATAAAGAATGCTGTAAGCTTGATTTCTCTGTTTCTAGTTTTCAGTGAGAGGGGCTTTTCCTCCAGGGAACCACAGGGAGGGAGCAGTGACTCTTAGGCTGTCTACACTACAGACTTCACAGTGGCACAGCTACACTGCTGTAAGGTCTCCCGTGTAGCTGCTGTATGAGTATAGGGGAGAGTGCTCTTGCTGGCATAGCATTGTCCATACCAGCACTTTGTTGGTGAAACTCATGTCTGTCTGGGGTGTGTTTTTCACACTTCTGACTGATAAAGTCAGACAAAGCCTTAGTCACCTTTTCCTGCTTGTTTCCATCATTTGTTTCAGTCAGAAGTAATCAGTTACTGGTCCATACTAGTAAATGGGGACAGCTTGCGCTTTGACTGACTCATCAAAAGCCTTCTAAACCATAGATAGTAATGAGTAATTACACTTCTGTCTGGTCTAGCTAATATGTAGCCTCTGCACACTTCCACCTCTACACACCTTCCAGAAAGGGCAAGGGAAGCATGCTGCACAAAAACACATTAAAATTAGAAATAAAATTATTGCTCTGGCTGGAGGAAAAATAAGTCATCAGCCCTGAATTGACATATGCATTAGTCTGCATATTAGTCTGGGGCAGTAAAGAGCCCCAACAGCTGCTTTAGTCAATTGGTCTTTTGCATACAATAAGCTTGCCATATGTACTAAGTGCATCATTAGAATGGCATTTTTTTTCAAAGTTTCTTCTTTCTAGAGCTTGACTTTTAGGGCCAAACAGTTAAATGGCCACTGAAAATGTGCTCATGATTCTTGCAGGCACCTCTTTCTTGGCAGTCTGCCAAGGCTGAAAGGGAGACAATGTTTGACAAAGACCCAAAATGAGAGAGAGAAAAAATTATTCAAGCAGGAAAATAAACTGCTGTAGGAGGATGCCTTCCTCACGAGTAAATAATTCCCCTTTTGTAGCCTCTGTTCCATGATTCTGCATCTTTGAGGTAAATAGTTTTCAACAATAAAAGTTAAGGTTCACCAATTTTTTTTGGTAGGACATAAGTAACTTTGGATCTAAAATGAGCAATATCCCTCAAAATTAGGTCAGCTGACAGATATACTGTAGACATCATACAAGTTAATAAGAACCATTTGAGTGCATTTCCTTGTTTCATGGCCACTTTAAAAACTTCAGCTTCAATTTTACCACCGTGAATAAGCATCTGTTTTAGTCCTACCTAATATAAAATGTGTTGTGCCAAACAAAATTAGAAAGTAAATAGTTACAGACTCAAACACATGATCTTGGCAGAGCCCACAGTAGTGTCTTGAGTTTCATCTCTTAGCCACTCCATCAGGATGCAACAAACTTTTCTGTGCAGAGGGGGGAGAGAGGAATATAAGAAGCATGTGAGAGCTAAAGGAGGAGGAGAAGTGGTAATTAGAGTTGGCCAGGAAAATGAATTTCCATCCGGATAAATTTTTGGCATTTTCAGTCAAAAACTCCCTCTCTCCAAAACCAAAAAACCACAAACCTCACAATTTTTCATGGAACTGAAATGCCAAATGTTTCATTTTTGTGTTTCCAAAATGAAACATGCTCCCCAGGATCCCCAGCAGCCAGCCTGGCAGGCTGCCCAGCTGGGCTGTCAGGTTAGCAAGTCAAAGAGGTAGCGGGCTGTGGGACAACTGGGCAGCCCACAGAGCCTGCCAGTCTGCTTGGTTTCCATCAAAACTGTCAGTGTAACAGACACATTCCGGCAGAACATTTTGTTTCCACTGAATCAGCATTTTCCAACAGAAAACAAGTGTTCCACATGAAAATTTTCAACAAGCAATAGCGGTAACCTATAAAAGGTAACAAAATGAGTCTAGTAATGCACCCAAAGATGGGGTCAGAACCAGAGCCAAGCATCAAATTGCAGGATGGCACCACAATATAGAAGCTTTACATTTCAGGACTAACTCTGAGGGGAAAAAAAACCCAAAAACCTAACATTTGAACTTTTGCATCCATGAAAATTTGTAGATCTAGAAACTGGTGCACTTTGATGTGAAAAGAAACTTGTAGAGCTTATTAACCATACTGTGACCCTGCAAACATGCACACACACGCATAATTTTACACATGTGCATAGTTCATCAATGGACCTACGCCTGGTGAGTAAAACTACACATCTGCTTAAGAGCTTGCAGGATTGAGACCTATGCTATATGCTTTTCATCCCAGTGATTATCAGTGCTACCCCTTCACTGAACAACGAAGTATTTTCTTACATACACGTATGGGCATGCACACACGCACAGCCTCCAAAAGAAAGAAATGAGGAAGTGTTCTTCAATCCTGCTCAATCCCATTGCCATGAGGAAAAGCTATTGTATTTATACTCGCTTGTTTTACTCAGATTGTACTTCCTTCTCAACGTACATTGATTCATAAGGACCATTTTTTTCCAGATGTTATATTCAGATTTCAATCTGGCAGACACTCAGATGCGAGTCACTTTACACACTTGAGTAGTTCCACTAATCTCAGTATGACTATTCACACATAAGAATATGCATCATTGGGGGTCTCAGTCTTTGCTGTATAAGAGCCTTTAAAAAACTAAATAGTTTTTCTTGTTTCTTAGGAGCAGACAGCTCTCATTCATAAAGGGAGGTAAATGAAACCAAGCAGATTCTTCAGAAGGACAGTGCACCTTTAAAGCTTCAACTGTCAATTTGGAGACAGTTGTCTCTGGATATTATCACATGACCATCTTTGTATGCAGCCAGGAAGTCCAAGCCCATTGGAATGACATCGTAATAAGACATCTGTGCAAAGAGACTGACAGACCCAAAACTCTGCAGAGCTCCAACACTTCAGCAGCTGTATTTGGGAAAGGAAGAAACAGCAGCAGTGCTGGGAACTAGCCTATTTTAAATGGTTATTTTCAAAAGGGTGGGAGAGACCAATCCTCCCCCCAAAACCAATAAGGTTCAGGACTGTGATTCCTTTACTCAAGTTAAATAGCACCTTACTCCACAAGGGATCTCATTGATATCAATGGGTCTACTGCCATTATTACAGTTAATACTCCTCTTTGTGGAATAAGGTGCCACTAAATGTGAGTAGGGGCTTGTCTACACTTGAAATGCTACAGAAGTAAAGCTGCAGCTGTAGCGCTTCAGTGTAGACACTACCTACACAGACAGGAGGGGTTCTTCCATCAGCCTAGGTAATCCACCTCCCCGAGAGGCAGTAACTTGGTTGACAAAAGAATTATTCTGTCAACCTAGCGCTGTCTCCATGGGGGACTAGGTTGCCTTGACTACAGTGTTCATGGGTGTAGATTTTTAACTCCCTGAATGATGTAGTTAAGATGATTTAATCTTTTAGTGTAGACTAGGCCTAAATTTAGGGCAATTTTCTGTTTGTCAAACATGCAAGATCCAAAAGGTGTTTCTTTCCCCTTATCTCAAAATTTGAAAGTTTTTCTTCCAAAAATTTCCCATATCCCCCCTTTCATTCAATTTATTGGTAGAAAAAATTAAGGATGGGGTAACTTACATATAACAGCTGCTCTTTGCCATCACATGCTGCTGTTTACACAATACTGAGAAGGCAGCATTAAAGAACAGGAATTCCAACTGTTTCCCTCATGCTTAGCCAGATTTTTTATATATCAGACCATGTCTATATATAAACACGCCCTGTATTAGTTTATCCTTACAACCCATCCCACCCCCTTCCACATAATACTATTTTAGTACTAGGAAATACAAATAAATACTGCATTGTTTTTAATACATTTGGGTTTCCAGGGATCACATACAAATGTTCTCTTCTTTATCTAAGACATTTAGAAACCACTAATACACAATTATTTAATAATATTACCATAGGTAAAGTTTCTTTTGCTTCTCTCCATTGATGGTTGGTTTAAACCCTGTAAAATGAGGGATTATTATCCTTGTTTATTTTAAACATTTCTGATGTAACTGGAGGTTCTCATTGATTATATAAAAGGCTAATTTATTTTTAATCTAGGCTCACAGTTCAATAACATTTTGTGGCTGTGAATTCCACAGGTTAATTATGCAAAAAATTCCTATGATCACTTTTAGTGTGTTGCTTTTCAATTTCATTGGACAGCGTCTGGTTGATCTATAAAGGGTGTGTGTGTGAAACAAAAGTGCTTGAGCTACCTTACTCACACCATTCATTATTTGATATGCCACTATCATATCCTCTTATTTGCCCCCTCTATAATCTAATCAGTTTCAGACTTTTTTAGCTATCTTTGAGATGTGAGTTTTTCCATGCCCATAATAGTTTTCATGGCCCATCTCTGAAACCTTTCAATCTCTCTTCATACAGGCTGACCGGAACTGAACATCATATTTCAGGTGAGGGATAAATTGATTTATATAATAGCATTATGTTTTCGGCATTGCTTTCCTATGCCATTCTTTGTAATGCCTAATGTTCGGTTTCCTTTTTTGACTATTGCTGTGTACTGGCCAGAGATTTTTCAATGAACTGTCCAAAATGACATCTAGGGTTTTTTCCCCCTTAGTGGTTACAGTTAGTCTAGAAGCCAGCTCAGATTATTTTTTCATAGCTGCCCTATGTTTTATGATAATTTTTCACACAGTCAAGAGTCACATGAATCAGCTTTAAAAGAATAAGTAAAAAATAAATACACCAAGGCATACATATTTTCCACCAAATTTCAAACACATTTTGCTATTAGAAGTCATCGGAATAACTTAAAAGCTAAAAATACAGTAATTATCCTGCATGAACTGAATATTTTAGCAGCCAAGAAATCTTTATAAAGAGAAACAGAAGGAACCTCATACAGTAATTTGCTACTAACTCTTTTAGTATTTACAGGCTGTTAGTTTCCCAATGGAATGTAAACATCTATCCAGTTTGGAGCTGATGATGCACTCAGCTATCTACTAAACTAGCCATGATGGTCTGTCCAAGTAGGAACCCTAAACTCAAAGCAAAATGCAGTTGATCACTAACCATCAAATCCCAAAGCTGCCTTCTTTAGCTGTATTGCTGATCCATTGCAGTAATGTGCACGATAATAATTTAATTTAAATCTAGCATATAATCTTGGTACATCATTAGATTGCCACCATGGGTAGACCAACATGCGATCTTCCATCTATATAGGGTTTATATGGTCTTGGTACAGCTGGAGGCCATTGTTCCAAGACCAAATTAAATCATGGAAAGTGAAAAAACATCTCAAAAGATCATTTCCCTTGTAAAAGTTAATTCCTGGTGATTTTGTGTCTTATTATTCACATACAGAATTAGACCATAGCAAACAGAATGATACAAATATTTACAAGTAAGAGTATAATTTCAGCTAAAATGGGGTGACCCAATAGAAGAAAACATCCTAATTACTATATACTATTTCATATACTACTTAGTTTGGCACAGACTTATCTTAGAATATGTTTAGTGAGTTGTGATCCCTTTCCAAAACAGAGTCATATACAAGTCTGTTATATACACCTATATATTCCATTTCCACCTCTACTCCCCTGTTTTCACCAACAAAATCACAAGAAATTGAAAAAAAAGATATGGAAAATAGGGCTCTGCCAGGGTCTGATGTTGTCTTGTTTAAGGGTGACCATTTATAATATTATTGATATCAATATTGCAAAATTACTATAATTCATACAAGATATGCCATGTCGGGTACCATTGGCAAGGTTATAATTCACTAAGATTGATAAGCATGTTTATAGGTATGTATCAATTTTGTATTATAAGTTCTAAATATGTCTGGCATATTTGTATTTCAACTTGTGCTGTGTTTCTGGGTGACACCCCAGACAGGATGGCAAAAGCACTAAGCCTGCTTAATGGCCTATCAAGGGAACTCAAAGTTACAATGAATCCAGTGAAAGAACCCAGTGGCTACACCGTGAGTCACCATGCCTAGGGAACAAGCCACATGGCAAAGAGACATAAAAGGGCAGCTGAGCCATCCCATCTTTGTCTTCATTCCTGCTTCCTACCTCTGGATCAACTTGTCTACAACTGAAGCTGTGAAACAAAGGACTGAGCCCCCTCCAGGTACTGGATGTGCACTAGAGGAACTGTACAAGCCTGCAAACTCCACAATTCTGCTGAGAATCAGATATATATGGACTTTAGTCATTTGTATGTACCTGATTACTTTGACCATTTATCATCTCTCTTATTATTTGTTCTTTCCTTTAGGTATTTTGGGTAAAATGCAAACATATTGATCTGGCAATGTGGCTGACCCTTTGGAGATCAGGAGAACATTTTTGGTAAAGGGAATAGAGTTTTAATAACGTATCTCTTTACTGGACATAGTTGCTAATTGGGGGCCAGAGACTGAAATGCAATAAAGAGGGCTGTGAAATTTTTTGTTTTTAGCTTCTTGATAACTAGTGTGGGGATCAGAAGCACTCCTTGTGGCTGGTCGGTGAATCTAACTGCAGTGTTAGCCACCAATTTGGGATTCTCTGCACTCCATTTCTGCAGCCTGCCCTGATCTTGGCACTTTTAGGTGGGCTACCCTAGGCACAGACAGGTCACACAATGCAAGTCCTATTACAAGAGAAGAAAGCCCTTACATATGTTACTAACTTCTCACTAAGTACACTCTAACATCTTACTCTAACACTTTATGATCTTTGAACTTCACTGAGCATGGACAATGAAAACAGACTAATGAAGTCTTGCTGTCTGAGTCTCATGTACTAGGTACAGTAATGCTGCATGTTTGGGAAGCAGAGGAATGTTTAAACTCAATGTCTCAATTGAATTTTTTTAAAATCATGAAAACCCATGAACTTTTATTATTAAGGCTTTGTAAAACTTTCTTTCCCCCAAATCAAAGCTTACATTTTGGAACTAAATTACTCAACAGCATCCCTTTAAATAGGTTGATTTGGTTCCTCTTTTTGCAATAGTGGATTAAACCCCTAACTGCAGTGGGATTACTGAATTATTTGAAACTAAGGACAGTGTTTGCAGTGACACTTTCTATTACAGCCTGTTCTAATCACAGGTATCCATCAAGGAAGAAACACATTTGCAGAATAGTCTCACTTTTACCAATTAACAGAATTATTATTTATTGTTGGTATTACAGGAGCACTTAGATATCCTAATCAACGATGAAAGCCTAACTGTGCTAGGTATTGTACAGACATAAAATGAAGAACACGGGCCTTACTCTAGAGGCCTCACAGCCTACATGGTCAGACTACACTTAAGAGGAGAAAGCAGACTAATAGGGTGAGAGAGGATGGGAGGATGAGTGAACAAAGTCAAGCAGGAAAGCAAAAGTCATAACCAGTGCCAGCCAGGAATGAAGTGACTGTATGGAGACGAGTTAAATATTTTTGTAACTTAGGTTACTGAACCAATTCGCTCTCATCCCTGGGTAGAGCAATGTGAAAAAGATCATATTCTCTCAGTCTCTTCATGCCAAAATGTCTTGAAGGAACTTAGAGGGAAGCTGAACAGGATATATGTATTCTGTAGATGTATAGTCAGGATAATTATGCCTTATTCATGATAACCTGAAGAATAATTTGATACCAACAAAATTCTCAGGTTATAAATAGTGTTAGATATTTACTATTTGGCTGGTTGGAAAAACTAAGCTTTTTGGGGGCTACCAACAAACAAATTTTTTTAAAGCATTTTTCCCTTTTTTCCACAAAAAGGTCAAACTTTCAATATAAAAAGAACTATTTGACCAGCTCTACTGAAATACAATTATTTTTGTCTCTAATTCCAGGGCTAAAATGGCAGAAAAGTGAGGCTCTGGAAGCAATTTAGGTTATGATGTATTTGGATTTTCTTGTTTGTTTATACCAGGAGCCATATTCTTTAGGGCATATTCAGTAGAAATTAATGGGGAAGAAACAATTGGGTTCTATAGAAATTTGAAAAGGTTAAGATTGTGATGCTTTGATAATAAAAAAGGAAGGGCAATAAAAATTCTTGTAAAAAGATAATCTGCAGTTGTCTAAAATAGAAATCTATCATCCCACTCTCTCAGCATCATTTTCCTCATTTCTATTTAAAGATAATCAGACTGATCTACAACTCATGAAAATGTTCTTGAAAACTAGATTCTTACATGTCTCAATCTGTTCTCAGCAACTGTTATCATAAATGCCGATGCAAGGCATGGTAATGTGGATGAACAGTTCAGTTTTGTAGTTTACATCTGATGAATTCCAATACACTTGGAGCTTCATATTTTCCCCTTTCATTAGAGAAGGTAGCAAAGCTGATTTCATCCTGCTTTCTTGACATTTTCTATTTTATGTCCCTACCCTTACAAAAAAGAGCCCTGGAATACACATATGGAGAACAGTTAGAACCTTACTGTTTTTAAGAATGGAATTTTGAGAGTGCTAGCTTAAATCTGCTCCCACTGAATCATTAAACCCCTAGGTTTGTTTGTTTTTGTTAACCCTTAACTCAAAACACACTACAAACAGCTGCAAGTAAAAAATTCAGATATATCCTTCCCTTCAATGAAGGGCTAATAAGCTCACAAGATGCATCTTAGTATGCCCCCAACGATGCCTACAGTAAAACCAGAGAAGACTAGACTTGGCATTTTGGATATTTCAAGGCAAGAAAAAACTCAAACTTCCATTCCACCTTTCCCCCACATCGTAAAAAGGCAAAAATAGATCTCAACCTTGAAATATTGCAGATCGCTAGTGGAAACTGGCCTTTATATATTCAACACTATATAAATTTAGTGTACAAGCAGAAATTTTGCAAAACCCCACTGAAAGTTACAAAGACCCTGACATTCTGGGATTCACATTTTTTGTGCATTGGATTTTTCACTTGCTTTTCTGGCAGTCTTAAATCAAAATAAAAGATCAAGAAACATAACCCCTACAGTCACTTGCTGTCAACACCCAACAGAGGGGGTATGACAATAAGAGGCAGGGAATTCAGTGAAAAGCAAAAAAAAATTGATTAAGGAGCTGGAGGAACAGACTTATTAGGAAATATTAAGAGCAAAATATATTTAGCGATGAGAGACTAATAATGAGAACTAGGTGAAATTTTCCATCAATTATTTGAAAGAGAAAATTAGATTTTTGACTAAATTACTATTTTTGTGGAAAGCATCTGCTTCCCTTAAAAGCTTTTGATTTTCATTTGAAAATTGAAAACCAACAATTTTGGCTATCAATTGCTAACAATTTTCAATTTTTGGTATTGGATGAAAGTGCAAAGTTTCTACCAAAAAAGAAATCTCCATTTTCCCATCAACTCTAAGGATAACCATTTAAATCTGTCTATTGAGAAGGGCAAAAGGGAGTAAGCTCCAGAGAAAGAGAAATGATTTAGCTTAATGCAAAGGATTATAACTAAGTAATGGGATGAAATTAAGAAATAGAAAATTTAGACTGTCAGGAAAAGCTTCTTGACAGAGATCTATTAGATTGTTAAATAGTTTCCTCAAGGATAGCGGATGAAACCTTATCACCTGGGGCATTTAAAAGCAAGACTGGGCAAAGCATTAGGAAATACATTGAAGTGAACAAACCTGTATGGGCAGAAAAAAGGACGAGGTGACCTAATATGCCTTTGCCATATCTAATAAATATAAATTGAATAAAATTAAAGCTTTGAAACAGTTTAACAGCAGGAAAATGATAATATAAAAAAGATTCTCAGATACAGTAATGGAGTTAGAAAGTTATCTTAACACAGTATAAAAGCAGAGAGGCCCCTTTTGTAATGTGATTCTAGGACCAGAAGCTGAGGACAACCAAAACTTTCTAAGGACTGCAGGATGTTATAGTTACTCAGAAAAATTAGGGATTAGAAAATTTAGGCACAGAGGACGTTAAAAGTTAATGCACTGAAGACAGGAGTCTCTGTGACACTGTGCTCCATGTGACACCCTGTACCCCATGTTTACCACTTTTATATGGTTATGTTTTATACAAAGTATGCCTTGTGCAGCAGCATTTGAAAACTCAATCTGATTATTATTATTCTGTTTAAATGTGTGTAACATCATTGCATGTACAATTTTGAGATTTTTGCTATATGATTGTAACTGAAATATGTTGTAGTTCTGGGTAATGCCCACAAACCATTTTCTCAGAGAAAAAAGGAACACTGGCATGCCAGCAAGGTGCAAAAGGGCCATTACTTGTTTAATTGGCTATTCTCTAGCAAGGGAAGAGGGTATAAACATGGCATTTATAATTCATATAAAAGGACAGTTTGAAGCTCACATGTGCAATGGAACTGCCTGCCCCCATGACTCAGAAAGGATTTTTCCAGCACCAAAGGGTTGGAGTATAAGAAGGTGGGGGAGGAGGGGAAGAGGAGGCAGCATGGATGGAAATGTCACTGGCCACCTCTCCTTTCCATCTCTCTCTCTCTGCTCATAATCAACGAATACTTGAAGAACACTGATCTGAGGGGAGTGGTTGCAGGCTGAAAGGAAATCCAGCTTGTGAACTGTCTGGAGTAGCTGGTGTGGTGAGAAAAATGTTTGCTTCAAATCCTATTTATCTTAGTCTATGAATTAGCTCACAGTTTTCTTTTCATTTCTTGTGTAACCAATTCTGACTTGTATGCTTTGCCACTTCCAATCACTTAAAATCTATCTTTCTCTAGATAATAAACTTGTTTTAGTGTATTATTTAGTGTATTATTACTATACCAGTGTGTTTTGTTTGAAGTGCTTAGGAATCTCTACTTAGGTCAACAAGGCTGGTGCATATTCATTATCCATTGCTGGAATGATGGACGATCTATGAGTTTGCATGGTCCAGGAGGATACTGAACAGTGTAAGACATTTCTGGGGTGCAAGGCTGAGGCTGGGGATATGTGGGTGTGACATAACATTCAGGGATGGCTGGACATAGCATTCATGTATTCAACTGGGTGTAACCTTACATACTAGGAGCTGTATGCGAGCAGAGCCTGGAGTGGTTTGCTGTTCACCAGCAAAGCAGTCTAAAAAGAATCCCAGGCTGGTGCTTTAAGGGGGCATAGCAGTCTAGGTTGTACCCAGGGGAACACAATCCCCTAAAGATATCAGGGAACAAATGAGTTTCCTGAAATATGGGGAACTAAGAGGACCTAGAGAATTATAGACTAATCAGTCAACCTAACTTTGATACCTGGATACTATCTATAGTTAGATGAAGACACCACAAACCACCTCCAGAAGAGTGCCCTCACTGCCCATGCATTGGATGACACCAGAAAGGGAAAGAAGGAACCTCTCTCCATCACAGTAAAGGAGAATGAGCTACCCAACCTCACATTAATAAAATACAAACCACTCTCCAAAGACGAGAAAAAAATATTCCTTCTTCTACTTGCAAATTCCTAGGGGACAGTTATTAACTACATCATATGCAAAGAAGTATCAGTTGCTGTAATAGTAGCAACTATTCTAAATTGTGTTATAAAGTAGATGGTAAGGGGGAGTATTGCACAGTACAGCTTAAGTGAATGGACTTTCCATCTTCCATCCTTCGTAAAATTTTCAAGCCCAGGACCACTGGAATTCTGCAGTGCTTCTATTGTTAATACAATCCAAGATTCAAGTTAAAAACCATTCTCTCATGTTACAAGTTTGACATCTTTAAAGGGGAGGAAAAAATTGTGCTTACACTACGAGTCCCAGGAATTTTCCCAGCTATAATTTTTATCATCAGACTAAACAAATTGAAGAACTATATCTTTATTAATGAAGTTCTTAAATATTGGTCAATCAATGCAGGACAGGACATTTTGTTTCATAGTTTCAACAAACAATGAAATTCTTTGATTTTAAAAGCTCAGGAAACAGGGATTTATAGTGGTTGTCTAGGATTCTCTTATGTGTTGATCCTGAAAAGACTTATGCATGTGCATAGTGCTTTCTCACTAGGATTACTGCCATCAAAATCAATGGGACCACTCTCTATGCACAAGCATTTACTGGATTAAGATCTAATTTACCACCCTGGGCTCACATCTGAGTATGATAGGCTAAGCAAAGTCTTCTAGCTTAATTTCCTTCTTCTGTACCTTCTCACTGGATGTCTCAGCTGCCCAATCATTACAGGACATCATGACAATTTTTCAGTACATAGGCACATACACTAAACATTGATGTTTGAATCTATAAACAAAATGTGGATCACTTTTAGAAGCAAAATGGTCTGGTCTACAGCGTGCTCACTCTATCATTTGTATTCTGCTAGTGCCCATAACATACCCTGGTGGCTTTCCTTAAACATAAAAAGAAACAATATCTGCCACAAAAAGTTTATGATATAATATGACCTCTTCAAAGATAGTCAGTGTGATATTGTGTTAAACAAATAAATATATTTGATATTCATATATTTTTATAGGATTTCTCTCCTGATTATTATGAATTGCCCTCATTCTATTATTTTTGTTATCGTCCCCATCACCTCCCATTCTAGCCCTCATTTGTCTCATTGACAAATCTTGTCTTTCAGAGTGTAGGCTCTTTGGGAGCAGGCGCTCATTTTCTATATGTTTTGTAGAGCACCTAGCAAAATGGGGGCCCTGACTTAATTGGCTTCTGTGAAATAATGTTAAATACTAGTAATTCTATTCTGTTCACAAAACAGTAATAAAGTTGGTATGAGCATTAGATTTGGGCCATCCTTACAAGTAGTACTACAATAATATACACCAATGATTCAAAGCACTGGAGATTACAGAAGAAACTCTAGTGCAGGGGTGGGCAAACTACGGCCCGCGGGCCATACATGGCCCATTTGAGCTTTTCATCAGGCCCTCCAGCTGGGCCTGGCCAGAGCGCAGTGCCGCTCCCCCTCCCAGTTCCACCCATTCCCCCCTCCCTTCTCCCACCACATGGGACCAGCAGCACCCTGGCTGGAGCACAGTGGCCACCTCCCCGCCCCACTCAACCCTCCCACCCCTCTCCCACCATATGAGCCCAGCAGCACCACCCTATGGGCCCAGCAGCACCCTGGCTGGAGCACGGCAGCTGCTCCCCCCTCCCAGCGCCACCACTCTCCCTCTCCCACCATGTGGCCCGCCGTACAATTTCATACCCAGATGTGGCCGTCAGGCCAAAAAGTTTGCCCACCCTTGCTCTAGTGGTTAAGGGGGTTGAGGGACACTTACTATTGTACTGTAAAGTCCTTTTTAATATGAAAGCATTTGGCTATTTTTCTGTGTACTCTATAGTTCCTGCCATTCCTATTATGTTGTGGTCTCTATGCCTCACAAAACATAGCACCACCATTTCTATGCCACCATACATGGAAATGATATTGTGCCACAATAATTATACAGTACACTGAATGTGGAGTCTTTGCTCTGAACAGTTTACAAACCAAAGGTCCTATCCCGCTCCCATTAAATCTTGGTAAAGCTGGCACTGACTTCAGGAGGAGCATTGCTCCCACAGAAAATCAGGCTTTAAAATGGAAGATTAAAATACTTAATTATTTGTATTCCTCCTGGAAAGGGAAGAGAGTAATTTGAAGCCATGACTGAAGTCCCTCCAAACATTCTTTATGTCCATGATATAAGCTGTTTTCCATAGAAGTTTATCTAGATTTACAGGATACTGGTATCACTATGCTAAACCTCCTGAATGATCAAGGAAGGAATTTTAAATGGTTTATATTAAAAAAGTTAGCTAATCCCTTTTTATTCTCCATCCACCCCTAACTCAAAATATGAATATAAACATCCGATCTAGTTTAGGGGAATGTAAAGAATAACTAAAAGTGTCCAGAAAAAACTACATAAAAAGAGGTTTAGATTAGAGACGTCTCAGTTTTCATTGTAAAAATGTTTCCAGCCCTCACAGAAAAGGAGAATAGCTTAAAACATGAAGTAATTGTAGCCTAAAGGCTCAGAAGCCAAATGACAAAAATAATCCATTTAAAAAAAAACCCAAACAATCTGATGATTCTGGGAGCCTGACTGCAGATTTCTGAGCACTTGGGGGTTGACAATACTGGATAAAGCAGAGGCAGCTGTATTGAAAGCTTCCCTACAGAAGAGGGGACATTGCTGGGAAGTAGCACGGAACTGTTTGCATTTCTGGAGCAGCTTCACTTTTCTGCTTGGCTCACTTTTCACCTAAAACATGACCAACTGTTCAACATAGCAGGTTAAAGATACCTCCCCTCTCCCAAACCTCAACACTAAGTGGGTCATAGACACAAGGAAGAGGTGCTGCTGAACAGCCTCCAAAACCAGGGCTCTCAAGATGTGATCTGTGTGGAGCTGGCTGGTCATATGATGCAAGCTATTCTCCTAGTTTCCAGTTACTATACTGCAGTGAAAGACAGCTAAAAATACATCACATACTTTCCTAATGTTACTTTTCCAGGTAAGCAATTGTTGTAGCTTCTACAGCTTGCTATGAAAATCGAGGAAGAGTGTCTATTAAGATCCAGTCCACACTATGAAACAGCAAATGGAGGTGAGCAAAGATTAACTGGATTCTGACACTGGTTCTGGCCAGTGTCCTCTGAATTATCTAAGAGCTACAGACAATTTGGTCACTCAACTCAACACACAGAGAACACACCTCATCTGGGTATGACTCTAAAAGGGAAATTTAATTTTTATTCTACATTATTTAAAGCCTTCTCCAACATCAGACATGGGGGGTGCATGTTTCAGGAGCAACATCTATCCACGCTGTTGGCATGATGACTGCCAGCATGGAAGGTGGGAGCCCATCATTTCAACATGTCTCTACTGACAATAGAAACTGTACAAAGCAGTTGGGTTGATAATCTGTGTTTGTTCTGCCCTGAAGAAAGGGTAGAACTATTATTCCCATCACATCCCAGGAGGCAAAATTTCCTCCATTTACTGCACTGTTGAGAGAACATTGATTCTAAGCCAAAGAAACTTTTGTCAAGAACTAAAACAAGAGTAGGAAATACTTTTTTTTTAAAGTCACTTATTAAAGCAGAGCTTAGTCATACCATTTTCACTGCTGCCGTGAGAGGTGAACCAGAAAGGAAGTCCACCCAATTTTAAAGTTATATAAATGAGAGTTCCCTGCTGCTTCCCACCTGATCTTTGCCAAAAACCGGAGGATATTACATAAGAACATTAAGTGCCCTGAATTTGTTTTGCTTTGTTTTCATGGATTTTCAGATGTGCTCAGATTGTTGGCTAGTGATAAAGGATTTGCTTTAAAATCAGAGTTCCTCCAAAGTTCACAAAAAAGTGTTAAAATAAGGGGTTTTTAAAAAGTGCTTTTCTGAATAAGGAAAAATAGCCCATCCTTATACAAAGCCTGAATATATAAAGGCAAAAGAAGGGATGGAATTCACTACCCAGATGAAATCAACAGCTGCTGGAAAGGAGTCACAGCACAAGAAAAGGGTTAGTAAGAGTATCCTCTCTTATGTGGGGAATCATTCAATCCAGCCTCTTCCTAGAACAATGGAAAAAGAGGTATCCATCCAACTTCAGAAGATGGATGAATCCATTACACATAGCTTGCAACTTGCCTTGCCCATCCTATGATTTTTGTATATGGACTATTTACAAGTCTTGCATTAGAAAGGGATATTTGTTTTCGCAATACTTAATAGGAGGTGGCTCTGTGTTAGTCTTAATTATAAAACCAGAACCCAAGGGAATTATTTAAAATAGAACCAACCATTGTTATCTTAACTGCCATAGCCAATATCTGTATTACTTCCATCTGTCTTCCTCTTTCCCTAGCACTCTTCCTTCTGCCTTTCTCCTTAACCTGCAGACACTTGAGATATGCTTTATTCTATCTATGGCACTAATCCAGCAAATGCTTGCAACAAAGCTTAGTGTTTACTCTTGTGAATATTGACTATTGTTTCCTATACCTGTTAACACTGGTATTCCAAACCTTAAATATTGTCTACCTTTGATACAGTAGATATCTCAAGTAGCAATTTACAAAGTGAAGTGCATTATAAATAGAATCAAAATATGTCGATATATAAGATTATATACAAGACATGGTTTAAAATAGGCCAGATTCTGTTTAAAATATATTCCTTCACACAAAATCTTTATATTTGGGGCAGGGACTATCTTATTACAGGCATACAGTGCCTAACAAAATTGAATCTACACACTACAGTAATACAAATAATCATAATAGCACCTTAAATCTGTAGTGTTAACATAGGTATTCATGCAATATATAAAATGTATTATTTTGCAATGTCGTTATCACTTCAGTTTTTCCTTTGGATAACAATTGGGAGACAGCTTGAATAAACAGAAATGGACTCTAGGCATCATCCAAAATTCACGTTAACCCAGGCCAATAACCAAGAAGGTTTGAAAGGATTAGTTAATATATTCTAAAGGGGAAAAGTGTCATTTCACGCAATTTTTCATTCCCTTATATCTATACATTTCCTACCTCCAGTTAAGTTAAACATCCTCTGTTACAGTATCTTGGCATTTCTGTATTTAGCCACCACTAGAAGTGCTTTCAATATCACAACACTTACTCTTGGGAGTTTTCCAGTTCAGATTTTCAGATTTAAGATATTAAAACAAGCTAGCATTAACATCCTAAGTCATCCAACTGAACCTCCAACATTTTTGCAGTTCAATCAGTTCTAGCTAGTGTCATAGTTTAGGGCAACTCAATCTGTATTCCCCCTCTATGGTCCAGCAAAGGGCACCCATTGTAGTCTTCTGCTCTAGCAAAAGATAGGCTGCCTAAGAGGGTTTCTTTTGCCTTTTCTTCAGAGACAGTACACAGTGTAATACAGTTACCACATTGCTATTTCTAAGCAAGCACATTTTATACTTACACTAAAAGCATTATAGATAAAACATGTTAAAAACAATTTAAAAAACTACACGCATGCTAATAAGTTTATCAAGGATCAATCCAACTCCAAGTTGGACTCTGGCTGGTGAGCAGTTCTTCAAAACCACACACATGGGTTTTCCTGTAGTTTCAAGTTCATGACAATCTTTGCTCAGTAAAAGAACACTCATGGCTCACTAAATTTCTCCTTTAACCAGTTTGGCTCTTTGAACAGATGTGAATAGATTAATCAGCCAAACAATGGTTTTCTGTTCAAGGCCAAACTTCAAAAGTTGAATCATTTGTATCCCCTTCACCTCGAGTGTTTCCTAGGACCCAAAAGTCCTTTGAAGTTCATAATGCTTCCCAGAGATTGCATTAATCCTGACTTCCTCCTAAAGAAATTCTACACACTCCCACATTAGTACATAAACATTTGCATTTAATACATTGGATTCCTAAACCTTATTCAATTTAGTATTTTAACTTAATTCCATGAAGTTTGTTTTGGATATTGCATATGTTACGGTTAGAGTGCAGCATCCATCCAACATAAAACATCTGGGATCATCCTGAAGAACATTTCTGGCTCCACTTATTCATTTTTGGATCTGTGGTACTTTGAGAATAACATTTATCTCTTCTAATGGCCAACAGGCAAAGGCACTTTATATTGGAAAATATTTTGAAAATTTCACTATTAACTTCACTTTTGTTTGTTTCTGACCTGAAGCAGTGTTATTTAACATGTTACATGCATTTTTGCATGTCACAGTCAGTTTAGGATCTGTAGTGTATTTCTGAAGCAACAAGGTGCTCCCTAGAGGAATGTCACTTGAGAGAAATCCAGAAAAGCATAGTCTTGGAGAGCCCTTTGCCAAATTACGTTTGATGGTTTGTAAGAGTAGGGTCCTGCCCTGGGCAATACAGATCATTGTCAAGGCACTTACATAAAAGGGGAGGGGATGGAGGTTTATTTGAGATGAGTCAGTATAAAGGAAAAAATGTGAGGCTTCTCTATTATAATCCGTGTTAGTCTGTAAACAAAAGAGAAGCTGCTTCTTTTGATTGTTTCCCTGAGAGAAGCCAATGTACTGTAATTAGCCTTGGCTGACAGGTACATATTTCACAAGTACCCTGCCCAACCATATGCACTTGGATACAGTATCTACCTACTGGATCTAAACCCATTTGTATTATGAAATGAAATTTATGGTGAGTTATTTGTTAAATATGTATGATGTTAGATCTTAAGAGAGATTGAGTAATATTTTATTTCCTTGGCACCAACCCTCAGGCTTTCATCCTGGTGCTGCCTTATAAGAAAACCAATCCTAGTCCTTAGGTCCCATAATTCTGGTATAAGGCCTATAAGGCGATCTAAAAGATCTTGAAGGTGATCTTTCAGAGTCTGAAGAACTGTAGATTTCTTCAGAACAGGGAGAAGCAGAGCCCATTAGAGTTCAAGACAGTTTGGGTATGAGAAACACATTGGGATTCAATGAAACTGAGGATCAAGGTGTTCAAAACACCGATGAAGTGATCAGCGCCAGCAGTGCTGGCATAACAGGTCACAGAGACAGTGTTTGCCTTCAGCATAGCCAAAGTTGCTGATGCCACTAAGTGCTTCTGTGGTGTGGAGCGAACCGGCGATGCCGATGTCTCCAAGAATATCAGGGACACCAAGCACACTGGTGGTGCTGAGTGTCAGAGGATCTTAGGACACCAGGGTTGCCTTAAGCAGAGCTTGTTGTAACAAGAGTCTGGTAGGGGAATACAGGGAAGATCAACAGGTAAGTATTTGTGTATTGGTGCCCTTGTAGACCTAATCAACTGTAAAAATGAAGAGACACCTGGTGAGGGGGAGGATATTGGTTTCAACAGCCTGTGATATAGCAAGGGCAGAAGGCAGTAGGAGAGTGGTAAAAGGGAGGTATGTAAGCCCCAGAATGCTCAGGGCTCTGTTCCCTGCAGACTAGCCAGAATTACTAGGGGACAATTAGGAGCATCTGAGTCCAGTTAAGGCCCAGCCAATTGCCTGATAAAAACCCTCTGCTCCAGACAGATGGCTCATGAGCCAGAGGTGGAGAAGGGCAGTGTTGTGTGGTGGAGTAAGGGGAGTGCAGTATTGTGTGGAGGAGTAAGAGGAAGGAAGTACTGGGCCCAGGAGGGGGAAAACTTGCTCAAGTAGGATTAAGTTCCTCCCCAGGCCCAGGGGCCTGAGTAAGAAAGCCTAGCCCAGGCAGTGAGGAGGCAGGGCCCAAGGAGCTGAAAGGACAGAGGGGGAAAAATTAGCCCAGAGGAAAAAACTGCAGCTGTGAATATGGCACAAGCAGAACATAGCTGCTAATCATAGGGGCTCTGGGCTGGGACCTGAAGGAGTGGGTGGGCCTGGGTTCCTAACCCCTGACCCCTTCTCATGGGGCCACACTGGAGGGACCATCTCTCCCTTCCCCCCCGGGAGACAGGGTAACTGGTGACACCTTGGCCCACTATGAGAGGCGAAAGTACGAGACCCACTAGAGCGAAGCTGGCCATTTGCCACACTTGGTGTCAGGGAAGGGATTCTATCTCTCAGTGGACTTAAACCGGGATGTTTCTAGCCCACCTCACTCCCAAGATGGATGACATGGTCAAAGCCTTAGTACAAGCCATGGCTGCCCAGCAGGAAGTTACCCAGGTCCAGGCGGCCACCCAGCAGGAGGCTGTATGGTTACATCAGGAGACCAGCCACCTGCAGATGAGCCAGGCTGCCCACAACCAGGCCATACTTCAGGAGGTGTTAGGCCAGTTGAAGCCAAGGTGAGGTGCGGACCATACGGGCCAGCAACTATCTACAGAAAATGATGCAAGAGGATGATAGAGAGGTGTACTTCCTGGCCTTCGAAAGGACAGCCCTGTGGGAGGCCTGGCCTTGAGATCAGTGGACCAATATCCTTGCCCCTTTTCTGGGAAGAAAGGCCCAGAAGGCCTACTATGTTATAGTGGCAGAAGCCGCTGTGGACTACCCCCAGCTAAAGGCCAAAATCTTGGCCAGGTCTGGAGTGACGATAGCAGTGTGAGCCCAGAGATCCCATGAATGACAGTACAGCAAGGACAAAGCACCACAGTTACTCAATCTAATCCACCTCATAGACTCATAGGTCAGAAGGGACCAATATGATCATCTAGTCTGACCTCCTGCACAAGGCAGGCCACAAAACCCTACCCATACACATTTATAACAACCCCGAACCCATGACTGAGTTATTGAAATCCTCAAAAGTGAGATTTGAAGACCTCAAGCTGCAGGGAATCCATCAGCAAGCGACCCATGCCCCACGCTGCAGAGGAAGGCGAAAAACCTCCAGGGCCTCTGCCAATCCGCCCCGGAGGAAAATTCCTTCCCGACCCCAAATATGGCGATCAGCTAAACCCTGAGCATGTGGGCAAGACTCACCAGCCAACACCCAAAAAGGAATTCTCTGCAGTAACTCAGTTCCCATCCCATCCAACAGTCCCACAGACCATTGAGCAGACTTATCTGCCGATAATCCAAATCAATTGCTCAAATTAAACTATCCCATCATAGACCCAGAAGTGGCTGCACTTCAAGGCCCTCAGCACCAAGAACATGTTAGAGATCCTGGCGATGGACCAATATATGAGGGGATTATCACTGGACCTCTGAGCCTGTGTTGGGCAGAATGACCCCTCCACCTATGACAAGTTGGTCATCTTAGTAGAGAGACAGCTGGCAGCCCGTGAATTGTCTTGGGAGAAGACATGGCGGTTGTGGAAGCTGGTCTCCAACCCCAGTTCCCAGACTACTGGGAGATCCGAAAGAATGGGAACTGAGAGCAAGGACACTGAGGAACGACTCAAGGCCAAGAAGGGACTGGGAACTCGGGTGGCAAGGACTGGGGTGGATGGGGGGGGGAAGGGGTGTGCGACCAAATAGCCAAAGGCGGGGGGGGGGTAAATAGCCTAAAGTACCGATGTTATGAATGTGGGGAACTGGGTCACATAGCAGCCCAGTCCCCAACAGGAAACAGCCCATACAGTGCAATCTGGGAGGTCACGGGGAGCACTTTGGTCTTATCAGCCTGGCAGGGGTTGTAACAACCTCCTGTGGATACATGAGGCCGATAAAGATTAATGGTATCGAAACCATGGCCCTAGTAGATTCTGGGAGTGCTGTCACAGTCTCCGGGAAATTATGGGGCAAGACCAGATGACCCAGGTGACAGCAGGGGCGGTCCCTAGACTTCCTTACCTGGTCTTGATTGGTAAAGATTTTCCTGGGTCCTCCCCCCGGAAGATCCCAGAAATCCAGGCAGGAAAGAAGGGTGGATAAAAGTTTAGGGACTCGGATACTGGCTGGGAACCAGAGAGCTGCTGTGGTTGGTAGGTGAACCCATTTGGGAGGCCAGGAGACTGCTTAAACTAGTGAGGACGCAGAGGCGGTTCCCAGCACTGGTAGGAGTGACCCCAGGTACGAAGATGAGGTTGGGCTCTAGAGGCAGGTCAGTTCAGTCCCCCATGGGGGAATTTCAGGCAGGACCAGGCCAACAACCTGTTATATGTAAATGTTAGGGAGGAGGTAGTGGAAATAGATGGTGTGCCCATGGAGGGGAAGACCAAGGGCCCTGGACTATACTATATCCTCAAACACAAAATGCTATTCCATGTAGCACATACACCAGGTGAGGAAGTGGAGCAATTCTTAGTGTCATGGAAACACTCAAAGACAGTGTTGGAGCTGGCCCATAATCATTTATTCGGGGGACATCTAGGAGTGGATAAGACCCTGGACCGAACCCTTAGGAGATTTTACTGGATGGGAATACAGGCAGAGGTGCAACACTACTACATCTTCGGCCCAGAGTGCCAGCTGCACAGACCCCAGCCTCTCTTGTGGGCCCCATTAGTTCCCCTACTGGTTATTGAAGTTCCTTTTGAAAGGATAGCTATGGATCTGGTGGAGCCACTAGAATGGTCGGTGTGGGGCCACCAAAATGTGCTTGTCATTCTGGATTCTGCCACAGTACCCCCAAAGAAGAAACCCCACATCCAAGGCAATTGTGAAGGAACTGCTCCAGGTTTTTGCTAGAGTGGGCATCCCTAAGGAAATGCTGATGGACCAAGGGACCCCCTTTATGTCCAAACTAATGAAGGATCTATGTACCCTGCTCCACATCCAGGCCCTGCTGATCAGTATGTTATCTGCAAATTGATGGCCTGGTTGAGCCGTATAATCACACGTTGAAGAGTACGATATATAAGGTGGTGGTGCAGGATGGGAGGATTGGGATGTCCTGCTACCATACTTGATGTTCACGATATGGGAAGTCCCCCAGGCATCCACTGGATTCTCTCCCTTCAAACTATTATACGATCACCATCTGTGGGGTATATTAGATATTGCCAAAGAGGACTGGGAGGAACAGCTCAACCGAGGGAAGAACGTCATTGAGTATGTCACATGGATGCGGGAATGGATAGCCTGGGTGACTCCCATAGTGCAGGAACATCTGGAGAAATCCCAGGAGGCCCAGTGGATCCACGTCAACCAACGGGCAAAAATGTGGAGGTTTCAGCCAGGAGAGTCAGTGATGGTGCTGGTTTCAACAGTGGAGAGCAAGCTCCTGGCCATCTGGCAAGGACCGTATGAGATTGTGGAAGCCGTCGGAGAGGTAAACTATAAGGTGAAGCAACTGGACCGCCAAAAGCCGGTACAACTGTACCATGTCAACTTGCTGAAACCCTGGTGAGACCGGAAAGCATACCTGGTCACCCAAGAAGCACCCTCCCAGGCAGGCATCCCATGGGGGAGGTCAGAATATCCCCTGAGCTAACCCCAGAACAACAGACAGAAGTTATCAGCATGGTCCAACGAAACCAAGATGTGTTCTCCAAACAGCCTGGTCATATGTCAGCGGTCCAACATCACATCACCAACCTTGTAGTGTAGGTGACGATAAAGCCATACTGGATACCAGAGGCCAAAAGGGAAGAAATTAAGACAGAAGTAAGGAGAATGCTGGAACTTGGAGTTATTGAGGAGTCCCACAGCCAGTGGTCCAGCCCGATCGTCCTAGTCCCAAACCCAATGGCACTCTGAGTTTCTGTAATGATTTAAGGAAGTTAAACAAAATATCTAAATTTGATACCTATCTGATCCCGCACATTGACAAGTCAGTGGACCAGTTGGGTCAGGCTTGATTCCTGACCACCCTCAACTTGACCAAGGGCTACTGGCAAATCCCTCTAGCCAAAGATGCCAAAGAGAAGACCGCCTTCTCCACGCCCAATGGCCTGTTCCAGTATACCATCCTTCCCTTCAGACTCCATGGAGCCCCATGCAACATTACAACAGCTGATGGATAAATTACTAAAACTCCATGCCAAGTACACCACCACCTATCTGGATGACGTGGTCATCCATAGCCCCAACTGGGAAACGCACATGGAGAAAGTAGAGGCAGTGCTAGACACCCTCCAAAAAGCTAGCCTCACCGCAAACCCCCTCAAGTGCATGATAGGGTTGGCCAAGGCCAAATACCTGGGTTATGTAGTAGGAAGAGGCCTGATAAAACCCCAGTGGGACAAGGTAGAGGCCATACAGGCCTGGCCCCGACCAGTCCTTGAGAAACAGGTCAGGGCATTCCTAAGGATAGTGGGGTACTATAGGAGATTTATCCCTCACTTCAGCACTAGAGCAGGGCCTTTGACTGACCTGATAAAAGCTCGGGGCCTGGATATGGTGAAGTGGACCAAAACAGCTGAAGAAGCATTCATAGATTTGAGCACAGCCCTTTGTAGTCACCCAGTGCTTATAGACCCAGATTTTGGGAAGGAGTTTATCCTTCAAAGGGATGCCTCAGAGGTAGGGCTAGGTGCTGTCCTTTCACAAATGGTAGGCAAAGAGGAGCACCCAATCCTGTATCTCAGCAGGAAACTCCTCCCCAGAGAGCAGAAGTATGTGGTGGTTGAAAAAGAGTGCCTGACAGTTAAATGGGCTAAGAAGACTCTTTGGTATTATCTACTAGGGAGGAGGTTCACCCTGGTGATAGACCATGCACAAATAGAAATTTGTTCAATTGAAAAGTTGGGGGAACAGCTGTATTTATGAATAGCAGATTCCCTGTTCCATATCTCCTATTCACTATTTGTCATTCCCCTGTTCAGAACATTTGTCACATCAGGAAACAGAAACAATGCCATGTGATTTGAGTGACCAATCACACACCATGGACACACACCACATAGTGAACATAATCAGTTTGCAGTCAGACCAAAGGCAGAAATATTTGCTTTTGCGGTTTTGCTTTTTATCTAACTAGAGGCAAATACTACATCAAACATTACAAAAGAACAAGCAATTGATACCAGTGTAGGAGAGAGCAGAGCTCAGTCTTGTTTTAGTCTTATACTTTCTTATTTTACCATGTTTAGTGTCCAGATGCTATAATGGTGACTGGTGCATTATAAATTTCTCAGACAGAGAGGTAATGTAGATAGGCCTGAACAAAAACTGCAGATCAGAGCTTAGGGAAAAATGAATTTGAGATCAGTGGGAGGGCTGATACATCCCGTCACACCTGAGGGGGAGCTCTTAGCTTCATTATAGGCCAGGAAGGGCCCTTCCCATCTCTCACACAGTTCATGCCCTGGCAAGAGGTGGGACTCAAAAGCCTAACAGAGGCCTCAGAGCAGGGGGGATGACGACAGTAGAGTGGGGAGACTAATTCCCAGAGCCCGCCGGAGGGGAGGCAGCCTTGCCATGCCCAGAGAGGTTCCAGGACTGCTTCATTGCTCAGCACGGTTGTTTGCTGAGCCCTGCCATGCCCAGAGGGGCTTTAGGACTGTTTCACTGCTCAGCACTATTTGCTGAGCCCTGCTATGCCCAGAGGGGCTTCAGGACTGCCTCCTGCTCAGCCTGGGTGGATTGTTGGGCCCTACCACACCCGGGAAGCTATTGAACAGTAGTGTTATAGGTGGCCAGAGGCCAGGCACGACTTTTCAGGGTCTGCACAGGACTGGAGTTGTACCAACACCACACACACTTCGGGGTAGCCCTAGGTATCGTCCGCCACAATAGGATTAAAATTTTACACTCCAGCCTACTCATTCACCCATCTCTACTAAGCACTAAAAATGTTGGCAGTACTGTCTAGACCAGGGGTGGGCAAACTTTTTGGCCTGATGGCCATCTAGGTATGAAATTGTATGGCGGGCCACGTGGTGGGAAAGGGGGAGTGGTGGCGCTGGGAGGGGGGAGCAGATGCCGTGCTCCAGGCAGGGTGCTGCTGGGCCCATAGGGTGGTGCTGCTGGGCTCATATGGTGGGAGAGGGGTGGGAGGGTTGAGTGGGGGGGTGGCCACTGTGCTCCAGCCAAGGTGCTGCTGGTCCCATGTGGTGGGAGAAGGGAATGGGTGGAACTGGGAGGGGGAGCGGCACTGTGCTCTGGCCAGGCCCAGCTGGAGGGCCTGATGAAAAGCTCAAATGGGCCATATATGGCCCGCGGGCCGTAGTTTGCCCACCCCTGGTCTAGACAGGCTTCCAACACAAATACCAGCAAGCATGGATCAATTGTGTCCACATAGTAACCCTCAAAACCATGATGTATCATCCAAGGTTACACATCTACAGTCTCCATGCTATGGAGTCATTTTGGTATCAGGGCATTCTAGGAAAACCTGGAAAGCTAACCCACGATGCTTCCGCTGGCAATTGAGTAGCAGGGGATTACACACAAAGAGCAGCACCGGAGCAGTGCATTCTAGGATTTCTTACCACACGGTTTGAGGGGAGGAAGGAAAAATCAGCCAGCCTAGTTACACAAGTACAGTTAGGGGGATCCTTCTACATAGCAAAACAGTGTCACAAACTGTTATAGGAAGATGCTAGGGTAGGTCAATGGCAAGGGTGATACATGGTTAGGTGCCATGAGTATTAACCATGGCTTTGAGGTGTTGCAAGGGCACAAGTCACATTAGCAACTGGTTACAAACAATTCAAGTTATAGCTTAGGCCCTGGCAATGGCAGCTGAACATTTCCCCCTTTCTCTTCCCTGCCCCTCTCCCCCCACCCCAGCAAGGTTCTAAGTATCATAGTTGCAACTAATATTCATTAAATCAAACTCACTTACACTCCTTCCACTTCCAATATCCCTCCCTCCCCCCAAGCCTCCGGTATCCCAGCATTGTAATTTTTCAACTTGGTTTCTAGTTTTGCTTTTTCTTTTATTGAGACATGACTATTTCTCTCTTCTCAGTGTTCAAGTTGTGTACATAACTCATGCTGACCTCTTCCTATCCAGATTTCCGTCAGGCGTCACAATGCTGCTTATTTGACGTACTATTGGAAAATAACTCACAAATGTTTAAACAACATTTCTCCTGGCATTACATGTTTAGAAGACATCCAAAAATGTCAAGAGTACCCAAGCTGGTTGAATTACAGCTCTGAAAGGATTTAATGGGACATTCCACAATCTCAGTCAAGTTAGACCAGCTCATACCGAGCCTGTGGTGGTCAAGTGGTGGCTCTCAGAAGCCTGAATAAAAAATCCTCAATAAATCAAGTTAAAATCCTTTTAAATCACTTTGTAAGTGACATTATACCCATGATTATGGCATGTGGGGGTTATCAAAGAGGAGTGTGTAGGAGTTATAGCAGCGAGCTGGAAGTCCAAGCTTCAGAGATCTATTCCTGGCTCTGTCTGTCTCTGTGGCCTTTGTCAAATCATTTAAATGCTCTGTACCTGACTCCCAAGCTGTTGTTCTAAGTGGCAAACATCACTTACCAATCACTGACTAATAGTTCTGTGCAAATTCAGAGAGAAGGATGTACGTTTAGGTCTCAAAGGTGCCATAATTAAGCATCTCATTTCACACAGGATCATGAACTGGAAAAAGCCCATTTGGGATAGTAACTGTCATTCATATTGATATTTTCTATAACATTCCCACTTATCATAGGATGTCTACAGGCAAACACAGGCATGAAAATGACCATAGTCCAGGCACTAAAGTGAGCCACCTTTATGCTCAGTTCTTGTTTCAGCAACATACAGAGGCTATAAGGCATGCAGCACAACTTGTTTTTCATAGCTGAACAAAACTATTTTGCTGCCATTACAGATTTATAGCAATGGAGATACAGGTATTGCACATCTGTGGGTTTGACCATTGTTGCTGCTAAGGTAACTGAAGCAGGAACTTTTGCACTGAAAATGTTTTAAAATCAGAGCACTGCAAAAATTAAAGGAAGTTGAAATCTATCCCATTTCCCTCTTGTAGCTGCTTTAGAGCAGTGTTTCTCACCCTTTTAAGTAGCAAGAACCCCCTGACATCTGAAAATTTTAAAAAGTACCCCAACACTCAATATTCCATGGGATTTTATATTTACAGACTAATGGGAGCCATACATTGGAAGAAGGGCTGAGTATATAAGGCCCTGATATGACAGTTGTGAGATCTAGTGTGGGTAGGGTTACCACCTTTACACCAGGGGTGCACAACTCAAGTATGTACTTGGGCTAGAGGTGATGTTGGCCAAAGCTAGGAGGCTTTGAGTGGCGTGCCAATGCTGGGAAATATAGAGCACCAGGCCAAATTTTTTGCCATAGATTTGAGAGGAGGAAGGGATGAGAGAGAGACAGGGAAGGAGGGTAACTGGTAAAATCTGGGGCTGTTATAGTTGTCAATTTCACTGCTCATCCAGAGCGGTGAAATTGACAAGTTTTCTGGGCACCCGGCTTTGAGCCAAGGAGAGGGGCTACCGCCTGGGCAAGTTGCAGGCGGCTGCTGCTTGGCTGCTAGCCCGGAAAGTGGGTGACCACGACCCAGTCCAAGCTGGGGCAAAGGAGGCTTCTGCACCAGCTGGGACCCAGGGATGTGGGCAGTCGGCTGCTGCCTGTCTTCATGTCAGGGTCCTGGAGGCTGTCTCTCGGCTCAGAGCCAGGGCATGGGTGGCTGCCACCCAGTTCATGAGATTAAAGAGGCTGCAACCAGGCAGGAAGTGGGGGGCTGCTGCCCGCCTCCCCCAGAAGCTAACGGCTGCCACCTTCCTCCTAGCTGGGAGCTGTGACTGGTTGGGAAGCAGGGGGCTGTTGCCTGCCTTCCCCAGAAGCTGGGGGCTGCCACCTGCCTCCCACCTCAGAGCTGGTACCTGGCAGGAAGCGGGCGGCTGCCACCAGTCTTCCCCAAGAGCCTGTGGCTGCCGCTCACTTCCCAGCTGGGAGCTGGGACCGGGTGGGAAGCAGGATGTTGTTGCCTGGCTTCCCCAGAAGTTGGCAGCTGCCGCCCACCTCCCCTTCACTCGGTTTTTCCCCGGGTACCCCCTGCCTGTGTCTCATGTACCCCCAGGGGTATGCATACCACAGGTTGAGAAACTATGCTCTAGAGTACGTTCTAGACATCAGTATTAATCAGCCTTTGCTTCAAAAAGAAAAGGAAAGCTTGTGACTAATAAGCTAACATATGTACAGAAAGTGGTGTGTTGTACTGTATTAATTAAACCATGCAATTTAGGTGGATACTTTAGCCAAACAATTTAAAATAAAATTTTTAAAAAAAGGTATCACATAAGGGATTGGTGGATATTCTAGGATTTGGAGCTGGCTGCTGGAGTGAGGTATGTTGTACTTGGGAGAGGGGGTAGCGAGGAAGGTGGGAGTTTGAACACCTGGATTATGAAGCAGGTTTGAATACCTAGGTTTCTTTCTTTAAAATAGGAAGCATGGGCTAGTGGTTAAATCAAAATGCCAGAAGCCAAGAGGCCCATTTTCCTAACTGCCACAGACCTGCTGCGTGACTTAGGGCAAGTCACTTAGGCCTTGGATTTGGAAGGAGTTAGCTGATACATGTTAACTACCTAGTACAGCTTGTGTTAAAGGCACATTACCTTGTCCATACTAGGCTGTTGGGCTGGAGATAGATGAGCAGAAGTAATCTATTGCCACCAAACAGTCTGATTTTGATTTGCTGCAAGCTGCTGTACTTGGAAAGGTTCTAGGTTATTGCTGGGTTTCAGGGTCTCTGAACGTTTCTGGCGGAAGTGGCTGGGCTTAGTGCTTGACATCTCCCCTAGAAGACAGTTGTGACGCAAGGGACCAAAAGTACTCTAACCACAACGAGTGAAATGATACACAGTCATGGTGAAATCATAAATATACTATCTTTCCCTTCCTGGGATGATCTGGTGACTTCGAATCAGGCCTGTGAGGATTGGGGGGTGGTTAGCATCAGGAAATTGTAGTAGTATTTCTGGTTCTGGCACGTTTTCGGAGAGGCTTTGGGCCTCACTTAACTTCTCTGTGCCTCAGTTTCCTCAAATTTGAAAATCTGTCAGTCTATGGAGAAAGCTCTGGCTGTTTATTTCAACTTGCCCTCCTAGGAAAAGCCACCAAATAGAGGTTCTTCATATGCTAAGGGGGTCCTTCCTTCATCACTTTGAATGTGGGTAGGATTTTGTCCTGCTCCCTCTTTAAAGGGATGTGCTCTGCACTCCTGCTCATTAGCTGGCTCAGAGGTGTTCATCTCTGCCTCACAACATTGTAGCCGCTCTCCATTGGTTGATCTGGAGAAAGTGAGCATGAAGAAATTCTCTTTTAGCTCCCCCTTGCCTTGGGATCTTTTTATCTGTCAACCTGGTGCCTTTTGGGACATTAAGTAAATAAATAATAAAATATGAACAGTTGCAGAGCTAAGGAGGCTGAAATGTACTATGTGTGACTTCCAGAATGCAAGTTCTAGGTGCTTGTTAGTATAACTTCAAGTTGGTGTTAGGGTTAAGAGTTGATGTATACAGAGGAATGAGCCTCTATTCTATTCAATCTATTTTCCTTTTCCTCCCCTTCCCAGCCAAAGCTAGGTCTGCTAAAGCATATATGATATTCAGAGGTGTAGGTTAGCATCTCCTGCTGAATCACCATAGGATATACCATGATAGATCAGACCATTGATCCGTTCAGTCAGTAGCATTTCTCCTGTGTGGAGACCATTACTAGATGCTCTAGAAGGTAAACCATCCCCCAGGAATGCACCTACCCAAATAGTAGTATATGTAGTGATAAGCATCTGACTCCCTGTGGTTGTCAGTTTACACCCTGAGGCATGAGTTCTGGTTACGTGTAGCTTATCATGTGTGCCACCTAAAATAATTTATTACTATTGGGTTTAGAATTATCCAACCATTTAAAAAAACATTCCAGCCACAATGCTGAGTTTGAATTCCATCAGCACCTAATTACACATCCTGGCTAGAAACAGCATTAAGATGGATTTCCTTTTATTTGTTCCAAATTTACTTGCCATTAATTTAATTGAGCAGCTCCTTGCTCTCGTATTCTGGGGCAATAGATTGTGAAATGCTCTCCTTTAAATTAATACAGGCTCCTGATTTCTGTGGGCACAGTAATCTCTCTCAGGCGGTATGCTAAGCATACTTGTATAAGGTATGATAAATATGAAAGCTATGCACGCTGTTGATGATTTAAGTGTTGGAACGTTCTAAATGTAGCAGAAAAACAAATACAACTCAGCTGTGGTTTTGGTTTTTATAACCCTTCAGAAATTATTCAAATATGATGATATGCGGGAGGGTAACACCCTCTCATTAAAGCACCATAAATTTTAAATGGGACTGTACAAAGCTTGTAATGCTTCAAATTGCTGGGCATCAATATATCATCTTGAAAGCTTTCTTTTTGAGCCTTTAATGGTAAAAATATTTCATATGGGTGCTCTCACTGCTTATGCTGGTTTGACGCTCCAAGAGAGAAAGGACTAATTTTTTAAAAAAAACCCTATTTTACTCCTTAAAGGAAAAGTGGAAAAAGACACATTGATATTTCTATATAATCTCCCACATGAGGATCCCAAAGAGCTCTACCAAAGTTAGTTAAGTAGAGATGGCCTTAAGCCAACCCATTGGAACCAAATAGCCTTCAACTCTTGACTCATGTTACAAAAATGTATCTGAATTTCACAGCTGGAAACTACTCTGACTATTGGCACTTCACAGCAGCAGCTGCCAACATCAGTGTTCCAGTCCTCGTGTTCTAAAAGCACACACCCTGCCCTCTTCAGTTTAAGGAAGGTCTCTCTCCACTCTTAGTGATATGTGGCTAATGATTGACCCATCCATCCTTTAGAGGGCAGTGGTCCATGTATGCTGGCCAGCGCGTTACTCTGAGATTTCAATACCACTAAACTCTGGCAAATGTTGAAATCTGGACCCAAATGTCATGGCTTGGGGAGTACAGCATAGTGGATGTGGACTGGGGTTCAGAAGACCTGGATCTTATTTTTGTTTCTGCAATAGCAGAGAATGTAGGCAATTCACTTTACCTCTGGGTCCTTGATTTCCCCATACGTAAAATGGAGATGATATCTCCTTTGCAAAGCACTTTGAGATATGCAGATAAGAGATACATAACTGATTTGTATAATCATCTCAGAATAAGCTTCCCAGGACCTCTGAAGGTTTTGGGGGTTTTTTTTGTTTTGTTTTTGTGTTTTTTTTAATATAGGGGAGGAGGGGGAGGACTGAAAAGCCTTATCTAGACAACGATTAGGAAGGTGTTAGCTAATACATGTTAACAGCCTAGTGTAGACAAGGCAATGTGCTTTTAACACATGCTAAACTGGTTGATATAAAACATTATATTCAAAGCCCAACATGGTCAAAGTTAAAATCTTGCAAACAACCAGACTCAATGGGTAAATTTTTCAAGAGGGCCCAAGTGCCATTTTCAGAAGTGATTTACACATTTAATTAATAGAAGGAATCTTCCAAAAATATTTTTTGCCCTTCTCCCTCTTTGCAAAATGGTTTTTGGGTGTATCCTTCTAATCCCATCCAGCCATAACAGTCATGACAACATACATTTTAATTATCTGTTTCTCTTGTTCATTGAATTTAGTGTTAGTAAAAGGTGCTGGACTGAGAGTCCTGGGGAGGGAGAGTGGTCTAATGGTTATGACGCTAGCCTGTATCTTGGAAGATCTGAGTGTAATTCCCGGATTTGCCATAGACTTCCTTTGTGACCTTGGCCAAATCATCTAGTCTCTCTGTGGTTCAGTCCCTTATGTGTAAAATAGGGATAATAGGTGTGGTGGGGGTTAATACATTAATGACTGAAAGTACCTCACGGGACCAGAAGGAGGAGGTTTATATAAACATCTGTCTCATTGAAACAGCATTTTGTTCAGAAATTTAGCTAATTAAGAAAAAAAGTGAACAACCTGCAAAACAACCTGAAACAAAAAACTGAAAAAAAATTCAGTTTTTCAAAAAATTGTTCACTAGCCTCCAAACCAAAAACTCAGTTATTTGCTCAACTCTCTCAAGAAGCAATGCTATATATTTTTTAATGCTGTCTATTGGTACCTTATATGTAGTAGCAATATTACAGTATTGTAATATACGGTTGCGCTAGGCACTGTACAGATCATGCACATAATGAAATCTTACAATCTCAAGAGACAAGACAAAGGGAGGGAAGGAGCACATATTAGTGAAGTGACTTGCCCAAAGCCATGTAGGTTGGTGGCAGTGTTGGGCATAGAACTGAAGTCTTATTGTCCCAGCCCAGTGGACCATACTACCTATTTTCTGAAACCATCAACAGATATCAGATACGTTCTCTTATTTTTGAGAGCTGGCTAGGAAACTCAATTCCACTTCTGCCAAAAAAAAAAAAAAAAAAAGAAGTCCAGGTTTTAGAAAAATTTTCAGCCTGATTCAGGGATGAAAAACACAAAACTTCAAAACTTTGTGCAGAAGTGAAATTTTGCAAAAAATAGTTCAGAAACACCAAAACATTCTGGTGCTCCTGAGCTCTTAGGGTTCCTGGGAGCTGGCAGCCCTAGCTGCATGACAGCCTGTCTGGTGTGCCCCTGGGGACCCAGGAAGTCCATCTACCCAGCAGTCCACCAGGCGGGCTGCCAAGGAGTCTGGGAGCTGAAAGGATGAGCTTGTGGGAAACCTGTCTGACTCTCTTTAAAAAAAAATCTACCCAAATGGACAAATTCCCATGGAATGTTTTGATTTCAATCAATCAATCTTCCTTTCCTGACAGAAAGTTGTTCATTTGAAAAAGTTTCCAGCCAGCTCTATGATTTTGATACTTCCAATTGTATCTGGAATGGCAACTTATACATTAAATCTAAGTGCTACAGCACTCACCAGGAAGGTGTTCATTTCCCTTTTGGTTTACTTGTTTGTTTCTGCACCTCTGGCAAACACCTTTACCTTTTGTTTTCTGGGATGATTTCAGCCCAGTTTTCCAGGCATGTACTGCAGGGCATTTTTTCCACAGTAACCAGTTTTCATTTCACTACCACATCGAGATTGCTATGAATCTCAGCACGCCAAAGCACAACGAGCCTCAAGTATGAAAGCCTTGTTTTACTGCAGGCCAATTAGCAATGTCTATTTCAGCGATTTAAAATGTTTTTCAAATAACACATTTGTACAGCTTATATGGAAACATATTGTCAGCTTTTGGCAGTTTAAGTGCAAACATCTGTTTGGAAAGATGTGTAGTACCGCAAGAGCCTTTCTGATAGGGAGTCAATCAATAGAGATAATAACTGGAAGTGACATGAAGATTTAAGATATTCTCATTCACTCACAGATTCATAGACAGAGTAACTTTAAACACTGTATGATGGGAGGCAAGCCTAAAACAGTTCAAAGAGGCTTTCCCCAGATACTTAATTCCAATTAATTCCCACCCCCCAAAAAAAATTTCATCCGAGTGTAGCCTTATCTATAGTTATGGGTTACTTTAACCAGTTAGCTATCCCTAGGTGAAGGCTTATATCTACTTTAATGAAAGTCCAGCTCCTAACATGGACTACAGTACAGAGGTTATCAATAGCAGGAGGACCCCATTGTGCTCTCTCTATAATTATTACTATTATTAGCCAACCAAACACCACACCCACTGCAATTGGCTAAAGGTGAGCAAGATGACTACAGCATGCATCATATTTGCATGATTCACACCATGCCTTGTGGGAAACCCAGAGTGTTAGTCCTCTTCAATATCCTCACCCCAGGGGTTGGCATCCTCGCAGCTCCCCCACCCAGGCACACTGGCACGTCATGTATTACACTGACACCCACTGGGGTTCACACATATTTATGAAGGTTTTAATCTCTTTTCCTTATTTGCACTTCTACATCACACTGCTTTCAGGGTATCCTGTTTTTCATAGGCTAACTCATTAACATTTATATCACCTTATCACAACAGTAACCTTAAGGAAGTCTCTGACATTCCATCCCAGCTACCAACAGTCATCTTGTGATGTCTAGTAATCTCTATTTTCAAAACATCAGCATATCACAAACAGACACACAAGCTCAGCAGGTTTATTATTAACTTTCGTATGCTAATTTATCCTAAGTCCTACGGCGTCCTTTGGCTAAGCCAAATATTTTACAGACATGTAGGCCCTGTATTACAACATTCATTAATATGTATGTTGCACCTCTATACCCTAAATATAAGTGGATAACTTTTATCCTTGGTTACACTAGTATTTCTCATAAAATCATAGAATAGTAGAGTTGGAAGGGACCTCAGGAGGTCATCTAGTCCCCTGCTCAAAGCAGGACTATCCTCAGCTAAATCATCGGTGAGGGTTTTGTCAAGCCGCAGCTTAAAAACCTCTAAAGATGGAGATGCCACCACCTCCCTAGGTAACCCATTCCAGTTCTTCACCACTCTCTTAGTGAAAAACTTTTTCCTTATGTCCAACCTAGACCTCCCCCACTGCAACTTGAGACCGTTGCTCCTTGTTCTGTCATCTGCCACCACTGAAAACAGCCTAGCTCCATCCTCCCTGGAACCCCCTTTCAGGTAGTTAAAGGCTGCTATCAAATCCCTCCTCATTCTTCTCTTCTGCAGACTAAACAGGCCTAGTTCTTTCAGCCTCTCCTCATAAGTCTTGTGCTCCAGCTCCCTAATCATTTTTGTTGCCTTCTGCTGGACTCTCTCCAACTTGTCCACATCCTTTTTGTAGTGGGGGGCCCCAAACCTGGACACAATACTCCAAATGCGGCCTCACCAATGCCGAATGGAGGGGAATAATCACTTCCTGCGATCTGCTGGCAATGCTCGGACTAATGCAGCCCAATATGCCATTAGCCTTCTTGGCAACCAGGGCACACTGCTGACTCATATCCAGCTTCTTATCCACTGTAACCCCCAGATCCTTTTCTGTAGAACTGCTGCTTAGCTCGTCAGTCCCCAGTCTGTAGCTGTGCATGGGATTCTTCCATCCTAAGTGCAGGACTCTACACTTGTCCTTGTTGAACCTCATCAGATTTATTTTGGTCCAATCCTCCAATTTGTTTAGGTCCTTCTGTATCCTATCCCTACCTTCCAGGGTATCTACCACTCCCCCTAGCTTAATGTCATCTGCATCTTCTCAGGCACCCACTCCTACCAGGGTGCTCACATTTTATTAATAGGGGAAATACTTGTATTCAGGGCTGGATTTCCAACTAGGCACGTGCCTGGGGTGCCAGAGTTCTTGGGGCATCTAAATAGTAGTAGGTTACCATACTGGCCAAAATGAGGGCCCTGACTGAGCCCTGGAACACTGACCCCACTCCCTCTCCTCCTGTCTCCCGGAACCTCGCTGCCCTGCTCCTCCTCTTCCCCCTGAAGTCCCACCTCCTGACCAGGGCAGAAGCCAGAGTGCAGAGGGGAGCATATTCTCCGCCCCCCTTATTTGCCCCAGAGCTGGCCAAGTCAGTCACCCCAGCCCCTCTCCCCTCCCAACCTCCCCACATGGAGCTGGCCTGGCCTCCCCCTCACCCCAATCTCTGCCATGCATGGAAAACATGAAGACCAGCTGTAGGCAGAGGGAGCACTGAAGATGCTATGCCTCGGGGCATGTAAGGTGTAAAGTTGGCCCTGGTTGTGTTGTTATCACCACCTGTATTGTGGTATCACTTTGGCACTCCAGTCATTGACCTGGGGCTAGGTGCTCTACAAATGCAGAACAAAAGACATCCCTGTCTCAGAGAGCTTCTCCCCAGTGGTAGAAGCCTTTTAGTCCGCTATCCACATTAAATTTTCCCCAAAAAAGTCACCCCATTCATGTCCCTGATCACTTTTGCTGCCTTTTTCTTAACTCAGATAGGATTCAAATGATGTTAGACATTTAGAAGGCAGCCTTCACATTATTTCTTGCAATTTATATAACAAATTGATGAACTTCTGCCTGTCTAGGTATACAGGTGTCCTCAGTAGCTTTTTTAAATTTTAAGTTAACAACTCCATCAGCCTTACTACAGCTGCATCAGTTCTACCTAAGCAAAAGTGACAAAGCCTAAAGAAGACACTGAAAAATGCTCCCCACTTACCACCTCCCATTTCCCCACCACAACAAGCCGGGGATAATAGACAGGCTTTGTAGCATGTCCTAATGGTCAACACATTGGAGCTATTTGGTACAAAGGAGGCAAATGGAACAGGAAAGGAGCAAGCTTTGTGACAGGCTTCATGGCAAAGAAGAGTTTTGAGGATGCTAATGAATTTGTTTTGCAAATGTTTACAGTGAGCTTCTCCCAAGTTTGAGGGGCAGCATTGGAGAAAACATGAAGGACACTAGTTTGAAAATTGAGTAAGTGGGTGATGAGGCTGCCATTGTGGGCTGATCAGACACAGGAGCTGACCTTTCAGTACTTCATGAGAGATGATAGATAGGGCCGGGGTTGACCATAAAGGGCCTTCAAAGTGAAGACAAATAGTTTGTGTCTGATGCAACTGAGGAGTCATCAGTGGAAGGATGCAGAGAGACGGGTGACACGGTCAAAGCGACTGGCTAGAAAAATGATCTTTTCAGCAGTATTCTGAATGGAAATGAACAGAGTAAGATGTCAAGGCCAGAGAGAAGGATGCTGCAGTAATCAAGATGATGAGAGCCAGGTTGAATCTGAGCTATGTGGATAGCCATATCTTAGAGAAGTTATGCAGAAGACTGCAAAACATAAACATATGCGAGGTCTGAGTTGAAGATGACACCCACTTACTGGCCTGTGTGACACACAGGATAATGGCATTGTCCACAGTGATCAGGAAAGGAGGGAGTGGGGAGAATTTGGGGAGGAAAAAAGAGCTCTGGTTTAGCCATGCTGAGCTTGATCCAACAGTTAGGCATCCACAAGGAGATGTCCGAGACACAGCCTGACATTTTTAGTTTGGCTGGAGCAGAGAAAAAAAATCTGTGAATTCTCCACAGAGAGATGATAGTTAAATCCATGTATATACTATATGTGACCATGGGTGCAGTGGGGGGAGGGGTGCAGTTGGGGGAGGGTCGTTGCCCCCCTAAACTGCAAGCCTTATGCAGGTGTGGAATTTGCCCTCTGCCCCCCACAGACCCATTGGCTTGTCTGGAGCTGCCCCCTTCCTCCCTTCAAAATACAGAAGTCAAACTACACCTTGCGATGTGACACCAGTTTGGAACAGGGGCATTCCCTGGCCTATTTATAACACCACTGTAAATTATACTGTGGACAGGGCTGACCAGTGTTTTAATCAGTGTTCTCTAATTAGGCTAAAGCTCTGTACTTGCAGCTTTAGTCCAATTATTGAACAGAGAGGTCATGTCCACACATCCTCGACATAACTAGGTCAATGGACAACTGTGCTACAACTGGTTCCCTCCCAGCCTTTCACTTCTAACAAAAGAAAGAGACAGGTTTATTGTGCTCAGAGCCTCAGATAAGTTCTCCAAACTATCCTACATTTGAGAAAAACCATTGTATATACGCTGGAGAAAATGAATTAAAGAATCCCAGAGGGATAGGTGCTGCTGTATTCTTATAAACCAAATAAAATACGCAAACTCTTCAGGGCAGTCCTGTATGTGTAGACGGACCATAGTACACTGTGGGAACTACACAAATAATTAATATATTGTCCCATCTATGGTGACTGATATCAAATTTTATTAATTATTTACATTATGGTACCACCTAGAAACCCAACTACAGATTGGTATCCACAGGCTAGACAGCCCAAGGCAGCCCCCAAAAGCTAACATTTTAATAGAGTAGAGAGGCAAAGGGTGACCAGGGAAACAGTCACAGAGGTGAAATGACTCGGAGAAGGCCCAACAGCAGCTCACTTGAAGAGCCACAATTAAAACTCAAGTCATTTGAATTCTAGTCCCGTGCCCTCTTCACCGGATTGGACTATCTACCAATACTAGGCATTGGCCTCTGCAGAAATCCCTTATGTAGCATGTGTGACGCAAAAGGTTTTTCAGCCTTGCAGTTGAATTCCTTGCAGAAATACAATGCTGGCTCTTTCTCACACACTGCAGCGCTCTCTTGCCCTTGTCAAGCTATTGCACTGTACTCGTGGCCTTGTGCATAAATAAATGGTGGAAAAGTTGCATAAGTGCTGTGTAAGTCCTTGTGACCATATTTGGTAAGAATTTTGACTGAGATGGATGTATCAAAAGAATTTTTGATCAGTGTCATTTTAGCAAGCTTTCTCTCTCTGATCTCCCAGCATCAGGTCCCCTACCCTTAAGTACACTGTCATCTCTCACGCTCTCGGGAAGACAGATAGACTTTAAAATAAAATGTGTAAACATATTCCCCAGGCTCAGGAAGTTCAGGATTTCACAAGTTTATTTCCTGAAGTGCAGAGGAATTCAGCTCTCTCTTTGGACCCACCAACTGCAGCACAGCAGTGGCCGTCAATGGGAGCTGCCCCCCTGAGGAAGTGAATTCTTTTGCTACTGAGTGGGTGGACAAAGCATAGGAAGACAGTCACAACAAGTATTTTAAAGAGTCAGAACAGGAAGACAATGTTTCCAAAAGAGCAGGCCCCTTTGAAATTCTCGCTTGGTCAGGAGACTTCATGTCTGGATTCTTCAATGGCACAAGCCAGAGAAAGCTCTTTAAAAGGAAACTGACAGCACACAACAGAGGCTGATTTGCACTGCAATGACAAGTGGTCCAGCTGCTACACTACTCACTACTAATGCATGCTTTGTCTTTGGGTTTATGAATGAGAGAGAGGCACAAGTGTGGATGGAGATCTCAACTGCTGCAGAGTTTGGGGGGTGGAAAATGTATCCCAGTTTGAGGCCTAAGCAATCTGACACACTCTACAGATAGACATGAGGGACTGCAGCCTAGTAATTAGAGCACAGGCCTGCACCCATCAGAAGTTCCAGTCTTTGCTCTTGCTGCTAGCTTACTGTGAATACTTGGGAAATCAGCCTCTCTGTATTTTATTTTCTGTAAAATAGGAAAGGAATAATAAATTACCTTCTTCAGAGATATTTAGGTAGTCTTCAGAGACTTAATTGATTTTTGTCAAGCACCTAAAGATCAGTGAATGAAAGGGGCTATAGCAGCACAGGGTACTTTATCAAGGACAGCCAAAAACTTATCACAGCTTCCATGCCCATGGGTTCCATGATTTTTAGATTTTCCCTGCCTTGTTTAGAAGTGTCACCCTGGTTTTGAAATTTAGTGGGTGCCTACAGTGGTAAATAATGAAGAGACACACTTGAAAGCTGCACAATTTTAGAGTGGTAAAACAATTGGCTAATTCCTGTTACATGTAAGCTTTCATGTAGAGCAAACAACTTCTGCCTTTTTCCATTACCAAGAGGCTACATGATATACACTGATGCATTCCTAACTTCTTTATCTAGCATGGTAAATTGGTAGCTGCAAAAGGAGATATATACACCCTAAATGGGGTATCCACTTCAGAATCTAAGTGACAATCTTTTATATAGGTTTGCATTAAGGACAGCAAATTAGCTCTGAATGAGCTGCAGGTGCTGAAAATCAGATCACAAGAAAAATTTTCAGTTAGAAACCAGGCACTTGACCAAACGGCTAAATTCCACTCTTAGTTAACCCTGCACAACTCACGTTGACTACACAGGTAAAACTAAGGGCAGAATTTAGTCCACTGTCTTAATACTGTCCAATCCTTTCCTCTTTTCCTACATGAACTCTGGTTACCCTGTCTTCCCCAAAAGGGCTTTCCCATCCCTCTCTCTGGCTACGCAGAGTTTGCCGCTCTCTACATCCTGAACTCCTCAGCAATTATTTTTTTATTCCTGCCTTCCCCAGAGTAACCACAAGATGGATCCTCACCTACCTCCAGGATGGGTCATGCAGTTCTTTTCCAGACCAGCCAGTACATAAATCATCTGGTAAAATAGTGCTCCAGAGTCAACAGGCCTTAGAGACAAATAACACTTCAGTGCCTAGTCTCTCAATGAGCCAGAGGGTAGAAGACACAAGATTCAGCTCTACCTTTAGGTATCCCACTTTGCTACCTGATAAAGCACAGCTGTTGCGTTGCTGAACTGATTTTACCTCAGTGCATCGCTCATGCACTTAAAGAGACAGTAACACCCCCAACAATACGAAGAACTGAGCAAATACACAAGGCTATTGCTGTGTGATGAAAGAAATCATTAGGAAGTGACCAGATCCTCACTAGCGAAAGTTTCATATTCTTTTCTACAATATTCCAATAGCCTTCATCACAAAAGTCTTTCTTCATCACTGCTCCCAAGTCTTTTTAAATGAAAAAATAAAGACTTTTTAAAACTAGAGTCATGCTGCTAAGGTTACCAGAGTAGGTGCTGGGATTTCCAAACTCTAGAAGCAGGTCAACTCCTCAGTGCAAAACCATTCATTTCATAATCCCATGCACCATTCTTGCAAGGACACCACCAACAAAGGTTATTTGGGGTATTGACGATGCCCAGAACTTCTAACATTTAAAATACATGTTTCCATGATGTTCACCACATAGATAATCTCACTGAGATTTTTCCCTAAACATTTGGGTGACCTCAGCTCTAGTCAACTATCATACATTTAAGGGATTACAAATAGGTCCCTAATTATTTAATAGGGAAAGAGGAGTCACTGATAATGGAGCAGTCAGCCTCAAAATTAATTACCATATGCTGATCTGCTCTGGAAGAGGTTCCTGGTAGCCCAGTTCCTGATAATCTGAACATTAGGAGGAAGAGCTGTACTTGGCTACATCCTCATCTACAGCATTAGGCTCCATCTTGGTTCATGGAGTAGAGATCAGTAATCGGGGAAAAGCTCCAACAATTATATTTTAAAGTCACAATGTTCATGCTGAGCATGAGCAGCAAAGCATCTCATTAAATCTATTCCTCCCTGGGAATCAAACTCCCTCCACTTCCCTCCCAAAAAGCTATTTGCTTCTGGTTGGAATGATCCTGGATATTGGGAGAAGTCTCTCAGATATTACAGGAGAGCTGCTATATAAAGTTTTCCTAATACTTTTCACTATAAAGCATTCTTGTAAACTTTTCTTGGAGTATCTATCAAACCTCTATTGCTTGCAGCAAGCCTTTGATATGGCACAGGTGGAATCCCCTTAGGCTACAGAAATGCCTTTTCTTTGTCCCATGAAATTCCACTCAGAATTGGCTGAGATATAAACAGTTTAAAATCACCAATTCCCTTTTCCTACTTGCATTCCTCAGGGAAATTTTTGACAGCCTGCCCAACTCACTGACCATTCTGAGGTCAGGGTCATGCCCCTGCCAAAGCAGCAGCACATGCTATACTAGGAACATGGAGGGAGTTGGCAGAGCATGTGCTGGGAAAAGAGTCAGGCCAGGCTTCTCTCCCTGCTAACCAACCCAGCACATTGGTGGCCAATTAAGTCCCCCTTCTTCTCACCTTGGACAGACAACACATAGGGCAGGACCTCCCTCAGGCAAGGAGAGAGACAGTACAGACTCCCAGCAACCACTCTCCAGCATGTGATGCTAGCAGCCAATCCCCTCTCTGGGGCAACACCTGGGACAGGAACTCCCCCATCTCTGGGCATGGGGAAGAGAGAGAGCCAGGTTCTGCTGTGCTACCCCCAGACCATATCCTAGACCCATCAACTCATTCCTGCTGTTCTGGGATAATGGCCTGCTGGCCGTGGTAGTGCTGGAGCTCCAGTAGCAGCAGTCTATGTTACCGTGCTAGACATTGGAATTCAAACCCTACTAGTGATGTGGTTTGGGGTTGTTTTTTATTTTTGGGGTGGGAATGTATAGTTGCTCACAACAGAACTTGTTTTTATCTTTGTCTTTAAAATAATCAACACATAAACAAACAAACCTAGGTTTTTCAACCAGGAATCTGGCATTTCCTAACTATCAAGTGTTTTACTTTGCAACCTACATTCTTTTCACATAGCTTCTTTGTGCGATTATACATAGATCTGCTAATACACAAAGGTCTCAAGGTTAAATCAGCTGCTCAAGTAGCTTTGAAAGTGTTGTGCCATGGATCTCAAACCCTGGCCCCCAGGAAAGGAAAAATTGACCTGCTGGCCCCAGACCAGACTCTGAAAAATGGTTATCCCCCCTAATCCTGGTAGGCAGTGACTTTGTTGGGAGTTTGGCACAGCAGTAGCTCCTGGCTTTCCAGACAATTCTATTTTTGCTCTCCCTTCCCCATCTAGCTAGCAGAGAATAAATGTGGGGGTCAGCAGCATCTCCCATTTCAGAAAGAGAAGGCTCTTTGGGCTTGTCCAGGTTCCCCTCACTGGGAAAAAGACCCATAGTATGGGACAGTGCCTCCGCCTAGGCACCCAGAAATATCATGTTTTAAGCACTAAACATAAATCTAAACATTTTATAAACTGAATTTAGTTTTCATGTACACAGATCAGATGGTCGTTATGAAACTGCCACCTTCAATTTGTCCACAGAATAGGTACAGTTTCACCCTTGAGGGAACACCTGAAGGGATAATAGGTTTGTTCAGATTTTATATCTACTCTCTGATCAGCTAGTGATTTTCAGTGATTTTGTCAGAGCTGGAGTCACCCTTAAAGGGTCAGATTTTTAGGAAATGCTGAGCAACCACCTTTTGAAATTCTGGCCCTTTTAAGGGTCCTCATGTTGAGCACCCAAAAATCACTAGTCACATCTGAAAATCTTGACTATAGATACATGCATATCATTATTGGAGCCAAGCACATGTAGGCACTTGTTGTGCTGAGGTTGCAAAGAACCAGACAGAGATTCTCCCACCTCAGGATAGGAAAAATACTCATATTGATTGCTTACATCCGGTGGCAGGAGAATTAGCCCAAAGGGTGCCAATTGTCACAGTGGTTTTTGTGATGGTGACACCAGTCCAAGAGCAACTGGTCTGAGGCCACAGCCAGTTCATATCAGCTGTCAGAAAAATAATCAGATAAAACAAACTTCCTGCATGGGCCAGATTCAAAGCAGTGACCATAAAGTAAAGACTGTATTCTGCTGCCAACCCTCTGATCTTCTTTAGAGTACATTTTAAACATTCTCTCACACCCAGTCAATAGAATTTAAAATGTCATGTTAAGATAAGATTCCCTTTCCAACTTGCTCTGATCAAACCTTAAGTATGGACTAATCGCACTTGAATCATAAGGGCACAGGCATTAGGGAGTGAGCTACACCAGATAAGGACATAAGTTGAGGAAATGCTAAAGATAGGAATTTGTGATTTATCTAAATTCTTCACTGGAGATAAACCCAACTCATCAGCTGCAATAAATAACAGCTACTTTAGCTGTGTTGGTTGAGGTATCAGTTCAACAGTAGAGTAAACTCATTATGAAACCTAATAAGTGTTTTCTTTGGCAGCAGTGAGAGACATATTTCAAGGCACAGGGAAAAAACTGGAAGAATTTCAAAATGATCAATTTACTAGAAAAAAATCCCTCTTGATTTTAATCTCGGGGGCCATAGAGGTAGCAGCATGCACTGAGCCAAATTCTGATCTCAACTACGTGATCCAAAATCCAGTGTAACTCCAGTGAAATCAGCTGAAGTCCATTCAATGGACACAGACCATGATAATGATAAGACACATACATGTGCCCCATTGAGCTCACTATGTTTAAAATTAAGTATGTGTGTAAACCTTGGCAAGATTGGCGCCTTATCCCAGATTTACAACAGTGTGACAGGGAGCAGAATTTGGCCCAAAGTTTGCCTTATTCAGGGTGAAAAACCCACTTGGCTGGGAGATGTGGACTATCTTGAAAACAAAACCATAATGGAAAGGCTTTCCTAGAGAGATTTGGTTTCATGTTGCAGCTGACTCTCTGTACCCCTTTATCTTTACTCCTTGTTTGACCTTAAATATTAAAGGTCAGAAGGAATGTTTAGTATTTACCAGATATTTTTATTTCATGTTAGTGAAACTTTCTTATAAAGCATTTTGGCAGAGATTCTTGTTACAGCTGAATAACATACCCAGGGTGACAGACTGTAGCTGTACTCTAACATTATTTATATAATTAAAAATGCAGTGAAAAGGAAGAAATTAAAAAAAAAAAGGCTGACTGACTGATATTAAATAGCTTAATTTTGGTGCCCCTTTTTCCCTATTGACTTCCGGTGACATCAGTGGCCCATTCTTTTGATTTGTGGCTTTGTAGTAACTGCAATATTTGTAGTGTCTAATTTAGTTGCAGCAATACTTCGTATTTCTATAGTAACTTCTATCCATAGATCACAAAAGGCTTTACAAATATGAGTGAATTAAGCCTCACAATGCTCCAGTGTGGTAGGCAAGCTTTAGTAGTCTCTTTTACAGCTAGGCAAATAGCGGCATAGATAATTTAGAGCTTACAACACTGAGGGTATGTCTTCACTGATGATGGCAAATTCGCTGCCGTCAGATCCATTTCTCAGGCTCAACTGAGCGAAAGTGAAGACCTGCTCAGTCGATCCAGAAATTGACTTACTAAATCCACCCCTGGAAAAAGAGTAACACTGAATCAATGGGAACACATTTCCTGTTGACACAGTGTAATGGAGATGGTGCGCAGAACATACTTTAGGAAGTCGATGGAAGATACACCAGCTACTCTATGTAGTGTCGACTGCCGCTGAATTTGCCGGTAAGTGTAGACCAGGCCTGAGACACATAAATAGATGTTCCCCAAATATGAGGATGTTTTTGAAAATGTAGGACCAAGACACTTGACCAAGATGCACAGGTGCAGAGATGACTTCACAAGGGTGAAATTCTGATCCCAATTGACATCAATGGTAGTTGCAACTTAACTGGGGTCATGATTTCACCCCAGTTCTCCTGACTCCCAGCCCACAGATGAATGCATTGAACTCAGATAGAATCACAATGGGTCAGTTTCTGTCAATCACGTTTTCTTTAAATTGTAGTCCTTTACTCTATAATTAATCCCATAGCTGTCAGTGGGACTGATGGTGTCAGACAGCACTACTTTATATGAGCAGAGGCAGAAGAATCTGGCCCTATCATTGCTAATATAACTGTCAGTGCTTATCTAGTCTACAAGAGGGTTTTTTTTTGTAGGATGAGGTTGTAAGGATCATGTTAAAGGAAGGAAGTGATTATATAGTTATCTTTGTTTTATATGTGAAAGGCCCCTAGAAGTTATGTTCAAATCCATGCTGTTTTTTTAAGCCTCTGATTGATTGATATCAAACAGGATTGGCACCTAGAATCTAATGGGCAAGTCCTACCAAATTAAGACATATGTATTAACCACATTTTTACACAGTAATCTTCCACTAGAGTAGAATAGAAATAATAGTCCTTATTGTACAAACACAGCCCAGAAAAAAATAACATCAAAATCTCTTTAAAATCACTGGTCATCACTATCCATGGCCAGTTACACTGAATTTTTCCTATATAAACATTCCTTAAACATTTATTCACTTTGAAGACCTTTGTTCAATTAGCTGTTTCTTGTCTTGTCCATGTACAGCAGGTACAGATTACTACAAAAGTAAAGATAGAAGGAAGCTGCACAGCACTTCTAAAATCTCTCCTCAGAAAAATAAGATTTTGTCGTTATTCTTTTTGGCATGGAGATTTTTTACCGAAGGTTTTGGTAGAGAACAAATCTAAATAAACAGATCTGCACACTGAATACTTTTCACTTTGAGTTGTATTTTTGCCTTCAGTATTAAATATATGTGCAGTGAGTGTGCTGTAAGCTCTTACACTATCGATCTGTATCATGAAAGAGAGAAAGGCTACGTAACGCAGGGTATCTGTGATTCACAATCTGGGGATACCATAACATAAGAACAGCCATGCTAGGGCAAACCAATGGCCCATCTAGCCCAGTATTCTGTCTTTTGACAGAATGACAGTGCAAGATGCTTCAGAGGAAATTAACAGAACAGGGCAATTTTCAAGTGATCCAGTCCCAGCTTCTGGCAATCTGAGGTTTAGGGCCACCCAGAGCATGGGGTTGCATCCCTGATCATCTTGGCTAATAGCCATTGATGGACCTATCCTGCATGAATTTATCAAATTCTTTTTTTGAACCCAGACCCTTTTGATCTTCACAACACCCTCTGGCAATGAGTGGCACAGGTTGGCTGTGTCTTACGTGAAGAAGTACTTCCTTATGTTTGCTTAAAACTTGCTGCCAATTAATTTCATTGGGTGACCCATAGTTCCTGTGTTCTATGAAGGGGTAAATAGCACTTTCTTATTCACTTTCTCCATATCATTCATGATTTTAAAAACCTTTAACATATTCCTCCTTAGCTGTGTTCAAAGGTGAAAAATCCCAGTTTTTTAAATTTCTCTTATTTTGCAGGCTGTTCCTTACCCCTAATCATTTTCGTTGCCCTTCTCTCTTCCAATTCTAATATATCTTTTTTAGGGTGGGATGACCAAAACTGTATGCAGTATTGAAGTTGTGGGGGCACCATGGATTTAAATAGTGGCATTATGATATTTTCTGTTTTATTATTTCTCTCTTTCCTAAGGGATCCTAATATTCTGGTAATTCTTTTGAATGTTGTTGCACATTGAACAGATGTTTTCAGAGAACTGTCTGCAGTGATGCCACAATCTCTTTCTTGAAGAGTAACAGATAATTTAGTCCCCACCAGTTTGTATAGTTTTGTATAGTTGGGATTATTTTTTCTAATGTGCATTACTTTGCACACTGAATTTCATCTGCCATTTTGTTTTCCAGTCAACCAATTTTGGGTGATCCCTTTGTAATTCTTTGCAGTCTGCTTTGGATTTAACTATCTTGAGTAGTTTTGTATCGTATGCAAACTTTGCCACCTCATTGTTTACCCCTTTTTCCGGATCATTTATGAATATGTTGAACAGCACAGGTCCCAGTACAGACCTCAGGGGACACTATTTATCTCTCTCCACTGTGAAAAATGATAATTTATTCCTGCCCTTTGTTTCCTACTCCCCACACCCCCCACACCAAAAAAAAGGATATCAAATTTAATTATATTATGGTCACTATCATCATGCAATTCAGCTATATTCACTTCTTGGACCAGATCCCATGTGCCACTTAGGACTAAATCAAGAATTGCCTCTCCCCTGTAGGTTCTGGGACCAACTGCTCCAAGAAGCAGTCATTAATGGTGTCTAGAAAGTTTCTCTCTGCATCCCAGTTCCGAAATAACATGTTCCCAGTCAATAGGGGGATAGTATAAATCCTCCATTATTATTGGATTGTCTGTTTTTGTAGCCTCTCTAATCTCTCTGAGCATTTCACAGTCACCACCCTAGTCAGGTGGTCAGTAGTAGATTCCTACTGCTATATTCTTATTATTAAAGCCTGAAATTTCCATCCATAGAGATGCTATGGTACATTTTGACTCAGTTAAGATTTCTACTATATTTGACACTATGTTTTCTTTCACATATAGGGTCACTTGCCCACCAATGCATCCTACTCTGCCATTCCTATATATTTTGTATCCTTGTATTATCATGTCCCATTGATTATCACTGTTCCACCAAGTTTTTGTGATGCCTATTATATCAGTATTCTTGTTTGACACTATGCACTCAAGGTCACCCTTCTTAGTATTTAGACTTCCAGAATTTGTATACAAGCTCTTATAAAATTTGTCAATATTTAGTTGTCTGTGTTCATTGATGTAATTGAATGGAACTCTTTTTCATTTGGCTGTTTCTCTTCAGCTCCTACCTGTACTTTATCAACTTCTAGCCTCTCTTTGTTACTAAGATATAGAATATCCCCTTTAATACATCGTCCCCTAAGCGATCTCTCTATCCGAACCATGTGCTCCTTCACACCAGTTGGCTTTCCCTCTCAGCCCTTAGTTTTAAAACTCCTCCAAGACCTTTTTAATTTTACATGCCAGTAATTTTACATGTCAGTAATGAATAACTGAATTTTTGGTTTGGGAGCTGAACTGGATAATTAAAAAAAAAGGTTTGATTCAAATTGAAACTGATTATTTATGTATTTTTCATTTAGCTTCAGAGTGTTTCCAGGTATTTTTAACTCTCCTTTAGAAATGGCCTACGTTTCTAAACAAAAGACTATTTCAAATCTCTCTCCTAGGTATTTATATAATCTCCCATCTGCTTTACAGTTATTAATACAATTATCCACCCCACACCCACTCCATGAAGGAGTGTAATGCTATTATACCTATTTTACACATGGTAGACAGGCAGAGAGATGAGGTGACTTGGCCAAGGTCACACAGGCCATCTGTGGCAAAGCAGAGAATTGAACTCAGATCTCCTAAGATACCAGCTAGTACCCAAACCATTAGACCAATCTTCTTTTCCAGGGCTCTGACCTTTTACCAGCACTAAGTTCAATGAACAACAGAAACAGAGACAGAACTAATTAAAATACTTTTTTTCATGGCAACTGTTATGGTTGGATGGGATTGGAAGGATACACCCAAAGATGGAGAAAGAAGGAATCTTCTAAAATATTTCTATTAATTCTGAATAGCTGACTGTCAGTTATCTTTTACTGAGCATAAGTGAATATGATTTACATGTGTTCTGGATTAGTGCTGTGAAAAAAGACTATCCACACCAACCCATTGACTGTGTGTTTTAGGTCAAGAAAATTCATGTGGTGAGGCTTAAATTGTGCTGTTTTGTTTTAGTGCTACCTCATTGGTTTTGTCTGCTACAAAAGAGAATGGGATCTACAATATATTTGTAACATGATGGCTGACATTCAGAATGCAAACCATCATTATAATTTACCCAAATATAAGGTTCCCCTTTGTTTATGTTTGGAAATGGCTCAAGGAAAATCCCTGAGATGTCCTCTTCCATCTGCTTCAAACTACTCTCCTGCTTCTGTAATTAGTAGATTAATTAGTTAAGGCTGTAGAATGCTTTGAACATGTAAAGTCCTATCTTATTTAGTTGTTATTAGACATACTGTGTTCCACATGATGCTGGGGACTCTAGCTATGAAATTAGATGGGTAGTGACCACAGGAGCTGAATCTATTATGTGCAAGGGGGATTTAAATTAAAAGTGTACTTTCTTTCTTTTAAAGAAGTTTTTGAAAACCTCAATCTTTTTACAAATGTTTTTCTTAACTTGTTGAATCTTTTTGAAAATTCCTCTTAACTGATGTACCAACTTTCCCCATGATTCATTACGCTTGCTTAAATGGCGTATAGAAATGGCATGGGGATGGCCTGTCTGTCTTGGACTTGTGGAAAAGAGGAGGATGTAAAATAAAACACACCCTTCAAAGACCGTTTTCAGAGGCAAAAACTGCTTCATTGGTTTGATGGCAGAGATTCTGAAGACATATTGCCCACCACACACAAACTTGAAATGACTCTTTGTGGCTAAAATCTTTATAGGTTTAAGCACACAACCATCCAAAGTGTGGGCTGGCAGCCACTGTCTTCTGGAGAGTTGGCAGCACTGACTCTCACATAAACATCTGGAAATCTAAAAGGTCCAGTTTTTGCTATCCACTGAGTAGTACCCTAATGCTCCTGTAGCCCCACTCAACTTAGTGGGATAACCAGAAAACTAAGGTATTACTCAGGTGTGTAAAGGTATAAAAATCTGTCCCAATGTAAGGGGACTGAATGGCATGTGGGATTAGGGAGGAATTATAGACCCTTCCGATTGACAGTATGAATCTAGCTCTGGATGGGAGCTAATGACATTTTGATAACTGTTTGGTGGTTTGGGTGAGATGAAATTGATGGTCTCAGTCCAGTCTGAAGAGTGCAAGTATACACATCTCATAAACTACCATAACAAGTGGCACCAACTGACACATTTGCATTGTTATTGTGGCTGTATTGATCACAGGATATTAGAGAAACAAAGCAGGTATGATAATATCTTTTATTGGACCAACTTCTGTAAGTGAGAGAGACAAGCTTCCAAGCTTATACAGAGCTCTTCCTCAGGTCTGGAAAACTGATTCAGAGTGTCACAGTTAAATAGAAGGAGTAGGAAGCCCAGGCAGCCACTGGGCTGGGAGCCAAGCGGGGAACCTGGATGGCAGCTAAGCTCTTGTTGGAGTCCCCCACCTGCCCTGGGGTGATAGCCCGGCTTCCTTATCAATTTCACGGCTTCAACTTAAAGCCTTGAAATTAGCAAGAATGATAACCAAGAGCTGGTGTAAATAACCCCTGTGTCTACACAAACACTGCATTTCCCTAACTACAGCAACATAAGCCCTATGCCTCTTATGGAGGTGGAGTTGTTATATCAGTGTAGTAGGGCACTTATATCAGTGGGAGCAAGGCTGTAGTAAATATACTGATATAATTAGATCAACAAAATGTGGCTTATGTTGACCCAACTCTGTTGTGTAGACCAAGCCTGATGAAATACATTCTAGAATACTTAAGGAACTGGCTGAAGAGATCTCTGAGCCATTAACCTGGAAAAGGGCAAATATAGTACCTATTTATAAAAAGGGGAATAAGGACAATGGAGGAAATCACAGACCAGTCACCTTAATTTTGGTACCCAGAAAGATAATGGAACAAATAATCAAGCAATTTGTAAGCACCTAGAAGATAGTAAGGTGATATGTAACAGTCAAATAAATTTGTCAGGAACAAATAATATCAAACATCATTTTTTGAGAGGGTAACAAACCTGGTGGATTGGAGGGAAGCAGTAGATATAATATATCACAACCTTAGTAAGGCTTTTTATACTGTTTCACATGATCTTAGAGATGCAAGGTGGGTGAGGATATCTTTTTCTGAACCAACTTAGGAAGAGGATGGTGAGAGCAGACAAAGTGATGGGGGGAGCAAGGGAAGGGCATGTAGAGTGGGGTTCTACAGAGAGTGGTCTTGGATCCAGTTCTATTCAATATCTTCATAAATTATTTGGATAATGGCTTAGGAAGTACACTTATAAAGCTGGGAAGCGTTACAAGCACTTTGGAGGACAGGAATAGAATTCAAAATGATTGACAAATTGGAGAAATGATATGAAATAAATAGGATGAAATTAAATAAGGACAAATGCAAAGTATGACACTGAAGAAGGAATGATCAATTGAACAAATACAAAATGGGAAATGACTGAAAAGGAAGAAGTACTGCAGAAAATGATGTGTGGGTTTACAGTGGATCACAAACTAACTGAGAGTCGAAATGTAATACTGTTGCAAAAAAAGCAAACAAGACACGAGAAGTAATTTTTCCACTCTACTCAGCACTGGTAAGGCCTCAACTAGAGTACTGTGTCCAGTTTGGGGCACCATATTTTGGGAATGATGTGGACAAATTGGAGAAAGTCCAAAAACAACAAGAAAAATGACTAAAGGTCTAGAAAACGTGACCTATGAGGAAAGATTGAAAAAATAAGGTTTCTTTAGGCTAGAGAAGAGCAGACTGAAGGCAAACATGAAAAAAGTCTTTGAGTATATTCAAGGTTGTTATAAAGAAGAGAGTGATAAATTGGTCTGCTCTAACCAATATGGTTCATGAACTTAAATTGCAGCAAGGGAGATTTAGTTTAGATATGAGAAAAAACTTCACAGTTGTAAGCATAGTTAAGGACTGGAACAAAATGACATAGGGACAATATGAAATCTGCACCACTGGAGATTTTTAAGAACTGGTCAGACAAATACCTGTCAGGGATGGTTTAGATAATACTTAGTCCTGCCTCAGTGTATGGGGATTGGACTAGATGATCTATTGCGGTCTGTCCTGGGGCAGGTATATCTTTTGGGGTGTTATGGTCCTACGGCCACATCCAAATAACAGCTCCTCTTCTCAGGGCCAATGGTCAGAACTAGTGGGTTTGTCATTGGGTTCAGGGCAGTATGGCCTAGGGGCCCCAGTCTCTGCAGCTGCTCTGTGGCTCAGGGCAGTATGGCCTAATGGCCAGAGTCAGTGGGACTTTCCTTAGGTTCAGGGCAGCATAGCCTAGTGGCCAGAGTCAATGACCCCACCCCTCAGCGCCGGGCGGTATGGCCTAGCGGCCAGAGTAAGCAAGACCATCCTTCACCTCTGGGGAGTATGGCCTAGGGGTCAACAGGGGGTGGGCCACCAGATTAGGTAGGGGAACCACACCTACTCCACTGGGTCCCACCCCAAGGCCCTATCAGTGCTGAGCATATCTGCCACTGGATCAGTGGGGATCCTTCCAAAAGATGCTGAGTCTGTTCCCGGTACCACAAATGGATCAATGTCTGGTTCCACCTGGGCTACTTCCTACCCTGTCTTCCTGCTCTGTAGCCTGCAGGTCCTCTGGGGTAGTCAGCAGGCAAAGTTCCCAACAACTCCCCTTGTGGGTTTCCACCCCCAGCCAGATATTCGTCTGGGTCTCAACGTGCTTGGCCTCTGAAGTCTGGGGCTCCAGCAGCTCCCAAGTGGGAGTCTGCAACAGGCACATTCTCTCTCCTCCCCAGTCAGACTAGACTGAGCTGAGCTGCTCCTTTTTATACTGTGGTTCAGATGGAGCATACCCAGCAGGGAAGAGCAGTCCATAGTATGGGGCCCCAGTGCCATGTAGGTATACCCCATCACAAGGTCCCTTCCAGTCCTTCATTTCCATGATTCTGTGACCAGGATCCATCAAAGTACAAAAGCATCTAGCATAATTTGGCTCTGATCTTGCAATGCAATCTGTAGCATGGGTTCCTACATCCATATTTATTTTCACTTTGATGTTATCAAACATTTTCCCATTTTTGCTATGGAAGATGAATGTAGACATATAGTGTTGATATTAGTCAGCAATTTGATATGTTTAAATTTTACCAAAGTGCAATATGCTTTAGAGGTTGCAATAGCCTTATTTGTTCAGCAAATTTGTCATGATTTAGCTTAAATATGAGTAAAGCCCTCTATATCCACAAAGGATACATTTCCACAAAACTCTTACAGTTTTATAAAACGGTTCTATATCTGCCATTTCAAAACTACCCAAACCACACATACTCAGTGGCTAGTATACGCTACCATTGTACAGAACAATGTTTAAAAAAGAAAGCAGGCTCAAAACCAAACTAACACCACTAACACTATAGAATTGGTTAGAGAGCCAACTCAGAAGAGGTGGGAAACACACGGTGAAATGAAGCTTTCTGTGCATGACATTGAATAGCCACGCAATAGGGATTGTGCAGTGTTTGGCATAATACGTGTGGACAAATTCTACTCTCACTTATAACCTGTGACTCTAATTCAAAGGGATTGCACACGTGTATCTGAGGGCAAAATTTGTCCTGTTTAGTACAACATGGTCTCCAAAATGCCAGACAGGCTGTAGAGGGAATATTTCAAGATATTGAGCCCAATCCTGCTTCCAGTGAAGTTTATGGGAGTTTTGCCAATGATTTGTCTGAAAGCAGAAGCAGGCCCATTGAGTATGACTGAGTAGCATTAAAGCAGTCCATTCTCCCCGTTATGTTGTTTCATTGGTATATGAAAGCTTGAAGTTTGAATTTATCAAAGCCAAAGATTTAGCTAAATCTCATGGAGAAGCTTCTTAATATTTAATATATACACTAGTTTATCTTTTCACTGGGACAGATTCATGTCTGCTGCTATCAGGATGCAAATTGTACCAGTCAGACCAGCTGCAAATCACGTAAGATTCACCTCAGTAGAAGGGACAAGTTATGTTTCCATTGCTGACCTGGGGGAAGGGAGGGGAAGGCTTATCTCAGGAAGGGCAGCATTACAATCTGCCAGGGGCATTCTTCAACTACTCTAGCCATATCACACCTCTGCCAGTCCTGCCTACTTTTCTCCCCAACAAGTGCAGCCATTCTGTCACTGCACTTTCTATCATTGCAACCTTCCCATACTAGATTTTCTGCTGCTGGAAAACCCAGTGTGTGGTTTTAATACTATATAATAAAATGAGAGGCAAAGATGCACAAATGCTAGCTTTAGAGCTAAATGTCTTCTTTTTAACCACAATGTGGAGAAAGCAAAGGCTGCAGCAGTACACGTTTCTTTTCAGTGCCCATCTACAGGTCTCCATACTTAAGGTTGAAAGTGTAGCCCAGTTTCCCTGTCCAAACCTTGGCTGATCTGCTCTGAGTGCCAGCAAGGATGCCAATTAATGCCATTTGTAATGATGGTTTTTACAATATCCACTAGGATTTAGACTGAGACCACCAAACTCATTTCATATATTAGCCTATGAATGGACATTATATGATTGTAACTTTCCACTACTACTACCCTGGGCTTGATTTGAACTACCAACCTTGTAAAAAACCCTCATCTTATTATTACTAGTTCTCAAGACTAGTCCCTTTCCAATAACCTATCAGTCTCGTTGCTTTTGCTGCTGAAAGGCATGAAGAAACTTCCACAAAGTCCAGGAATATTTCAGAATAATTCCATAAGAAAAGGGTGGGTACTTCTTCTGAAATTAGACTATGAGAACATTGTGTATGGTATTGTGTTTCACAGATGCACCTTAATGAAGTGGTGATGTTATCAGTTATAGACTATCGAGTGCATTAAATTTATAACATATGCAGTAACATTGCGACACCTACTGGCAGGATATTACAAGAATAAAAGAATGGCCCAGTGTAAGCTGTGTATTTCATAACCCATTACCCCTTCAAAAGATCTACAGACACAAATGGTTATTATGCATTTTAAGCACTTTTAATACCCACCTTTATAGATGTTACAAAGGAAGGATTTTTATATTACAGTCATTCTGCCAAGCCGCTTCATGAACACTTTAACAATAACATGACAGAACACTTCTGAAAAAAGCAGTGCACAGAGGTTAGTATATTTAAATTGAACTCATCTTTGTGCAATACTTTTCCTCCATCTGAACACATTTTTGATAAAGAGGTTTGGCAAGTTTCCTGTAATGCACTGTGATGGCATGGAAAATTATAAAAGGATGAAAAAAGTATAGTAAGATCTTGGAGGCAGGGACTGTCTTTTTGTTCTGTGTTTCTAGCACCTAGCACAATGGGCCCTGACCCAGGACTAGGACTTCTAAGTACAAATACTCATTGAAAGTGAGTGACTTTTTCAGCCTGAGTTCTCCTCCAGGAGGAACTTAAGACATACTGAAGGGCATGTGGAGAAGTTTGTACTACACCTGGTCTGTAAATAAAGCAATTAAAATCACAGGCAATCCACCACCTTTCAACAGTACTAACTCAATTGGAAATTAAAGTGATAATCTTGGCCCTGTCCTACAATGAATAAAACATGGCATTGTCAAATTAACATGCATCCAATTATTTTTGTTATACCTTTGGGAGTGGTAAAGTAATGCTGGAAGAATGAGGATATCTTACACCAAATGTTATCAAAAGGCCATTGCATTTTATGGTAGCAATTTCTTGTGCTATTATAATTCTCTGTTGGATTATCGCTGCACACATTGGCATTCCTTACTAAAACCCAAATGTGGCAATGTACAAAAAAGCAAACACAAAAGACTGATCTCTTGGCCAGAGCAAGCGGCTTCAACTATTGTACTCTCTTTTTTCTTTGATGATCATCTGCCTCCAAATATTGACCAGCCCCTCCCATTTCCTAAACTCTCTTACAATGCTCCCATGCAAAAGAACACCAATATATTCAAAGCCCTCTTTGGGTCAGAAACTTTCTTTTTATTATTTTTATGTCCAGTGCCTAGTACAAAGGGGCCTACTGTAATAAATATGATTAATAATAATAATGGTCAGGCTGAGAACAAGCTTCAAGACGACAGCTGACAATGAGGAGCTCTGGAATCGAATGAGGATTTCATGATGGGGAAAGGTCAGGATTTATGCTGGAGAAGAGTCCCACACTATCCAGATTCTTTGTTACTATAAACCTTCATTAACCTCCTATGCTAGCAGCCACACCCAAGGCACTCCAAAAGAGCCATTTCCCATCTGAGAACCAGCTGGCTTCCTATGGGTTTAAAAGGAACTTTCAGCAGAACCAGTGTCCAAAAGTTCCCAATTTCACCCTGTAATCTTCCATTTATCTAGTTCATCTCAGCAAGTCTATCCCTCATTTTTAAGAATGATTAGAAACAAAGAATTTAGGTTATACTTACCAGATGGGGGGACTCTATCTTGGGATGCAGTGACTCTGAAAAAGGGCTGGGGACCATGGTGGATAATCAGCTGAACATGAGCTCCAGTGTGACTCAGTAGTCAAAAGAGCTAATACAATTCTGGGGTGCATAAACAGGGAAATCTTGAGTAGGTGTAGCGTAGAGTTTATTTTATCTTTGTATTTGGCAGCGGCATGACTGCTGCTGGAATACTGTGTCCAGTTCTGGTGCCCACAATTCAAAAAAAATATTGATAAATTAGAGAGCGTTCAGAGAAGAACCATGAGAATGATTAAAGGATTAGAAAATATACCTTATAGTGATAGACTCAAAGAGCTCCATCTATGTAGTTGAACAAACAGAAGGTAAAGGGGGAAGGGGGATTTGATTCTGTAATCATCTACCAGGGGAACAAATATTTAATAATGGGCTCTTCAATCTATCAGAAAAAAGTCTAACATGATCCAATGGCTAGAAGTTGAAGCTAGACAAAATGAAATTGGAAATAAGGTGTAAATTTTTGACAGTGAGTGTAATTAAACATTGGAACAATTTACCAAGGCTATGGTGGATTCCCCATGACAGACAATTTTTAAATCAAGATTGGATGTTTTTCTAAAAGATCTACTGCAGGAATCATTTTGTGGGAGGTTTATGGTCTGTGTTACACAGGATGTCAGAGTAGATGATCATACTGATCCCTTCTGGCCTTAGAATTTATGAATCTGTGAATGAATCATGTTTGTTCTCACTCTCATCCAGTATTGAAGCTGCTGCACTGTGGAAAATAATGAAAGAATAATTGGTGGGCAGGCAGAGCAAAAGCACGTGCACACAAGAACAACACTAGTGTGGTGGCTAGAGCACACCCTGGGAGACTGAGGATCCAGTCCCCCTACTCCATGGAGTTTCAAAATTATTTACCTACAATGGAACATCTTCAACAGGCAGGACTGAGAGAGCCCCAAATCTGAAAATCCTATAGCAGTTAGAGCACTCATCTGAGAGCTGGTAGATCCCTGTTCAAATCCCTTCTCGCCTGCTTCAGCTGAAGGAGGGGATTTGAACCAGTTGTTTCCCACATCCCAGTTGAGTTGGTTAAAAGCTTTGATGGAGCTCCTCCCCTCACCCTCACCTTCTTGCTAAAACAGTGCCTAGCACCACAATTGAAAATGTGCCTTGCTGCAGCCCAGACTCAAATGCTGAACTCTGAGAGAGGGGCGGGATGGGGCTTAGCATCTCTCATTGTCTATCTCAGGCACATTGACTGCCTTAGGTGAGGAGCATCGTAGCATGCTGGCTTTTGTGAACCCCATTCTAAATTGCCTATCTCTCCCCATTCATTGTATAAGGAGTCCAGGCCCCTAACCCAGGCTATGTGAATCCCAGTGATTTTCTAGGCACCTAAAAGTTAGGCATGCTAATGTTCAGCATCACCACAGCTAACAGTATGTCTACACAGAAGTTAAACACCCACAGCTGGCCTGGGGCAGCTGGCTTGGGCTGCAGCACTACTAGGACTCATACTGGAGCCTGAGCTCTGGGATGCCACAAGGAGGAATGGTCCAGGATCCTGGGCATCCGTTTTTAGCCCCACGAGCCTGAGTCAGCTGACCCAGGGTAGCTATAATTTAGGTCTTTTATTCCAGTGTAGCTGTACCCTCAGTTTCTTTGTGAATCTAGACCTTTAACACTAGACCAACGTTATCTGGCTCCAAACACCTGATCTTCCAGTTTTACACATGCATCATTCACCCTCTGATCTAATGCCCTTTCTTACTCATATGGTTCATAGACTCAGACTATAGTCCCTTATAGGTCAGAAGGGACCATTATGATCATCTACTCTGACCTCCTGCACAAATCAGGCCACAGAATTTCACCCACCCACATCTGTAATAGACCCTTTTTATAGATTAAATGGGTTCCTTTTTATGTCTGTCTCTCAACAGCTCTCTATATACAGCTTTGAAAAACCAAGCCTTAGCTTTTGGTTTATAAGAATGCCCTATCTGAGTTCCCCTAGATTATGTCTTCTTTTGTACCTCTCACTAAGTATGCAGAGGTGCATCTTTCTGCCAGCTTTCAGAATATTCCTTCTGCCATCTGCATTTGATTGCAAAATGAAATAAGTGAGTCATTAACCCTCCTCCCTGGCTTATTGTCAAATGCAGAGTGGATGGGGAGTTGGCTGGATGAATCACTCCTTATTAAGTGGATTTTAGATTAAATCATGTTTTTGTTTCTTGAGCTCAGAGGGTCATTTAAACAAAACACTGATTCCTGTTCATATTTCTAAGACTTAGGATGTTTGAATACCAGTGAAACTTATGGTTTCCATTATACCCAAGGAAGCGCAACCTTCATTCCAGTTTGTACGCAAGGCTATATTTTCCCTCAAGATTATGTCATAACTTTGAATGTCCTGGAGGTTTTTATAAAGGAAGCATTAAGGAAGCCAAGATTTCGTGGCCCGGGTGCTCAGATACTATGGTCAAAGGGGCAATATATGTATCTAGACAGATAGCTCTTGCTTGCCTCGTAATAGGAGTGTAGTACTGTTCCTTTACAATTTACATGTTAAGTAAAATGCTGGCTAGTGCTGGCTCATGGACCAGGCATTCTTGCTTTAAAGTTTCATTGGTTCTAGATAGGGTTGAATACATGGCCAATTCACCGTTTGACACAGCTTCCCTTTTTTTCCATCAAATAATTTATTTAATGGATCAGTTGTTCCTAGTATTTGACCAGCTCTAATGCAATGTTAACACTTCACTGAAGGCTTATGTATTCTACTGCCACAAAAGGCAGAACAGGGGAACAGCGGCCAAAGGGCTAATTATCCTAATTTCTCTCACGTATTATCACGTCCAGTTCTATTTCTTTCCTTTTACAAGGGATTACTTCACTATATTGCCATCTGTTTCAGTGCTAGCTCCATTTCAAGAGCCATCATCAGTGGCTTACGCCATACTAGGCAGAATACCCTCATTCAAAGAGATTAAATCCATGCAGTCTGCCTAACCAATGGAATGGCTACCGCACACGAAACATCCTTGGCTACGTGACGTTAGATAGCTCAAAACAGGGAAATCAGCAAATGAATTACAATTTTACGTGTTGACAGCAGGGCAGTTGCTAACACATGCCTGAGAGGTTACTGTAGTGTGATGAATGGAACTGGAGAAAGGAGGTCAGGTTTCAGGAGCATGGCATGAGACCAGGGATTCAGGAGCTCTCTTGTATGGTGATTATTTGGCAACATAATTCCATTATCCTCTTTGAGATGTTTATCTTATTTCAGCACTTCAATCATTTGCTAAAAAATATGCATTGTTCTACTTGAGGAAAAAATGATACAATTTCCATTTCCTCGATGCCCTGCCTGTACAATGGGCCCTCAATCCTGGCTCTCAAATGTGCCAAACTCATCGCATGTCATCATACTTCTAATACTCCATGGCATGAGCCAGGCTGACTCAGACTGATGAGAAATAAATTGAGTGAGTGCTTGGGCAAAATCTGCAAGTGGAGAGAGCTAAAAGCTCCTTTCAGGGTTAGTTCATGGTGAGAAGGGTGATAAATGCACAGTTATTCTCTATTATGGCTTTTGCTGTCCATTTGCCAAACCACAAGTACAGGAACATGCATTCAAGCTGGATGATATAGGTTATTGGGTGTTATAGCCATGTGATAGTGCAGCTGAGGAGGGTGACGTTAATTTCTTTTGGAAACTCTAGAATATTAAATTGATATTTACCACAGTTGGTTTATGGCACAAAGCACACAGCACATTTAATGCTTTCCATCTCTTGTGCAAAGAGCTCATCATGCTTTACAAGTAGTCATGAATTAACTTTCACACCTCTGAAGGTAGGTAAGTATTCTCATTGCAGAGATGTTATATGACTTATCCAGTGCAACAAAACAAGCCTTTGGCAACCCCAGGAATAGAGCCCAGATTTCCTGAGCAGAGATATAACAGCTAGACATTGTATTTTCTTTTTACTTCCCATACAGAAATTGTGTGGTGCCTCGTGGAAATGCAACCATTTCTGGGGAAGAACATATCAACCATAATGACAGTCACCAATGCTATATGAAAGTCCAGCACAGACCAGTGAAGATGAATATCAAATTCAAATGCAACATCAGGCAATTACAAGTGAGAAGAAAATTGCTGGATCTCAGTATATCAAACAGGCTGATATAGCAAATGGATTCTAAAAAACACCTCTATCTCTTGAGAGAAAGGAATTGGGAGTAATGCTGGATTATCAAGACGATGCATGCTATTGGATATTTTATCTGGATAGCAACACCTTATCCATAACTCTTTCCCACTCGTCTTCCTCCACTGAATGAACTGCTAGAAAAGCCAGGAAAACTTCTAGAGTCAAGAAAAAACAGCTCAGTATAAAATGGCTAGCAGCAGCACCAGCATTAGCTGCGTCGGCAGTCCATAGCCCCAACAGCAAAAGGGAAGTTAAATGATGAAAAGGGAAAAGAGTCATGTTGCCAGACTCCTCTAGAGTGGCCAAAAGCAGATTTTGCTAGACACTGAGGGTGAAGTCTTAGGACCAGATCCTGCCCCTTTCTTATCCCCTCTCCATGCACCCACTCCTGCTTTGCACTGCTCAACTATAAGGGTATAGAGGATAGGGAGAACCATCTTTGTCACCCACCCTTGCTAAGCCACACACAGTTCAGCTGCAGCTGAAGATTCCACCTTTTTTTTTTTTTTGTCTGTGAACAGATCACTGCATTTTCCATCACTCTTTAGCAAATAGCATTAGTGTTCAGGCTAATGTTTTAGCCTGATTTCCTCTCTACTGTTTATATTTTCCCAAGAGTCAATTAGCCTTTCCTGATGGGATACACATGCTGCAATTCCCACACTACAACCCGCTTCCATGTCGCACATTAACCTTACTTACTTTGGGATCTTCTTGCTCAAATTTCAAACCCAACTAAATTGTTTTCTTCACCCTAATTATATTTATGTCCCTAGGGAGAGCCTTATCCATTCAGGCAGTGACTGATTAATATGATCCCTTAATGGCAGTCACTCTGCACTTGTTTAGCTCTCCCATTTCTGATGAGGAGACATTCAGTGTCCTAAAGCAACACCTGTCCTGTTTCACTTTGGAAACATTTGCTGTTCTTCTCTCCTGCTCTCTCTCTCTGTCCCAGTGAGAGGACAGAACTTCCTGGAGTTGATATTTTCAGTGGGGCGCTATATATTTGTTGAATAAAATCCAGGATACTCTTCAATCCGTGACTTCCATTTCTCTGCCAGTCCCTGGAACTTTACAGCAATACAGCTGTGAGAGGTTTAAAAAAAACAAACAAACCTGGAGGGATCTTTAAAGTATCATTCAAGCAGCTTGCAGCAATGCTGAGTATTTCTTCATTTTTATTCCCCTTATAGATTTGCTTTTAAATTACAGGAAAAGTCCTATGCAGGAAAGTCCTATGAAAGACAGTCATATTTATATAAATCGATATCAAATGCTTCATGCATTTTCCTCAGAGAACAGGCCTGACTGCTGAAGAGAAGGTAATTGGTACCTTCTGGAAGAACCCACTTTTAATGAAAAACCCTTTATATTCTATTACATTAATGCATAAGATATCAGATTTAGTTGTAACATTTCATGCCGCATATATGGATTTCAGGAGCTGGAGTATTGGATTTCATTGTCTCTATTCACTACATTAATTATTTTTGTACCACACATACTCTGTCATTATTAAACTTCCTGTCTTCTCCACCAGCATGGTAAGTGTGAACTGTACCAGGATTACATCAAGGTCAGGACAGATACCCACACATTTTTAGCATTTACCATTTCCTCCCATTTCCACCCACACTCTTCACTCTCCCTGAGATGTAACAAGACTGAAAGAATAGAACAAACAAGGAAAGAGAGAAAACCTCTTCCTACCTTCCATGTGAAGATTTTATTGAAATTTATTCGTATCATGTATGGAAAACATAAGAGCCTCTAAAAAGCCAGACAGTGTAAATCCAGTTTTAAGAAAACTAAGATTATAGCATTGCCTGTTTGGCTTCAAACAGAAATGCCTGGATCCCACCCATGGCTGGGTGGAGAATCCCTCCATGAAAAGATGGAAAAAAAAATACAGATTATTGAAATGTCTCCAGAAGTGCAGCCTCTTCCAAGTAATTCTTCACATCTTTCTGGTATTTTTGACTTGCCATTTCCTTTTTCTTTTCTCTGCATTATTCATCAGGAGCCACAAGGCCTGTGACTAGCCGGTCATCATCAGTACCAGCAATACAATTTGCAATACAATATGATTTCTATTGTGCCATAGATGTAGATGGTATGGATTCATAACAGAGATTGATCTGTGCCCCAAGGAGCTTATAGTTTAAATCAGTCATAAAGAAAGGGATAAAGTGGGGAGAGGTATGTGAAGGACTGAATTACAACAGTAGGCGATCCTGAGATAAGCTATAGCATGGAAGAGTTTGAAGTAAATTCACTAGGTATAGTTCAGTTTTTTCAGTACTAAAGAAAAAAGGCCCTTTGTTGTCTGCTGATCTGAATTTTACTGTTGGCACCATCAAAAGTTTGAAAAGATGAAGAAAAAACAAGGACTTCACCTATCTTTCTAGTTATCATGTTATATTGCAACTATTAACATAGTACTTGAGCAAGTCCAACTACTTACAGATTTAGCCTCAGAACACTCTTGTGCAGGCGGGATGTATTATTATCCACATTTTACAAGTATGAAACAAAGGGGCTAAGGAAATAAGTGACTTTTCTAAGCTAACGAAGGAAGTCTGTGGGGAGGCAGAACTAGAACCCAGATCTCCTGTATGTGCAGTCCAATGCCACACCAGAAGATAATCTTATTCTTTTTATCATTCATGCTGCTGCAGCTCCTTTTACGGCCACTTACACAGGTGCTCAGTGGCAGATTATGAATTAACTGCCTGGGAGACAGAGAGAGGAAGTGATAAAAGGGGGCATTCCACACACACTGCTTTAGGACTGGGAAAGTTTTCTGATGCATGTTTTTGCCCATGAAACCTTGTTTTGTTTGATCTCTGAGGAAGATTAGAACATTAGCTCTGAGGAAGAGCCCAAGCAGACTACATCTGTTCTGTTGTTTCTACCCAGTACAACCAACTGAGAATTTTCAACATTTTGGAGAGGAAAAGGGAAGACAATTCATTAAAACATGGACAATTTTTTAAAAAACGTCCCTGTTTTTGAACCAGCTCTACTGCTGAGTCAATCTGGCAGCTTTCATGTAATTCTCAATCTTAAAGAAAAGCAGGTATGTGCCTTTGACATTTACAAGAATTCAAAATAAGTAGGTATTTTATTTGGGGGGAAAAAAAGCCTAAAATCAAAACACAGATTTCTGGTAAACTCTAACCCACCTCTCAGAGCAGAGTCTCACACAATACATTTACTCTCTGCAGCGATGGTTCTGAGCCAAAAGCCTGATCCAGCTTAGAAAGCTCCCCAAACTGAGAGCTGTTTGGATGCACAGTTACAGTTCAGGACTATTGGAGAGCAATGTCAGAGCCACAAAATTCAGATTCAGCTTTCTCAAAGATCATAGAGGGTTTAAATCAGCGATTCAAATCCAGACTTCCAGTTGACACCCATCTCTCACTCTTTCATGCACACACGCACCATTTATTCTATGAGCTGTACCGGAATGATTTGGGAAATTGTGAGCTTCCATATAGATCATGAGTGTTCAGGGCCAAATCTGATTAATTGATTATAACCCAGAAGCTACTTTCCTTATTTTCATCTATGTTGTTTTGGAGGGAAGAGACCCAGGGGGACAAAATAACAATCCTAGACAAATTTAGAATAGGCCCACATCAGTAACGTGACACTGGTTTAAACTGTACATGCTCAGAATATGCTTAGAAGGCACTCAGATCAAACCAATAAATATAAGCCAGTCCAGTAGTTTGGACAGGGCAATAAACTCTAGTTTCATTAGGAATAAAAGTTAACAGCAAAAGGAGACTAAAATATATGACTAGAACTGGTCAAAAATTTTCCATGAGAACGTTTTTCATCAGAAACAGCCATTTTGTCAAAATCCAAACTTTCCACAGGAAGAGGATTATTACTAGAAAATTTCATTTTGAAATGTATCATGGCAAAGTGACATTATTAGAAAATTACAATTTTTTGTTTTGAAATTTTTTTTGTTTAAAAAGTCAAAATTAAAATGAAGTGTTGATTTTTTCAAAACAGAATATTTTGACTGACCTAAAACATTTTTTTATTTTAAAGAAAATTGCATTTTCTGGAGAAATTTGAAATGTCTTAGTTTCATTTTGAAATCTTGAAATTTTTCACAGAATGGAAATTCTGGTTCCTGTGCATCACTATGGACCATAACTATCTAGAGAAGGAGAAATTTAATCTCAAAGAAAATCAGTGCTTAAGATGCTTGCAAAAGCTTTGCTTTAGAATCACTTCTTGTAACCATTAGGCTCCGCTCTGCAAATGAACAAGCAACACAATGAGAGTTTCCATAAGAGCAGTGTTACATTTATAATAGGGTGGACTGTCAAACAGTGGAAACTGGTTCATGTGGGGCTTCAAGGCTGACCCCCAACATGCGTGACAGACCATGATTATTGCTCAGTCCAGATTTCCAGCTGCATAGCAGCTGTCTGTTAATGCAATAGAGTTGAGAATTTGCATTATGAGTTAGCTTTGTACTGTGCAATCCCTCGCCCAATAACAGAAGCAAGCATAGTGGAAGAGAAACCTAAAAAACTTTTATTTATTTGTATTTCTAACTATAGATTCAAACAAGTAATGAGTAAAATACTCTGATCTCTCTCCAGTCTGCGTCCACCTCTGCTTCTTTCTTGGAAGAAGGCATTTTGTGTACATCCAGTATAGGGCAAATTCTGTTCCAGTTACCTTAGCCTACACTGTACCCTAACTTACATTGACTTTCCTCGAGTTACTTCAGATTTACATTGTTGTAACTGGGAGCTAAATCTGGCTCCATCTTGTAATTCTAAAAGGGATCCTTGAAAGTACAGTCTATTCTTTCTCTGACAATCAGGAGAAATGAAAATACACTCCTCACGTGGGCCACCTTCCAGGAACAGAATCCAAGAAAAACCTTATTTTCACTTCTGCACTGGGTGCTGGGGTAACTTGGTGAAGGCAGTCATTTGTGTAAAGCCTACATCAGCCAACATGCTATGATCTCAAGCAACAGGATCTCTTTAGTCAAGGCCTACTCTTACTTTAACATGACTAATGAATGCCTTAAAGAAAATTATTAATAGATAGTTCTCAATGTACAGAGTGTAAAAACTACATATTTTGGTTACTTAGGGAAAAATCAGAGTTTTCAATAGACTTCCCACTTAAAAGCAAGTGTAGCAGATACATGTAAGGACCCAATTCTGCAAGGTGCTGAGAGCCTCTGTGGTGCTCAGCAATCAGACACTGCTTATGGTGCTTGCAAAAGCTCTGCTTTATTCTGAGTCTGGCTCCAAGTGGCTGCAACATGACTGGCAATAACAAGAGCTTCACTTTTGGAAATTAGACTTGTCACCTGCAGTAAGGAAGTCGCAGAGCTGACTCAATCAACACTAAGAACAATCAACACCTGTGCACCCAGCCCAAGCCCTGTGTTGACTGTCCGGACCAGATGGAGGTTTGAGCATTTACAAAAAGATACGAAACCCACGAAAAGTCTCCGAATACAGGATCACCTGGACTAAGAGACAGTAGACTGTAACTGTATAAGAGAAGGAAAAGGGCCACAGTGCAGAACAGACACTCTGCCAGCACAAGTTCCCCCTCAGAAAGGTGGATCCCAGCTTTCTGGACTGGACAAGCACTGTAAGGATTGACCATTGACTTAGGCCGGGTCTACACTGACAGCGGCGAATTTGCCACTGTCACATCAATTATTCTGGATCGACTGAGCGGTCTGTGTAGACGCGCTCAGTTGATCCAGGAAGCGACGCAGGAAAACCACCCCCGTAAGTGGAGTAGCGCTTCATTGAAGGGAGCGCTGTTTCCTTCAACGCAGCGCAGTATGGACGCCGCGCGGAGGAGACGCTGCAAAGTCAATGGGAGATACGTAAGTGATTTACGTCACTTGCATATCTCCTGTCGACTGCTGCCAAATCGCCAAGGTAAGTGTAGACTGGGCCTGAGAAATACTTTGTTAGACAGGAAATAACTTGTTAATAAGTATAGGCTATAGACTGTTTTATGTTTTTCTTCTACCTGTAACCCTATGTTTCTAAACCCACATACTTAGCATTATTGAATCATAGGATTGGAAGGGACCTTGAGAGGTAATTTAGTCCAGTCCACTGCACTCAAGGCAGGGCTATGTATTATCTAGACTAGCTCTGACAGGTGTTTATCTAATGTGCTCTTAAAAATCTTCATTGACAGATTCTACAACCTCCTTAGGTAATTTACTCCAGTGCTTAACTATCCTGACAGGCAGGAAGTTTTTCCTAATGTCCAACCTAAACCACCCTTGCTGCAATTTAAGCCCACTGCTTTTTGTTCTCTCATCAGAGGTTAACAAGAACAATTTACCTCCCTCCTCTTTGTAGCAACCTTTCCTGTATTTGAAAACTATTATGTCTCCTCTGTCTTCTCTTCTCCAGACTAAAGAAATCCAGTTTTTTCAATCTTCCCTCATAGGTCATGTTTTAACATAGAAACATAGGTCAGAAGGGACCAATATGATCATCTAGTCTGACCTCCTGCACAAGGCAGGCCACAAAACCCTACCCATACATATTTATAACAACCCCGAACCCATGACTGAGTTATTGAAATCCTCAAAAGTGAGATTTGAAGACCTCAAGCTGCAGGGAATCCACCAGCAAGCGACGCATGCCCCATGCTGCAGAGGAAGGCGAAAAACCTCCGGGGCTCTTTGTTGCTCTTCTCCAATTTGTCCACATCTTTCCTGAAATGTGGTGCTCAGAATTGGCATCTGAGGCCAATCAGCTCTAAGTAGAACAGAAAAATTATTTCTTGTGTCTTGCTTACAACATTCCTGCTAATACATCCCAGAATGATGTTTGCTTTTTTTTTTCACCCCGTTCAGCAGTGTTGAATCATATTTAGCTTGTGATCCACTGTGACCCCAGATCCCTTTCCGCAGTACTCCTTCCTAGGCAATCATTTCCCATTTGCTTTTATATGGATCTCTCAGGATCCGTGTCCATTGTGAGCGTCCAGAAGACAAGGGACTGGGCACTCAAGTATAACAAAGTGGAGTGTGTAAATTGCTAGGTTGAATTGGGAAAGAGTGGGGCTTGCGGACCCTGCAGCAGAGTGCTTGTGTTGCCAGCAGCTGGGGAGTTATCCTTGGCTGGCACAGAGAAGGCTCCCTCCTGCTGTGAGCAGGCAGTGGTAACAATTCACTCTGGAATTTACTCTGACAAGTGTCACAATCACTCTTTAGGGGTATATCACAGAAACTGGGTTTTTACATTCCCAGGAATGGTAATGACTGTTCCGGATACTGCTTGGCTCCCTTTTTTTTTGCAGAGACCACTTCTCTTCCTGTAGTGCGTTATTAGATGAGTGTGGGATTGTGTCAGACAAGAAATTTGGAACACTAAGTTCATTCCCAAACAAACCCTAAACTATTTATCTCATTATCATAAGAAAATGGAGCATAGACACTCTCTTGCCTTCCTTTCACTCACCTTAGAACTCAAGGCAACTCTGGTAAGGAAGCAAGCTACCTGACAGTGGGGATTCCTGTTAGCCAGGAATTCCCATTTTAGAGTTATAGCACTAAGATGACTTAATGCTAAGGCAAGGCAGTTTTTGCTTTGCTCTCTGTTGCTTTGGCTCCTTTCCTGTCAATTCTTATTTACTCCATAACTTTCCAAGATTGAAGTTTTCCTGGGAAAAAGTTCTCTGTGTCTCTGAATGCACTATCATAATGTCTAACTCAGACCTTCCCTGTGTTCCCAAGGTCAGGATTCTTGGATTAATTTCTGACTCTGAACTTACTTTTCCCTCCTACATTTCCCTTATCTGTAGATCTATCTATCACTTCCTCCCTTCCAGCATTGCCAGAATTCTTCCTAGCCCTGGCCTTGACTCTACTGCAATCCTCATTCATTCCTGATCATGACGATTACAATTCCCTCCCCCACAGTCTTTCTAAATCCCTAATCTGCTCTAAATTTCAGGGGGTCCAGAAAATCGTGGGCAAGGCTAGTCTCATGGTCCAGAAAGCAGGATAATTTCTCATCCAGCATGCTTTTTAGAGGATTCCTGTCTACTTCAACATCCACTTCAATATTGCACACCAAGTATTCATAAAATTCTTCAAAGATGGGCTCCAGTCAACCTTGGATGATCTTATATTCATCTACATGTTCATTCTGCTGCAACTGATTTAGGGGATTAACAGCTAAGGGGAGGAGATGGCTGTTTAAAAATGAACACCTGCTTTACTTAGAGATTTGAGTGCAGTTAATGGGAACCATAGTACCAAGAATTGCATGGGTACTGCTGATTGTCAAAGCCCTGTGCAAGAGTACATAGAAAGAAAAGCATTAGCCACTTATAATTCCCTGGTGTGCTTTTTCCCTTTTAAAATATAGTTCAATGTGAAAGTTTTTAGTGTACCAAGCTTCAGCCCATGGAAACACAGCAGAGTTCTTTTCCTAGCAGAAACTGCAGACTCTGATTGCTCTGTGAAAATAATTTATTTTAATGCTGAACGCTACATCCATCAGGATTCCACCCCGTACCCTTTCCCCTTTTTACCAAATACTCTTAAAGGGTTCTAAAGCTAAAGTTAAAGGCATGATTCCCTCTCCGCATAAAATAATCAAGGGGCTTAGGGAAACAGCATATATGCAACTGGCTGATTTATTGAAAGTGATGCTTTAACATAGGTAATGAAAAGAAAAATCATTGTCCCTCTAGTCAAAGCCAAACTAGATTTTAAAACTTTAGAATCTGAAGTATTGTAAGGAGAAGGTGAGGAATTGTGCAAATAAAAAAATGTACATGGACTTGATCCTGCTAAATCTTATGCAAACAGTCTGTACTCCCACAAAACGCCCCATTGACTTCTTTAGGATGACTCATGTGAGTAAAGACCACTTACATAAGTAAAGGTTTACAGGATACAACTCTGTAATTTTAACCCAGACACAGATTTCCTTTAAGATGGGAGGACATGCATTCTTACCTCTGCAGACTGGGACCCTGGTAACTACACAGGAGGAAACAATTAGAGACTGTCAACGAAATAATAAGAAATCCCTTATCAGTTTAAAAAAGCAAATCCAAGCCAAATTTCTCCTAAGGTCCTGAAATGTTCATATCCTTGTCTTTGCCCTTCCAGTTTCCAGCTGGGATTAGAAGTGGAGCTGCTGGATCTCTCATGATTCTGGAGAGATTTGCAGCCCAGTTTGCAGACTCAGGAAGTTTGGATACCCATGACAATTTATGGATTCTCATCTGTGTTCTACCCATTTTCTGAGAGTTAAGGCTGGTCCTCCAGTCCTCAGTCACAACTCACAATGTCTTCAGTAGTACTTATATATACAGCAATGGGTGATACAGAAAATCCTTAGATGGATAGGTAGGTAGTTTTGTTCAAAGGCAGCTCTTTCACAGGGAGGTTACGCCTGCCCTAATTTGTTTGTAGATTGTTTATATGTATTAAATATTATTTGTTTTGCAATTTTGGAATGGGCAAGGGGGCTGAGATAATGTGATTATTTCCCCGTTTCCTACACTTCAGTCTACTCTTCTGAAGCACAGGCCAGAGCTCAGTTTTAAGGGACAAAGATATCACATTATACAGAGTTATACTTCTGAGAGAGGGAGAAAGGGATACACAATTTCTTAAAGAAAAAATAGCATGATATAAGTATAAACAATGTATGAACTGGTTGTGAATATTTCTCATACACAATTATTATGTGATAGCCCTTTTGTTTTTCGCACCTAAGCTTTCACGCTTGCTGATCTTACAAATTACCCAGGAAATATATACTTTGTATCCACACATATACATACACTTATCTCCAATTTTCCCATAGGGTGAGTCATTAGCCTCCATGCATGTGTGAAATTCAAAGAACATATATTTGACCTTAGACCTTCTCACAGTTAATGTACGTATTACACGTACAGTGGCATGTAGAGTGCAGATATTGCACACCCAGGTATGAATAGCGGTGCAGAAAAATGAGGAATGGCTTATGAGCCTCTCCCAGCTGCCTCCCCCCACTGGAACCTTTCTCTGTTGCGTGTAGCTATGCACTGCAGAGCTAAGTGTGGGGTCAGCCTGCCTTTCACTGCAGTACATAGCTACACGTACCCTACATGCCGCTGCAAGTGAAGACAAGACCTTAGAGTGGGATGGCAGATCCACAGTCTCTTCCCAACTCCTTTGCAACAACAGCCTTTATACTCTCACATCCAGTGGTAACGTCCACCCGCTGGCTCGAGTGAAATAGGAAGTCTGGATCCAAATAGAAGAGTAATCTTTGGGTACATCTACACTGCACCTGGAATATGTAATTCCCAGCTTTTGTAGATGTATACGTGCTAGCTCTGCCCAAGCTAGCATGCCAAAAATAGTGGTGTGGCTGCAGCAGCACAGGCAATGGCCTTGTTTAGCCCCTAAAGTACATACTTAGAATCTTAGTCGGTACTGTACTTGGGCAGCTAGCCTTCATGTACAGCTCTAGAGCTGAATGAGGCTCTGGAAACAGGAAAGAGGAGGTTGAGGATGTGGTGCCGCTGGGACCCAGGCAGAGAAGTCCCGAGACAGCTGGAGGCAGAGAAGCGTTGCTGCTGGGTGAAAGCAGCAAGAGGAAGTGGATGGCAGTTTCTCTGTCTCAGGGCTGAGGAGAGGGTAAGTCTAATCTCCATCTGAGCAGCCAGAGAGAAGAGTGCATTTTTGTGTGCATTGATGGTTGACTTTTCAACCTGAAATTATCACACACACATATGGGCAGTGGAATAGCAGGGAGTAAAAAAGGAAAAGAGACAAAAACATCTCATCATTTTTGGAGCTCTGACCATGATTTTTGATCTCGAGGTTGGCAATACTGTGAAATGTTACACTAGCCCCCCCAAAAGGGTCAGGAGATAAATGCAAGGCCCTCATCCTGCCCAGTCTTCACCCCATCCTTACCCCCAAAGCTCCCTCTGCAAAGGCTGGTGTCCTAAGAGTGATTTTTTTTTCTTTTTACAGTCTTTTGCAATGACAGGAAGTTACACAGTGTGACAAGTACTGTACCTTGGAGCAAAATGTGCGAATAGGTCTCAAAAGGGTTTTCAGTTGATTTTTAACTATGCACTGTGTAGGGTCCCACCACCACTCTCCCACCAGTTAAACATAAAATAAGGCAAAAGCCATGTTCACTGAACCTAAGCATCCTCTTGTCAGTCGAAGAGCCCAGAAGGAGAGTTTTCTCTAGGTCCAGGGTGGCACAGCCCGTACAGCTGGGCTGAGCAGGGAAGCCTGCTCCCACAAGATAAATAAGTTTTACAGAAGAATACACTGGCTCACAGAGGTAAAATGACTTGCCCCAGTTTACAGAATGAGCCAGTGACAAAGCAGAGACTAAAACCCAGCAGGTTATCATTGAGATAAATACAGTATGGAGAAGACCAGTATCTATTTTTAGATTTAGCTGTTAACAACTAAGCAAGTTTGCAATTATTACAATGCCCACCAAAAAAGGTAACCATAAAATCTCTAAGCAATGACCAGTTTATTCATGAAAAGTCAATGTGCTACCATGGCAACATACTCTGTTCCTAAGACATTTGCAATGTGATGCAATATTGCCAACTCCAAGCATTCAAATATTACGAATCAGGCCCCAAAAAGTCATGATGGTGGCTTAAAAATCACGAGATTTTAAAAAGTTACCACATGTTTCAGTTTCTTTGCCTTCTGGTTTCTGAATCTTTAGGGTGCATTTGGCTCATGCTTTCAAACTTTTCTCTGCAACAGTAAGAGTTAGAAACTTTTTTCCTTTTAAATGAAAGACAAGATTCTCACATAATTGCAACAGTCAGGGCTTCAAGAAAAACTCCAGATTTTGCATGAAGACTCAGTGAAATCTCAGGAGTTGGAAATGCCGAGGCACCACTTTAAGTGCATATACCTCTTTCTCAACAGAATAGCCTGTAAGTTCAGAACTGTAATGATTTCAGAGACCACTAGACAAACATGACCTGATTTTCTAGAGTTCACGAGAACACAGGAGAGAATTTGAATGGGGTAGCCCTTTTGTTTTTAAGAGCAAAGGTTATAATGTTGTGAATATTTGAGATTCTTCTATTCTTCAAACATGACTGGGAAAGGTCTATCCCCAGGAAGACAGTCTTGCCCCCACCTCCCCAACTTAATTCCCAGACTCTTTGAACACTGAGGCCAGAACTATCCAAGAAACAACAAGGGGAATATATTTTTAGACTGTTTACAAAGAAAGAATTGTCTTCAAATTGTAATGGATAGAGCTAGTACAAAGCACTGAATTCCTATAGTTATATAGAAAGAGCACTGGTCATCTCATAAAGAGATTTGGCATTTTACATGCATAGAAGCTGGCATTCTAGAGAGAACCAGAATGAAAAGGGCACCTGAAATACAGTGTAGCAGAGCCAGCTACACGAAAGCACTCACTTCTGCAGAGTTTTCAGCTCTCTCATGCAACACCTCTTCCTCTTATGAAGCTCCTATTCCCCTCTTCTGGTGGAATCCTCAACCTTCTTCTGTGATAGCAGTTCAAGATCAGGATTTCAGCTGGGGCACTGTCAACTTCCTTAGATGCCTGGTAAGTTTCTCTTGCTGTGTCCCATTATTTTGCAGAAGACAAACAAGCGATCTCCCTGAATTCTTCTTCTGGAGACTGCTGGGTGCCCCCTCTAGATTCTGCCCTGTGCAGGAGAGATCTTCCATGTGAGAGGTAGAAGGGTTGCTCTATCAATAGCTATTTGTGTTGAGATGGATTTGAATGCATTTTACCATAGTGCTTGGTTTTCTCATTTTTCTTCATGGAGTAGGGCTTCACATGACAGAGCAGCAATTACTGATTTTCATCCTAATTTAAAAGAAAAATGTACCTCACTATCTCTGCTCCTGGCCCCAACTCTTTGGCTTCTAGTGCTCACTGCTTTAGTGCTTGCCAAGCCATGCTCCTCCAGGCTCCTCTGCGTTATGTGTTTTGCCATTTTTTCCTGCCAAAGTCAGACACATCCCTGAGACCCACCCTGCTTTCCAGCCAGGAGACAGAGCCAGCACCACTGATGGATTGTTTTGGCTGTTGCACAGTGAGGAACAATGTTGTGAAGTGATGTGACCGTTCCATGTCTAATACTGATTGGAAAATACTGACCACAATTCCTCTTTCACAATCAGCATTTTAAAAATATTTCCATGCTAGTTACTTTCTCACAGTCCAGCATCTTGTGTATGCAATTGCCTATTCTTGGAGGTCACATGGGTCAGAATGAATCAGCATGGGATGTATCATCCCAAAGTGAGGAATTGCTCAGAACTGCATATTTGGAAACCAATCCAGTTGAATTGAGACCAGGTGTGTGATCAACTGGTACAATACAGCCAGGGAGGGGGTGGGGGTGTCTCAGGGTCACTAGATGCTGCTAACTAGATGTTGTCACTGTATGAAGGCAATAGGACCTATTTGGGTGCTCACAGTCTCTGAAAATCAGCACTACTAGAGGTGGATCAGAGTAAGAATGTTCTAACTCAGTCTGGATCCAAACTTCAGGGACATTCGGTTTCAATGGATTGGCCCAATTCTTATTATCAATTGAATGCATGCAGTCCAGAAATGAAACAACAGAAAGATCTGTTGTTTCAAGCACTAAGCATTTGGACCATGTCCAAGTGGAGAAATCAGCTCTCTTGGTTTACTTAACATTTAAAAGGGAAAATCATCCTTCTTTGGAGTCATCAAGAGGGACCAGCATATCTTCTGCACAGGGACTCCTACTAACTCGGGCAGAATTCTTTATGAAGAACCAAGGGATGGGCAATGCAGCCAGCGCATTATACTGTTCCTTGAGACAGGAGCAAAATACAACTTGGTTAAAGCTTGTTGTGGACTGCAGCATCAGTACTGTCCAGGTAAGGGGCTGGAGGACACGCCCACTAATTCACAAGGGATGCCTCCTGGGTGATGCTGAACGAAGGCTGGTATGTGTATTTCAAGGTACATTTCTTAGGTGCTATAGAGACAGCTTGTACTACAGCACACATGGGATGAAGGAGACAATCTTCTGTCCCTAGTGCATCAGCACAGCAGGGGACAGGAGTCATCTCTCAGAGCACGATTTAGCTATCAATTCACAACTTCCACTCCATAAGATTTTGCAGCACTGTTTATACATTAGTGCTCCACAGCACAGATGACATTGATGCCCAGCTCTAAATACCACAGCAAAGCTAGGAAAACTGTTCACTAATTCTCTGAGGAAATCAGAGTTCAGATTTTTACTAGCACAATCCCAGAAAGTATGAATAGCTGCTCACCTGGCACAAGGTCTCCCTCCATATCCTTCTTAACCACACCCTAATATTTAATGCCACTTAACATCCCCACCTGGTGACCAAAGATATTCATTGCATCTAGCATTCATCTACCCAACATGGATAGCTAATTTACATTTCTGTCTAAACTTGGAGGACAACTGACAACAGAATTGAAGAGCTCCTATTTCAGCAGTTTCCATGAACCAAGGACTTCTGACATTTCTTGGAAAATCACTCTAATTGAGATGGGATGTTACTCGTTGTCATCTCTGTTCAGAATCCACCTCTCTCTTTCAGTAATAAGGACCAGAGACAAGCCTAAGGCTTAAAGTACAGAACCAGATCCAAACTGTCTGGAAGATGACTTGGGAGTTCTTTTAAACCATTGACAAAAGGCCAAATCCTGAGGTTTTCATGCTGGCTCAACTCCCATTGATTTGAATGGGAGTTTTGTATGAGTGAGGACTGAGTAAAATCTGAGAAAAGGTCTCAGGATTCAGCCCAAAGTGTAAGGAAAGCTGTGATATTCCAATTCAAAAGACTGGAACTTTTGCAAGATTATTGGGTGTTCAGACGCAGCAGGTTTGGTTCAGGCCTGGCTCTGCCAAAGCCATTCAGATGAGGACAGGAGTATTTACTGATGAAGTGTTCATTTGCTCCTGCTGCTCACGTTACCGCAGCAGTAGCATGCGTCCCATCCCAGCTACCCCGCAGCAGGAGCATGCTTCCCATCCCAGCTACCCCGCAGCAGGAGCATGCTTCCCATCCCAGCTACCCC